>CP137666.1:43693469-44420229 GCA_037976565.1 Mesocentrotus franciscanus
CTTTGTTATCCAAATAAAAAAATATTATTGCCTCTGTGAAAAGGGAAATTGAAGCAGGTGCCTGTCACCGCCATAGCTGTCGGATTTCAAAGCATCTCTCTTTCTCTCTCTCTCTCTCTCTCTCTCTACCATACATAAAGTTTAGACAGCATCAGTAGAAACAGAGAGAAGACAATCACATTTGATTTGGAAAAGGATTGCTAAATATGTGATAGATAAAAAGCCTAGAATGAATTCCCTGTGAAAGCCATCAGATTTGTGATGAGATGAGATGAGATTACATGTATACATGTACAAGAAGACTCTCCTTGTGAGCCTCCAATATATATACTGTATACAAACTTCCATCTCTTTGCAATACAACTTTGATATCTTCTTAATACCAGCATATCCTGTTTGGTGCCTAAATAGTGAATGGTGTTAACTCTGTTAAAAAGTTTAAAATTAATACCTTTGTGGCTCCTAACTGACAAAATTATCAAATAAGAAAGTAATATGATGGTGCTTAATTTCGCCCCAAACCAATCACATCCCCATACATCTGTACATGTACCAACAACAGAAAATCATCTTCCAATCATTCCTCTCATCATCTTCCGAAATGACTGATTCTGCCTCATAAAATCTGACAAAACATTGAACTTACCATTCCATAACGACGAGACATCTTTGGCCATTGTACATGTTTTCATAGATATCTCTAATATGAACGATGTTGATTGGGAATCCAGTGCTGAGGGATGAAGCTCTGTAATGAAGCTCCACTTCTCTCCTTGCTTTGGTGTTATCTGCTAGCACCTGGTCAAATAAAAAGAGAGAAATTAAATGTTATAGTCTCAATCATCCCGATACAGAAGTACCGGTAGATTAATCACATTTAATGCTTTAAACAGATAAATTAGATCACTGTGCATAAGTTGGAACATTTCACATCCTCTCAAAGACACATTATTGGAATTACTGATCTTGGGCAAAGATACATACATGTACAGTATGTAAGTGGTAACTCTTGACACTTCAAACTAGTTTAAAGATGAATTTTGAATGTATTATTTGTAAAATTAATATTATTGGCAGTCATATTTTTCTACCTTTCATAATTGTCTGACATGGTTCTGTTTTAATGATTGAACATTATATACATGTATAACAAAGAACAGTCATGGAAGGTCTCCATACACCTAATATGATGATGTCATCATTTTATCAAAAACATTACACAGGACATGTACATGTGTACATGTAAACTGTATATGAACTTATGAAGGCTATAACCGGAACTCTGCTTTCCTTAAAGTTTGGTCATTAACCAGCTCATCACAATAGAAGTATATTGATGTATGAATATTCCAAGGGTTCACACACTTCACAGAATATTCCACCTGTTTGGTTTCATCTACACGTATACCTGTACTCACAACCACGAGAATATATGCAACACAACAATGCACAACTCTCTTCAAAAGACCTCTAAAAATCTGAATTCACACTGAGAGAAACTGACCTTGGAAAAAAAGCCCTTTTATTTCTCTTTTGGTAAAGCTTCGTGTACACTTTGGTAAACCCCAAAAATTGTTCATCAGATTTCTTTGACTTTAGATAATACCACATGTACAATGTACTATGAAAACCTGCTGTGATTACCTTTTCTCCTCAAAGAAATATTAAACAAATGAAAGATTAATGGAATATTATACAAAGAAAGATGAAATAAAGAAAAATTATTATGTGCTCGATGAAGCACTTAAATTCCAAAAAGACATCTACATGTACATGCACATGTACATGTATATGCAACAGAGGAGTATACAGCCGAAAGTCAACTGCGTGTCCATGATACATGTACATGTACATGTATGCTATATCATGAACCACTGACGTTGCAAAGAAGGATCCCTGTGATTTTATATTACTTTTTAATATTTGCACTAAAAATCATCAGAAACCATCAAAATATCTCTTGCATATAATCTTTGATACAAGTACATGTACAGTACACATGAATATGTATAATAATACGAGACTATATGAAAAGGGTTTCTTTCTGGTTTCCTTCCTCTTACCAGTTACCACTACGATTTCTAATCTTCAAATTCCTTTCTTTCCCGTACCCTTCAACTTCCTCGTCTAACACTTCAATTCCTTCTATAAGGCTTCTAAAATACCTTCCTCAAAGTTCAAATCCTACAGTGTCCTTCTTTGCATAATAATCCTGCATAGTGCATATCAATCACAACTGACGAATATCAATGATTAATCTCTTTGCTGGCAAACCCATAATCCTCAGATTGTATGAAATTGCTTGACATTTTGTCAGCAAATCTCACGGTAATTCTACCATTTTTTTTTAATTTTGTTTTTCAAAATGTTACACATTCTGTATTCAAGGGTTCTTACTAAGTTAACTACATGTAATAGCAGGAAAATTGAATGGAATAGCCAGTTCCCCTGAAGTTATCAGATGCAATTCGTGAAGGACCCAAGCCAACATTATGCAACTCCTCTTGTAACTACTGCAGCCTCGATGACTCTCTGCGGGCTATGGAAAAATTCTCATTTAAATGCCATTAACTTCTTGCCAGATTCTCAGATCCCCCTCAAAATTCAATAATCATTGATCTCTTCTTCTTGCACATGTTCAAGATATCAATCTTTACCCGTGGCAATCCACACCGAGGTTAACAACATATGAAATCGCTCTTGGTGCTGTTGCATCTCAATTTAAATTCAAGAAAAAATTTGCTACGTTTTTTACATGATGCAATGCTATTAGGGGTTCAGTCAACTACATGTACATGTACAGTACATGTAACACTGATTAGACCAACAGCAATATTAATGCATATTATCATTGGTAGCGAATATAACAGTTTTGCTCAGACACGTGTATGAAATTATGAGCATACGTATAACTCTGATTTCATTCAAGATACCGGTATACAATTTACAAGAGTTCCTCCATATATCGTTCCCCTTTAAAGGGATTGGGTATCTTTGTCTCAGATTCTAAACAAAATCCTGGATTTAGCTCATGCTGCAATCATAATTATAAACCTTTAGGTCAGTCAAGAATCCCATGAAGTTTACAAGCATATTGCCCATCTGATTATCAAGATATTTATGATTGGAATTCGAAATTAAAAAAAACATTTTCCCAACGGTTTTTACTTTTTATAACACTAGTCTGTAGGGGAAAATGAGTATGGTAAAACCAGTCATTCTAAGATTTTTTACTTTTTTGAGGCACTTTATGATCATTTTGAAGTGCAATTTTTTTTAGGGCTCCAATATTACACCATATCACAGCCGCTGATAACACGTAGGGCCATGCATCTCAGATTTGGCATTGTTAAACAATGCCTTTAAAACAATGCTATGACTTATACTTCCAACATGTACAGTTGTACATTGTACCTGTGCACTTGTACTGATGTTATTAACTTGCACTCTGATCTCCACAATCCCATATCAATCAGTAACAGCCATCTACACTTGAGCAAACATAACTTATCAAACACAACCTGCTTTTCTTTTCTTCGGATCAGTGGAGTCCACGTGATACATCTGTGATATGATTGTGTAAACCTGTATTCTTTACCAGTACATGTGTACCTACAGTACTATACATGTACATGTATTTTATAGCTTACCGGTATTAAGCAGTCTACACTGAAAGGCGGATGCAATTTGTCTAGTGAGTCAATAAAAGCACTCATTATGTGTAAAGCTTTTCATCATCTTGGTATGATAGTAGACCCATGTTACACATGTTATGCTAGTTTTGTGAACCTCATTAGAAGCATATTGAGAGTAATGTACATTTGAACTGTAATTGTGTCTTCAAGTTCCAAATATAATCAATTACATAAAGCATTACCGGTACACACATTTGTAATAGCCTAATTTGTAAGGTCTTTGGCAATGGCAAACTTAAAGAGAAAGACCAGTTCTGGTCATGCGATTGCATTGTGAAAGAAACGTTGTGGAATCGATCAGAAAAGGTTGATCATCTAGCATATAGGTTTTGGTGTGTACTGCAAGGTTCTGGAATCATCAAAATGATAAGAAATTTGGCCCAGTCTTGGTAAAGTTACAAGCACTGTACACAGAAAGATGTATATGGGACTACACGACCACGTGCGATATCTATTTGGTCCCAATAGATATAATAATTTACCAAATATATCAATAGTAGGCGGTTTCCCGGCAAAATTTGTATCATCACGTATTAGTCAAAACATATTCTTTCACATGATTGGTAATGAGAGCTTCCATTTCATTTTTTGAGAGAGGGGCATTTCCAAAACTGGTCTTTACCTTTAACCTCTCATGTGCTTCAAAGTCTGATCAAATTTGTACAATGTACATACTGTACATGTAACATTTTTAAACAAAGAAAATCTGATCATTTTCCAGAAATACAAAGCTGGTTCATGACGATTGATGCTGCATGTAATGTACATGTACATGTACATGACGTGTATGTACATTGTAGATGTCATGGAATCATAATTGTATTGAGATGAACAATGGAAAAATGTACGATTGGTGAAAACTTGTATAGTAATATGCTTATCTTATACAGCCTTAAAACTGTACATCTACTGTACATGTATGTTATACCCCAAAAAGACATAAAAGTGTAGCCAGGTGTGAGTTTTTAACTCAAATATGCCTGGTGTACAGAACAGAACATGACATTATTTGGGGTCATATTGCATCATCTGGTTTTAAATTTCTAATAAAAAATCTCTACTGCAGAAATTTAAATGTCTTTATTCCCTTTATAAATGTAATAAGTGTAGGCTACTAAATAACCATTTTAAAGTGCATGCAATTAAACTCTTGCACATTGTTTGCTTAGTGTGATGAAAGTCACTTGAGAAGAGCAAGGCAAACATTATTCCAACTCAGAAAACAATCAAGATCTGGGACAGCATGAGGAGCCCTCATCCCATGTCACGCTCTTCTCATCCTCCTCCAGATTCCTACTCCTCCAAGCTTCCATGTTTCACTTAACGACTCTCATCCCATGAGCCTTGAAAGAAACCGTGTGTAATCAAGTTTGGTACGACTCTTTCAAATGATGGGATAAATATAGTCTGTGGTGCTAGGCTTTAAATGCAACTGAAATGGCAAATAAAACTGAGACAACTCAGACAAGTACATGTATGTTCCTACATGTTTATTCCTATATTGGTGTCCAATTTAGTCCATATAAAAATACATGTACACATGTACACACTGTCCATCCATGTAAATGATGATCATCGAAACACCAGTTGTCAATGTGCATTTTTATGTTACATTGATCAAAAGATGACAAAATGAAAAGCTATTACATTGTGTCAATTATCATTAGAAACTTAACAATTGTGACAATATTGGTATTGCAGGACAGTGACCATAACACAAAGTGTAATGTACAAATACTGGAAATATTTTGCAATGCTCCTAAATCTTATTCAGGCCTACATGTATACATGTACATGTATGTATTTAACCAAAAGTCGATCTGGATTTCATACATTAGTGTACATGGAGGACAGACTCACTAGAGTGCAGTTTTGAAAGATTGCCAAAACTTGATGGATGAAAGAAAAATTCAGAAAAGACAATTGCACCATATTCCTTTCAAATCGGACTATCACTTTGGAAATATCAACATTATGCTTGCAATGAATCTCCTGATTTTCAACTACCAGTTTAGGAGTAGCATTCTGTTTTCAAATCATATCCTTGTATTTGGAGATGTCCGTCAATCACCATGATTAGACAGGCCATTTGCAGGTTTTGCTTTTATAACTGAAAAGCCTTCCATTTTATAACTTCAAATGATTTTTACAATGTTCTTGATGTGACCTAACATCTGCATTAAAGGTATTACAAAGTTTTGGTATGGGGTCATGAATTTGGTTCAAATGAACATATTGGAAGCATATGCGATTTTATAATATTCAATGATCATTGTCGCGGTGGAAATCGAGTCTAAAGTGATGAGATTGTAAATAATAAACTCTTTGTGTTGTATAGCGCCCTCTCAAGACTGATATTATCTTAGCTTTAAAACAATGTTTCTTGACAACAATCGACCGATTTGCTATTCCCATTTGGAAATTATATATCGGAACTGCATATTCTGAGGTTTTCATGGTCGCAGCTACCATGGAATGGCCTTAGGCGCTATTTGAAATATTTGAAATTTACCGGGAGCACTGGTAAATTTTGATTATTCAATTTGCTCAAAGCAGAAGTGTTTTAGGGGCTAATTTTTTTAGTGCTTATAATACATCCACATGGGCATCCAAATATATCAAAAATTTAAAGAATTACTATCCATCCAATTTCAAAATTTCCCAAAACTTTGCATTACCTTTAAAGGTACTATGTCCCATTTGCAGGCCCAAAAAACGAAAAGGTTAAATTCCAACGGCATTTGAAAGAAAATACTAATTTGGAACTTCCCTAAAAAAATGGGGGCTTGAAAATGTCTTTAAGTGGGAAAACAACGACTATTAGTTGTCGAATCGACTTAGGAGCTATAGAGCCAGTAAGTAATAGTCTGATTTTTCAGACCATTGTACCGAATGGTCGTACGTTTATGCTGCGCAAACATTCAATCAGTTTAATTTTGGCCATTACAAGAAGTGGGTTATTGATGTAGACAATTGCTTATGTACCCTTTACAGCTCATTTTATGTATGTTATTACCAAAGATGAAAAAGCCAGTCAGTCACTCAATAGTGTCTGACAGTGAAGTCTAGCAAGTAAACGGGTTTCCTTGCATAATTTGAATATTAGGACACTGCTAACGTTTAAATTTCACAGATAGGACATACATGACATATTCATAATTCCTGCAAAGTTCTACAGAATTTGATGTTGGCTGCAAAAGGGGCATACTGTAGTATCTTTAAAGGGAAATCCAACCCAAATAGACATCTACTCTAAAAGAAAGCAGAAAAATCAAAGAAGCAAACTGATGAAAGTTTCAATTAAATCTGACTACCGTAAATACAAGAAGTTATGAATTTTTGAAAGGTCTAATCACTATGTGTATGGGCACTTCAAATTGGCTGAAGCGGTCATGTCAATGTGATGTAGATGTAGTGCCGGACTACTTTCCCATCTGTTCCAACATATAAAATTACTAAAATTTCAATTTTTCAAAAAATAATGGGGTCTATCCTTTTAGAGGACCTATAACAATATGCTATCTACAATATATTTTGAGTAGTGCCCCAAGGGAGAAGGAACTTACGAGAAAAACAGAAATTAGTGATATTTTTGTACATGGCAAATGGGAGAGTAGTCTACATCCTACGTCACAATCCACTGACCAAACTACCAATTTGAGATTCATAACTTCCTTACTATTGGTCCGATTCATTTCAAACTTTTGCCATTCTGTTTCTGATATTTTTCTGCTTTCATACAAATCAACTTATTACAAGGGTTGGATTGCCCTTTAAAATATCAGAGTAAGGATTCTTGATTCTTTAATTTTTACTATTGAGAAGACTCCACCACCAGACTACACGTAATCCAAGTTAGAAACTGTTGAGAGATGCACCCTGGCATTTCCAATTTTGGTATACATACGGGATATTGAACATGGGCTGGACTGTGATAGGAGAAGGAGGAGTAAAGCAGAAAGCAATCAAAACAGCATGGATGAACAAGCTAATCATTTTCTTCCCAAGGGCAATGTGCTCATAATCATCATATGCACTAAGTACTATGTACATGTAGCTCACTGGTACTGGTATCCTGAAGATTTAAAACGCAAATTTTAATAACTAGACATCAAGCCAAGAGGATTGGTAGAAAATACCATACATTGTAAGGTGAGCTGCCTCTAGGTGGATCTGGAATCTGCTCAATGTACATGGGACATTGTGACATGCACGCCTGTCTTGAACAAGAAAGTGTTGTAAGACTTGTAAGACTTGTACATTAGTTGTAACCCGCAGGTCGACTACTAAGTTTTGATAAACCCTTAATAAACAATAAAATTATTAAAAGTCTTTTTCTTTTTAAGTAGTCATACAATGACTCAATGAGTTTACATGAAATCTGTATTTACATGTAGATGAATCCCCACTGTTCATTTTCTACCACACAAATACATGTATACTATATACTGTATACAAGGTACATGTTGTACATACATGTATGTATGTATGCTCCACGAGTCCACATTCATTGTGTTCACATGTACAGTATGTACATGTACACCATTACTACATGTAAATAGGCCAAATTAACAGGTAAACAGGCCAAATTAACAGGGAAATATCTCTGTAACATTTCCTGGTCTAAACTTGATAAGCCGACATTGCGTTTAGTGGTACTACAGTGTACATGTACATAATCACAGCTTACTGAAATCGGAGCATAGCTTTGATGTACATGTACTTGTACAGTATGTGGTACTGTTCAACATATCCAGAATGCATGTTTACATGTAGATGCTCTTATAAACGTTACAAACATGTACATGTGCCTGGCAATAGATGTGACCGATTTTGCTCAGATATCACATTGTTATGAGAAACTAGAAGCAAGAACATTCTCCCTTGCTAAAGAGGTTACATACAGTATACAAAATAAAACATTATACAAGAAACTAGAAACAACATTTTTTTCATTAGACGCAGGAGCAAACACTTGATGCTTTAGTTTCAGCATAGGGCATATTCTCCAGAGACTCAATAGTATTTTTTTTAAAGTCAGGGCCATGAATGATTCAGCTGGTACTGATAGAATTTATTAATTTATAATTTTTTTAAATAAAAGATATATAACACAATTTTGTATGTTGTGACTTTAAGAGTGTTTGCTCTAAATAATAAGCAATGTTCATCATCATGGCTATCTCAGATCATCTTGACAGTTGCAAAATGCATAAACTTAAGTTTGTAGCAAATATCTTAAAACAAAGAAGTAATAGCTTCCATCCTGGAAAAGTTTTCCTTCATCTGTCATCTCCGCACCATCACTCAACTCTTTTAAAAATCGTTTGGACAAAGACTGGTCCTCCCAACGGCCAACACCAAACTCTTCCGTAATACATGTGCGTCCACCCACCATGCATTTCATAGTAATTTTTAGGTTAGAACAAGTACCACTCGATGAAACGACTCAAAGTTTCCAACAGGATTACCTCTCACTTCCGTACACTGATGCTGAGAATACATGTATACCCATGCGTTCTATAGCCCTTTTAACAGAAAATGTTATAGTTTTACACTACAGGTATTTAAAGACTGATTTTGATGTACATGTACATTGTACTACAGGTAGTATCCTATTCCAATGCATTTCAAGTACAAGTTTGACCCCTGTTCATTTACTGAATATGCTACATGGTGTGTATTTCATTTGTGGCGCTTATTCAGAATCATATCCCTACTTTAACCCCATAACTCCGGCGTAGAGATACCCTACTAAAACATACCTAAAAATCAAGTAAATATTCATCTTTCCTTCAAATAATGGCCATGATTTAAAAGGCGTTATGTTTCTTACCTGTTTCGTGTCAATTTCCTTATCTTTTTCCTAAAAAAACGAAGACTTATAATATACACTTTCTCATGGGATTCACGGCAAACTGCTGCACAATATTACAATTGCATACCGTATCGACGGTGGGGTGCGGCGAGCAGCGTTTGTGAAGTTAGCGACCGTAATGATGAATTGCTTAGACTAATTTAATGAGGATCTGAGATTACAGTCGCTAACTTCATGCGCGCGCGTTCGCCCGCTATCTACCGTCAGTACGGTAAGCAATTGTATCTTGCTGCAGTTTGCCAGGAATCCCGTGAGAAAGTGTATATTAGAAGTCTTCGCTTTTAGGAAAAATACTCCAAAAAAGATAAGAAAATTAACATGAAACAGGTAAGAAAACTGACACGAAACAGGTAAGAAACATAACGACTTTTAAATCATGGCCATTACTTGAAGATAAGATGAATATTTACTTGATTTTTAGGTATGTTTTAGTAGGGTATCTCTACGCCGGAGTTACAGGTTCAAAGTAGGGATATGATTCTGAATAAGCACCCATTTTGTTACTATTTACACTTGTACCTTTCAAAACCAAAGCACAAATAATTATGGAAAATAAGCCTGGTGATGTTATCAGCACTGAAAGTGTACTACATGTACAACTCACTTTATTATTAATATTTATATTCAAATTTTCTAAATGAAATGTAAAGCATGAACACTTGGGAAGCTGGGTAGTTTGAGCCTTTGAGGCATGGTCTAAAAAGACAGATTTTAATATTTTACATTTACAAGTTCTAGATTTTAGATCCACACAACTGGTCAACCAGCCAAGACATTATAGTAACACTGTATCCACCGTAACAAAAAATATTACTTTACAGTGTATCATACTAATTTAATAATCTGTACTAATACTATTGAATAATAGACAAGGAAAGTAAACATTTATTGTTGTGTCATTAAATAAAACAAACATTGATCAATTTGTAATTTTAAAGATTATTAAAAGAGGAAGAAGTAGAGGAGGAGGAGGAGGAGGAGGAGGAGGAGGAGGAGGAGGAGGAAGAGGAGGAAGAGGAGGAAGAGGAGGAGGAGGAAGAGGAGAAGGAGAAGGAAGACTAAGAGGAGGTGTAGAACTAGAAAGAGGATATACATGACGTCATGAGAGCGAGAGAGACTAAATTTTCAAAGTTTAATATTTACCTTCAGGGCAAACTTTTCCTTTGTCTTCTTGTCTATACATTCTAGCACTTTTCCATTGATACCGAGTCCAAGAACCTTCTTTGATATTTCATAGTCTGTGTTGAGAGAATGCCTCTTTGGTGTGTAAGACATGTTTTTAGCTGGGACTGTAGACTGCCCTTCACCCTTTTGCTTCTCGGTGTTGGCGTCTGAAGGCCCCTTGAATTTTCCTTTGAATTTCTGAAATAAATCCATCATGAATTGAGACAAGTCACTAATGATGTAATGAAATACTGCCGTTTACAAAATAGATCCTTTCAGTAGTACGACTCGAGAATTTCCACGCTTTTTCCTTTTTTAATCAGATTGTTTTCTGTAGGTGAGCTTCTTCGCACTGCTACAGCGCGTCGTTAGCACAATCACCGGGCTGAATGCCCACGGGGAACAGATCCGTTCCCGGCTTGCGATCTCGAAAATCAGAGAGATGTATTCCAACTTGAAGTGCTTTAATTGAACAATCAAGGTGTCACAAAGTAGAATGTATATCCCTTTTCTTTTGCTAAAATATTAATTAGTAATCCTACGGTAGATTTCAGCAGATTCCAAAAGCTGTTCATCCACAAAAGAATGTTTTAATGACAGATAGACCAGCCGTGTATCCTTACTCGTTGGGAGCCCTCCATGCATTTACGAATTTTCCATGCATTATTACAGTAGTCGGATTGGCTTTGTGTGAATGCGCTACGTACGTATCGTATACGTACGTACGCTGGCGAGAGCGAGCACGCAAAAGCTACACAACTACAGTGTAGGGTACGTGCAAAGCGCAGCGTTTGCATTGCAACGCTACGTTTTCTGGACGTGGAATGCGCTATGCAATCGAACCATTTAATTGTGTAATGTTTTTGAGTGTGTGTGTGTGTTATGTTGTATCGACAGTTCAAAGATCACTTCTAAAATGGCAGGGTAGGGTCTATATACTATAATAATAATTTGTAAAAGGACATAGAAAATCATAAATACAGCCTGCCTAGGCCTAGATCAGAGATGAACAGTTGTTAATGGCAAAGATAGAGATGTTCGTGAATACTACATAGGCAACATCTTGGAGAGTATTTTCAGAGAAATGAATCATGACTCAACAATTCTGTACGGGTTGATGGGAGAATGACATCATACACACAAGTATTATTCCATTACAAATGGGATCCGTATACACCACCGGCATATCGGAGTATAAAACTATAATTGAATATAACATTGAATAGGCCTACACATCTTTTACAAGATTTTGTAGCCATCTCCCACTCTTTGAACACGGGGCTTCAAATATAAATTAGATAGGATATGCTTGAGGTAGCCACCGTTGTCAAGAAGTATTTCAGTTGATATTATAGTGTGAATATTGCCAGACAGGCAGACATACAGAACCGAAAAATATACGGAAACAACCAGTATCAATACACCAGATACACAGGCGCACTATGACAGGACGTCCTACTATATATACAGTGGTATGGGGAGGTATATATCGATTTATGAGGGACAAGCATTTATATCTGAGCAGCTGACAGCAAGAAGATAACATGTAGAGTTGGTTAAATAGGCAGGTGTTATCAATTAATCTCAGAAAGCATGCATATCAAATCTCCTACCTTTTTAAGACAGATTGCCTAACAGACTTCCAGCAGTGTTTAGCGCGCGTATGTCGCACAGCAGCGAGCGCAATGCGGAAGGGAACAGGTGCATTGAGTTTGCCATGGTTCATTTCGAACGTATAGGATAATTGAACCCCTTTGGGAATCACTCTGCAAAATATAACACCCCTAAACTATTCTTAACCAGATGGGAGGGGTTCGGTTGACTTGATCATGACCTCAAACTGTTGGAGGGGACGAATATCACAGTGTTCAATTCGCAGTCACCTCACAAATCAAGCGAGTTTAATTAGTGCCTCGTTTTGAGGTCGCGGGGCGCCTTTTAGCACCAATAAAGTCACCCTTTTTGACAGGTGCAGCACGCAGAGTATCTCTATCGAGTTATTATTATCCCGTATCCGAAGTCATCAAATCATAGTTTAGCCTAATTGATCCTTTTTTAAATGTTGAAATACATATAAGAACTTGTAAATTTCAAGGGAAATATGACGTTAATATTATTGTTCTAGTCCGAAATCGATACTAAACGTATACTGGACATCCCCTTCCAAGCTGGCAAACAGAAGACTTTTGTTGACATTCTGAATTAAAAACAAAACAAGCACGATAAAGGAGATGGCAGCCCCTGTCCTTATGCAAATGGAAGGACCATATACGAGTAGATTGGTGTGTGAAGTGGGAGAATATTTTAGTGAACAACTGAACAAGCCGGTATAGTGTTTAAATATGAAATCATTTTTGGCCCAAATAATATGGATAAATAAACCATCGACTGCGCATTACCCTAGAGAAGCTTCCCCTTTAATGTAATCCCCGTTAGGAGCACTGTGCATGTGGTATTGGTGAACGCTCTTGAGGCTCATATGATAGGTTCCAGTGGGTTCGAGCCTAGCTCGATGCTCCCACCTTTGGACAAGGTGTTTTGCCCACATTTTTTCCTCACTCGCCCCAGGTGTAATTGGTACTTGGTAATGCTATATCAATACTTGCATGGCCCACTGGAAGAGAATTGATACTTTTTTTTCGATTTCAATTTTATTTTCCACAAAAACGGGTAAAATATGTACATGTACATAAAAAATAATCATGACAAAAGACAGCAAAATATGACAGCAAGAACATAAACATGAAACAAAGGTTAAAGTAAATTATGTTATGTTGGGGGATTTAACAAAGGCCATAGGCCTATCTAAGGCTTATTCCAAGTGATATTTAGATAAGAAAATATTTATATACTGATGTGGCTATCCTGGGTATAATTATGTTCCCAATTGCCACCCCCTCCAGATTTTTGTACTTCATATCAACTTCTGCATACAAATACTAAATAGGCGTACCTGATAATCTATACAAAAAGACTTATCAAATGTTATAAAGTGATAATATTCATGACAGTACACTGCAGAGTATGATTATTGATCTTTGGATTATTTTCTAATGATTTGAATTATTATCATGTAGCCGAAACGGATGTAAACGTCAACAAATTTTGGTGGGGGAATCAATGCACATTATAATTAGACTGCAAGCACATATTCTAATTTGACTCTTTACCACAATACCTAAAGCCTTGGGCAGAGCCTAGGATATGTCAGTCTCGGAGCGGATAAAGTGCAGAGTAGCCTCATAGTGCAGACACTGTTGCGCACAACGACTGACAAGGATTTGTGCCTGCATGTTAACTATACATGATAATGCCCGACGGTAATTAAAACACAAATAGATGGTGTTGTAGGCTAAACCAGATAGTATTACTATTTACGGTTTCAATTGATACTTTTTAAGGAATAAGAATAAAATAAGTTCCAAGTTGATTGAACCGTCAGTAGATGGACATAGTTAAGAATTAGGCAAAGGGATTGGGCTCGCAATGGGCACGCATTAATCCATCCTTTTTTTCTCTCTTTTTTCTTCACAGATTCAACATAAGTGAGCCTGATAAAGCAGGAATAGCCACCCAGACGATGAGACATCCTTCCATTAAAACTTGATAGAGGTTCCCATTGCGTCAAATTTTATCATGAATAATTTATAATGTTATTAATTTTTTACAGTACAAGTTTTTATTTTGTTTATTTTGTTTATTTTACTAATACTATACTGCGGATGAGTGTGTCTGTGTGAGTGTGTGTGGGGTTGGGGGCATTCATTCTGTCAATAAGTATTTCTGGCTCGAAAAGACAATTCTAATTTTATTTGGGAAAATCAACAAGAGGTGGCGCTGCAACAAAACCGAGGTCGATGAGCTGAGACATCAAGACTTGGCCTAAATTAGTCGCCTGCCTAGACCAGTTTCAAGGAGCGCTTGGTGCTCGTGTCCCGAAATGATCACCTCATTCTATTCATAAGAACTGTCCTCCCCGTCCCCCCGGGATCGCCCCTTTTCCTTTGTAAGAACTGCCCCTTCCCTTTCCAATAAGTGCCCCTTTTCCTTTTGATAAGTGCTCCCCATTTTTTTCATAAGATCCCCTTCACTCTCTCATAAATTTCCCTTTTCACCTCTGATAAATGCCCCTATCAAAATACGATAAGTGCCCCTTTTCCTTTGCATTAAGTGTCCATTTTCCATTCTCATAAGTGCCCACTTTACCTCTGATAATTGCCCTTTTTAAAATCTGACAGGTACATGTTTTACTTTGACAAGTGCCCCTTTTCCTTTGTAATAATTGCCCCCTTCCCCTTCCGATAAGTGCTCCTTTTCTTCTTTAATGAGTGCCCTTGTTCACCTCTGAAAAGTTCTCCTTTTTTATACGTGCCCCTTTTCTTTTCTAAAAGTGCCCCTTTTCCTTCTGATAAGTGTTCCTTTTCCTTCTCATAAGTGCCCATCTCTGGTGAGTGCCTCTTTTCAGGTGCGAGAAATTGCCCTTTTTACCTTTGATATTTTTACTCTTTTTTAAAACTTTGATTCGTACCCCTTTTCATTTTTAATAAGTGCACTTTTTACTTCTGATAAGTGCCCTTTTCGCATTGTAATAAGAACCCCTTTCCTTTCTCTTAAATGCCACTTTTCACCTCTGATATTTGCCCCTTTTATTTTGACACGTGCCCATTTTCGTTTCTAATAAGTTCCATATTTCCTTCGGATAAGTGCTCTTTTACCCTTTTTACATGAGCCCCTTCCCCTTTTCAAAATGCCCCTTTTAACATCTGATAAATGTCCCTATTAAAATCTGATAGGTGCCCTTTTCCTTCAACAGATGCCCCATTTCTATCCTCACAAGTGCCCTTTTTAAAATCTCTGTTGAGTGACCCTTTTCAGGTGCAAGAAGTGCCCCATTTTCACCTCTGATAATTGCGCTTTTTACTTTGACACGTGCACCTTTTCTTTCCTAATAACAGTACTGTCATTTCCCTTCTGATAAGTTCCTACTTTTCCTTTCTCCATAATAATTTATGCACCCCTGATTCAAAGCGACTTAGAGCCCCTTTTTCTTTAATTTTTCTATAGAACTCGCTCGCATTTATAGTTGTTCTAACTATGTTACTTATAAAGTACTTTTCAGTCTTTCTTCATTAGATTGTGCCTAAAACTCATCCGGGTTTTTTAATTTTTTTTTTTATAAGATGTAATTTTTTGCACTGCGACCTAACAAAAATTTGTTGCTCGCTCGCTCGAGTCAATATTCAGACCATCACACCCAACTGCAAAGTATCTTGTACCACGTAAAGAGATAAACAAATATTGATGTCTTTCTTGGTATGCTAGTAGTGTAATCACAATCATGACGAGGGATTTTATCGATAAATGAAATGCAAGAACATGAAACTAGGGTATCATCTTCTTTCTCCCCTTTTTTCTCTCTCTTTTTCAATTAAAAGTGTTGTTTTTTTCTCCATTCCTTTTTTCCATATCAACAAAAGTAAAATATTTATTTTAATGACATAAGCAATAATTATTCAACAAGCAGCAGTTTTAATACAGGGAAGATTGCGACGTTTCCCTCTTTTCTCTCTCTCTCTCTCTCTCTCTCTCTCTCTCTCTCTTTCTCTCCCTCTTCTGTTAAAAAAAACAGGCAAAAGGACATTTTAATACCCTATTTTATTGTCTATCGAAATCGTATTCTGATTACGTAATATTATGGTCATGTTCGCACGTTTCTATATGACTTGTGACGAACAAGGCTATTGACATTATTTCAATGACATGTTGATTTGTTTAAATCTTTGTGATTATGATTATATATCAATGATCGATAAGGGGAGGGCTACGTATCTCTCCTGTGTCTATGCCACGACAATTTACAATTTAATTGACAAATTTTCCTAAATACCAAATTTGAACATAAACATGTAGATTTAAAATAGCCCCATGCAAATCATTTTAAATGATACATTTTGTAGCAACTTTCCGTTTGTGGGCCAACCATTATGCTGCAGATTAGACTTACGGCGCATAATAATGACCCCGAGCGTGTAATAAAATTCAATGAGCAATATACAACATATATAATTATTATGGAAGCACTTTCAAGATGACCATGGATGGACAATTGAAATAATACATAGAGTAAATAATATGGTAATGATCGTTTAGAGAGGTTCTAGGACAATGACCCACTGGACAGTCACCCCCGGCCAATTACCAGCGGGATAATTACCCCCTGAAAATGACCCCCTCTCCTCTCTCGAGGACAATAATATACCCCGAAAAAATTAAACTGTCATTAATACCAACTTACTCCCGGTCCCTTAATGAACAGGGAGGTTATTTCCCGGGGGATGGGGTAATTGTCTTAGGGGTAATTTTCCGGGGGGGGGTAATTGTCCTAGGGGTTATTTTCGGGGTATTGTCCTCGGGGATAATTGTCCACGGTGGGTAGTTTTTCCGGGAGGTAATTCTCCGGGGGTAATTGTCCTGAGGGGGGCGGGGAGGTGGTTGTCCTTGGGTTTAATTTCCGGGGGATAATTTTCCGGGGGTGATTGTCCAGGGGGTAATAATTGTCCTGATATGGTTCAGAGATGATGGAGACCGGGATGGAGACATATTTTTTAATCGTGTAATCGTGAGAAGGGCTCGAACAGAAGAAAGCAAGTGTTGCATGCATGTCGAAGTCTTGAGAAAGACGTTTATAATCAAAACGAATGTATAATTTTACTATCAAAACAAATAGTATGACATCTGAATGCGGAATTCATCATTTGTCATGATATTACATGTATAATTTATGTACAGTATAATGACTGTATACTATAATTGCATTATGCCAACAGTGGTTGACTCGATCATTGCCCTGTCGGTGTGCAAATCCACTTATTGGAGCTGGGAAATTAAGCAAAGAAACCGGCGGCAATCAAGGGTTGGTTGGTGGAGTGCAAGGCAAACTTAAACACATTAACATTGTGCAAAGCCTCCAGGCTAGAGGGGGCTACATGCAGTCTACAGCCCCCAGTAATATATATGGGGGTCAGGGTGCAAAGTCTTTAGGGGGCAATTAACTACCAATTAAATGAGAGCATGGATTATTTTTCTGAGCTATACGCTCTGCTGAAGACTTTAAAGGTACTATGTCCCATTTGCAGGCCAAAAAATGAAAAGGTTAAATTCCAACGGCATTTGAAAGACAATACTAATTTAGAACTTCCCTAAAAAAATGGGGCTTGAAAATGTCTTTAAGTGGGAAAATAACGACTATTAGTTGTCGAATCGACTTAGGAGCTATAGAGCCAGTAAGTAATAGTCTGATTTTTCAGACCATTGTACCGAATGGTCGTACGTTTTATGCTGCGCAAAGATTCAATCAGTTTAATTTTGGCCATTACAAGAAGTGGGTTATTGATGTAGACAAATGCTCATGTACCCTTTACAGCTCATTTTATGTATGTTATGTTACCAAAGATGAAAAAAGGCCAGTCAGTCACTCACACTCTAAAAACTGAAATGTTAAATCACCATTTAAAAGGGCCGAGGAGTGACCACTCTTTCAAAATGTCAGATTTATACTTTTGACATGCTGGATTCAACCTTTATAGTGTTGGATCCAGCATGTTCAAAGTGTTAATCTACCATTTTGAAAGAGTGGTCAACATTTTAAATTTAAATCTGACAGTGAAGTCTAGGAAGTAAACGGGTTTCCTTGCATGATTTGAATATTAGGACATTGCTAATGTTTAAATTTCACAGATATGACATATTCATAATTCCTGCAAAGTTCTACCGAATTTGATGTTGGCTGCAAAAGGGACATAGTATCTTTAAGGAATTGTGGGTCAGTGTCAAATAAGAGCCTTTGCTGACCCTGCAGACAAGGAGAAATTCATGTCGAATGTAAAAATAGTGTTTTGTGGCGGAGCCGTTGAATTATCTGGAAGAACAGCAGCGCATGGAGCCCTTTCGCTCGGAGCGCATCGGGCGGTTGCGCCACCACTAGTCTGGCCATATTAGTCAGGTGGCTTAGTGAAATTATCGTTACTTGTCGGATAAAAGCACCATTTTTGGTACAGGGCTCCCGTAGTCCACAAATAATTTGTAAGATAATATAGCATTGATTTGTTGTTGTACCATGGGGCCCCCAATCACACATATATGAATATGTATGCCGGGGGCTCCTACCCTACCATCATTCAGCAGGTCCTAATGAAGCCCTGTACCAAAAATGGCGTTTGTACAACAACAAATCGATGTTTTATTACCTTACAAATTATTTGTGGACTACGAGGCGACGCCCCTGTCCCACACCCTTATATGATATTCTTGCCGGGGACTCCTACCCTAATATCGTTCAGTAGGTCCTAAGGAAGCCCTGTACCAAAAATGGCATTTGTACAACAACCAATAAATGTTATATTACCTTCTAAATTATTTGGGGGCTACGAAGCGACGCCCCTATCCCACACCCTTATATGATATTCTTGCCGGGGGCTCCTACCCCAATATTTTTCAGAAGGTCCTAAGGAAGCCCTGTACCAAAAATGGCATTTTTACAACAACAAACAAATGTTATATTACCTTCTAAATTATTTGGGGGCTACGAGGCCACGCCCCGCCCTACACCCTTATATGATATTTTTGACGGAGCCTCCTAGCCTAATATCGTTTAGTAGTTCCTAAGGGAGCCCTGTACCAAAAATGGCATTTCTACAACAACAAATCAATGTTATAAAATTATTTGGGGCCCTAAAGACACCCCCGCCCCCACACCCTTAAATTGAAATTTTTGCCGGGGGCTCCTAGCCTAATATCGTTTAGTAGGTCCTAAGGGAGCCCTGTATGGCATTTGTACAACAACAAATCAATGTTATAAAATTATTTGGGGGCTTAAAAAAGACGCCCCCGCCCCCACACCCTTAAATTGAATTTTTTGCCGGGGGCTCCTAGCCTTATATCGTTTAGTAAATCCTAAGGAAGCCCTGTACCAAAAATGGTGCTTTTATCCGGCAAGTAACGATAATCGATAAATTTGACGCTAAGCCACCTGACTATATATATGGACGAAGACTAGACCCTGGCGCTGGCCTATATAGCGCGCGTCGTACCTTACTACTAGTATATTTCGTCGTCACTCTCGCGATCTAGTAGGCTAGTACTAGTTTGTTGGTGTAGCAGAGGAGGAATTGGAAACCCAGTCACCAATATGCCTAAACCAGGTGGATTTCTTACTCCTAAAGCGATAGCCAATCGCATCAAGTCAAAGGGATTACAAAAATTGAGATGGTTTTGTCAAATGTGTCAGAAACAATGTCGAGATGAGGTAAGAAAATTAACAAGACTCTGGGTGTAGTCCCACCAATGCATTCTTTTATGAGTGAGTAGACTCTAGTCTAGAGTCTAACATTGTAACAAACTAAGCCTTAGCTTAGTGTGAGTCTGACTCTTAGATTCGATGGCGCTAGTGCAGTTCCGTATCCATTTTTTTAGCAGTTTCATATCCAATCTTAGCAAAGGAATATGCGCCTAATTTTTTACTAATATTAATCATAATCATATATTGCATTTTCCACCTGAATTTGGATCACATCCGACATCGGGAATCCTCCGTTTAGGGCTTCGATGTCCACGTCATCGCTCAATACCGTCTCTACGCTTTCGCTCTGCACCTCAAACTGAAGCTATCAGTCAAAATTTATGGTATCGTGCATGCGCGCAACAAAAAGCTAAAAATCTTCGTTCACACGCAGTGATATAACTTATAATTTATATGACAAATTTGAGTTTTATCGAACCGTCTGGTATGGGTCATTCTTTAATAAAACTGACATTTGTTGACATTCCCCATACACAGAGTCACAGACGGTACCCCGTACGCCTCGCACCACGGGGAGAGATTGAGCCGATTGTGGCCCGCTTTGGTCCCAAAAAACTTTCTCCCACGATTTTCTTTATTTAGATCTAATTTTCTGATTTATAAATCAGATACAATAATACTATGTCTATTTTTCTCCTATGTACAGTTATCAATTTTTTATGACTTATTTCTAAATGCGAAATTTACAGACTTACGTATATGAGTTATCCAATTTTTATCTCAGAACCAAGGAAGCGGTACGTTCATGCATTCGAACTGGTAATCTATGACATGACCCGCCCGATATATTTCCAGGTCAACCGACCAAAACAAGCCCAATGGCCAATCAGAGCACGTGTTTGATATTGGGCTTATGAATATTCAAACATCACCGGCTCAAGCCGGGCTGACTCATACGTAGCTATTGGACGTTCGAAAAGGAAAAATGAATATTCATCAACTTAAACCAAGATGGCTGACAACAAATCTTGTTGACTACAAGACTTTCTCGGATTAATCATTAATATAGGATCTAAATGAGCAAGCTATCGTAAGTCAAAGTAGATATTTCTGTGTTATTTTTAATTTTGATAAAATTCAGTGTAAAATTGCAGCCAAAGTGGATATATGAAGAAGGCGTAAAGAGTGAAAAACTTGTTGCATATCTCATTCATCGCGGTCCGGCCGAACTGAACCATTCGTTCCCCACACTACTCCATTGACGTACTTCAGTCTATGTATAGAGGCGGTCAGAGGAGCCAGATGCAATCTCAGCGGAACAACCGTCGATATCAGAGACTGAAGCTTTCGGTCTACAACTTTGCATGCAATATTTTGTAAATTTTTAAGATTTATGTTGGAAAATATTTTTTAAAGATAAATATGTATGATGGTAAGTTCTTATATTATAGTATAGTTATATCAACTGCTACAAGGGGACTGGCTGTTTTTATACGCTCAAGGGATTCAACTTTCCCGCAAGCCAGTATAGAAACAGCCAGTCCTCGAGTATTAAAGCAGTTGATATGACTTTTATATGCCGATCGTACAAATTAAAACAAAAATCTACCAAGAATTCTTACCTTAGCCTTCTATTGAGTAAAGATTGATTAAAACATCACAGAAAATCTGAGACACTGTCTGTTAACCTTTGCTAGCAAAATGAATGAAATTTTCAATCATTTGGGAATCGCAGAAAAAACCACTGTATGGTGTCCGCGCTCGCACAAAGACAATTTTAACACGTAACCCAATGGGTATCGCAGGAGGATGAGGGCACAAATTAATGGATATTCCCTGTGGGCGGGTATGAGGGCTCAAATTGATGGATATTCCCTGTGGGCGGGGGCATGGCTTAAAATCACGACTCCAATTTTGACCAATCAGATGGCTAGATTTCTAAAGTGAGCTATATAATTATTGATGTATACTTTTCTATAAATACTTAGGCAAAAGTGACGGCTCTATTGACTGTTGTTAAGCGTCCGGACACACAACTCCCCATCATACCGTAATTAACGGTGTATTAACCGCACTTTTTTTACCGTCGGTAAACATCAAAAGTCGAGGTGCGGTTTATACACCCATACAGACATGCATCATGCTGAAAATTCCAGGTATGTTACGATCTCCGCGTTCAGCAGCGGTCAAATTGTGTCACAGAGAGTGCTCGCGCTAAGGAGAGGATGGGGGGATGTCCCCCGAAATGCAGATTTTTCATTGGTTATCGCAGGAAATTCCTTACTACGTCATATTTTTATGTAGAGGAAAATATAATCTTCAAAATGATGTGCAACAAATATCCTGAAGTTCCTGGTTTAGTTAGAAACCATCGTCCTGAAAGTGACACTCGTTTTCAACGCTTTTAAAATCATCCATTGGAAGTTCTAACATCAGAAAAAATATATCTAATGTGAATGTTATATTTTAATCTTGATCTGATAATTTTCATGTAATTCCTATGATGCGAAATGTGAAATTTGGGGCCCATAATTGTGCTCTGTCACTACCGAGTCGATCATAATTGTGTTGGAGTGTTGACGTACGTGCAGTGGATAAGAATGTGCGTTGCCCCATGTGTAATAATATGTGTAGTGGTATGAAGAAATGACGTGACGATGAAAAAATTGTTCGTCTTTCTAGCGAGATTTTGTATATACATGTAAATACTTGTCATCAACTTACAAATATGCAATATTTTATTTTGTGAACTATTATTGTAATATTTCTGGTTGATTGATGATTTTAACTATCCTGAAGAGAGATGTTTGTCGATTTTTAATAAATGTCGGGTGGTGGGCGTTGGGATTTCGAGTGTATTTCGGTACGGTTACAAGATACATAGTCTCGTCTTCAGAGCTCTTTCAATAATTAAATAAAATTATAATCATGAATCAACCTCCTTTCTTAAAAAATTAAAGGGGGAAAATGTTTTTTTAATTTAAAGAGATAGATTTGGTGATTTATAAATAACGTTTTATTCAGAGACTTCTCGAAAAGGGGGATTATGTTGTATAATTTTTAAATACTATTATTAATTCAATGATTCGTATTGATGTGAGCCTAGGTCATTCTTACGATTTTGTTTGTGTAACATAGACTAATCATAGTCATAGACTCTAGATCTAGTGCAAATTGTGTGAAGTCCGTCTATTCTAATGTTGTTTTACTTATTCCACCGGTGTTATTATTATTATTATTTAATAAGTACCGGTACTTTTTTTTTTAAATGGTAGTCGGCGATCCACTTGTTCCTGTAAAAGTACCGTCGGGTGTATTGATGTATGATATATGATTATGATATTGATATCATCAAGCCTTACTTGGCATGCACATGTGTGGAGAGCCATTTAAATAAAAACAAATTCAGATACATGTACATATATACACACTATGTGAACATACTCACCGTGTCCTATACACAACAAACCTTGCAAAGTGCCTTCGGGGTCACGGCGTGCACCTAAGAATTCTCTCTAGCCGTAAAACAAATTTTTGTTTTATATGAATGATGGAACTTTGCCTACATGTACCTTGCATGTGAATATCCTGTTTAAATGAACTGACACAGATTTACATTACAAAAAAACATTGAGTTCGTGATATTGATCTTGGCCGGAATCTCGCGTAATATTGTGGTGTACAAAAAAAGTGCTGATATGGCATTGCCAATTCGATGCAGACTTTATGAAAATAGCAATTAGTTCACCCTTGAGAGTGTGTATTATATTTTGTATTACTTTCTTCCATCTCATTTAGAATGGATTCAAGTGTCATCTCACATCTGAATCACATCAGAGGCAGCTCTTACTGTTTGCAGATAATGAAGAAGAATTTCTGGACGCTTTCTCCAAGTAAGTGAATTTGAAATCACTATTACTTTTCAAGCTTAGTCAACGACTGCAGCACTTAAGCAGATTGCGCTTCATTATCTTACACTTTAGTTAAACAACTTTTTACATATAATAATGACTGTGCATTTTTTATTTGTAGAATAATGATTAGTTGTATTGTTACGTTTATAGTCTGCTTGCTTTATGTGATATAATGAATAGAAGAACAAAAACAAAAACAACGATAAAGCATCTGCCATCTGTTAGTAATGTGAAGATTAAAAAAAACAAATTAAAATTGCAAGTTGGTGCTATAATGAAGAGAGTTGCTATGTCTTTATATCATTTACTATCTCTTTAGATTCTGTCATTGAAGCAAAGTTTGAAAGATTGCCTTGACTGCATTAAATTATGTGTGAAAAATTTAAACTTATTACATTGATTTATGATGTAAAGATTTTGCAGGATAGTTTTCTTTATAACCATAAATAATGCAGTGCTCTTTGAAATGTCATTTTTATGAACTATAAGAAAGTTTCTTGAATATATCAAAATTGCTATTCTGATTATGTATGAAAGTTCTTAGAATGCTATACTACCCAACTTGTGGCTCTAAAAATACCTTTTCATGCATATAAAAAAACACATGATATTTGATTTCGGACTATTTGATGCTAACTTAGATGTACAATACTTTTCAACATCCCCCTAAATAAAACCTTTATAGTGAATTCTTTGATATGTTCATGGAGCTGCTGCGACGCCGCTTCAACACTCGCCGTGTCCACGCAAACATTGTCTACAATGAGTATATCTCTGACAGAGAACATACTCACATGAATTCAACCAAGTGGGAGACATTGACAGAGTTTGTGAAATGGCTTGGAAGAGAAGGTAAGAAAGGAAGGCTTAACTTTTTCAAGAATCCAGGGGGGTGTTTCACAAAGACTAAGATGGACTTAAGTTGGACTTGAACTATGGCAGGCCATTCATGCCACTAGTTGCTCTCACCATTATGATCTTTAGATAATATTTTGTCCTTCAATAATGAATTATCAAAAATGTAAATTCTGTAGATTTGGGACCATGATTTGTATGTCCCTTGAAAGTAAACGGTGAGAGTGAACAGTAGCATGTAGGCCCTCCATAGTTTAAGCCCAACTTAAGTCGATCTTAGTCTTTGTGAAACACTCCCCAGGAGCACCAGACTTTGAATTGATTCAAAATGGTCGTCCAATTGTATAGCTAATATTCAGTTCTAGTAATGGAATTTCATTTTGAGAGAAATTGGATCATGTAACTCTGACTTGTTTATATTTTTATGAGCATTTATTTTAAACATGGCCATATTTTGAGCCGTAATGGCTATAAATCAGGTGATAATAAAATTGTACTTACGAACATCTTCTGTTCACCTTCTGGTTCTATACATGTATTGTACCACACTGGTATTTCAAATGCAATAAAGTTCTTTTGTATTTCTATTGATAAATATTCAATAGATATACATGTAATACTTCTTGAAACAGTTATGACATTTCCTCTCCTGAAGTGGAGTTAAAGGCAAAGGAGTATGGGAAAATATGTGAAGATGACCCTTAAAAAGCTTTTGTTTATTCATGTATTTGTCTTATAATCCCTAGATGGAGAATGAAGACCTTCTTGACTATATTTTAACTGAATTTGCAAGTAATTGGGATTCTCCTCTGTCCTTTTTCACAGGGTTCTGTGTAGTGGACCATACAGAGAAGGGATGGTTTATTACGTATATTGACCGTGATCCGGAGACATTGAAGCGACAGGAGGCATTGAAGAAGAAAGATAAATTGATCTTGGATGATGAGGAGAGAATCATGAAACACATCCAGGAACAGGTTGCCCGTGGTGAATCTCATGGGTCAAAGGTTAGTTAGGGATTGTTAACAGGGTCAATGGTTAGTCATGGATAAGGAGTTGTTGAGTCTTAGCTTAGTTGCAAATTGGTGGTTAGTCACTGGTTTAGGGTTAGTCATGAGTCATAGTGTCAAAAGTTAGTTATGGGTCAGGGTTTGTTGAATCTAGGCTTAGTTAATACTTCATGGCTTATCGTCACAGGTCAAGGGTCACTCATGAGTCAAGACTTAGTAGTAGTGAAGTCTCAAAGATGGGTCGTAGGTCACAGGTTAGTCTTGGATCTTGGGGTTTTTGTGTCAAGGTTTAGTTACAAATTAATGGTTAGTCGTAAGTTAAGGGTTAGCCATGAGTCAAGGATTACTAGTATTTTAGTGTTAAAGATCGGTAGTTGGGCAAGAGTTAGTCACGGTTAAAATTAAAAATGAACTTCTTGGATTTATGACATCTTTGCATTCTATGATGGACTTCTGTATCTTATCCTTCCTATCACAGCACACAGAGTTCACAGAACTGCAGCGAGACGATGAAGAAGAGAAGGTGACATTCAGCTTTGGGTCATCGGCCAGCATGTCAGCAGGGGGCAGCAAAGAATCAGATTCTAAAACCAGCCAAGACAAAAAGTATGCCAAGCCAAACCCTTTAAACATTTCAGCACTCGTGATTTTTTCTCGTCTTTCTAACTATATACGTACAGCGATTAAGCATGTTACGTGCAATGCTAAAAAAAAAACGATGAAGAAGGTTATTGTGCAAAAGTTCATTTTTATTTTTATTTTGTTTTATTGTGTGAAACAGAAAGATTCTTACCCACCAGCAGAATCCCAACCTTTTTTTTAGACCAAGGTATGGTGTAAAAAATGTTGTGTTGCTTCAGTTTTTGTTTTTCTGTGACAGTATGGTCCATTACCCAGACCAAATCATTTGAATGTTTAAAGCATGATTTTAATTTTCAACTGAAAAATGAACAAGCAAGAGTACCATGAGTATTCAGTTACCTATGTGTATATTTATTTTCCCATTTTCCCATTACATAATTAAGTTTCGTATTGCTGCTGTGAGCCGGAGAGGTGTTAAAATTATTAACATCTCTCTGGCTCACAACAGGACAGGTGACGTACATCTCTGCATTGCTATTATTATGTTCTTATCTTTTATATAAATATTATGTTTACTGCTATGTGCTATATGTATATATTATTGCCAAATGCATTATTTGTTTTTGTTGTATCAGCGCTCTAATCATTATTCTGTAAAAGTGCTTTATACAAATCAATTATTATTATTATTTTATTTTTTCTTTGTTATGTTTTTAATGAATGAAGGACCAACATTCTGCGAGCAGCAGCAGGTAGTGGATCCAAGAAGAAAGATAGCAGCAGGAAAGAGTCTGGAAAGAGAAAGTCAGCCCTGGAAGAAATCATGGAGGTATGTCCATGCATGTCAAGAAGTTGTCATGTCATCTCCTTAGAGTCAGGAGGGCGCTCACTATGTGTAGAGCTCTTTTAGTTAATAATAATAATAGTGGGTTCTTGTATAGTGCTCATATCTGTCAGACTTGACACTCCTGGCGCTCCACAATATTACCCTCGCTTTAGCATGGCTGCCGTTATGGCGCTCTACTAGCATTTCAAGGAATTAGTTCCTGCTAGGTACCCATTTACATCACCTGGGTCGAGTGTGGCAAATGTAGATTAATCAGACTATTACTTACTGGCTCTATAGCTCCTAAGTCGATTTGACAACTAATAGTCGTTATTTTCCCACTTAAAGACATTTCCAAGCCCCCCTTTTTTTAGGGAAGTTCTAAATTAGTATTTTCTTTCAAATGCCGTTGGAATTTAACCTTTTCATTTTTTAGGCCTGCAAATGGGACATAGTACCTTTAATGTAACAACTTGTAAAACGAGTGGAAACATAGTAATATCATTTGCAAGAGGAGATGGACTGTATTGAATGGTATTGCTCAGTGACATATTTTGATGAATAGAATTTTTGTTCTTTTTTCCATTTCAGGAAGAGGCAAGGAAGAAATCCAAACTTCTTGAAAAGAAAGACTACTGGTTGAGAAAGGGCATCATCGTGAAGATCACAACCAAGAGGCTGGGGGAAAAGTACTTAAAAAAGAAGGGTGTTGTCAAGGTAATCATGCCACCTTACATAGATTCTATTTCAGTAGTAGTAACAATCCAATCCAATCCAATCCAATCCAGGTATTTATAAAGCGCCAATATCTAGTTGCCTAATCAAAGGCGCTGATGAGACTGAAAAACTACAAAAAATGTCTGTTCATGATTCTAACTGAGAAAGACAAAAAAGCAGTGACTAATTGTAAGCAATCTGAAATAGGTATGTCTTTAGTTGAGTTCTGAAAGTGGATAACTGGTGACAAGAGCGAAGGATTTGGGGAAGACCATTCCACAATCTCGATGAACAGGCAGTAAATGATCGATTCCCTAGAAGAGAGCGTGTTCGAGGACTCTCAAGCAGGTATTTACGGGCAGATCGCAAATTAGTTTGAGGGTTATAAACAGTCAACAAGTTGTAGAAATAGTGTTAGTAGTAGTACAAGTATTAATGGTAGTAGACTAGTAGAAAGCAAGATATAGTGTAGTATAATAATTACTAGAAATTTATTAGTAGCTGAAATAACAGAAGTAATAGGATCTTAGTGATGGTGATGGTGGTGGTGGTGGTGGTGATAGTGGTGGTGGTGGTGGTGGTGGGGACGACGACGATGATGATGATGATGATGATGATGATGATGATGATGATGATGATGATAATGGAGATGATAGTGATGGTGATATTGATGATGGTGATGGATGATGATGATAATGATGATGATGAATTGATGATGATGATATGGAGATGGTGGTGGTGATGTGCATACAGAAGTCTCATACTCAAACTTCTTGTTTATCCCACAGGATGTGATAGACCGCTACACAGGTGTTGTCAAGCTCAATGATACAGGAACAAAGGTCAAAGTTGATCAAGTCCATTTAGAAACTGTCATTCCAAACATCGGTAAGTTCATAAAGTCTCTGGTAACACTTAATTATATCTCTATTCAGAGTTTAAAAGCTGCTTGAGTGAGGATTGACTGAAAGGTTTAGTAGTATACAAATAATACACAGCAGTCAGGGCATTAGTAAGAATTACCCACACAAGGTACTTTTGGAACAGTCTAACACACCCTAGACGATAGTGGAGGGTGTTTGGACTGTTTCAAATACAGAGTGTGGGTAATTTTACTAATGCCCGAACAAAATGATGTGTATTATTTGTTTTATAAGATGATGTTTTATTTGTTTTATAAAATGATGTTTTATAACATGATTTTACTAATGACCAGTCATAAGTATTTACTAATGACCGGTCATTAGTAAAATTACATGTTAGGCAAAATAAATGCCTGGTCACGTGCACACTCTCAACCAATTATTTGATTAGGATCCACTTCATCATCTTATAATTACAACTAACGAGTAATGATTGTGTTTTCTCTCCGTTAGATTTAATTGTTTATAGAATAAAACTCTTACATTTATGTAATATTAATCGATAGTTGTGAAACAAAACACATGCATATTTGTGTAATATTTGTTTCCTTGTTTGTTGAAGGAACTATTATAATTGCAAACAAAGTCAACTATTTAATAGATGTTTTGATCCCAATTGCTTTAATAGTAATATTGTATTTACATGACCAATGTGGTTTCTCAACTTTTAGATTGCAATCTGATTTGAAAGATCAAGTCTTTGAAATCAAGATTTCTTACATAGTTAATAAATGTTGCATTATTAGTTTGTATTGTGTATTTGGTCTACTCAGTTTGTGTCCAGAATAGATGCATTTTGCTATTAGTGTTTGGTAAGTTAGATCATGTTCATAATCCTGAATAATATAATTGACTACCTACCCTTCTTTTCCTATGTAACAGGTAAACCAATCTGTATAGTGAACGGTGATTACAGAGGTGTGACAGGAGTGCTTCACTCCCTTGATGAGAAGAATTTCAGTGTAACAGTCAAATCAGACTCGGTGAGTTCAAACAAATCTTGTGCTATGATCATGAACTTTGAAATGTACTAGTATTAGGCCAATCGTTGTGAAAGGAATGTTGTTTCTTTCAGCAGTTTTTTTGTGGGGGAAAGAATAGTTAAATTCTTTGCATTAACTTTCCCAAACTTTCCAGAAAAAAAGAAAGATTTTATGCCATAGGTTATGGTAGTGTTTCCAATTTTTGACAATGTATTTTATCTGTATGTATCAAGAATTGTAATTAGACCCCCCAAAATACGAATTTGTGTATGTAAATTGAATTTTAATGTTATTTTTTATCTTGTATAAAACATGTGCAATTGAACTTATTGCTGCAAAACATGTATAATAAACCATTTTTGAATTGAATTGAAGAAAAAATAAGAAATTGGGAGCAGCATGCTATAGTGGTTCATTTTATTTTCAAGATGTCAATGATCCGAATCTCTGTTCTTTGACAAGGCATTTTATCTCCAGCAAGGCATTTTATCTCCAGCTGTCATTCTTGATTCTTGTGTAGTAAATGGGTACCTGATAGGATGTATTATCTGAAATTCCTTGTGGGCTTATAACAGCTATTGGAGCTAAAGCCAGGATAACAAAACACATAGCACTGTGCAAGTGCATAGAGACAAGTTTCAATCTGTGACCTGCATTTCAAAAACTAATAATTTTATTATTATTGTTATGTAAGGAATAACTGATCCATCCCGCCTTCAGAAAACTTCTGTCCTTAAAGTAAGTTCGGAAGTTAAGAAGAAGACGATGGGACTGGTGTATAAATGTTATGTTTTTTTTAATGTTCTAATTTTTCCTAGGGCAAACTGGTTGAAGGTCAAGCATATGAAGATGTCTGCAAATACAGCCCTGAGGATTCATGACATGCATCCTAAGACTTACATCACATTGGCAATAATGAATGTGAACTATCCTTCAACTCGCTATTAAAGAACATTGGATGCTTGTGGAAGTGAATGACTTTGGGACATTGACTTTGTGACTTTGACCTTGTGACTTTGACTTTATTATCATGAAGCAGTTGCGTTGTATAGCGAAGCACACAAGAGGAACATTTCAAGGAAGCTTTCTGAGATACAAACCATGGAGTTGTCCTCTAGATTTGTGACGTCTCTGACCCTCGTCACAATCTCAGCCAATGCTGATGGATTCTGACACATAAGTCCTACACTTACGCCTAACCAGATACGTCATAATTCACAGGATGACCAGCTATAGTATTGGTCAAGGTTATCGCTTTTGGAAAGAAGTTTAGTTTTTAATATGGTGCATTTGTAAAAACTTCTGAACAATGAATTTGCCATATTTTCATATTTAGTCATGTGCGTTTGAAATTCTATTTGTATATAAGTGTATGTAATAATAATAATAATAACAATGGTGGCTTCTTATATAGTGCACATGTCCGTCACGTTGTGACGCTCCTGGCGCTGCCCCGATTATTCTTGATATACTCACAATTAAGTTCATCAGTAGAGACTCATGTTTTTTTAGTGCAAGAAAATCAATATAAATGGTATGATTTTTTTCTCAAACATAATATAGCTAGCTTCTCATGAAGTATGGGTGAATACCACAATGGAAATATCAACAAAAACTGAATTTATGTTTTAGTCATTGCTTGTACCAAGTCTGTTACCTTTAAGTGTCTTCCTGTAGAATATTCCACTGCCCTTGATGTTAAAGGGTGCAAAATCTGGGAAGAAGTTAATCTTTTTGAAACTTAGAAACTGACTTCTTCAAACCAAGAAGAGAGAGTTTCATTTTCATTTTCATTCTTTCTTACGTGGTCCATAAGCAAGCATTCTCGGGCCCTCTAGACTGTTAGATTGACAAGAAATAAGCCCAAAATATACCATTAACCATTTTGTGAAGTTCTTAAGCCTCATTAAAACATGATTCGTTAAACCAGCTAAAATAAATGAAACAACATATTAAGCGTAATGCACATTAAAAATCTGTATATTACACAGCTTTATGGTATGTCTGAATGTTTAAGCAGGGCATGATTTCATTTTTACCTGAACCATTGTACAGTATACAAATTCTAATTTGGGTTGTGATTAAAATTAGAAATATGTATAATAAAATTAGTTTTGCAAACAAAATTTACATGATTGAATGTTTTTATGTGTATTTTTCACTTTCTCATTCATTCTAGAGATTGATTTGCTGAATTCTCTTTGGATTTTATATGGCTCAGTTGGACAAAACATTTAACCACAATTAGGAAATTCAGATTTTCTCAAATATGATGTCATATTTACGGAAGCTTATAGGTGCAGTGAGAAGGCGATTTGTTTGATACACCAAGGCGTCTGTTTAAGACAAGTAGGGGAGTTGTCAAAAATCACCAAGGCGCCATGCTTAAGTCAAACAAGCGTGAAGGTGAGTTTTAACAAGTCACCAAGGCGCCTTTTTGACTTAAACAAGGCGCTTTGGCAAGTTTTGACAACCTGCCTTCTTCCATTCTCGTCTCAAACATGGCGCCTTGGCGAGTTAAACAAGTCGCCTTCTCGCTGCATGTTTAAGCTTCTGTACATTTTTGAGCTAGCATCAATCACTATTATTATACACAAAGTTGCCAAACTACCTGACATCTTTATTGTTGATGAAGGAAGAGATTTATTTCATGTTGGAGGGTATGCAGGAAGATCAGAATATACTCTCAGGTACAAGAACAAAATATTCTGAGAATATCTATCAAAGAAAAAGAAAGGGGAAATTTATGAAGCTTCATGCACAGAATACTAAAACTAGTCATGACATCATATTTGCAGAATGAATTTGCCAATGTGTAATCACACAAATCTAATAATCATAAATATATTGTTTTCCTCAAACTATCATATCACTGATGTTTTTTCCCCGTTTAGTGCAACTTTTTATCAGGGTGAAACAACTAAAAAAGAGTATCAACTTTCAAAGCATAATTAACTTTTTCAGGACAGGATTTATTTTTAGGGCTAAATTGATCACATATTGTTCTTCAAAGTGACAACAATAATATATTTCTTTTATTGCTATATTGTTAAAATAAAATGTAATGTATCTGAAAACAATACACAAGGGCAAGAATTTTGTAGATAAGGCGAAAAACAATGATTTTGAATCTCTCAACGTGTTACCAATTTGAGGATTTTAAAGCTCATTTTCCTTTTTAAAATTCCTGGCATCAAATGCAATATAGTCATGAAACAATAATGGATGCAGTGTGTGCACAAATTTTGCCATTTCTACTCGTCATATTGCATATTTTTAGGGTTCTGTATAAAAAGTTATTGACCCAAATCGCAAATTGGGAAAATTGTTGCGAAAGGGTTAAATAGATTTATACCCAGACATGTCCACAGTCTCATATGTTTACATCAAAGATGTTAGTAATAGTATACTTCTTGATTGTGTAAGACAGATTTACCTGAGCTTGGTTCGTTCATTGGTACAACTTATTTCGGACTTGTTCAATATGCAATCTTCATTACACTTTGCTCAACTCTTTTATGAACACAACAGTGATACTCAATGATCTCAAATTACCACTCACCTAAATAACAATGAATGCACACAACAAAGTTCAATATTTCAATATATTTTATTTCATAAAAAAACGGACTCGACATCCTCATCCAATTGGTTACAAGTCACGCAATCAATGTCTGTCACTTTTCATTACAATATCTTATCTTGAAACTTTCCACTCGCTGATTCATAACTCTTCAACATCTTCATTCGTACTGGATAGACAAGAGAAACTGTACTAAAAATATAATTGATTTCCAAAATAGTATTGCATGCAACATGCTCAAAGTTCATCTATTCTACTATATTTATCTGCCAAAAGTTTCTAAATGACAGAAAACCATGCAAATGACCACTTTCTTTCCAAGGAGTGCACTTTTCTAAAGACATAAAAACATAAAAGTAAAGATTGTTTCCCCATATTCCTGTTACAAAATCTACTTTCTATGCTACATTTATGGTGAATGCATTTGATTTTACTCTCTCACTTGGAATTAGAAATACTTAGTATTTCCTCTATCTTTAGTTTGAATGTTTAGTTCAATATTGCTCTCGCACATTTATACCTTCTACAATTTCAATCACATTTAAACAAACATTGCCTCATGCCATAACTAGCTGTAGTTGGCCTTCCCACTTTGTGCTTCTTATCAACTCGAATGCATTTGAGAGAGGAAAAAAATCTTATTAGGGTACATTACTCTTAATCTCCTCTACAATTACTTTCCTAGGTTCCTGTTACAACATATTCAATACATGTTCACCTACAAGAGGCAGTGAATATCACCATATGAGTTTAGGATTTACTGATTCTAGACTGCAAACTCCTTCACGAGGGATACACATAAATAAAAATAACACTTTCTTTGTAAATGCAGTAAGCTCAGACTAAGCTGATAAGTAAAGCGATAACAATTATACAATATCTGTTATTCTTCACACATTTTGTGCTTTGAAAGTACTGACCTTGTGAGGAAATTCAGAGAATCATGATTTTGATGTGACCCAATTAAAACAAACATGACAAAATCTGTAGTAATGGCATGTGTACAACGGTACGATAAGAATTTTGAAAAGGCAAACAATGAAACTTACTATGAAACTAATTTATACACTGCAAAACAAATACAACATCATCAGCTGCCGGCAATAAGGCTGTGTTATAGTAGTAAATGATACTAATGGCGATAATGCCAGCAGAGAACAGGATTTATCTAATACATGTACTTGTTTATCGTGTCCATATTATTTAAAAACATACCGAAGATGAGTTTGTGGCACCATCAGTGCCCAAAAGGTTCATATTCCATCTACCGGTAGTCAATTTTCTTGAACTTTGCAGATGTATCATGTGATGAACAACTAAATGTTTGTACACACAAAAAGTAGACATTTGTGACATGAATTTTTATTGCTTCTTCATACATCACATCTCTTGAAATATTTTGGACAGGTTTTCTTATTCAATTCTGATATCAATTCTACCAATACATTCACAAATTTTCCCCTTTAAAGAGAAAGACCAGTTCTGGTCATGCGATTGCATTGTGAAAGAAACGTTGTGGAATCGATCAGAAAAGGTTGATCATCTAGCATATAAGTATTGGTATGTACTGCAAGGTTCTGGAATCATCAAAATGATAAGAAATTTGGCCCAGTCTTGGTAAAGTTACAAGCACTGTACACAGAAAGATGTATATGGGACTACGCGACCACGTATTTGGTCCCAATAGATATAATAATTCACCAAATATATCAATTAGTAGACGGTTTCCTGACTTTCCTGGCAAAATTTGTATCATCACGTATTAGTCAAAACATATTCTTTCACATGATTGGTAATGAGAGCTTCCATTTCATTTTTTTGAGAGAGGGGCGTTTCCAAAGCTGGTCTTTACCTTTAAAAAAAAAATTTTTCTTCTTTTTTTTCTTCTCCAAATAAGGTACCTTGCAAAACTTTTAGCATTTGGCCACACAATCAACACTCCCATTTTCAAGAGTGACTGATATGACATACTGTAATGAAAACATGGCTAAAATGCCCCAAATTCATTCCAAAATTTATATAAAAAGAAAGGGCTAAGAACATAGGGTGGTATTCTCTTAAGTTAAGCCGGGACTAAGTCCAGACTAAACAAGAATTTTAGTTCACACTTGTATGGAATGCTAGGTTTCATCTTCCTCCTTCAATATTCATGACAAAGATAATCTACCAAAGACTTTATTGAAATTCAGATCATACTCATATTATCTTTTTCTTCCCATTTCATTGCAAAATTAATTTTTTGGACAGTTTTCATTACAGGATTAAAATAATCTGTACAGGGAAAATGAGTTGGCAACAGGCACTCCATAAAAGTGTGAACTAGTTAAGCCGAGCTTAACTTAGTTCGCGCTATCGGAATACCACCCATAATGATTAGCAGTCTTTTTCATTGACACATGTACAGCTAGACTAACCCCATGTAGCACAAGACCTTCTACCTTGATGACATTACTGTAAATATGAACTGAGGAAAAATATGAACAACTTTACTGAAAGCTATCTTTAGGACGTGAACATATTGTAATCATTGTAAAACCATCAAAATTTCAATTTTGTTACACAAACGTGAGGGAATGGGGGCATTTGTAGAGGTGTTGTGGTCTAGTGGATAAGTTGCCAGACTGAACCACAGGGTGAGGGGTTTGAATCCATGCCACAGCACTAACAATCCTTTGGCAGAACATTAATCTACATTTGCCACACTTGACCCAGGTGGGGTAAAATGTGGCATGGCAGGTATTAATTTTCCGAAAGGCTAGAGTGCCATAATGGCGGCCATGCTAAAGCTTGGGTAATAATAGCGCCAGGAGTTTCAAGTTTGACAAATATGAGTGCTATACACTCACAAACTATCATTATTATTATCATTATTATTTTTATTATTACTATTATTTCAAATGCAATACTACCAAGACCTGCACAGTATGTAAATAGGATCATTTACACCACAGAATACATAGGAAATACATGTATGTTAATATCACAAGTTTTAAACAGCCTCTTGAACAGCACAGTAGAAGAGAATACAAATGAAAGGTGATAAACTGACAAATAATTGAAACACTTCAGCCAGCAATAAATAGTAGATAGAAAGAAAAAACAACACAGATCTCTCTGTAGATTTCAGACATTCACACCAGATACACTATCTGAATACACTCTGCAATATGTTGTGCATTAATAACCAAGCAAAGAATATATCACCAAGCATACTAAATAAATCAACCAATTCCAAACCTGCTTAATAACATATTTGAGTTCAATAAATGCATGCATTTCTGTGACCAAAAATTCTCTAGACCTCAAGGATATTCCTATAGCAATACATTTTACACCTAATTTGATTAAACCCTAGAGACCATTACCAGGGTGTCTGGGAAGAGACATCCGTACATTGAATACGGTCGATTAGTAGAGTAAACCATTTTGGCAAAAATTAGTCAATGACACATTTCATGTTTCGAAACTTGTTCAAACAATTGGCAACATTGAAGAAGAAAAAAAAGGAAAACAAAAGACTGGCATGTGTACTATTTAACAGTGAGTTAATAATCTCTAAATTGCTTAATAACAAAGTAATAGCTGCATTACCCTTTTTGCCAGCATAAAGAATAATATAAGTTAGAAACATTTCAAAAACTTTTATAACGCATGTAAATGAGGTCTTGAATAGAGTGTGATATATATTTTAAAGCACAGGGTGAAAGCCAAGAAATTAATTGAAGAATTTTTTGACAAATATGTACTTCTTAAATAATGTAAACAGTGGAATATGAGAGGACTAATCGATAAGCTTCATTTGATTATAAAATGGCATAAACTTGTATAAATACCCTTATCTATCAATCAGAAGAAGAGTCAGTTTTAACTTCTATCAAAAGCTTGAACTACACGTTATGATTACCCCCAACCAATGGAAGCTTTCTGTATCAATAATCAAAGTGTCTGTTTGTTTAAGCAACACAGCTGAACAAAACATCAGTTTGCATCATAAGCATGCATAGATAGGAAGCCACATAGAGCATCTTTCACAATTTTAAAACATTCTTATTATCATTCTCACCATTCATAGACACACAAATTAGCTCACAGCACGCACACAAAGGTTAATCTACATCTCAGCTACCAGAAAAGGCTAAAGTCATGAGGTATAAACCTCCCACACACCAGAATCAAAGCAATACATGCAACATCAGCTGTCTGTCTGTGATCTTGACATAGAAGTCTACTGGCAACCTCCAATGCTTCATCATTTTGGTCCTCAGCCTGGCTAAGAGCGTGCACTGATGAAGCTCAGTCCTAAGTATCTATCACTCAGAGGAAACTGTCTTCAGGTTCCTTACGTTGTTTCAGGAGTCCTGGAGTCACGCAGATGAGTTTTGCCTTGGAGATGTTGCAGACTATAAACAGAGGTAACTCTGGATTAGAACTATTCACAGTATGTTCAAAGGTGTCCATTTCTCACAGGTATGATACCGATTTGTGCAGCCAGGTTTCAGGGTTTGGTGGTGGTGTTTAGACCTTGATAGAGCGTGTGGATGCACGGATGCCTTCAGCCTTGAGACGGTTCAAGATTGGCTTGTAGACATCCTTGGACAGGGGTAGGACTATACCCTTCTGCTGAATCTCACCTGGTCAGGGAACAAGCATAAATTGTTTGATGAGAATTATAAGGGTGATAATACTGATTAGGGGAGCGATAAATATAGTGACAAGAATAACAATAAACAATGCATGCAGTGACACGTATGTGGACAGCTGCTCTTCTACTTCTGCTAATTATAATAAGTGTCTCATCTTAATATCAGTTGCAACTTTCTGCAATATTCATTTCATGGCATATACTAAGAGTTATCAAGTATTTTGTTTGGATACAATAACATTCTGCATAATAAGTCATTTAAAATTTTCTACAGAGCATGCATGTCTTGCATGATGGTGATCAAATATTTGTTTATAAACAGGGAAGAAAGCATGCACATCAAAAGAATCTTTGAGGTATATACAAGTAGTACATCCAAACCTTTAGAAGCCTGGCATATTTACCTTCTAGCACCATCTTGGCTGCAATGGCTACTGGGTATCCTACAGTCATAGCCATAGCTGAGAGACCGTTGGGCTCTCCATAGACAGTCAATCCTATCTCTTCATGGGTCTGAGTACCGTCTGGCCAGTCCACACCGATCACATTACGCATGATCACTAGGTCACGCTCTCCTTCTCCTATAAAAGAAAGAAACACATGTGGATTGATGAGTAACGGAAGGATGTATGGATCATACAAAATAAGTCCTTCCTATTCTCCACAATCTGTAACTGACATTTTTTCATATAAAAAACTTTCATGAATCTTGTGAGCGGTCTAGATTTGTAAATTTTGATGCTGCAATACTAAATTTTGGGGAATTCACTTCAGTGTCTTGCTGTAAAAACAGCTGTCATTAACAGCTCATGAAAGCAGTTGCAAATGTTTTGGGCTGAGGTTTGGAAATATTTGGCCTTGAGAATTATACCTTTTTCAATCTTTACTATGAACTACAATGTTATGTTGTTGTTTTTTCCTCACAGATAAAAAATAAATAATTGTTACAGATTTGTTACAGAATTTCATGCAGAATGGGACCAAGTCATGTTGCCTGTTGACTTAACAGGAGCTTTAATGTTTGTGTTCTCTACATCAAAGGGAAAATAAATGTCTCAACTTTATCTGACAATATTAATGGGACCTATTATACAATGACAAAACAAAAGTTCAGAGAAGACAAATTTGCAAGCTTTGTGAGGATTTAAACGTTGCCTGACAGGTCATTAGGTGTTTGATTGCACCCAGGCAACCGCTCATTTTTTACGAGCACAGTGAATACTGAAATGTTCCTTACCATATGAAAGCTTCTGAGACAAGTGATGAGAGAGAGTCATGAGAGGAGAGCCCTGCTTCGTTACCACGGTATCTGACAGGAGTCCCAAACTGAAATCAAAGCATTAAATAAAAATTTTTTTTTTAAAAGAGCAATACACAATACCATTGTTTAATTGATCCAGAGGCTAATACCAACAGCCACATCATTTAATGCAATTATTCACTTTGATGAAGAACACTCTGAAAGGCCACTTTAAAATATAATTCTGTATAATAAAAAAAACTATGCATAACACAGTAATATGAAATGTACTATTTTAAACTCTCCATAGTGAAATGAATTTCGGACACTATTCACACAACAAGACTAATAAATAAATCTCTTATTTGATAGGCTAGAATGCTCCCCCCTCAAAAAAAAATAATAAAAATCAAATTTGATCATCTAAACTGCTCAACCAAAGTTTACCTGCCAATGAATGAACCATTCATACTCATAAACTAGTCAACTTTAATTCTCTGAAACTGCTTAACCTAAGTGTTGATAAAGAACCAGTAACGTCGTATTCTATGACATACTCTCTGATTGCTTTGAGTCTCTGTTCATCTCTTCCCACTGCTTCAAACACCATGTTGTTTGCTTCCTCCTCGGTGAACTCCTTACCCATCCTAGCTCCCATGGTCACACATAGCAGCTCTCTCTGTCAAAAGAAACAAGATTTGGATAGACTGTACTTTCCTGGTCTGATTCAAGCATAATCTTACATTAAAAGATAGTACCAATTGTTAAATAACTGCTAGAATAAAATATCACATCAAAAGCAAGAGTCTGTTTATGAAAATCTAAAGATCAATATAAGAAAGTTTTTATTAATGTTTAGCAGGGTTTTGTTCCAGAATAGTGGTGATGATGACTATTGTGATAAGCAGTAGATTTGGGAAATGGCAGTCCATCTGGGAACAAAGGGAAGAAATATGGACAACAAGGACCCAAAGCTTATCATCCTAAAAGACTGCCTACCCTATCTGCCCCCTAGACGGATGCATCTGAAACTACCAATGCAAATGCCGATGTCCATTTAGAGATAAAACATCCACACTTTGCGTTACCCTGTATTTTTCACACAGTGAATATTTCAACATTTTCTTTAGGAGGTCCTCGACAGATGCATCTGAGACTACCAATGCATTCTTAAGGAGGTCCTCTGGAGAGCATCCAAATGAGGGAAGTGCGACAGGGTAGACAGATATAGCAAAGACTCACTCACCCACGTGATCTCTGGAGCATCTTCATCCAGGGCAGGGTGTGGGTTCTCATCCGCTATGCCAAGCATCCTCAGTCCAGTAACAATGTGACAATATCCCTGAACAAAAGAACAGAACAATGTAATATATCAGTCCACATCAGTGATTAAGAAGCTTGTAGGCCCTAAACAAACGATACTAAAGACTCCTTCACACATGCTAGGCATATGTGGAGTAGCCTTTATAGAGTGCAAGTTTCTTCAACTAACAATCGATCAACATCAAAGGCAAGCTTTTTATGCATTTATTTTCTTCCCTATTCATTGATCTATATATATACCTACATGAATATGTATCTGACCATATTCCTCTTCATCTATTGAACTTTTCAGCTTTCTATTCAATTCATATTAATTTTTTTTCTTTGTTAATCTATCACCTTTTCATCTACCTCCTAATATTTCAATTAATATGAAGAAAGGAAAACGTTTTCTAGAGCATTAAACACAAAGAATTATTCTTTAGCATCCTTTCTCATCCCCCATCTCTCTCTCTCTCTCTCTCTCTCTCTGGGTGTTCTTTTTGATTAAAAACCAAAAGACATAGTCCTAAAATATGAAAAGCTCCACAGACCCCAAGTATTTTGAATGGTCATTTCCCATTCCCACCTTGTATCTGAGCGTGCCCCTGATGATATTATCTGCTGTAGGGATACCGTAGAGGAAGACGTATTGCATGGCATCACGGTTGCAGTACCCTTCCAGGTTGAACCCCGGTAAGAAGTTGAAGCTGTTGACGTTAGATGCATCCATGTGCATCCCTGGAGGGAGGTAGATCTCTTCCTGGTCCTTCAGGTACTTGGCATCTCGGGTCATGGCGAGCAGAGCTGTCGCAGGGCTCCAACTAAAGGATTTGAGTATAATAGTGGGGGGGTCATCTTTAGGAAAAACACTTGTCAAAACAAATCTTTAAAATAATCATACCTGGTATTTTTCAAATAGGGTAAAAGACCTCATTTTTATATTTCGATTTCTTACTCTTGATTATCTTAATTTCATTTTCTTGTCTTTTGCTTCCCTATATTTCTAATTTTGTCTCTCTTTCTTTTTGTTTCATATAATTTCATGGGTATGATTAAATTGTTATTTTATGCAGGAAGCACGGATACCAAGTCGATCAAGAAGATTGTATGTAATGTCAGTGGTATAGGGTGAACTTGACACTTGTATCTCTGAAGGTCAACTAGCTTACCTGAACTTGTACTTGAGAGGATTAGCTGAAAACTCTGGAGCTGGCAGACCACCACACCATGACTCAAACAGTTTCACCTATCACACAAAGTTTTACAATAAAGATTTTTTAAAATGGTAAAAAGTATACACAGACTGATAATCACATATGACACACGAGTCTGTACTAATCATTAAAAAAAGGAATGTCTTCATTTGTTATAATTATACAATGCGTGTCAGAAAAAAATGTATTCAACTTTAAACAAGCCAACTCAAACTATATGTGAAAGAACAACCCTTATTTTGTTTCATGCATATCAAAGGAAACAAAATAGAGTCAGAGTTTTTACATGTGGTACACATTTGCTGAACGATTCATTAGGATTGTTTAAATAACAAGTCAAAGTTTGATGACACATCTAAAACAAAATACTTATTGACTGATATACCTACCTTTCCTCCTTGTTGTTTGACATTCTCAAAGCATTCCATAGCAAGCATGTGATCAAGCCCTGGATCCAATCCGCATTCTGTTATTATGGTTATACCAGCATCCACAGCACTATTCAAAATAAGGATTACAAATAATTATACAAGGAGTATGCACTTTATATTCTTCTTCAAAATAACATCAATATAATTGACCATCAACTTTAGAAAACATGTGTATTCAATGAAACTACCTTCAACTCAGTGTGGAAAAAATATAAAAAGATAGCGGGTATCTACATTATATGTATATATGGCAGTAGTTGCCTGAAAAAAAATATTAAGGTTTGTGAGGTTTGATTGAAATACAGTCAAACCTGTCTACAGCGACCGCCCAAGGGAAACACAAAAAGTGGTCTTTGTAGACAGGTGGTCTTTGTAGACAGATTCCTTTAGTACATGTTTCAATGAGAAACTATCTTTGAGGGAAACAAAAAATGTGGTCTTTGTAGACAGGTGGTCACTAAAGCAGGTTTGACTGTAGCAACATATAACAAAGGCATAATAACAAAGAAAATTGTATGGTTTGAACATGAAATAAAATTTCTCTCAAATTTGCTGGCAGAAAAAAAAGCATGTATGATTTTTGGATACATGACATAAATGAGCTATTGGATATTGCTACATCATCTCAAATATCATCATAGTTGACTCACTTTTGTTGTAGGGCTCTGAGTTCCGGTGATGTGTAGCTGGTTGTTGCCAAGTGTCGTTTATGCTCTATACACATCTTGGCAACACGTTTATGTAGATGAAGAGGCAACATACTACACAAGAAGACACAGAGGGCAAATGATTGGTCATTAAAACTTGTAAAAGCCACTTCTTTTCAAATCAATCTCAAATAATTATGACAGAACATGTACATTTAAAGACCCTATCCGCTGAAAATACCACTTTATATCAACGGAAAGCAGAATGAAGGTAGAATACAAATATAAAGGAATTAAACATAAACATTCCCTTTCAGTATTGCACAATAGCAAATTAAATCCTCATTTTCTGCACCCCTCCAAATTACGGCTCAACAGGGGTCAAATTTGCCACAGTTACGGTGACGACATAACATGTGGACCGTATCAGCTCGTCTGTATAGCTGAGGCAATGAGACATGCTTAATTAATGCAAAGTCATTGTGAATATGCATACGATGATGTCATCAAGTCGATAGCTAGTTAATATGTCGACAACTTCTGATTTTCAAAGCTTTAAATTTTGAGTTTTCAAAGAGCTGTTACTCCTCCGACAGACTCTCAACTAGCATATTATAGATTTCCGTTGATATATTATTTATGTATTTCATTTTTCCACTTCCGACAGGGTCTTTAACCATTACACCCTCATAAAAACAAGTTTAGTTCTCACTTTAATAAACCATTTTTAACTTGATAATCTCCTCCTGATTGTTGGATTTAACATGACATTCCTACTTTGATGTTCCTCCATTTTATGAGAAAGAAAAGACAGGGAAACATATTATTCACCTATATAAAAAAAAACTTAAACAGCTCTGTAATGGCAGTACCTGATAAATAGACAGATTCTACCGGAGTAACTTAAAAAGGAAGGATTGGTCTGAAGATATCATTACGTCAGCTGTTTCATTGTTCAGCAAATATGAATCTTTCAGCTGATTATTTCAAACCCAGGCAAGACCACCCCAAAAATAAATATAAATGTACAGCTTACACACAAAAAGTGGAACTCAGCTTTATTTGGAAATACAATTCTTCAAAAAACAGTCTTTCTATTGTCATTTTATGACAAATCACCTGAAAGTTCAAACTGAATGGGTAAAGCTACAACCTTTACATTATTATACACCAGTCTCTCATAACATGGCTGCAAACTAATGTCTGTAGGCTTAGAACCAAAATCAGATAATTTTGACTGTTCTTATTGCTTGACCTTTGACATCTTACCTCATAACTAGGTCATGTTCCTTGATGCATTTGCTGAGTAATTCCGGATGCATGTCAACATTAAGATAGAGGGCACCTGTGTTAGGGTAACGATTTGCTAGACCCTCAGCGACTTCCTTCGTATCGGAAGCTATAAAACAAAATACACAGAGACATAGAGAGCACCTGTGTTAGGGTAGTAACTAACTTACTAGATTTTAAGCAACTTCCTGCATATCATAAGCAACAAAAACCTGTTCCTTTTTCCACAAAGTGACTGAGATTGAAATAAGTACAATTTTTTTCTTCAAAATATACTTAAGTCACCATGGTCTTCCATACCACAATGCTCAGAGTACAACCTAGACCATTTTCTGGCCATCCCACAAATTCACCTACCCGAAAAATGGTATCCATGCATAATTCTGTTGTACATATAGCTAGTGTGTGAGCAGGCGCACGCATGGCTAAGATTAAATTGAGAATATTCCATGCAGTGCATGGACTATAAAGAGCAACCATGTCTGATTACATAATTGTGGCATATACTAGATCATTGTTAATATCGGGAGAAAGTGAATTTGTCCATCTCAAGAATTGGCAAATTAAGACACACTAGAAGTATTCTCCGCATTAGAGAGGCAAGAAAGGGGCAGGACATGAATTGTGCTAGGGTAATACATGTAGCTCTCTAGTTCACAAACAATTCCGAGAGAGATAATGGATTAAAATAGTGTTTTGTACACCTCTCTTCTCCATAAATTTGGATTTTTGATCTTCCAAAATTTTATCTTGATATTCACCAACATTAGTGTACTTTTATGTAACAGAACTTTGTAACTGAAAATAACTGATAAAAGCATTAAGCATTGTAAAGTAAATCAGGTGGTAAATTCTACGATGAGAAGATTTTTTTTGTTGAGATTCAATGAAACGAAAAAGAATATTTATAACATGATTCAAAATTTTCTTTTTCTTTTTGTATGATCCATCCTTCAATGAAATATGTACATGTATATTGAGCCTATACAAGAAAACCTAATACGTGTATGCAGACTTTGGCACACTGTTTTTCTGTCACTTGATGGATGAGCATTAATAAATGTACAATTTAAAGCTATTTCTCTTTGTATATTACATTCTGATTTGATTGATTTATTAAGGTTTATTCAATTATAAAAAATCATTGCAGTTATAAATAATAAATTGTGATTTTTAAAAATATATTCTTCATACAATAACTGAGATTTAAAAATGTACATACATATAAATAGATGTAAATATATACTACAATGATGAATAATCAACATTATTTTTAAGTGATTTAGATAACGTTAGTGGAAATTGAAAATACAATATGAGTGTATCTGGGTGAGTTGTTAATGGCTATGAGATGAGTATTCCTATCAAACCTGCCAATGAGATTCAAAGTAGAATTAAAAGCTAACTATTCATTACATGTTTCATGATGATTTATATTCCAGAGGAAAAAAACACCAGTAAAGAATATTTTCCATCAAAATTCAAAGATTTAAAAAAAAAGGGGAAAGACATATAAGATAAGATTACCAAATTACAGGGGTAGAACTATCCCTTTATCAATTCTTGCCGAGAAAAAAAGGTAAAGGAAGAGTAGATGATATTAACAGAAGAGAAAACCCCCAAAATAGGGTTAACTTTATAAAAATGGGTTACAGAAAATCAAAGATAGTTAGCCTCAAATTTATTTATAAAATATCCTGCTGGTAAAACAATAAGCATAGCTAATAATAATACAGTTACTTAGTATCACCAATAATAACTGGTATGAGAAAATCAATATAAAATAAATATAGTTACAAATATAAAATAGGTTCTCTACATAATAACAGAAGAATGACCTTACTTTTCATTAATGTCACGCTTTATATTTTCTTCTTTTAGAAAAAGGGCAATGAGTATCTCCAAAAAAATTAATTGTATACAAAATAAAGTTATGATTTAATACAAACAGGGGGCAAAGGTGAGAGAACCAAGGGGAAAGCTGCGAAAGCAGATAGAAATAGGTTAAATTTATGGAAATTGATCAATTCTAAATTCCTTGCTATAATGCCAATACAATTTACGAGTGCCTCTTGGAGTTGTCATTATGTGACAAAATCTCCAAGCGCTATGGATGAATATTCCTTTTTCACAAAGTGACAGTTAAATTGAAGAAAAATGTATTCTTAATGTGCAAAATGTTCACATAATCAAAAAGGTTCAGAATTTGGACTATTCAGAAATGCTAAATTTGTTCATTCTGCATACTGGTAGTGATAAATACAAGGAATTAGAATGAGAACTTTCAAAAGCGATTTTCTACAAATTAGTTTTTTTCTTGAACCATGCACGTATCTGTCATTTTGTGAAAAGAGGGTACACCGAGATACAAACTGGGCAACTGTGTTAGGGTAGTGACTTGCTAGACCTTCAGTGACTTCCTTTGAATCATAAGCTAAACAAATATGTAGAAACATGAAGATCACCTGAGTTGGGGTATCGACTTGCTAGACCTACAGCGACTTGCGATTATTATTATTATTATTATTATTATTAGGCATTCAGCTACGCTATTCATAGTACACTATATCACAGCGCTTACAATAATATGCAATATAAGAATATAACAGCAAATCATAACATAACATTGAAACAAACAAAATAATAGCGAATCAAGTAGGAAATAGGTATGTTTTAAGGAGTTTTTTTAAACACATCCACTGATGGAGCAGCTTTTATACTGGAGGGAAGTTTATCCCACTCCTTAGCTGCTGCAACAGTGAATGTGCGATCTCCTGCCTTACTACGAGCCACATGAAAAGTCAATCGAAATGGGTCTGCATTGGAGCGAAGGTTTGTACGCACAGGTCGATTCAACAATTGATCCAAAACCAATCACAAGTCCTCCAATTAATCGCAAGTTTGCAGTCTCCTTTCTCTTATGTACATGTACATAGTTGCGATCGATACCAATCACAAAAAAGTTGCTCTTTTAATTAATTAATAAGACGGGGGCCAGAAGTTACAATATAAATTTCAAATAAAGTCGACCTATGATTACCTCTATGATTACTGGTGATTATTCTTATTTCTATCTGTAAAATGCGATGTTTTTACTTGATCAAAGTGCATTTGTATCAATACAAAAAGGCCACAGATACCATGTTTACCATTTTCTTTGGGTGTCCTTTATAGACAGGTTCGACTGCAGTATACCATAAATGCTCAATATGTTCCAAAATATAAACTACTGATGGAAATAACTTGAGATGACCCAGTCTACTCAACGCACTTTTAATATATATTCCATTTCATTGTTAGATCATACTGTTTGTTACATTGATATCACTAAACATGCTCCCTAAAATACTATAATATATTCAGTCAATTCTTGTTTAGATGACCTCGTCCACTCCAACCAGTAACAGCATATGTTCCTTTTCAATATACTAAACCTCAGTGACCTAAAAAAATTGTCCATCTCATGTTAAAAAAAAACTTTAAAAAATCTGTCGAATAATTTGGATATTATCAGGGTTTGATAAAGTTCACTGCAAATAAAAAAAAATTGAGCCATTAACGTCAGACTCCAAACTCTCCTCAGTGGAAAAACATTTTACAATACATGCCTAAAAAACATTTAATAACTCACTTTGTATCAGATCCCATAAAACATCTTCTCCCAGTAAAAGTAAATCTAATTTGATAAAGTTATTCATTAGTGTCGTATTTTGTTTCTCTTCAAATCTGTGATTTTGAAAGCATTACAGTACATTTCTCACCCTGCACCCCCGATATTACCATTATAATTATTAATGTCATCGACATCATCATCGTCATCATCATCATCAAAATCAACAACTTTATCAATTAAAGAAGACTAACAAGGCAAGAAAGAGGAAGACATAGAACTATTAAAAAAAAAAAAGAGGCAAAGAGAAATAGTAAAAATAAGAAAAGTGAGGAGATAGATTGTGAGGAAATCAAAGAAAAAGAAAAGAAGGGAGACAAGGAGAAGCACAATACACTGGTCTACAAACAACAAGACTCACCTATAGTACAGGCTATACTGTTGTCTCTGGTAAGATAATCAATGACTGGTGGTACCATCATGCCAGAGCCTAGGACAAGAACCTTTTTCTCTGCTGTAGCCATGTCTATTGGGATTCTCCTGTAGATCATATAACAATCAATACAGTTAGCTACTAGTGTCTAGTCACATCCATTCAAAGTGAAAATGCATAGGATATTTCAGGACAAAAAAAAATGTATGGGCAAACTCAAGAATGAAGGGAACATTCACTTCTGGAAGCAGAAAGGAAACTTGAAAGACCTTGCGGAATGAAGTTTCCATGTAAGTACTGAAAGATATACAGGCCGAATACATTTTGACAATTTGTCCATGATTTCTGATAAAATTAAGCTCAAAGCTCAACTTTTGTCTATGCCTTACCCCATTGCTAGGAATCTTGCAAAGGTTCATAGAATATGTGCACCCACACAGTTGTATCTTGGTTTATTATCTATGAAATCCTTGCATTTCGTAGATACATCACAAGTCTTTGTTTGCACAACAAGCGATCTACATCTGGGCCCCGTCTTATAGAGGGTTGCGATTGATCCAAATCAATCGCAAGTTTGCAGTCCCCTATCTCTTATGTAAATAGTTGCGATTGATATCAACTCTTTATAAGACGGAGCCCTGGCATCATAAATACATGGAGAAGGCTTGATGCTGATACCGACATTCTTAAATGCTGTTTAAGGAAAATCCACCCAGAATTGTGATGCCTACAATCACAGACAAAATATCAGACCGAGACAGGTCTGGGTGATGTAAGAGGGTGGATATACTTACGGGTCAATCTTATCCCTCAGAGCTTGGATGTATTGGTAGCCTTCTGTCAGTTTGCCATTGGAGCATATGATAGCCTGATGATGATCAAGATTTACATAGCAATTACAGAAATGTATCATAGGAGTGCATTAGATTTCAAGCAACACTGAGAAATACCATTAGACCACCAGCTAACAAAAGATGAAAAAAAAAAATGATTGTAAAAATTAAAATGTATCCCTTTCATTTGGTTCTTCGCTATGTATACCGGCAATCAATCTGGAATATCATAAGAAAAAATATTGATATATAAAGGTTTGTTTTTTTTCGCTGGTGATTTTGATTCAAATGATTGAGGTCTGTGTGCATGGGGCCTTTTGTTTAAATTCCAAAATTCAGGGACCTATGTGTACCAGGGCCCCGTTTCATAAAACTTGTCATCAATAAAAAGTTACAATAACTGTTATATAAGCTACTGAAATCGTGGCATTTGTTTGGCTGAGGGTAAATTTTTCATAGAAATTTAGCATTTGTTATTGGTAACAAGTTTTATGAAACAGGGCCCAGGTGCCTGTCGGTATCAACAAGCCCTGAATATAGGAAATTAAATCAAACTTACTTCATTTACAACTCTTGAGAAGTTCTCTTCCTCAATAGGCTTGGTAGCATCAGATGTCAACTGAAAAAAGAAATAGACATGAATTGAAAAAACTTGTTTCAACTAATTTAGGCATAAAAGAAGCTAACAAACAAAGTCACCAAGGCTGACAGAGTGAATTTTTAGACATCAATATAAACCACAACTACCCATCATTTATGTATCATAGCCTAAAGGCTTGCTCGGATATGATGCAGTAAAAGCTGCCACTTTTTTTTGTTAACATGTAAAATGAATGCCAATTGTGCACAACAAAGGATTTGTGCATTTTCACTGAGCTCTGTGTTATGAGATACAGAAATGGGAAGCGTATTACACTTTATGTCACCATAAAAAACGCAGCGGTTTTATCTGAATGAGTGAGCCTTTAATGTCATTATAAGCAAATAAATCTTGAACAAAAACAGGCTATAGTATGAAGAGCATAATGGTTTGCAACATGATAACGATTAAATTTGTGGACAATAGTTAACATCATTGGTTTACTTTCAATATAGATAGAAATTTAGTGTAATTTATGATGACATTTCTTGCACTTACACACTTGAACATCACTGATTATCATGTTGCCTTCTGTGTGGCCCAAACTAAATTTCAAGTAATAGGGTATTGCTGAAGAAAAAAAGAATATATTATATCTATCAAATCAACAATTGTTGAATTCTTTCTGAATTGAAAGGATCATCTGCATTTAGGTCACTAGACTAGCAATGTCAAGACTTGTACAAAGCACCATCTTACCATCTCAGGTACAAGAGGGAACAAGAGACCACCAAAAAAGTCGGTAGCTTCACGGGGCAACTGCGCAGGCATGTTATCAATGGAACACACCAAGACACCATCCCCAGAGAACCTCAAGGACTTGAAGTGCTGATGGCGATGGTCAGCGTCATACAGGCAGAACGGTGACTCAATGGTGGTGCAGTCGGTGATGAACTCTATGGAACCACCTGGATCTGCTGTGATGTCACAGATAGCCAGGAGGCGATGTGGGAGGGTAGGACAGCCAGGCTCGGAGGTTGGTTGGACATGCATGGGACCAAGAAGGGTCTGGGTGTCCATGTTGTTCAAGAAGCGAGGATGCTTCACGTCCCAGAAGATACCGTTGATGATACAGGATGCCCATGGACCAATCTACAGAAAGGAGAATACTAGATTGACATCACAAAGCATACTGTATTTCAACAACAAAATAAACCAATAAAGCTGGTCTAATTGATGATTAAAAGCAACAGTCAATTTTGCTGAATAGTGAGTTTACAGAGGATTATCACGTAAGTCTATGAAGAAAAATTGCAACTTTTTATTATCATCAGCTTAAGAGGTTTCTTGACAGGTGCGACGTCATCTTGTCCGAGGTTGACTGTACTGCAATTTCACCTGGATTCTTAATCTACCAAAAGAAATCCCCCTCACCTTTCCTCAAAATGTGGCAGTCCAACTGATGATGACCACCGAATTCATGCTCGAATGCATTGCTCAATTGTCTCAAGCCCTCCTCCATTCTTCCTCACAAGATGATCAAATAAAATGACACACTAACTCACCTCCTCATTGAAGACTGACTTGTATCTTTCTGGATATTCATCATATTCAGCTGCCTCAAACTCTCCTCCATCCTTCCTCACAAGATGGTCTTTTCTGTTGACCACCGTTGCATAAATCTTCCTTGTATCTGTTGGTTATTAACAGCAGTGTCACACAATCAATAATTCAAATTACATTAAAAATCATTTTCTCTTTAATACAAACTGCAGTTCGACTGCAAGTATTCAGCTATTTACATGTAAGTACAACAAAGAATAAATAAATACATAGGGAATCTCAGAAATAATTTTTGTTAAAATTTGGTTTGTTTGGTTTTCATCTGCTAACTTCTATATATATCCAATCATATCAATTTGCTCGTTTGTCTGGGAATGGGGTTAAATGTATTCCTTTCCTCTAGCCAACATGCATTCTCAAAAAGTCAAATCTGAACATAGTTACTAAATATCTTTTACTTATTTCTATTACTGAAATATATACAGATATGGTAGAAACATTATGCAATGAAAGTTATGAGTGTTTGGATAGACTAATCAGTACTACGTATTCCTCAAATTGGCAGCGATGACTCGTTACATAACCTTTGACGTTTCAAAGCTGCATGTAAGAACTTTCCACCCGCTAACAGGGATTCCACTTCACAGGGCGTGGTGTGTTCACACTGATAGACATTGCTATATTAAAAACAAAGGATGTGATCCATCTTATCTATATACTTCATGATGTGATTTATTACCTCCATGTTGTGCAACTTCTCTTAGATCCTGGGGCTCAACGTACTCAACTGGTAGCTCATCTATCATTTCCTTTGCCCCCTGGAAATAACAAAAAAGTGTGAAAGTCTATAACAAGATGACCATTAGAGAGTGGATTTACAGTACAACCATGTGGAAAGTCCTCAAAAGGACTTTTTGTATTCTTTCATGTTGATTGAGAAATCATGAAAGGGACTGAAAATCAATTCCGTTTAAAAGGACCGTTTGTATTCTTTTTTGTTAATTGACAAGTCCTGTAAAGGACTGAGAATCATTTCAAAATAATTTCTGTATAACTTTGGTGGAATTCTAAGTGTACCAATTGTAACAAGGATAATAGTCTCTAACTTTCCATAAGCTTTTATATATTTCCTGTAGGGTCTGGGTAATAATGGTTCTAATTCCATTATCATCAGTTAAAATCAGCTACATTTGGTGTGCAGTTTAAATGTGGGCGTAAACCGATCAGAGAGTGGAATAAAACCTTACTTGTGACACATTTCCAGATCCCATGAAGACAAACGTGAGAGGACCGACCGACTTCGGCATCAGACCTAAAGAGATCTCGTACCCTGCGTCTCTAATTGCTTGCCGTGCCATGCTACTACTCCTGTAGTTGTGTGCAGCTGCTATATGCTGTAGAGTTCAAAGAATTCAAATTAGCAATACTATAGTCATTGTTCATAAATGTATCTTACAATGCTGCATGTCTAAGAACGGATATTAAGATACCAGAACTTTTGTTTCGTTGATCATGCAATAAATGGAAATCAGTAAGGGTACATGGGACTGCATGGACAAGTAAAAGCATGGAGAGACATATTCAAATCACATTTGATTAATAATAACCACTAATGAGCATTTCATCTGATATCTCATGAGATAGGATAAGTGCTGAACCTGAAAGGATAACTAATTGTATCACTCCATATCCAAGTTCTATAAATTGCCCATTAAGAAGCTGATGCAGGTGCACAGCATATTTCTTTATTCATCTGTCTGTTTCTTATTGCCATCTTTATCACACATTTTCTGACTATTATTCAGACGCAAACTTACAATGAATGGTGTGTGATGCCCCAGGGCTAGAAGTCTGAGTCCAATGCCGTGTAGAATGTTGATCATCCCTGCAATACCAGCAAACTTTCCAAAAGCCACCAAACGTTTGCCGTTTTCATCTACAATCTTCTCATAATCCAGAAGCCGTACGTTCTGAAAATGAAATTCAAGTGGGAGAAAAAAAAAATCATGTATGACAATGAAATGAATTGATTCTGTTGGATTTTCCTTTGCTCTGAGCTAAATTAACATTCGTACTTGAACAATCTCATGCTGTCATTATAAAGAGTACAAAGCTTTTTTACATTAATAAAGGACAATAATGAGCTAAATCAAGATTAGTGTCCTGTTCTAATAGACTCAACCAGCCTTTTGAGGCTACTTAGTCCTTTCCAGTGAACATATATGAACTAGTCGCCTATGTTTTCTCCCTCTAGAAAGAATTTTAAGTTGTAGACCCTGTTTAGACCACCTATCTATAGCAGCCACATTTTCAGTTTGCCTTCATTCATGGCCTTCATACACAAATATGACTGATTTATACATCGATTAACTTTGGCTAATGCACCCAGAGGTATTATGAAACTTGACATCCACCCCCTCTCTCCAGCCCATCCCTTTCATATAAATAAATGAATATGGAAGTCAGAATTGTTTCGATGATTGTCTTGCAGAGCTGATCCTGCTTCTTTTTATAGAAGCAACAAAAATACAAGACTCAAAACCTTGTTTACACGAACCTCTTATCTGATCATTTACTCTGAGTAAACATTAGTATTTATACTGCAAATAGTACTACTAGCACTTAAATGGAATTCAAAGCATTGATTTGATCAAAATTACCTGGTTATATGACTCTTTCAATTTCCCTATTTCACCAGAGAAAGACAAGGCTATCACAAAATATCGCACTTGGAAGACTTCAAACCCATTGGCCCGAATTCACAAAGATGGTTTGTGGACAAACCAGGTTTGATCAGACCTAGGTTTGTACAAACCTAGGTTTGTACTCAAACCAGGTTTGTCCACAAACCCATTTCACCAACGAAGGTTTGTACAAACCTAGGTTTGTAATCAGACCAAGGTTTGTAAAACTAGTCTCAGCTGCAGGGCTCCTAACATTAATTGTCATGGGCCACGGTTTAAATGTTAAGAATTGAAATACTGTTGAACTAAGCATTCTCAGAGTGATCCGGACATCTTAATGAGCATTCTTGAAAAGATGATGCTTAGAAAATCTCTGAAATCAACTTTTAAGGTGCATTTTCCTGAATTAAATCGAACAAAACTGGCGCGCCGTCGCAAACAGCGTTATCATGCCCCACGTACTTGCATTTGTGTAGTGCCGGTGAAGCACTCGATCTGACCCAGATAAATTGACATCCATCGGCTCATTACTACATTAAAACCTTCGTTAGATCGATAAATCTAACGTTGTCAAGGAGTCTTTATATTAGGTCTAAGAGCCTTATTGTTTTGGGGACTACACATTCTTATGTTTTATATTATATAAATTATATAAATTAATTTAAATCCAAGTCGCAATCCTCCTTTCTATGATTGCCATTTTAGTTCTTTCTTGTAGATTGTTTTCCATATTTAAATGTTTTAGAATTTTATACTTTTTAATTAAAAAAAACTGTCAAGTTAGTAAAGATTGAATAAGGAGAAAAAGATTAATAAAGAGAATTACAAGTGGAGAGGAATAAGAATGTAAAAGTGGAAAGGATATAAGCATAGATCTAGAACGGGCATAGAACAATAATATAACAGGAATTAGAAAGAAGAATTTTTTTATGAACGCGGGGTAGTGAGCAATAATTTTTTTATTCAGACCCCGAGCATTTCGTGAGAAAATATTGCCATAGATGGGGGTAATGAGCAATAATATTTGTTTTTGATGAACAGAGGGGGTAGTGAGCAATATTTTTTTGTTGCAATTAACTCAAGACCCCCTAAATTAATGTAACAGGAATTAGAGAAAGAAGAAAACTTTTTTATGAATGGGGGTAGTGAGCAATAATTTTTTACAGACCCCCGAGCATTTCGTGAGAAAATATTGCCATAGATGGGGGGTAATGAGCAATAATATTTGTTTTTGATGAACAGGGGGTAGTGAGCAATATTTTTTGTTGTTGAAACTCAAGACCCCCTCAATAATGTAACAGGAATTAGAGAAAGAAGAAAACTTTTTTATGAATGGGGGGGTGGTAGTAATTTTTTTACTCCAGACCCCCCGAGCATTTCATGAGAAAATATTGCCATAGGGGGGTAATGAGCAATAATATATTTTTTTGATGAACAGGGGGGTAGTGAGCAATATATTATTATTTTTTTTTGAAACTCAAGACCCCTCAATAATGTAACAGGAATTAGAGAAAGAAGAAAACTTTTTGATGAATGGGGTAGTGAACAATATATATATTTTTAAACTCAAGACCCCTCAATAATGTAACAGGAATTAGAAAGAAAACTTTTTGATGAATGGGGGTGGTAGTGAGCAATAATATTGTTTGTTCAAGACCCCCTTGAGCAATTCGTGAGAAAATATTGCGATAGGGGGGCGGGAGTGAGCAATTTTTTTTTTTTTTAACTCAAGACCCCCCTCCCTGAACAATTCGTGAGAAAATAATGCGATAAGCAGGGGAGAGATGAGCAATAATTTTCCCTTTATTTATACTCAAGACCCTCTCCCCCTTGAGCAAAAAACAAAAAGGTATAATCGAGTTTACCATCATTTTTTTTAAAGGTAAAATTGCTGTTTACATTTTTTTGTGTGCCAGGGGTGGGGCCCCCCCGGATCCGCCAGCAAACCCATACATCCCCGAAAAAAGAGAGAGAGAATCAGACTTATCTACTTCCGTTATCTTTGTAAATTCTATAAAGGCAGGAATATTGTATTTGTATCTTCATGTTTTATATAAATAATTGTTTTTGCTACACAATGGTAATTTACATTGTTCAAACAACGCAATTCAAATTTGTCAATTTTGTAACATGCTTATATGAAAAATAGCCGACTAGAGGTTAAGAGAGGCTCTGGAAGGCCAATTAAATGTCTCCTGTAGCTCTATTAGCAGAAAGAAAATCAGAAATACAACAAAATGGATGACGAAAATTCAAATTTGCATATAATAGTTCTTTAATTCCGACTTCACTTCACAGTATACAATAACATTTGTACTAAAACCCTCCCTGACCAGCAAATAATATATTGACCCGCCTCAACTCAGCAATGTATACAATGCTAATAATAGTTGTAAACCTTAAATTGACCCCTAAATTTTTTTTAAATTTTACAACCAAGAATTGTTTCAGAATTATGTCATGCACAAATATTGATATGGTAGTTAGGGAAAGTGTGTGTAAAATAAGAGGTAACCATTACCTCATGGTAGACCTAGCACAGATTATATATAGACAAACAATTTGCAAAAGTAATATTATTGTAGTTTATTGTGAATTTAGACAATTAAAATTGCACTGTTATACAATTACCTCAATAAATGCATTTAACCACATGTGCCATTATATTTTTGTTTTAAATGGATGGAATTTCAAACAGCTTTGTTCGACAAACCATAATCTATGTATTCAAGCACAAAGTTTTGTGGGAACACCGGGGAGGGGCGTATTCTGAAATACATTTTGAGCTAATTTCAGTTGCAATTGAGATAAATTTGTATTTCATATCTATTGTGGAATCATAAATCAAATTATGTATACTGAGCTCATTATTTACAGGATTGCAGAGCAACGCATGTTGGCTGTTTCAGCCTATACTTGGCCAAACCATTGCTATATTTGCACAGGGTGAATTTTCTCAGTATGGGAAGTGGGAAAGCATAAAAATTATTTCAGAAGTGTCCACCTTCTCTCTTAGATTGTTGAGGCATGGAACATGTGCGCTCAATCGCACATCTCCCTTTTTTAAAAGTTTTTTTGTTGTGAAGTGTTGAAGCGCATCTGTGGTCGACCCTCTGAATGAAGAAATGGCTTCCGATGAGGAAGAGAAGGCATGGATACCTACAAAATCAAAAGGGATAACGCGGGGAAGAGGGAGAGAGAAAGAACAAAATAAATAATATCTCTATAATTAATTGTTTATTTTTCTTGGGGTACACATAATCAGGAATTATTCAATCATGTGTCAGTCACTAATACCAAAAATATGAGGTTCCACTTGACAACAAAACTAATCGAGTTGCATCCAGATATCAAAAACATTAATTGTGAACTGAAATTTAAAAACAAATGAGCTTGTTTGAATGAATTACTTAAGTGAATTGTTACTATATTACCAAATTATGAACATTCTTTACATGTCACATGTTGGCCATATATACAAGAAAAAGAAACTGGATTGAGGAAGAAAAAGAATAAATGTTTTCACATGAAAAAATAATCTACCTACCCAGGCTACCCGATAGTCTATCTCCAAGCATCAACTCTTATTCATCTGCCCTAGCTTCAAGATGTCAATTCAGTGCACTCTCAGAAAACATCCTTGCTTTGTGGGTGCTTCCTTTCCACCGGACTTGCAGCAATACTACTATTTTCCTCGCAACCTGTTAATATGAAATATGGGATAAAATTTGGTATAATCAATTAATTGATGAATTTTCACTCATCTATTTTTTCCAATAAAGTTCATTTCTCAAATTTTCATTTGGTCAGTATATTTACATATTTATGGTAATTCATGCAAATAAGTGGAAAATTGTCATAACTTGCCTATGAATAATATTCATTTTGATAATTGATCATTAGTTTTCTAAACAAATCCTTAACCTTTTGACTAGTTTGAATATTAATAATAAGCGCCCTCTTTGAACTATTATTGAAGTGAGAAATAATACACATTCCTTGTATGTTACATACTTGTTGTTCATATAAAAAGTTACATGATTAGGCCTAAGGAAGAAACATATATATAAATAAATATTCAACAGGAAGAAATAGTCTACCCACCCACTATCTCCAAGCAGCAACTCTGATCCATCTGCCCTGTCCTCAAGCTCTTGCTTCAGTGCGAACTCAGAAAAGATCCTGGCATCTTGGCTGCTTCCAGGCCAGCTTGCAACGATACTAGTTATTATCCCAGCATGATCACAGACAACCTGTCAATATGAAATAAAATGTTGGCATTCATTAGACAGATGACTGTGACATGCCTGCCTCGTCACCATGCATCCTTGGGAATGACCCCCCAAAAAAAAAAAGAAAAAACAAGCATTCAAATAAATCATTTTTGCTGGTTCATGCTATTATAACCTGCATCATCAACTTTGTGTTGTCACTTTAAAAACTCTGTGATGTGAATCAGTTTAACATAATTAGACAAAATGTTCCATGCCTTTTCTAGTTTCCTTCACCTTTTGTAAACTTTTAGTACACAAATCAACAAAACACAAACTTGTTTCCTACACATAAACTGAATAATTTCATCATGTATTTAAGCCAAATAACAGTATTGGGAAATGCCTCACACACAAATTATGAAAATTATGCTTTCATCACCTACCATGTTAAATAATATATCATAACTTATCTATCAACGTAGTGGATTTGGGCAAAAACTACTTTAAAATTGACTATGTAAACACACATGTGCACAGCATTTGGGGGCTTGTATGGTCGTACGGCAGACCAGCGGAGCGGGTAAACGAACGGTGAATTTGTGCGCAACGCAACGGTCAGCGTGAATTGAAGTCTAGGCATTGGAATATCATGAATTTTTAATTTTTACGATTATAAATATAATTAGATTAATTATCATGGGCCATGGCAAGGGCGTCAATCTGGGGGACAGGGGAACCTGTCCCCCACGATTTTTCTAGGGGGACATATCAAATCCCCCCCCCCCATGTTTTGTCAGAAAAGAAGGGGGACCACCAGGAACAACTAATTATTCACCGGCTGGCATGAATTTAGTGCTCCTCCCCCTCCCCCTGCTTATTCACTGGCTGGCTGATTCACCGCTAAATATTTTCTCACGACCCCCCATGCTCAAGTTCGGATCGTCGCCCTTGGGCCATGGCATTGTTTGACGAGACAAATCTAATCATCTACTGTCTAGATCTAGACCTATAGACAGTAGACTAGGCCTAGTCAGTTCTGCCGTAGCTTTTAGACTACTGTCCTGCACTACAGACTAGGACTAGATGATACTAGATCTAGTCTAGAATCTACTACTAGATCTAGTACTACTAGATCTCCTAGTAAGTAGTAGGAGATCTAGTAGACTAGTAGACCTAGGCCTTGTACTAGTCTAGATCTAGACCTAGAATTATATCTAGACTAGATTATATTTCTAGTCTAAGCTCTAGACTATCTATCTAGACTAGATCTAGATAGCAATCCTGAGAATCTAGAAAAGTCTAGTCTAGACCGAGGATTTCTGTCTCTTTCGTTCGTTAGCCTCTGATTTGGGTAGGGTCGGCTCCGCTCCTCTTTGACTTTGGAGCCGACCCTACCCAAATCAATCAGAGGCTAACGAACGAAAGAGACAGAAATCTTCGGTCTAGCAAAGTCTAGGGTCTAGACTTTCAGAGGTCTAGACTAGATCTAGATCTAGGACTAGAGTCTAGATCTAGACGGTAGTCGGTAGACCTAGACGATTGATACTGATAGATCTAGATCTAGGTTCTAGATCTAATAGTAGTATTACTAGATCTAGAGTCTAGATCTAGACCTACAGTACTGTAGATCTAGGTCTAATAATACTTAATAGTCTAGACTAGGCTAGATCTAGATCTAGAAAAAAATCTAGGTCTAGACTCTAGGGCTAGTCTAGAGTCTAGTCGACTCACTCTAGAATCTAGAATAATTCAGAATGGTCGTTCTGGATTCTGCATTGTTTTCTTTTTAACTTTCAGTTTCAGGCATGATCAAGTTTGGAATTTAAAGGAACAGAGAGACGAATTCAGAGAGACGAATTCAAAGAATCGAAGCATCGCAGTCGCATTTAAAAGTCAGATAATAAATACTGCACAAATGTACATGCACGGGACTAGTCAAATTAATTGAAGCAAAAAAATTGCGAGGTCGTCGGATTTGAAAACATCGGAAATCATCGAACATTTCATGGTAATTGGAAAGTTATAAAGCATATCACATATTGAAATGCCAATAAAGTGAAGAGTTTGGATTCAAACTACATGAACATGTTTTATACTTACGATTTTATGGAAAGAAGCGAGAAATAGAGAGATTTCAATCGCACCAAGTGTTGGGACGAGCAGACGATTTCGCAGCTTATTTTGGGCGGTGAAAATTTTCTTGACGATAATCGAGTGAAACTTTTTTGCTCGCAGCGCTGCATCCTGATTGGTTAATTCGCCTCAGACCGGGTTTGAGAAATTACAAACCTCCCCTCAGAGCAGTCTGTAAATATCGGGTTTGATGACGCATTTAAACCAAGGTTTGATGACAAACCTCCTTTGTGAATCGCAATTTCAGACCAAGGTCTGAACCAAGGTCTGAAACGCGTCATATGACGTACATAAACCTAGGTTTGATGACAAACCTCCTTTGTGAATCGTATTTCAGACCAAGGTCTGAACCAAGGTCTAAAACGCGTCATATGACGTACATAAACCTAGGTTTGTCCACAAACCTCCTTTGTGAATTCGGGCCATTAAATCTCAAATGTAAAATGGACATCCTATATCGTTGTACACTGTATAAGACGTGCATGCATGTGCATACCTTTTCTAATAGCTGATCTAACATGGGCATGTTTTCTGTCTGTGCTTTGATGGTGTGGGAGAAGAAGCAGTAAGTCTTGCTTGGTATCAGGCGTGGAATCGGGACTTGCTTCACACCCATGATGAGAGATGCTTCACTAATGTCTTCTTGGATGATTGCACCACATCTCTCATACTCCTGATAAAACAATGAGAATAAGAGACGATTGGTCAATAAATTATGTTGAAGTTTACATGTACCTTGTAGGAGGTGAGCAGAGCAAACACAGCCCTTTATTGCATCTTACAGTTAAGAAACAGATGACGAAAGGGAAGAACCATGGGTGTCCAAGTGCTAATATGCTAGGAGGGTTTTAAGGGGATGAAATGTCAAAAGCTCTCAATGATGAGAGAATTAATTGACAGCTCTTTCAACAACAAAATAAATAAATAAATAAAGGCTACAACATGGTAAACTGAAAATTCTCTAAAATTTTGTGAAACTCAACCTCTGAAATCTACAGAAAATATTTTCAGAAATATTCTACATACAAGAGAGACAAAACCCAAAATTATTATGTAGATGAAGACTTCACAAGAACCAATAATATTTCTTATCAGACCTTCAAAAAGTTGCTATCAACATATGCACACATGGCCTGTGCAAAACCCTTTGTTCATGATGATACAAATCTATCCCAGAGAGTGGCTACGAGTACTAACCTGCATTGGGTATGCACGTCTGTTGGAAGGTTGTACAAGTACTTTGACACCTTGCTCAACCAATGATTTGACATGTAATGGATTTAGTGGTGCTCTTCTTTCCCATTGTGAGCCATAGTCCTCCCGTCTGATCGCCATGGTTCGCTGCTTCCCCTTCCCTGCTGCTGCACTTGCATGGCGGCACAATCCGACACGAGACATCAGCGAAGGTAAAGAACCCAAAGCGAGGGGCTTCACACGCCACATGGTAACGTCAAGGTGATGGTCGTTGGACTGAAAAGACTAGTTTATTGCACGATATCCACAAACATTTGACGCACCTGCATGATTAAAAGAGAGAGAGAGAAAGAGTGAGGTTGGAAAGAACAGAATTTTTTTCCTTACATTATTATTGTTTCTTACCGAGGACTGTACCTTAAGCTGCTTAGAACCCTTCCTGGTGTCAGCCTTGAGAAGTTCATCCAGGATTGTTCTTTCACCTTAACTACTTCCAATGGAGCCTGCAGCAGGAAGCACAAATTCTGCAACGGTCTTCTACAATGCTCATTTCTTGCCCCCATGCTCTTCAATATCTACACAGCCGATATACCATCTGGTGACTGTTTGCAGTACACGTAGCAGAGATTCTAAAAATCTATATCTGGACCCCCTTCCAGAAATGTTAGTGTGGAGCCTTGCCTACGCAATTGACACAGCTCTGGCACAGCTGACAAGTTCTTCCAGGGGGGTGCTTCACAAAGACTAAGATCGACTTTGAGTTAGACTTAACTATGGCAGGCCATTCATGCCACTAGTTGCTCTCACCATTGGTCTCTCAAGGGACTTCACAAATCTACAGAATTTAATTTTTTTTTTATTAATTTTTTTTTTTTCACACGTAGCAGAGATTCTAAAAATCTATATCTGAACCCCCTTCCAGAAATGTTAGTGTGGAGCCTTGCCTACGCAAATGACACAGCTCTGGCACAGCTGACAAGTTCTTCCAGGGGGGTGCTTCACAAAGACTAAGATCGACTTTGAGTTAGACTTAACTATGGCAGGCCATTCATGCCACTAGTTGCTCTCACCATTGGTCTCTCAAGGGACTTCACAAATCTACAGAATTAAAATTTTTTGATAGTTACTAAAAAGTTACATACTTTGTAAACTTAAGTTATATTTGAGAGTTTTTTTTCTTCAACAATGGTGAGAGCAAACAGTGGCATGAACGGCCTGCCATTGTTAAGTCCAACTTAAAGTGAAGGTTCATTGAAATTTGGAAAAAAGGCAAATCACACCTCTACAGATTGCTGAGAACATTAACAAAATGACTAAAGTACTTTTTAAGCCCTCAATATTGTGAGGAATAAATTAAATGCAATTTTGATACCCTTTCCAAAACCCACTCACAAAGTGAAATGATGGCGTTATTTACATGCGATAAAATGACGTCACACTATGAACAACCTACACTCACACATTCGAGACAATGTTGCATACCCATTGCATTTTTAGATATGGGTCAACGTTGTTTGTATATTTACCGCCAGTGGTGATATTTCCTTTATTTTAGGCACTTTGAATGAGATACACTTAATAAATAATACTTTCTACAAATGTGTATTCGATTTTTATGTTATTTACCGTCACATTTGAGCATAAAAATCGGGAAAATAATCACATATTCTGAGGGCAGCTCAGCGTGTATGTGTCGGATCTGGGAGTGCCTAGGACATTTTGCATGCTGACCTAACGATCGACTCTTCTGGAGCAAAATAGGCGACAAATTTAAACTGTACATATACTTGTCCAGATATTCATTACGAAAATGTCTGATTAGGCCGATTAGTTTAGATTTTTGATAGATAAATGGGGAAAGTGGAAGTCGAGAGAAGACTTAGATCAGTCCGGTTCGCGATTCACAGCTAGCTCAAGCGCCGGGCCGGCTGGCTGTGATATGCTGGCAAGCAAGCTGCGCTGGATGCAGGCAGGTTGTGCGTGCGTGCGTGCGCAGCGTAGATACTGCACAGACGGACCTAAGCTATATACGGTATACCTGAACGTGAACGCTACATCGACGTATTTGGGAGTTATAAAATTGATTAGACTTAGAGCTAAGATTAAGAACCAAAGGTACTTCCTTCTTCTATCTCCTCAAAACTCAAATCAAGTATGTTTTTGTCCATATCAATATTTCCAGGGTGACTTTGATTAAGGTAAACAACGTTGGGTATGAATGGGTACGGTAGGCCTACTCAATAGTCAATGCAATACATAATATGTGAATTGCACGCAAACTGCATCGCGCACCGTCGCCAATCATTTCAGCTGAGCGGCCCATTGTACTCATTGTTCATTTTGCTACGTCACTCAAAAATCAGCTGACTTACGATGTTTTCGGGGTCTCGAGTGGGGTTATATTTCGTCAAGTTTAATCAACTTTTATAATTTTCGCACGAATTTACAAGTTACACAAATGTGATAGTTTTACTCAGTGTAATATTACGATTGCAATGATACCAAATTCAGTCAATTTCAAAATCAATGAACCTTCTCTTTAAAGTCGATCTTAGTCTTTGTGAAACACCCCTAGGTCTGCAGAAAGATCCTGTTACCCTAAACAGCTACTCCCAAAAGTGGCATGTTAAACTCAGCTTGCACATTTTTCTTCCAGGTCATAGAATCCATCCTGCAGAAAGATCTTGTTATCCTAAACAGCTACTTCCAAAAGTGGCATGTTAAACTCTGCTCCCTCTTCCACCCAGCAAACAGATGTGCCAATACAACACTGAAAATCCAATACCAAAGTGCCAATACAACACTGAGAGGATTCAGTTCAAACCAAGTTTGCTGCATCCAAGACTGAGGTCTGCATCAACTTGCAGCACTAGCTGGGGTGCCTCCTTCCAAACCCTCCACACATAGACCTTAGCTCTGGCATACTATACTGCAGAATATGCTGCGCCAGCATGGGGCCACAGCCCACACACCAAGTACATTGATATTGTCCTGAACTCTGCCACGAGACATGTTAGCAGCACTTTAACAGCCATCCCTCTTGTCAGGGAAAGCCCCTGCTGACCTACGCCATGATTTTGCAAATTTAAAGCCGTCTTGAAACTGAAAGGCCGGTGATCATAGTCTTGTCCTGCCTCATTCCAATCCACTTTAAGCAAAGCAGGCACTTTGCAAGCTATATTTCAACTCTAACATCACAGCACCCATACAAGCCCTTATGATCGATGGACCAAATGATGGGACTCTTCCACATCAGCTCTACAGCAGTTCATTACTAGCCCTTGAAGCAAGCTCCCCTCGCTGTAATCTCTCCCCGGCCTTGGGTGAAACTGAACAGACTCAGATGGGGCATTGGCTACACAAAGTACTACCTCCACAAAATAGGCACTGAGCCATCTTACTCCTTGAGTTGCAGCGAAGCCCATACGATGATCATATAGCCATCAATGTTTCTGTCTACATACAGTTATTTTCTCACTAAGGCAGTAGGCAAGGCTTAACTTTAGAATACCCAACCAATAGGCAATAGCTAAGGTTTATCACATGAGCGTCCAACACCTAGAGTTAGATTTGGGGCTAGGATTTTAAAGTGTTAGTGTTAGTGTTACTTCAGAAACTAAAACTGAATCTTTAGATTTAGCTTTGTTGGTACATGATCATGAAGCGTTGGTTAACCTACAAACATCTGGTCTATTTTTTGTGGTGCGCATGCGGTAGGCCTTAGCCTTAGGCTATAGTAAAGTTGCTCCCTAACTGACCTCAGTAACGTTAAAATATAGTTTTATGTCGGTTAACAATCAGTGAGGCATGACCAAGTCCCCCCATGAGAAGTTATTTCTGACACAAATGACACATATCTTGTTGTCAGCATCATGCACAATCGATTAGACGACATGCACAGACTGTGACTCAGACAGACAATGCAATGCAAATAACATTTTCAGACTCAGTCAGACTCTGTCAGAGCTAGAGTACTAGAGCTAAGCTTCCTCAAACTTACACGCAGCTCAGCTGCCTTGCTTGATGGGCGAAATGTTATTCTTATTCTGCCTTTCTGTCTTCTGAATCTGAATCTGATTCTGAGAGCCTGGCCTAGGTTTTATCCAAGGCCAACTCCAAGATTAAAGTTTAAACTTTGACTCTGACTCTGAGTCGTTACTCCGAATGGCCAAATCACCTTATAATGATAAACCAAGGCTTTACCTTTAGTTTCACTTGCTTGCGTTTCTTCCCCTTGTTCCAGGCGCTATTCGTGACTGATTTCCTCACTTCAGACGATTTGTTCAGTTCTTCTTCTTTTCCCCCCTTTTTTAAAGAAAAAGCTCTTGCAGCTGTTGGGAAGTGTAGATCTAAAGAATACTTCTGTCCTGTAACTTAGTCAAATCTACATCCGTATGTACGTACATGCAGCTACTAGTACTAGTATCTCATGGTATTCGACCGGTAAAAGTACAGTACGGTCGATATGTATAATATTTTGCATGCATGCAGTAGTGCTTAGCGTTTCAGCTGAAAAATTGCGCGCGCATAGACACGGTCCATTCAACCAATCAAAGGCTGAAAACACCTACACGCCTCAAAACCGCCTCTTTTATAGTAAACAAAGCACGGATATGATGATGTTATTATGGTGTAAGTATATACGGATCTCAAGTTTACAGATCCGTGGCTAGCCTTACAGGTATGCAATGTAAATGAACTGGCTTCGGCTATACCTATGTACTCTGTTGTATAGTGTCTCTTATGAATGAGCTGAACATGCCACTTTTGTATGTTATATATACAACAAAAAAAATTAAATGTCTTTTTATTAAATGTAGAAAATAATGTTTGACTTTTGATATAATTACATATAGGCCTAGGTACTAGGAGTAGATATATGTTGATCGCTGTCTTTGTTATCTGTTAGGTACATATACCATCGACATCATGATCAGCACCATCGTAACTATATACCACCACCATCACCACCAACACAACCACCATCATCTTCATCAGCATCATCAAATTGCCCCGTTTTACGTAAGAAAGGTGTCCCTTTTTAATTTAGATAAGAGCCCATTTTTTCTTTTGTAAATAATTACCCCTTCCCCTGTCATATAAATACCCATTTTCACTTATGATAAATGCCCCAATCCAAATCCAATAGGTGCCCCTTTACAAATTGTTTCCCAAAAAAGTTATAGATAGGTGAAGAATAAAAAAACACTGCTTGGCAGTGTCCATGATGGCCCCATTTGGGGGGGGGGTTACCTCTGACATTTTTACCTGTGACATATTACCTGTGACATTTTTACCTCTGACATAATTTTTAACCCTGACATTTTTACCTCTGACAATTTTACCCCTGACATTTTTACCCCTGACATTTTTACCTCTGACAATTTTACCCCTGACATTTTTACCTCTGACATTATTATATATATACCTCTGAAATTTTTACCTGGCACCGAGAGAACATGGATATAATTCATTCTGGATTGTTTATCCTGCAGTAGATTGATTGTTTGAACCAGTAAAATAAAAACAATCTCACAAAAACTTGCTGAAAATCATCTTCAATAAAAACCACAGCTCTCATTTGCACATAGTGACATTTTCTACCAAAATCGTTTGGCACATGTTATTTATTTGTAATCTTGAACATACAGTGAAAAGTTTTTTAGGATTCTGTGAGAATTTATTTTCTATCATTACCAGAACTCCAGCTTATCTTTAAAAAGTTAAAAGATAAAAGATTTAAAAGTTTCAGCACTTAAAAATTTGAACAATTCAAACGTTTAATTGTTTGATTTAAAAGTTCAAAACTTTCAAAAGTTTAAAAGATAAAAGGTTCAAAAATTTAGAAGTTCAGAATATTAGAAGGTTTTAAATTTAAAGATATTAAGTTAAGAAGAAATTAAATGCGCATACAGAATTAATTGCAAATATATTTTTGCAATGTATATTCAATGTTATTATTATATTAGAGGATTAGAAGATTAGCAGTTTAGAAAGAAAGAAGTTTAGTTGTTTAGAAGGTTAGACGTTAAGATATTAAGCAGTTTAGAAGATTAGAAGTTTAGCAGTTTAGAAGTTTAGAAGATTAGCAGTTCTGGAAGTTTATAAGATTATAAGTTTAGCAAATTAGACGTATAGAAGTTTAGAAGTTAAGTGCTTTAGAAGATTACAAATAAACTTTTAACGGTTTAATGGTTTAACATTTTAAAAGATAATAGGATAAAAAGCTTGAAAGATGAGATTAGAAGTTTAAAAATTTAGAAGATTATAAGTTCAGAAGTTTTTACGTTTTACGTTGAGACGTTTTACAGTTTTAACCATCAAATATGTAGGTTTAATGGTCTATAAAGTTTTATAAATAAATAATTACAAATTTAAACATTCAGAAGTTAAGATTAGAAGATCAGAAAATTAGATTAGGAGATTAGAAGTTAAGATGTTTAGGATATTGGAAGTTAAGAAGTGTAGACGTTTCGAACTTTTAACGGTTTAAAGGTTTAATGGTTTAAAAGTTTTAAATATAAAATACTTATAGTTAAAAAGCTTAGAAGTTAAGATGAGAAGGTAAGAAACGTAGACGATTAGAAGTCTAGAAGTTTAGCTTTAGAAGATTAAAATTCTGGAAACTTCAAATGGTTTAAAAGGTCTAATGAATTAAAAGTTTAACTGTATAAAAGTTTAAAAGTTGTAAAGATTTAGCCATTGAATGATTAAAGAATTCATTGTTTTAAAGTTTAAAAGATAAAAGGATTTAAAATTTTAAAATTATAATAAGTTAAGATGATGAGGTTAGAAATTTAGAAGATGAGAAGTAAAGAGTTAAGGAATTTAGAAGATTAGAATTTTAGACACTTTTAAAAGTTAATAGCTTGAAAATTAAAAAATTAGATTAAAAGTTTAGAAAAGTAGAATTTTTAGGAGCTTAGAAGGTTAGAAGTTTACCAGTTCTAAAATTAGAAAGTTTGAAGATTTTAAAAATGTAAACCCTTAAAATTTTAACGGTTTAAGAGTTTGAAATGTTAAATGATTTACAAATTAAAGGGTTTAAAAGATGAAACTTTTAAATATGGAAATATTTGTGCATTTAAAATTTCTTCTGCAATTTATTATGTACAATCTCAATGTATAGGACTATCGGTGAATTAAGGCAGCTTCTACAAGCCTTGAGTTACATAAATTGAAAGAATGGATAAAAGATGAATGCTAATTAGCTGAAGATCTTCAATAAAAGCACACTCGACAATCAAGAAGTTTGGCTATATTTAATAAAGAAATACAAAGCTTAGTTTGACAGAGAAATATGTTTTTAGATAATATTAATACCAATTTATGATTGTAAATAAAATTGTTTATTGTTCTTTGTAATATACACTGGAGGACTTGGGAAGGGGTAGCGGGAGGAGTTGGCGGTATCGAGAGGGTGGCGGGAGGGGGTGGTGAGGCGAGGGGGTCGATAAGGGGGATAGTGTATTGGTAAATTACTATGATTAAAAAATTGATATTGTATGTAAATTAATATGATTTTTTGATTTTGGACCCCATGGAAGATCAGGACCATTTTGAAAATGGTCCTGAAATGGGCTATCCAACCGTTTGTCTATACGTAATACATTTACTTACTTTCTTATCATTTGAAATGTGTTTTATATGTATGTTTTTAAACTTGTATGTATATATGGATTTCGGAAATAAAAACAAACAAACAAACAAACATATGCAAGGCAGGCAACAAGGGGGCAAATCTTAAGAAAAAATTAGCGCCGACTCAGCCGACCGGTGTGGGGGGTAAGAGCACTTTTTCCCCAATTCGTGAGAAAATATTTAGCAGCGATTCATCAAGCCGGTGAATAAGCGGGGTGATGGGGTGGGGGAGAGGTGATGGAGAGGTGAACCACTATTTTTTTTTGGGGAGGCGAAAATATATTTTTTTTTCAGGGGGGGCGCTTTTGTTTTTTGTTTTAAAAAAAGGTTAAATTTACGTTATTATCCCATTTTTTAACCGTTTTTTGGGGGGGCTGGGGGGGGGGGCCGGGCCGGAAAATCGCCACGTGGATCCGCGCCTGATGCAAGGTACGTTACTTTGGTGCTCTTATAAAGTCTGTCGCTCAACAGACCTGACTACTCCTTTCAGCGTAAGATCAAAATATTTTTTCATTTTGTACAGATCGAGTTTAAAAACGGTTCCTGAAAATGCGTTCCCCTAAAGTGGGACGCATCTGCTGAAATTTTTTTTTGGGTGAAAAATCAAAGTGACATAGTTAAAATTTCCAGATGTGAAAATGTTAGAGATAAAAATGCCACAGGGAAAGACATCAGAGGTATACATGTGCACTCAGAAATTAAGTAATTTTATAAATGTATAGTAGCCTACATGTACCTTACGAATTTACTGGAATTAAATATTCCTATGGTACCAGAGAATATCATTTTTACAACACAGTATTCATTTAATCGCCCTCCTTATCTTTTTTCCAATAAGTTTTTAATAGAAAAAAAGTAATCTCATTCAATAATCAAAGTGATGTCCCCATGAATTTTGTAATGCGTGATAAACCATTTTATGGTATATGTGCGCGTTGGTGACGATTTTGTCTTTGAAATAAAGCGACATTCACATGATTGCGTATGCCTCTTCCACATAACAGTTAGTAGTGTAATTAACAAGGACGAAAAATATAGAAGGGGATGGGGGCAGAGGTGAAATGGAAATGTTAACATTTACTGCAAGTGATTTTGGTTTGGTCATTGTGCTTCATTGTTTCTTATTCAGGTATAAAGCATGTCTGGTTCTAACTTGAAGGCTTAAAGAGGGTTTAAAAATGACTGATTTGTTTTTTTTTTGATAATAGAGTACACATATTTTTGTCTTTATCATAACATAATTATTAGCAGCAGCAGTCATACAATTTTTTGTTAAAATTTCTGTACCGCAGACAGAAGCGGCGCTCCGGGGCGTCTTGGGGGCACAGTGTCCCCCACTTTATTCGAGTACCCCAAATTGCAAATTTTTTACATAGGAAAAGTGTCCATATTTACTTCAGATAAGTGCCCCTTTTTGTAATAAGTGCCCCTTCCCCTCCCCCTTTCTTATAAATACCCCTTTTTCATCTCTGATAAAAGCCCCTATCTAAATCTAATAGGTTGCCTCTTTACTTCTTAGATATGCCCCTTTTCATATCTGATGAGTGCCCCTCTTTAGGTATGAGAAATGCACCTTTTTCAGCTCTGTTAAGTGCCTATTATACTCTGACGGGTGCCCCTTTACCTGACATACTTTAAACCTCATGCCCTTTTGAACTTTATAGAATGCTAAGGTAATCAATTGACATCTTTTAAAGAATATAAAGGTTTAGACTACGCAAGAGTTTTCAAACTCAATGCAACTGCATTTACATTACCAAATGCCGACCAAATGTCATTCATGTTGAAATGTTGTTAGCATCCCTCATCTCCCCGATAACAAACATTTCTCGTAGCCGCAACCTTTCTAATATGTGCACCGAATTTAAAGCGACTGAGAGCAATTTATTTCAAATTTCCTCTTAAACTCCCTAGCATTGAAAGCATATTGAAGGTTTTATTAATTCTTTCATTCTAAGATTGTGCTTAAAACCCCATCGGGATTGGTTATTTCATCTAATAATGAGAAATAAACGGTCGCAATGTGACTTCAAAGCTCGCAAAAGAATATTCTGACCACCACACACAAAGTCAAAGTATGGTGGGCCTACTGATTATCCTTGACAGAACATCTTGAAGATAATCCCTGATAATGTATTAATTACAATGTAGGGGTATATACAATGTCTAAAACTGTAATTTTTTCGCTTTGAGGTTAGTTTGTTAGTGCCCCTTTTTTCCACAAATTGCCATTTTTTGCTGGTGCACCCCCACTTTGAAGACGCTCCGCCGCTCCTGTGTTTGTGTGTGTATTGGGTTTTTACAGACGTGTATTAATCAGATATGATTATCTACGTTTGGGGACCGACCTTTAACGTCACCATCCGAAAGACGTGACTCAGTTTCGAACCTGCGTCCTCGGCTGAGTCAGTAGTTTGTAACTTCCACTGTTAGCTGGATTACAGGCGCACGCCACAACGCCTAGTTAGTTCCTTTTCACAAGCTTTTATAGTGATGAGAACCATGCGAACCTGCGAACCCCAGCCTGACTCTAGTTATAAAAGATGTTTGGCGCCATCTCTTGACAAAATACATGTCGACATACACTTCCGGATATGTTTTTTTCTAGCAGAAATGCACAGAGGGATCTTTCGCCCGATATCAATGTGAAAAAGTTTCAGAGCTCAAGATTGAGTTTCAACGCGTTTGGAACGGTTAGAGCACAACCAAAATCAGCCTATGGCAGGAGAGTAATGGAAAGTGTAATCTGGATTTCTAAATCGAAGCCAAAATGAGTACCGGTAAGTGTGCATTTTATGATAACTCTTGTCTCGAAGGCCCGACTGGCGTCTGCATATATATGAGTGGCAGAGAATCGTAGATCTATTGAGTGCATTATGAGTGAAATGAATAGAAGTGTTTACACTGTCAGCTGTTATGACTTTGTCAAGATTTATTCAGATTTTCATTGGTATTTTGTATGTGTGTGTCTGTTGCAACAATCACTGGCAGTGTGAATGCAGCTGTGTTATTGAATCGAAGATTGAAAGAAAACAGAAAGATTTAAGCGTTAAAATACATTTAGATACATAGTCTACATCGAGAAGAAAATGACTGCGGTCTGAGCAATGAATTATCAAATATCAATATCATGCATGATTGTGTCCCATGTCCTATTAGCGCTAGTTTACTTTGGCACCCTGAACGGTGTTTTTCATTCTGTCACACGCATTGGTTGCATCATTCCCACTCCATAGACTACACACAACTGGAGTGTGACACTGACAGAATGAAGCATGCCTGGTGCAAAAGTACATACAGTGTAGCACCGTCCTATTTTGTGCGAGAAAGGAGAGAGGGGGAGTGAGAAAGAGACAGAGAAAATGATAAAATCGTTCCTTCCAGAAAACCTGGATGTTTTTCAACAATTTTTTACTTCTTCACTGTCCAGATAACAGAAGTAAAATATGTGTCAAAAATATAAACAATGAGATAGTCTATAGAATTTGCGATATGTCAGATTCCCTTTTTTAGGGAAGGGGGAGGGGGGATAAGACCGAGGATAGGTTTTTAGACAGCACCAGTTGTCCCTGATACTGCTTATAATGGCTAATGAATCCTTGCTCTGCATGTTCATGTGCATGTACTTGTCAGGCTGATTTCTTGACAGGTATATGATAGATCTTCAATATGCCAACGAGTGGTTGTATGCCAGTATGGTCTCCTTGAACAAAATTGAATGTTCTTTTGAGCATTTTCAGGAATACTGTATATATATAGGGATGAAATCAGATTACCGTAGACCTTTATGGTGGTCCAGAATTTGGCTGTGAGCTTTGTTTTATATAGATCCCTAAACTTGTCACAAATTTATAGGAAAATTGAAGAGTAATGTTTATGCAGCCATGCAAGTACATGTCATTTACAAGGTTGCCAGGCTATGTAGCCCCAGTAATAAAGTTTTAAATGTATTAAATAAATGTTAGACATGTTTCTCTATAGCTCGGCCAAGGATATCACTCTATGCGACTGCATTAGGACTTGTACCTTTATTACCATTTGAATGTCAACTAGATTAAACACAGTGAACCAACTGCTACAATGTACCTAAGACATATTTGGCCTTAAGACCAACGATAAAACTATCCCTATACCCACCCCCTCTCATCATGGGAGAATGAAAAACATTAAGAATCATTAAAACACCCACTAATACTGGAAAACAGATGTACATGTACATGTATTGTACGTATACACATTATATGACATGTGGTACAATGCTCTCATGTAATAGATAGGTTTACTTATTAATGTATTCAAATTATATGTGTTGTACAAAAGTTGCCAGGTGCTTGTCTAACATAGCATAATATGTTGTAGGCCTATACAAAGTGGTTCTATCCATGCAGATTTGTGCAAACATACACATGTTGATGTAACAGGTGAATACCTAGGCCTTTTTTTGTTGTAATGTAACAACATTTATACTTTAGTGCCTCATAAGAATTATTTCATGCATTCACCTGTTACGATTAATTGCATTTCAATCAAAAGTCAGAATGCAAATTGCATATATTACGTGTTGTCAGGTAGGGCAAGCCGTAGTGTTTGTCCTACCTTGCAACAACTAATGTACGTATTCAATTTGAATTCTGACTTTTGAGATGCATTTGTTCCTAACAGGTGAATGATATTATTTGTAATTTTTTATCAGGTGTTTCACAAAGGTGTATGCATAAATTTGGTTACATTACAAAAATGGCCTATTCTATAAAACAGAGATCTATTTTTGAATTCAGCTTCAACCAATGTGATAAACTAAAACTTTTATGTGTCAAATATAATAAATGAAAACAAATGACATTAATAATTTCTATAATATATAATTTCTTCACAAGCAATATACATACATGTATGTATATCTGCCTCTCCTGTGTGAACATTCTTGTTTCTGACTGAACTGACTAGATGCTTTTCATGAATGTACACTGTATTCCAAGAATACTTCTCAGTTGCCCTGCATTTATAAAATTATAGAGTTACTCATGTTTTGTGATTGTCGACTTTTGATCGGTATAACATATCAGATATGTCAGTCATTGCCACTAGGTCAAGCGCAATTATTGAACCTTGGCAAAATGACACATTAATAATGGATTGATATTATATTATCTGTTAGAGATCCATATTGATTGACAGATCACTCTTTCAACATATCATGCATACAGTGTATGTTCATGATGAGATTTTGTTCATGGTTTCTGATGTATTTAGTGTAAAGTAACTGTTTTAAAGGAACTCCATCTACATTGTAGATCTATATGAAGTGAGGCTACATGTATGTGTTATCTCTCTGCATCATAGCCCACGCCATGCCATGCCACCACTGTGCTCTACCATGCCGCCCGCTTTGCTATGCCACAGAAGTTCATGTGATGTGAATCTCTCCATTCATGTACATGTATACATCTGTCCATTGATTTACACATGTATGCAAGTCGCCCACATTTTCAAACTTGAACGATACATTTACATTTATGGAAATTATTATTGTCTGGTGATAGCCTTGCCAGTATACCTACATGTACATGTACATATGTACATCGTAGATGTGCATACATGTGTATGTACTTGTTATCACTTACAATAGGTCATACATTGTATATCTCTTGGCTTAACACAGTATTAACACTGCTTGCATTGGTATATAAACAGGTGGATATAATTAACATTGCATGACGGAAAGCATCCGTGTGTATTGTCTGTTTAATGAGAAATCATCTTTCCGGAGGAAGGACTCTGGAAGGGGAAATAGCTTTCGGATGATGGCTTTATAGTTTGTCATATGATTACATGCAGTGTTGTTGAAATACGGTTACATTGTAACTAAACTGTATACATGTATGTACAAGATGAGTATAATTCATCCTGATAAGTGCATTGAAAATCTTCATAGTGAACCATACTTTATGTTTAAAATGGATTCCCAAGTTTTGAATTTGATAAACCTGACTGAGTAAGGAGCTGCCTAACTATACCATTTGATCAACTCATAATTGGGTATTAGTAATTCTATGAATGAATTCAACAATGTACATGGAAAGGACAAAAAGGGGACAAATACATAATACATTGGAAGACCTTACTCAGTTACTTGCTGTTATGAATAGTTAGATAAAATTTGTTTTTTTACGTTGCGATCTTAGGTGTACAAACACATATTTTGAATAATAAGCTGCTATATACATGTACATGTGCATGTGCAGGTTTTCATTAGATTATACTTTTAATATAGGCTATGGACTGGACTTTACTAACATGATGGAGGGGTTTAGTCAGTCAAGTGACTCCATAAGGGAGTGTTTGTCTTTCTCATTAACTTAATTAACAAGTAGCCTGTACACAGTATCAACCATCTTCTCAGGTGATGGATGAGTAAATTGGCAGCCATTTCTATGTGAGGCTGTTTGCAATGGACTGATAGCTTCAACAGTCAACACCAAGCCACACATTGGAGATTTATTGTGATGCATATCAATGAATGTACCCCCGGTCCAAGAAACTATTTAATTATTTCATGTGTTGCAATTACAAAGTAGAGTAAAAAGGTTACGAATTCAAGGTAGTTGTGTACAAATTTCCTTTTGACCAAATGAAGAAAACAAATCAGAGGACATTTAATCTTTCAGATGGTAATACATGTACATGATTTTTTTAGAAAATCAGGCATAATTTGTTATTATTTTCAAAGAACTACTTTTTGTTTCAAAGTTGCACTTCCATTATTTGGTGCTCAGGTTTTTTTCATTTTACTCAAACTCAAAACAAGTTGCCATCAGGGCATAGATTCCCTTTCAACAGAGGAATTCATAGGTTTGTACATATTATATGTAGGCCTTTGCTTCCTGTTTTATGATCAGTAATACTTGTTGTTGAGGGCTCATCTGACATATAGCACCCTGCCTCCCCTTTGATTGCACTTGTAACATGTCAGTGTTATATTGCTTCATAACATTAGAGCCATATGAGTTTACAATGCATTTTAAGCTGGGACTGATGCACCCTGCCTCCCCTTTGATTGCACTTGTAACATGTGTGCTTCTATGAGCATTGTTTACATGCATTTTAAGCTGGGACTGATGTAGTCTAAAGTCATTGGAATTCGGAATCACAATTATCTACCGTAAATTATGTAGGTCTACTTTGTGTGTTTAGGGTTTTTCTCAGCATGCCAACAAAAACGTGAATTTATGCTCGATAAACATTTTCTAGTTGCTTGAAAAACAGGCTTAGTACCGCATAGTATACATAGTCGTGCCAAAGTTGATGAATTCTTGAGTTGTGTCAAGCAATATATTGAAGATGAAGTTTTGTTGTGAAAAGAGTCTCGGTCTGCATTCAGTAAATCATGGAGGATGTATTTGTCAGGAAGTAAGATTCCTCGACTGACTCTCCCCGAAAATTGAGACATATGTGACCATGCTGTAATCTTTGCTAGTTTCACAGAGGAAGATGAGGAGGATGTGAATAATAATTGGCCATCCCGAAATACACGGCCCTTCTGTCTCGTGTCTAGCAGCCAGAGAGAAACCTCGCAAAATCAAGTAATCGCTGCATGACCAAGACCGCTCGTGATAGGTTGGGCGTACAGGAGGACTCTCCCAAAGTTGTCCCAAATGTTGATCAAGGAAGCAGTAATTAATTCCCCGTGGATCAGTAGACTTTGTGCAGTGCTGTCCTCAAGAAGTTAGAGTGTACATGCTTGCAGCTTTCTTGTTTTGTACGCTTAGTCTTGGGCGACGATTTATGTCTATTTTTAGGTGTATCAACGTACATTGGACACAGTTCAAGATCATTTATTAACCATGCAATCAACCAGGTAGTTACTGTACCTGCCGGTGAATACAGGCCTTTCAGAGAATATCATCCAGTCCGTGCAAATGCTAAATCATACATGTAGGCCTACATAATAATGGTATATATTTAAAATGCACAGACCAAAGTTGTACATTTATATTAGGCAGGCAATAATATTTGTGTAGATGCATTATATTTTGTTTGTTCGTTCATTTATTCATTTCAATATACAATCAAAATATAACATATGTATATACAAATATACAAAACAAATACAGATCATTAAGAATATGTCATGTATAAAGATAAACAAACCGTTAAATATGAGTAATGAAATAAGATAACTGTGGGAGAGCTTGTATACATGAGAGTAAGGCTTTGTAGTTACAGTTATCTTAGTTTTGAAAAATACATTTTAGGAGTGCTCAAACTACACATAACAAAGGATGATGAAAAAGAAAAAGAAAGAAAGAAAAAACTACTGGGAACAAGAATCTAAAATATTTGACACTCACAAAGGTGGGGACTTCCCCGTTAATGAATACCAGTAATTTATACATATCATATAAAAACTACAATATTTATGTTTACTGCTGGTGATATGAGAGCTACATACTTTTAGTGCGTCAGGTATACAGTTAACAACTAACTAATATTCATGCCCTTACCAATTTTGTAAAATTTTGTGAAAAATTGTGAAAAATTGTGAAAATTGTGAAAAATTGATTTATTTGATTCTTGAGAATGTGACATCTGAAAGTATTCAACAAGGGGTTGAGTTAGGAAAAATGCAAAAAAAAATTTACAAGGGGTATGAATAATTAAGTTGTTAACTGGATTTACTTGATTTAGAACATTTGATTATGAATAATTCCAGGAGTTTTCCCTGTAGCAATGTGATTATGGGTTACGGTCAGTAATTTGATTGACAGAGAAGGTTAGTTTTATATTGCTTGCCAATGAAGTCATTATTTTGAGGTGATAGCCGGTGGTGTAGAGAAATGAAGCATGCCTGGGCCTAGGTAAGCACAAGAAAGAAGCTACACACTAATGCTGTAAATTATTAGGGCAGAAATGCCCTCATAATTCTCTTTTTGGATCTACTTAAAGCCCAACTCCACTCCGATTTTCAAAAATTATAACATGTTGTAAATAAATCAAAGGTTAAAACTGCCAAATATCACGGGCGTACTTCAATCAGGTGATTTTTAAGAGCGATTTTTGTTTCGGGTATTTCGAGCAAAACATTTATATTGCTGTACGGATGTGACGTATGCTCCTCACAACGAAAGTGCCAGCGGTATACATTCTGACAATAGGCTATTTTCGTAATGTAACCAAATGTAATGCATACGTCTTTGTGAAGTGCCTCTATAGGCCCTACAAACTATTTCATTCACCTGATAAGAATAATAGTGTTTCATTATTCTTATCAGGTGAATGAAATAGTTTGTATCGAGGCACTTCACAAAGACGTATGCATCAAATTTGGTTACATTACGAATCTGTGTTGTGAGGACCCTACGTCACAACCGACTCGATCATTAACTTGATTTTGCTCATTAAAAAAAATTATTAAAAATAAATCTGAGCACCATTTTCCAAAACCAAGTTATATTTGGGCTTTTTAGATTTTTGTCTATCTAATCAGCTCAACTTTTCAGTGGAGTGGACTTGTACTTTAAAAGGGAAAAAAAAGAAGAGAGGACGTTTTCTTATATGGAGAGTATATTTGACTATCTTTGATATGTTTGGTTTTATTTGCATAATGTTATCAACAATGTTGGTATTCAAAAATTGATTTGAATTAGGCCTTTTACCCTATAGTCTTATCAGTGCTTGGTAAATCAGGGAACATGGCAAGATGGCAACCAAGTCCAGTCCAGCAATAATTTCTCCTTGACTTTAATAGACAAACATGTTATGACTGAAACTCAGTGAAAGGAGAAGGAGATACAATCATGTATATTGTGTATAGGAAAGTCAGTCTAGCTAGCTACATGTATGGAGGAAGTATGACAAGGAGGGTGTACTAAACCCCAGGGTGTCTGTGGACATCATTTCCTTCTTGTTGGTCAAGAGATGTCTTGAGGCCTGTCTTCATCAGCTCGAGAGTGCTAAATAACCCGCTATTTTAACTATCCCGATCGCAAATTATCCAGCTAATTTGCGTCTTCATCAGCCCGCAGTTGCAATTAGCGGGATATTTGGTTGAGATAATCATCCCAAGATATCTTGGGCTAGTTTGCAAAATATCCCGCTATTTGTTTGTTGCGTCTTCACCAGCCCAAAGACTCGCACTATGAGTGAACGCTGAGCAAAATATCTCGAGCTAATTTCTCGAGCTTGAGTTACGAGCTGATGAAGACGCGATTTGTAACTTCTGGCTTATTTCCCAAATCAGAAATAACGGGCTATTTGGCAATCTCGAGCTGATGAAGACATACTTTTGGAGATGTCTCGACCATGCTCAGCCCTCTCCCATGCATAGATGTAACAGGAATTTTTACATGTAAGTGTTTGTCATAGACCAGCCAGACATATTAAAGCCTTTGCTGTAGTTTAGTTTTAACAAATACCATGATATCAAAGTAAAACACCAACAGCAAGTGTAATGGTGTAGTTTAATTTATGAGTTTACTTTCCTATATCTGAACACGTTGGAAATTATTACAACCTTCTCCAGAGGACAAAAAATAAGCACAGACATTGTTTGGGCAGATCAAGATTGGTCAGATTTGTGCATGTTGTTTTATAGTCATCAATGTACTTATTGTTTAATGGTTCACCATGGCCAGAGATAAATAACACTGACCTTTTGTACTGAATTAAAAGAAGAAGATATAAAATATACAAGGCTAAATAATAAGGTTTCATTGTTAATTACGATGTACATGTAAATACAGCACAAAGCATCATTGCCATATTCATGAGAGTTTTGTTTCTTTTTTTTTGATAAACAAATGATCTCCATGACCAGTTTGGTAAACAGTGGGAAGTTGACTCACAATGGGTATCGAAAACCACAGTCAGGGATGCCCCGTCCACCAACTGTTGTGTGATTGTGAATTTTGTGGACTTTGATACTGACTATGGTAATAAAATATAACAATGAATTATCATGCATTGTTCTTTCTTACTAACACCTTTAAAAATTTTTTTTTACAGTAATGTGTGTGCTATAGAGGAAGAGGAAGTCTTAAAAAGAAGGCTTAATTCGATTAGATTAAAGAGAGTAGAAGTTGGTCTATTGAATAGTTTGCTTACTGCAGTGTCTTACTTGAGTAAAAATTGCAGTACTCATGTACAAATATTTAAAATATGTATATTCAGTGGAAGAAATCATTGTACATGTTTACTAGGCCAACTTCCAAATTTTAGGTTCACATGTGAGAATCTTTTCTTTCTTTCTTCTTTCTTGCCAATTTTTCTGCCTGCATGTACATTGTAGGTACATGTGCATTAATAATTGCTTATGCTGATTATCTTGTGCTTTAATGTGGAGGTGGGGGGTGCTATAGCTTACATGTATGTGTATAAATGTAGTAAATAAGTTACAAATCCTTTTACCATCTACATTGTTCCTGTTTCTTGCATAAACACTGTTGTAAATTATGAACATTTTCAAGGCTTAGTGACAGATATAAGAAGTATATATGTGCATCAACTGACACTTCATGACGTAAGCTAGTGCAGTATTATACCGTCAGAACAACTTGGTATATCCATGGACCTACTACGAAGTAGGTCCATGGTATATCACTCGGGTATGAAAAGAAAAAAGCCACAGTTTCCTTTGTCATGGTACTAATCTAGTAATGACTAACACTTCATTGTTCTCATGTGCAGTCTGCAGAAAATTATACTTGTCAACATTCTATTGTACATTTAGTTTTGTAATCTTGAGTTCAGATGATGATCACAATACGATAGGTCTGTTATACTTAGATTTCTTTGTTAAAGCTATATTCTCTATCAGATCTGTCAGATTCATCAGCCAGTTTTTTCTCTTTATTTTGCACATTTTCTTACATGTACATGAATATTCTGTAAGAATGAGCTGCAATTTACATGTACATGTACTTATATCGTATGTACAGTAGATACATTGGCTACTTTGTTCCGTTATACAGTATGTTGAAACAGCGCAGTCTTTTTGTGCATTGTGTGAAGGAGCTCTACGAAACGTTCAGACATGTACATGTATCATGAATTATTGAGGTCGAGACTCATTTTCTCCTTATGGCCCTCTGCATACACAACGTAACCACATTATATCGATTGTAGACTTCACATGATGACATAAATGTGTGATGACTAACTGCTCTGGGGGGTGTTTCACAAAGACTAAGATCAACTTTAAGTTAGACTTAAGTATAACAGGCCGTTCGTGCCATTGTTTTCTCTCATCATTTACTGGCATTGGTCTCTCACGGGACGTACAAATCATGGTAAAAAATCTACAGAATTTACATTTTTGATAATTCATTATTGAAGGAAAAATATTATCTAAAGATCATAATGGTGAGAGCAAACAATGGCACGAACGGCCTGTTATACTTAAGTCCAACTTAAAGTCGATCTTAGTCTTTGTGAAACACCCCCCAGACTAGACAGGTGCTGATTGGATCATAGAATCATGCAGGCTTAGTAAAAAGAGCAACTTTTCATGCTAACAACAGTGTGGGGATCGAGCTAGGAAGGGAAGGGGGGAAGGGTAGCCAGGGGGCTCATAAGAGGAAGGGTATTTTATGTGGTGTAGACTTATTACATCATATTTGAGGTTTAGGGATTTACAAAGGAATTTTTTCACTCACCTCTAATCCTTATCATGTACAGGTACACGTAGTTAAAAATAGCTGTATGAGAAAAGTACTGTTACTGTTAATTGGTATTCCAATTAAGGCTTACTTCTTGGAATATGATCCAAGCAAATTACCAAGTGAAAAGTACCAATGTCCTACATGTACTACATGCACTAGATTTATTTCCTTTTTCAGAGGCTCATCACTTTTAGCAAAACTGCAGGCTGATCATTAATCACACATACAGACTCATATCAGACCAACTTCACCACACTAGTGGTTGCTGTTTATAATCCTAACCGGTATCTCCTGAATTGGATTGAAATTCTAAGAAATACCACTATCATATACCTGTACTGTAGGCTGACTTGACAATGGGACATTGTATACAGCTTTGCTAATGCTATATTTGTTTCATCTCACCTTTGTAAAATGTATACATGTTGATGTAGCTTCTATGGTGCTCACAAAGAGCTGTTAACCACAGATGAAAAGATGATGTCATCTAGGACAGAAAATAACCAATTATTGTGTGATGACTGACCACTGTATGACTGGACAATAAACTGGACATCGTGCAAAGTTCTACAAGCCATTCTCTATGAGGCTTGTCATGGCTTGCACAAGGGGTAAAAGGGGTAAATTTGTAGTAGATCTGTGATATAGACATGGACCTATTTATCAGCATGAAGATTGTATACATACATATACCTGTATAGTATGATGTAGCTTCTTGAGGGACGGTCAGGAAAGGGGGAGGGGAGAGGGGGGAGACGGCCTGGGGGACACGGCGCAAACAAGGATTGTAATTACATGTAGAAGCATACATACATGTATATTATAGGCTTTCATTAATGCAGAGGATCGACTGTTAATTACATAATTATTTAGGGCACAATGATTACCCTCCTATAGCACCCACTTGGATCAATACTGCATGTACTAAGATGTAGGCCTACGATCCTTCCAAGGAGTTAATTAGTAGGCTTTGAGCAGCCTTATTTAACTCCTTGCTCCTACATTATTATACAACAGGTACAGTAACTGTATGCCATGCAGGTATAATGCTTGTAACTGTACATGTAGATTACTAATGTGGGTAGCTAATTAGATAGGCCGACTGGAAAGTAATTAAGTTAGTCAAACTATCATGCCGACTGGAAAGTAATTAAGTCAGTCAAACTATCATGGCATATATCCTGTATAGTACTCTCAGAAGTACATTCAGAAGTACATTCAGGAATCATCCCAGTACCTCTCATTCTCATTGCAAAGCAAACAATGCACAGAATGTAAGAAACAAAATATATTATACATTAAGATCTGCTAATAGTAATATGAAAATGTATTTGTTAAGAACAGTAAACTGGATGGTCAGATCAAGGTCTAAATTTGTACACAATGGCTTTGATTATATTGCATGCTTGTGAGAGCTTCAGAGCCCGTGTTACAGTGACTATTGACGTGTCGTAGTAAATTGGTTGTGATGTTGTACAGAATCCAGGGAACCTGTCGTGCTGTGCAGAAAATTATCTCCCAGAGCATGGAAAATATTATGTAGCTTTATCCTGATCGTTGTAACCAGAATCCATGCACATTGCCTGCTTTACACAGCAGTTATTACCTATTGCCCACTGGAACTGATGGTTCCTATATTGAACCTATGATGAATAAGAGACTTTGTTGTTGATGGGTTAAGATATAGAAGTAATCATTAGTGTGAACAAAAAATCCTGTTGATATCCCTATTACTGGCCTCCATGAACCTTCATCAAAGGTTGCTCCTTGGAATATTCTTAGTATTGAAGACAAATGATAACAGGAACATTCAGCAAGAGTATTCACATGCTTTCCAGCTGCCCTTACATGTATGTTGGAGCAGGAAGACTCATCTTCCTGGTTGGAGTAACGAGTCGATCTTCAGCTTCGATTGGTGTGTTGAAATATTCTGCAATTTATTTTCTATGTAATAGATTTGGTAATGTGACTGAAGCTTGCAAAATCATCTGGAATACTAACTTCTAGAAGATACAGAATCCATTCCAATTGTCTATCAGCCTCATGAATGTATGGTATTATAAAGTGGACATACATTATGCAGATCAAAGACTTTCAATTGCAAGAATATTATTATGAGGATTTAATTATTGTCAAGATATATGATATTATGGACGGTTCATGAAAAGTTGTTGAAATTCTTGATAATACAGAATTTGTAATGTGAACACAGACTGATGTGAACTTTGCGGGTATAGATCGCTATTTATTCCTATCATCTTGTGATGACACACATCGTTGTTATTCATGGGGATTAATGTGTATGTATCTTGATGAAGACAATATGATTAGTTCAACAGGTATATTAATTAGTAATAGCAGGTGGAATATATTCAACTTCATGACACTTCTTTACCTTGTGAAAGGGTGTTAGCAAGGAAACCCATGGATGTGAGCAGCTAGTCAATTAACATTTCTTCCCAGGTTGATTCAGACAATGACATGTAACTGTCTGTCAACGCCTGGTAGATTAGAAGTGACACACCATGCACTGTGACTTGAAACAAATAGGCCCAAATTCACAATGGAGGTTTAAATTTCACCCATGGTTTAAAGATAAAGTTGAGTTCTGGTCATGCGATTGCACTGTAAAAAATTTTTGTGTGGAATCGATCAGAAAAGGTTGATCATCTAGCATGTAAGTATTGGTGTGTACTGCAAGGTTCTGGAGTCATCAAAATGATAAGAAATTTGGCCCAGTCTTGGTAAAGTTACTGCACTGTACACAGAAAGATGTATATGGGACTACACGAACTTGTGGCATAAAAATCCGTCCCGATTTGTATGATGTTACATGCCATATTTAGAAGATTAAGGCATTTGAAGAGCCATGCTTTTCAGGAAACTTTTTTTCTCTGATGTTCTTCCACATTTGCTTAATACAATGATTACGCTCACAAATTATTTGTCACCTCTTCCCAGAACTCAACCTTCTCTTTAAACCCTCATTTACACAACCCATGGTTTAAAATAAGGGCAAATTAAGCGTACCTTGCCTTGCGCGCATCTAATATTGGACCTCTGACTTGTGTCGCGCTTATTTTGCGCTTATTTTAAACATGGGTTATGTAAATGAGGGTTTAAACCATGGGTTAAATTTAAACCTCCTTTGTGAATTCGGGCCATAGTGTTTACATACATGTAGAATGATGTAGTCATGCCCATCTTGATGTCTTGTAAATATGTTCAGTGACTTTCAGTTTGGGAAGACTGCGCTGATTTGGGACCAGATTTTAATTCTCAGCCATTATGGAATTGAAATTTGGGAATTTTTAGGCTCACACTATTAAAAATATTGATAACCAGAAGTAGTTTACAGGTACAATGTGCCTTTTCTGTACCCTTTCTGTACCCTTTCTGTACCTTTTCTGTACCTTTTCTGTACCTTTAAACTCCTTTCCGGGTATTACATGTACATGCAGAAATAAAAAGTGAAATATGATAGCTAATTGAATGAAACTATATTAGCCATGTCTTTTGAAAGTTCCTCAATCGTAATAGATGTTATTGGAAGATGATTTAAATGACTTGCAGTGTAACCAACAATAGAATATGAAATAAAGCCGACATAAGATTTAGATGAGAGGGTGTCATCTTCAGGCTTTTAATGTGTCTTTGAATACTTTCAATTACCAATTACAGATCAGCAAGTTAAAAAAAAATCAAATATAACTTCATTTGTATAAGTAGCAAAGCAACTTTGTTTTAATGACATTAAAGGGGAAGTTCCCCTGGATATTAAGTTGGTTTCAATAGAAGCAGAAAATGAGAGAAACAGATCAGTGAAATTTTGAGCAAAATCTATTAAAAATATAAAAGTTATGAACTTTTGAAGTTGCGATAAATCAAACACAAATTGGCAACTCTCCAACTTGCTTTGTACAGAAAATTTCATAAACTTTCATTTTCTTAGTTATTGATGACAGAATAGGTTTGTTGCATACAGGGAGTGTATAAAAACATATTTACAATAATTATATCTAGGGTGAATGTATGATGGAAAATTTTCCTAAGGGAAAATAAAAAAATTTCAAGTTTTTTAGTAACAAGGCAAATGGGAGAGGAGCTCGCAAGATACGTCACAGAGTTGCAAACTTATGTTTGATTGATTACATCTTTAATAATTCATAACTTTCTTATATTTAATGGGTTTTTGCTCAAACTTCCACCGACCTATTTCTCTCATTTTTCTGCTTCTATCAAAACCAACTTAATATCAGGATGGTCTTCCCCTTTAATACTGAAGTTGCACAATAAGAAAGAAGTAATACAGACTGAAAGTAGAACATGGAACTTAAGAAGGTGAAGTAAAAGCGAAAGAGGATAGAAGTTTTATATTTCTCTTCTACATATATCTTGCTAATTGAGCGCAATAGATTTATTTTTACTAATTAGACAGTGAGTTGACATGTCATCAGTTTAAAACCGATCATCTACTCAGTCTAAACTACATTGTAACCTCTCACTCTGCCCCCTGATTCTTTTATACTTTCAGATGCATGTAGCAAAATTTCTGCTGTATATTTGGTTACGGTAGTCTAATTTTAGCGGTGTAATATCAAAACTGGCGTGATTCATAATTGTCTGGGTAATCCCTCTCTTTCATGGGTTGAAGCGATCTCTGTGACGTAGGTAAGAAGAGGAAGGTCAAACGTGTGTGTCAGGTTTTTTACTTTCCTGTTAATCATAGGTATTGTTATCTGTGATCCTGTCTGTGATGGGGACTTGGGGTTGAATTGATTGCCATATTGGGTTACACAGTGAAGGAAGATGGCATATCCGCTTGTTTGACATGAATGAAATTTCATACTACATATATGTTCATTGTTCATAACAATCATTTTAACACTTTACAACTGACACTTAATCTGTATAAAGATATCACTGTATGGTTACAGTCATAGACATTATCATACTTCTGGAAATATGTATGTATTGCTTTTAAATAAAGGTTGGTAATTTAGTATTAATTATATCAGTTATATATATATATAGGAACATTGAATTAAAAAAAAAAAATCTTTACCCACACCTGACCCCACATAACCTTTACCATAGAAAAATGTCATGTAGATTACAAACATATAAAAAATACATTTAAACACTTTCAGTCGTTGTCGTCATAACCTTTTATAGGATCTATAGGGCTTTCTCATGCTTTCAATCCGAGTTTACAAGAGGTAATCGATGACATTTGCTTTACTTAGTGGAATACCATTCCTGATCTATAGCATGAAGTCATAGAGGCCTTAGTATGCAGGTCTCCTTGCAATATTGTTTTGCTTTAATACTCTTTCATGTAGTGGCAATACTGGCAATTGTATATATTGCCATGACTTTTATTCGTAGAGCATGGCATGTTTGTTTTAAGTTAATGGGTCATGAACGTTTGGATGAACACAGTGTTTTATTTGACATTGACCTGCATGTATTGTACATGAACAATGTCAACATGGTGTTGTATGTTGGTTCACTGGAGCTCCTTTCATATTTTGTAAACACCCCCAAAATGAGATTTATACCTTCAAACAACACATTTTCAATATTTAATTTGTTAGATCTATTTAAGAATATTATGAGCAGGTCCAGAGATAATTACTCTCTGCTTGTTTTCATTGAGGATGTGTCTGCCCTGTACCTTTGATATGTGTACGATGGGGTGACCAATGTTCGCGGAGATTAAACAAAATTATTAGGAAATGTGATATTCGATCCATGATTTCTCATATTCTGCACAAGTTTTTTACTACAAATTGGTGCAACTAGAAAATTTATCGTCAAAGAATTCCGGAGATATCGCGATCTCAAATATTCGATGCCAGATCGGAATGTGCTGCAACTGAAGAAAAGTCATTAAAAAAAACAAGACCTTAATTAACGCATGGGAGTTTACAGCTGATTTATCACAAAAATCAATCAAACATAAGATAATTGCATATTTTGCAAGGTCTTTTGCTGATCTTTTGTCAATATTTTCATCATTTCACACCCAATTCCATAGAAACTTTCGTGTCTGGGTAATTTTAGGTTCCTCTTTCCATTGGTGGTATCAGATTTTCAACAGTTTACTGCTTTTTTGAGATAGCGAACTAAGGTCACGTGTGAACTATGGTCACATCACCATACATGTGGGCCTGTAGAGTAAAGATGGATTAAAACTGCTAGTAAAGGATAGTTGATTATTTAGGCTTGAGGCCATTTTCATAACTTGAATCGGATTATCTAGATTTTGAATTATATATTCACTGCTTGATACCTGAGATTAAGTTTAAAGGTATATTATTTGGCATAGTTCCTTTAAACCGTATTTAAAGAAAATCACAGATCGTTTCAACTTGTGGTAAATCTAAAAAATATGATATTTGCAGCCAGTGCCTGTAATATCGCTTCATATGCCAGCAGAGCTCCCTTCATCATAATGGAGGTCATCACTGTGACCTACATGTATGACCTTCTCTGATAAATCTCCTACAGAACTCACTAGGCCATGGAGGAGAAGTGTTTTGACTGATGCCCTGTAGGGCAAACGCCCTGTCAAGCGGTGTGTTTAAAATAAAATGATATAAAATCTGATTTCATCAGGAGTGTGCATCTGGAATATGCATCTCAGCAAGTGTTCTGGAAATATAGCTACATGTGGTCTCTGAATCAATTCTATATTTTAATAAATTTTGTTTACTGGTGAATAACAGTAGCCATGGCAAGGTGTAAGGAAATTTTGTCTTTTTGATATTTAAAAGGCTTGCCGGCTTAATTTTTGGGCAAAGTCAGCGCTCTTTGTCAATATCTTCATGTAGCCTATTCAAAGAACTTATCGATCAAAAATAGGATTTTTATTTTGAAAATAGGATATTTTGGGGAAAAGAAAAGGATTTTTGTTTAGTTGGGGTTGGCAGCTCTGCAATAATAATGACATCACCTGTCTGGCATACATTGTAAACACATGACATACAGGTGTAAGACCTGACCCTCGGTGGATCGAGGCCAACCCTCCCTCAGACTCTCACGAGATTGGAAATGCCCTTCTTATGAGATAGGAAGCCCTCTTTTCCTTTTTTTTTTGGTAATCTGAATTCAAGATGTCTTCCTTGCGGAAGAGGATGTCTCACTCCTTCAAAGGTCTTAGATGATTCAGCTCGAGAGGGGGAAAACTACAAGATCTTTTTTGAGACTATTTGTAGTACACTGTAATCCCAAGAACCACCCCCAGTACATAGAAAACACTGCCTGTAGAATTTCTTCTTACAAAGTAAAGGGTACTGTCAAATAGTGAACTTTAGAGAAGCTTTATTTTGTTCACCCTTGTCTTTTAAAATTCATTCGGCTGGCTTCTTGTTTTTATTTTGAAAAGAGGAAGAGGAAGAAGGCCATCAATAATGTTCATGATACTGTATATATAGCTTTGACATTTACGTAGATAACTTGAGTAAACACTTGAAGATTACATTCCGTGTTCAAATTTCTTTATGGTTATTTCTCTTTTGCAACTTGAGAAGGAAGTATTGTTGCTTCTTTATAATTCCAATCGTGAAGTCCCATATTGTAATACTCAATAAAACAAGCAATTTGATCAAAAGGCTATTTTCGTAATGTAATCAAATTTGATGCACAAATCTTTATTAAGTGCCTCGTTAAAAATTATTCTGTTATAGTGATTATTTCATTCACCTAAATAATTGTTCAATAGTCAGATTGCGAATTGCATACATTACGTGTTGTCAGGAAGGACAAGCCATAATGAATTTCCTACCTAGCAATAATTAATGTATATGCGATTCGCATTCTGACTATTGAAATACAATTATTTAGGTGAATGAAATAATCACTAATAAGGCAATTAATAACAAAGATTTGTGCATTTGATTTGATTACATTACAAATATATATGGCCTTGTCCTCTCTGGTGTTGACAAATTTGGCAAGAGAATTTGAGTACTTTTACTGCTTGATCAAGCCAAGACATTCAGTATAGATAGCTCTATATATTATGTAGATTGTAGTACAGTTGGATATATAGCTAAGGCCAATCAGTGAAACAAAGAAAACTCAACATCTTGAAACAATATGTACATACATGTACAATGTATACAGTTGAGTTAACAACTAAATTATTCATACTTGTAAATTTGATTGTTTTTGTGTTTTTCGTAACTCAAGGATGAAAGGTGGACTGGTCGAATTATGGCCTTTGTTGAATACTTTTAGATGTAAACTTAAATATGTCACATTATCTAGGAATGGCATAAATAGGGAGGGACAAGTCAATTTTTCACATACTGAAGAAAACAAAAATTGGTAAGGTTATGAATAATTCTGTATAGGTTACATTTATGGTGATTTTTTTGACATGCAGCATATTTGTAAATCAAGTGTCACAATGGCAGCGTACACAGCTTAAATACAGTAAATGTATGTGCTCTTTATAGTCACATAATTGTACGCACATGTACGGGTACTTATGTTACTTGTTCACGTTTAATCATATAATACAAACTATCTTATGAAACATAAACGTGCACATGTGGGCAATATTTAGGCATTTAGGGAGGCAGTGCTGTTCAGTCATATTTATGTCTGTTCTGTGCACTCAAATCACAACCCATGTATATATGGAACCCTGGATTCCTCATTCTCAAGTTCGCTGTGAGGTCAGCCTTATTATTGCCAACCCATGTCCCCTCTCTCTCTCTCTCTTTCTCTGTAGGCTACTTTCTCAACCACTGTGTCCATGTAGGATAATTGTCTTAAAGTAGAAACGGATTCAAATACAATATTATCTTAATGGAAAGCTTATGACCTCAGTAATTAAAAAAAAAATATTTCAGATTTTTATGATAATCAATCAGGTCGTAACAACCGAAAAACTACCCCAAAAACCATGAATTGTTCATCATTGATTCTCGCCCAAATGACACCAATAAATCGCCCAAAATAATGTGACGTGGGCGATTGGGGGATTGTCCCCGAAACAAACAAAAGCTCGTACCCACTACATGGAGTCTATGGCTTTTGCCGTATAAGTTTGTTGCATGTTTTGATTGTTTTGCATGTCTGTTCTTTGAATTAAATAAAGATAAACTAAAAAGAAAAAAAGTGTAATGTTCCTTATTACATAAAACTGATGAAAGAAATTATACAGATGAAAGAAATCAATGAAAATTAACACGATATGCATGTCTAAGTAATAACTAATATTGCCGGTGATCATTCGTGCTATCGAAAACTGGCCGGCTTAATTGCAGAATACCCTACCATATTGTTAGTCTTCATATATTAGCAGTAGATATATAGACTGTGATTTTATTGTTTGCGATAATGGTGATACAGGTATTGAAGATTGTATAATGCAAGTGTTCGTATTCATTCGGTGGATGAAAAGTTGAATTTTACGCCGTTTGTCCGTCATTGCAGCGCTGAATTTGGTGTGTTCGTCGCTAATTTGTGACAAATTTAGATGGCTTTCCTGATGATATTTCATCCAAAATTTCTGTTATATTGATAAGCACTGAGTCTTGTCCTTACCTTTGACTTATTTCTTGTCTATTATGGTCATTTAGTAGATGAATTAGTTGAATTCTGAGCACTATTTCAGTAATGCAAAAAGTCCAGCCTGTGTATAGTCCCACACACCTATTTGTATGTACCTTGTACCCGCTATAGTTAGTAGCTCTTACACCGCTTAGTCTGATGTCAAAGACCCTATCAGATATTTTAATCGACAATTAAGACTGATGTCTCGTTCTAAAAATACAAAAGAAAAATATAATTTGTGCTTTTTAATCAACAAGTGATGTCTCGTTCTAAAAATACAAAAGAAAAATAATAGTTTTGTGCTTATAATAGTGGAATGTCTCGTGCTAAAAATACAAAAGAAAAATAGCTTTGTGCTTAGACTAATGTTGGTCGATGGTCGTTGGTAGTTGGAGAACGTGGACTGCCACATGGACATCCTTTTAAGGCAATGTGACTTCCTTTTAAGGCACTGTCAGTGCCCGGCAGTGCCTTAAAAGGATGTCCATGTGGCAGTCCACGTTCGTGCAATCTAAAAGTCCCCTTTGTCAGACTGTTGGTTCTAATTCTGCCCCGGCCGTGAAACCGTGGTAGGGTATTCTGTAATTGTTCTAACTGGCCCATCGATGCCATCACTATCATCGTCACTGGATTCAGACGATGAATATTGTACATCAAGTTACTAACTGGCCTAACTTCACTCATTTGAATGGATGATAAATAATTAAAATTGATGAGAGTATGGCTGCTGTCGACCGTCTAGCGTGTGTGATACGTACGGTGTTGTGTGAATGCGAAGTAATCACCCCAATCTGACCCCAATCGCCTACGTCATCACCAAAACCGCCCAATGTGTATGATTTCGGTTTTGTTTATGAGGGGGATGCCAAGATTCAAAGTTAAATGTCTGATTGTGGTCACATATGTGTTTTTAGGGAAAAGATATGGCACTTTTCATTTTCTTTAGGTCATAAGCTTTCCATTAATATAATATTGTATTTGAATCCGTTTCTACTTTAAATATTAAACTCGGACTTTTATAAATTTCTGAAAGATACGTGTGACTTCATGTATTGTGTTTAATCACAGTTTCTTATAGGCCTGCATAAACTGAAAGTGAAAAACAAACGTAGTACTAGTAGTAGTACATTTTAATTGCAATTTTTCTTTTTTTCTTCATATGAGGCACATTGGCACGTATGTGTAAAAATGCTGCTTTAAAGATACATGTCATGAGTGCATTGACCTTTAGAATGTAAATTTGCAAGGATTGTTTGACTGAAGTGAAATTGAATAAAAAATAATTTTTACTCTCTATTCTAACGAGGTTGGAAAAATGAGGTATTAAAATTGTTATGTATCAGGCTATCAGCATTGAACCCTTATTTCTGACTGATTTATGGTTTCCTGCGTACGTGTATATGTATATAGCTCTATAAAAACATCGTGCCCATATTTGCTACCGATGTAAATAGTATCTACCAGCGAAATATGATTGTGTGATCCATCAGTATCCAAGGTAAAGTGGGCAGTGTACTGTATTTGTACATGTGGACACATGTATTTGTTTCTTTGGATGAAGAGTATTTAATCTATATGTACATATATATGTGTAATCTTCTGTTTTAACATTAGTATGGATCTGGATCATAACCTTTATCATTGATAATTTGCTTTATAAAGGGTAAAGTACAAACAATCTGTTTCAGTTGCACTTTGAAAATTCAGTGTAATTTAAATTCTTTAATGATAGCCTGTCACAAAATGTTAAGTTGTATAATGTATTTTATGGGAGAAGGCTAATTTACTTCTCATGTCAAAGTTATAAGTTATAGGCCATTACATAGTATGCAATGTGTAAAAGCAATGAAAAAATAAAAAGTAATAATTTCTACAGATTTTCTACAAATGTCAATTTCTACAAGATACAATGTACAGTACATGTACATATACAGCTCTTTTTGGTTGGTGATTGTTATTAAGCTATGTACAAAAACCAAATAAATTCAAAATTTAACCAATAGGGAATGTCATACTGTATGTACAATTTGAATGGTTTTAATGGTAGATGAGATCAATTCAAATTTCCAGGAAATCATAATGAATTCTAATTGGAAAGTTTATGGAAATAAGACTAGAGTAAACCAAAGCTTGTGAAGATATATATGTAGATCTCTGGTTGGCAGGGGGTCATTTATACTGGGTGTACATAAATACCTCTCTGTATGGCTGCTTCATTCGTTCGTTCGGTATGAGAGTCTGTGTATATAACAGGCAAACACAGACATGTTAAACAGAGAGAAAGGTTAAAGATCTAAGTGACTGAGTTTCCAACAAAGCATGCTTTTAAATCTACATGTAAATCATGACTTATTGCTTATTTTTTTTTATCCCATCCATGAAGATATTTAGAAATGCACAAATAGGACTGTATATTGTTAATGTTTTTACACCAACGTGTCTTTGTCTCTTTTTTTTTCAGTTAAAAAAAAAAAATAATTGTACAGTATCAATGAGAACTTTATTGTATCAGACTTGAGTACCTTTGAAGTAAAGTCATTTAAAATACATATCATACGCAAATGGATATTATTCAAAACACAGGCTCATTTGTTATACATAGGTTCTGTTTATCTTATGTAGGTAAAAATGAGAAGTCTTTTGTATGTGGTCTTGGATGCAAGGCAAAATTTGTCTTTGACCCCCTCCCCGCCCCCAAAAAGAAGAAACAAAATGTAACCTTCTACCTATTTACCTCTCTCGCCCATCTTTCTCCAATCATATCAAAGAGGTTATTATTGAAATTCATGTCAATGTTTAGGTTTAATGATATCAGGAATGCCAGGAGGCTATGTATTGGTGCAGTGTATTTGATTTTTTAATTTTTTTTTGTAGTGCTATAAGTTATGTACATGTGTTCTGCCTTGTAAATCTTTAGAGATAGATTGTGTGTGAAGTGTATTGAAAGATTGTAAAAAGGCGTGTTCACTAATCACACAACAACATAACTCTATTTTTATTTTAGCTACGAGGAAGCAAGGTTGAACTGACAATAAAATACAGTAACAAAAGTATTCCCTTTTCGTTATTTTATTAAGGTAAATAAACTGCAGACTAAACACTCGCAAAGTGCAGTCATGCGAGCAAATGAAGGATTCAGAATATGAATCAGCGGAATGAGAATATTGCACGAAGTTACATGAAATGGACATAGTTGAGGATGAACATGAATAAATGCAATAAATATATAAAGCTTACGACAGAGTGAAATGATGTCGAAAGTCCAATGAAGATGATGGATGAAACGAAGGAAGGGCTCACGCGATGATGGTGCGGAGGCTTGATGGCGGAGATGTAGCCGTTGTCGTGGCTGAAGAGCCGTGAAGAATCTCGATGCTGACGCCGTGATGATGATGATGAAGAAGCTCTCAGGCGAGAAGAGAAGAGAAGAAATGTGGCGCTCGAGACGAAGCAGTGAGTCGCTCGATGTCGGGAGGCCAGAGAAGAAAATGCGACATCAAAGCCGGTCGGGTGATGAAGAGCAGTAGGTCGCTCGATGAATCGATGAGCCGGACTTTGAAGTTAAAATCATCAGAGTTGCAGTGAGTCGAACTCGTTGATGAAATGATAGACGAACTACGGTGAGTCGAGCCCGTTGATGAAATGATAGACGAACTACGGTGAGTCGAGCCCGTTGATGAAATGATAGACGAACTACGGTGAGTCGAGCTCGTGTGGGAAAAGAGCTACCGGAACGAAAAAACTGCAGCTCCCAGCGGAGAATCAAGCGCCATGTCGGTCATGATTAAAACGTTCCACTGGAAGACTGCCAGCCCGTTGGAGACGGCAGATAAAAAGTTGACGTGCCAAAAGTTTGTTGAAGATTGATTACGGTACTAAAAAAATATGGTCGCCAAAAAGTAATCAATGAAAGCACGTAAATAAATGAAATTACGTAAAGGACAACTGAACTCAAAATCAGAAGAAAAAAATTGAACCTTTCAAGTCGAAGGTTCAAGGGCGACTGACTAGCCAAAGCCAAAAAATTAACTTTAGCCCAAAGGATTGGCCAATATAAAGAGCCAATCTAAGAAGAGAAAAAACTGACCAATGGCAGCAAACTTTTACAATTACCAATAAAACCAAGAATGACAAAACACACACTATTTGTGCTACTGAGTCAACTAGAATACTATCTTAATAAAACTTCCAGATTTAAAATTATTATTGAATTGAAGAATATAGAGCAATATAAAAATGTAATTATCACCCAAGCAATCATTTTGAATATTATTAAACTTTAAGTGACACAAAATGGCAAAAATACATTACTAAATAGGCAAAACACACCTATCAAATGGGATCGGCACGCATAACACAATAAATTTACAACAGCAACGCGCAAGCATACTGAAGAATTTGCATACCAGCGCGTCTAAAAATAAATAAAGAAATGCGGACGCATGCCAATGAAAAGGTGACAGAAAGGTGAAGGAACTATAACTTATTTACACAGTAAAATGTTGAACCGCTACAAATCTATAATCCATGGATGTACCACATATTTGACAATAGAGCGAGCCCTACTAGGACAAACCCTATTCATCTGCATGATAGATTTTTAAATTGTAAATTTTAAAGTGTAAGCATAAATATATATGAAATGTAAACTTTATTCAAATTTTAGCATCAGAATTTAAGGGGATATGTTGAATTATGCTCATTAGACTATAAATTTGTGTAGAGAAGTTGGTGTAATACTGCTAAGGGGTAAAATTTAGTGTCCACTACAGATTTTGGTCTCATAAGAAGCAACGTACTCCCCTTTTGAAGTGAATTATTTGGTTGTCTAGATAATAAGTAAATGAAAGCAGCGAATATATGGTTTATCCTGGTATTTACTCGTATTAATCAATTTATGGTGTACACATGTAGGTGTGTGTGTGTCCTGCAACGAATAAAATGTTCTGTAGCCATTCTTGGCAATTTGATTGCATGGCTTCGCTCAGCAAACATTGTGTTGACTATTGCATATTTCATAGTGAAACTAGCATGGATTCATTCATAATTCACACAAAATCTGTTAATCTGGTCAGAAGGAAAACAAATTTGTACATTGCTTCCTTTTACAGAGATAAGGAACCAAATAAGGAACCAAATAAGGAACCAATTGGTGATGCATAACCTCTCCCTGCATTCATTTTCTGGTAATTCTACACCAGAGCTGTAGAGCTCATTTTAAAGAAGGGGGAGGGGGGAAGATGGCCTGACCATGCAAACGAGCATATTATTTTATTGTAATGCTTCAATATTGTACATGTCTACTCACAGTTCCATGGCCCTTGTGCAAAGTCACACGTTCTACATGTAGATCATGTGTGGGGTTGTTTACAAAGAAAAGTGTATTTTTGTGGCAAGGAGCCATTAGAACATGGTGTCGCATAAACAAGTATGATACAATCTTCCAGCCATATTTTCATTAACATTAAAGGGAAGAATAAGCAAACGAAAGCTTCATGTGTGTAGAAACCAAGGCATCGTTTCACAAAACCATCATATGTTAATGTACAAGTTCACCGACATCCCATTGAAACGAGTGTTTAATTAATTTTAATGGGTTGTCAGTGAACTTGTACTTATGACAGTTTTGTAAAATGCTGCCCAGATTCTGATTCAATATTCCAATTTGTTGAAAAAACCCATGTAGACCTTTCTAGCGAATTCCGCTTTCAAATCACTTTGTTTGCTCTTCATAAAATTACCTGTAATTCAAGATATATTAAAGTTATTCATGCAGAGCCTAATGACTTTAGATTGGTTTATGATCTATTTTAGGGATATTTTTGTTGGCCAAAATGTAGATTTAAATTGCCATTTAGTACTTATAGACTCTGATTTCTCAAAGTCTTTTTATCTGCAATAAAAAAATTGTTATACCACTTCCTTATTCAAAATGCATCTCTTTGTTCATGTGGACAGTACATGCACAGTACTTGTACATGTAGTAACAGAATACTAAGATCTGTCTCGATGTGTATACATACGTGCAAATGTACAAGATTCTATTAATTGGCTTTAGAGACTTAGAAAACAGAGATAATTGGTGCTAGGGCTATCATTTACCTCTTCAATTGATTTGTTATTGATGTAATCGCACTTCTTTGAAAATTAAATATGAAAGGACAATTAGTAATCTATTACCTTTATCTGAACAATATGAGATCAATATCTTTCATATTTCCTTATAAATTCTTCCATGATTGTCTTTTTTGGACCACTTTTAGAACTCGTAACATTCAAAACAAGATTTTAAAGTGTTGAATGAATCAGGTTGAGGTGATGAGGTCACTACATAACAAAGTCTATACAATACAAAACTTTTCTTACTTACTATATTTTATATGATAGGCTAGTATCCACAATCATATCAATATCCATCAAATGTATCTAAATAAACTCTTTATTTTTCATCAGAGACACTCATGAAAATATATCCAAAACATAAAATTCTGTTGTATGTTGCAGACTCTACCATACATGCAGATACTTGACTTCCTACCGTAGAATATACAGGTGAATTCCAAACATCTCTAATCAGTCCTTGACAGCAGTGAGCTAGGGTGCGTTTATTGTGCAATTTTTTGCCTAGAATCAGCGTTTTCAAACGTCTTTCAGGCAAATTTTTAAGGTGATAAACGCAAAGCCTTTTTCAAACGTCTTTAGATATTGGTATATCGAAACGAAAAAAGGTGCATTTTGAATGTGACATAGAGCCAGAATCACGTTTCTGAGAGATGATTATTAAACGCAAAGCTGTTTTGAACCACACATACAAATTGGACCTTCCCAGGCTAATCTGCTTCCCGGGTCAAACGGCGCAAAGCAGCTGCGCAGAGACAAGGCCTTTATTTCGAATCGTGAAGAGTTGATAAACATGACATCCCGCAAAACACGTTCGTATAGTGGGGTTCGATATGTACATATAGAAACGCTGATTCTGAGTGGCAACACACAATAAACGCACCCCTAAGCTTGACATACATTCGGGAGAAAATGAGCTCGATACCTTTCCCTTTTTGATCTGTAGTCTGCTGAGAGCCAGAAGGGCATTAGTTCATATAGCTCGATATGAAGTCAGTGCCCTTTTCGCTCTCAGCAAAGGATATATAGAAGAAGTCTCAGGATACCTTCCTTCCCCGACAACGTCAATAAGAGAGGGAAGGAGCGAGACGGAGACGGCGCGTCATTCACGTTTTTGCTTCTTGGCAGCGGAACGACACGATGGCCCCCACGGTGTTGAGCAGCCAAATGCGTTCCTTCCTAAAGTCATGAAACATTAATTGAGAGAATGTGAGTCAAATCGGATGACACCATTGATGGATTGATTCTGATGGCAATTCACTCTTATCTGCTTGCTTCAAATGCTAGGGAAGTTCTTGTTTTTTCCCCCCTCTTTTTGGCTCCTCATGCGAGTGTGCAGTCATGATGTTCAAGGGAAGAGGCCCGCTACTTGCTGTGAACCATGTGCTGTTACATGTGAAGGAAATAGCTTTATGTGCATCCCTCAAATTAAAGTCAGAGTAGAGTCTTATAATATATCATGAAACATGACTAATTGTGATGGCAATCTAGGCAAGAGTGTTAGGCGTTTGAAATTCACCTTTTTGCCTCTGTCCCTCTAATTTTACAAAAATTTACAAGCTTGGTTCTTGTCACCGCGTTTGTCATGAGGCCAGCATAAACCTGTAAGCAGTGGTTATGCCAACAGCTATATTATGTGTCTTGACTGGCAAAGTTGTGTTTGTTGTCCCCTATTCAGTTTGAAGCAAAAAAATTGAGTCCATACTCTGTGCCACGCCACGAGTCAATCAGTCAGGTCCAATATGTTATGTGTATGTCAGACTACAGCAAAAGGATTATAACAAAGATTGTTTTTTTTTTTTTGGGGGGGGGGGTACCATTTCATGCAGTGTGCAATCCAGATAAGGAAAACCTAAAAAAATAATCTTCCTTCATTGTTTATGTGTTTTCGTTGCTCTATAGATTGTGTGTCATAAATGATAAGACATTCCTTAGGAGACAGCCAACAGACAAGCTTTCCCTACAATTTGCCCTTTCTGCTGTCGTATAATTCGAAATCTTGATGAAATATGTCTTCTGTCTTATGGTTTAAAATCTGACAATATTGAGAGTAACTCAAGACCAAATAAACAAAGAATAGATGATCTACTGTAGATATGAAAGCATGCCGTGTCAAAAGAACAGTTTCAGAATTGGATTCTTTGTGCGGTGGGAAGGCATCAAAGGGTCATAATCTGTGGGGAAATATGCTGATGACCGCAAAGTTATTGCAAGCCAGAGAGATGAAAATAGACTTGAAAGACGGCCAGCATAAATCATTTTGTGGGTAAGGCTGCGGCTGCCCATGGAGCACAGCCAGTCATCCCTTTATGAGGCAGTATGGCAAGTTCAAGGCACACTTCCACATTTACAGACTTCATGAGTTCACTTCAAATTCTTCAATGTAATTGAGCATATCATTTAAAGGTACTATGTCCCATTTGCAAGCCAAAAAAATGAAAAGGTTAAATTCCAATGCCATTTGAAAGACAATACTAATTTAGAACTTCCCTAAAAAAAGAAGGAGGCTTGAAAATGTCTTTAAGTGGGAAAATAACGACTATTAGTTGTCGAATCGACTTAGGAGCTATAGAGCCAGTAAGTAATAGTCTTATTTTTCAGACCATTGTACCGAATGGTCATACGTGTTATGCTGCGCAAAGATTCAATCAGTTTCATTTTGGCCATTACAAGAAGTGGGTTATTGATGTAGACAAATGCTCATGTACCCTTTACAGCTCATTTTATGTATGTTATTACCAAAGATGAAAAAGCCAGTCAGTCACTCAATAGTGTCTGACAGTGAAGTCTAGCAAGTAAACTGGTTTCCTTGCATAATTTGAATATTAGGACACTGCTAACGTTTAAATTTCACAGATAGGACATACATGACATATTCATAATTCCTGCAAAGTTCTACAGAATTTGATGTTGGCTGCAAAAGGGACATAGTATATTTAATGTATATGATGACAAAAGCATACAAATGATTTTCCAAATTATTGATTCTATTTGTACCAAGTTCTGTATAATTTAAGAATGCAGGTAAATTGGATATGTATATAGTGTGATTATATGTCTAAATTATATTTCGTTAAACTCAGAGACAGCTCCTTACATCAACACAGTTCTTATACAAAGGAAATAATTTTTTATTGATGATTTGTTTTTATAGCCTTTAAACCTTTATCCAAGTTCAACAGCAAAAAAAAAAAAGGCTTATATAATTTTTCTCTATTATATCCAAAGCAGCTCGACTACCGGTATTAGATGCACAAAGACATGCCCATGCATGTTTTTACAGTTCTTTATTTTTTGTAAAGCTACTCTTAGTATGTCAGGCTAGCAAGTCACATATAGAGCATGCACACACACTGAAATACATGCAGACTTTGGTTGGAATAGCCAAGGGTTAGGTCATCGGTAGAGCAATGAAAGTGCATCCTGACTTTTATCTCGAGACATCACATCATATCTGAAAGAGATGCATTTTTCTGGAAGTTTGTTTATAATGCTTACTAATCCATTTGGGGCTTATCATCCTGTGGTGTTTAGGTGCATTTTCCATTAGCCCGAACAAGCTTGTGCTTGAGGTATTTGACTGGTCAGCGCTTCTCAGGAAAATAATACAAGTGTGAGGTTCCCCCATGTACACTAACCGGAGTCAAGCAATCAAAATCCTTCCTTGCTTGTAGAATTAACTCGAGTTTGAGAACATGTCATAGTTTGATTTCATCTTTACCAAAAATTAACCTGCTAATTAGCCAAACTTACTTATTATAATGGCTCAAGCTATATAGTTGTAGTGATGCGAATCTCCACAATTCTTGAAAACTTGGGCTAGTGAGGACAGGACTTTCGATCAGGGTGTCTGTCCTGCGGGGCTAGTGAGGACAGGACTTTTGATCAGGGTGTCTGTCCTGCGAATTCCTAGAGTTGATCAGAACCAATGATACAAAAATTCGATAGAGTACATTAGAATCGACCATACATATTATAATTCTTTTTCTTCTTCTTATTGTTGTTGTTGTTATACAATATTATACATTTATGATATGATTACATGCAATGTAGGTAATTGGTGTATTAGAACGTTTCAGTCAAAAAGATGATCTGTAAGTTGCGAAAGAGATCAATAAATCTCTTTTGTGAAATATGATAACTAATGTGATAGACAAAGGGATTGACTAGATCAAGCTCATTTCATTTGACATCAGATGATATCCTGATAAAATAGATATGACTTTTTGTCAGATTGGCCATGTTTTGAATAAACCTTGTTGACCATTTCAATATAATTCAAGCCTTCTGAGTTCTGAGATGTATTGTATTATGATTTTCAATGAATACAAATAAACATGTATGCATTCCATATTATTGGGGCCAACAAGTGATACAAAAACTAGCACAAATGGGAATATAGTTTTGATTTGGGAACTTTTTGTTCCCCTCCAGATTCTGTTTTGTGTTAATTAAGACAATAACATAAAGTAAACTATAGATTTGATGTATCTTGATCTTCAAATAAATTATCCAATCCTAATCCTCTTGCTGTAGGTAAAACACAGTTGGCCTTCCAACTTAAATGATTCCAAAATAAGAATAATCATGAATTCATTGCAATCCTCACATTACTACAAGTCATGGGTATCTTGTTAATCATATTTCATAAGAGCTGAAGTTCCGTTTCCATGGTTTATTCATACGTACATGTACATGTCATGTTAAAAGACATGTGAGTTCTGTTATACAAATAAACTAGATGTGACATTGGGAATAGTAGTTTGACGTACATTTGTATTCTTTTTTAGAGGCCAGTGTTGTGTTTGAGGTAAGAGAAGAGGAAATCATCCCTCTGACTCATCACGTTTGGGGCCAAGGAGTATACCGGTAAACTTTTGGAAAGTTTATGTATCTGAATAAACAATGGAGAATTTTTGTTTTAAATCTGTTCCACATTTAAGGTTTTTCTTCTTTTTTTCTCTCCATTGTTTATCACCTGTGATTTTGAAGCAGATGGTAGATCATTTCAAAGTAAAGCTAGATTGAAATGCCCAGGTGGATGAGCCAATAAACATTGTTCTGTTTTGCATGATGCAACCAGTATGTGTAACAGAACCTATTCTTCTGAAGTGATAATATATGAACCATTCATTGTGAACAATCCTCAATTTGTGTTCATTTTATAGATATATATATATATTATATATATAATTTTCTAATATTTGGTTCTATCTACACATGTATAAGGGTGTAGCTCACAAGTTCTTCCTTTTCAAAGCCTTTGGATCCCATTATGTTTTCAAGGGTTAAGACATTAGGAATCTTACATTGAAATTGAAAAAGAATCTTTAGGACCTTTAACAATAAGTACTGTTGTGAGTTGAGTGTTTTTTCAGAGAGGATGGTTGATGAAGGGACTGTGCTTTAAAAAACCTCAATTTAAACACGTGTAACGTAGTGTGATAAATCATTTTTCCTGACAGGCTTTTATGTCAGACGTATCCCACTGCATAATCGGTTGTTCAACTAAGAGCACAGCGCTCGATTGCCAAACTTGCTTGTTTGATAATATTCCGCCTTAAAGTTATCCTTTATTTTATATCTTATTTTGATTAACGGACATAGATGAGAGTATCTGGGAATGTGTGTTCCTAAAGAAATGTTCCTCTTGTTTTTTAGTTTTCCATTCCATTTCACAAATATAAAGTAGACAAAAATAGACATTGATATCTCTAAACTAATATTTAAAAAAATGTAGCAGTCACTTACTCTAGCTTTGAAAGTTTGAAAGTTTTTGTACCAATTTACACTACAGTGCCTCACATTTTAAATACAAACAATCATGCATGGGCATTCAAACAAACATGCAATACACTTCATTTCACATGGATTCATCTCTGTTAAAAACAAAAAAGCGCTTTAATATCTTTTTGGAGAACTCCTGCTTCGAGTTGCCCTATTGCCTGACCTTTTCAACATTTGTTGCCCTAGGCATGATGACCAAACAGCAACGAATATTTCCTGACATGTCACCATAGTTTATGAATTTCATTTTGGATTCTTTAGTATTGGGCATTCATGGATGACCAATTGCGAGCAATAGCCCAAAAGTCCTTTACAAAGATTACATTCTCTTATATGTCAAAGAAAGAATAGGACTCTGCATAACAATGCCAGTGCTTACCAATGTATTTTGCAACATTTCACTTTTGACCCTGCCTGTTATTCTGATGTTCTGCTCATTCCATGGCTACAAAAGCATTCTAAATATGGTATCACTTTAAAGAGGAATAAACACACTTTCTATTGATACTAGACAAAGTGATGATTATAATCATTATAATCAATGAAACTTCAGTTTCCAACTTTTTTTTTTTGAGGGGTTTAGTAACTTACTTTAGTAATTTACTTCCGGGAGCTATTGTACATTGTATATGGAGTACATTTGTCTGAATTTTAATTGAGATAATTTAATTGATACTCGAAAGTAAATTGAGAAAACTGTCATGCCATGTAAAATCTCATTTCCTTGTGACTGACATTGAGTAGTCCACTTCCAAGAAACATATGACGTATTTTGAATGTTTGTAGATATATTGGAAGGAAATCCTGTTTTAGTTGCCATACGACATACAAATGTAGAAAAAGCTCTGCTTGATACGTGCTAGTCGTCTAGCTATAATTATGTTTGTGTTGAAATCTAAGACATTTGTCAAATTGATGATACTCTCAGCAAATTATTAAATAAAAAAATCTTGTTGTATAGGGGAGCTCATCCTAGATTTGAGATTATATGCAGAAGAAAGGGATATCCATTCAGCAATGTTTAGGTTTATTATTTTGTATTTTAACTGGAGCCCTTTTTAAATTTACCATTCTAGAGCTTGCCAGAGATTTATCGCTTACTGCAGAGTGCAGACTGCTGGTATTCATGAACTCAAGTACCAGGGTCGATCATGTATAATATGCAATATCATTTTTAGCAAATTGGATTGTGGTTATAGGTGCAACAATTGCAGGATTAGAAAGTTTCAAACAGCGTGTCCACACACAAAATAATTTATCCCGAAACTCTATAACGATACGTCGTATAAAGAATCATCGTATAAATTCCAGGGTGTCCACACACAAGAAACATCGTATAAAGAATCATCGTATAAATTCCAGGGTGTCCACACACAAGAAAGTAATCCCAAAACTCTACAGCAAAATGTCGTATAGGTGCGCAGTTTGCTACTGCGGTAATGAAATGGAAGCGGAAATGAGAGGTCAGGTCTCCTTTCGCGATCCGATGTTAAGCCCCGCCCAGTTAGACTAGTTCCGTCCACACACAAAATTTCCGTGATTAAGCGTGATTAGGCGTGATTAGTTATTGAGTTCTAGTTCGAAACGATGCCCAAACCTGCGTTTCGTTATACGACGTTTCGTTATACGACGTATCGTTAGTAAGCATCCACACACACAATTTCATCATATAACTATCGCGAAACGGTATAACTATCGCGAAAAACGGTATAACTAATCACGCCTAATCACGGAAAATGTTGTGTATGGACAGGGGGAAATAGATTTGATAATATCATTTTCTGGTGATTTCAGAGGCAGTAATTTGTATTTGGTTGACCAAGGCCTCCTTTATTTATAAATTGGTCAATTTATAAACATATATCCCAGTATGCAATCGTAATCACCATTCCCTATTGATCCAAAGTATACAGTGTTGCGCTGGTTCCATGTATGCATAGGCTTCTTGTATGTAACATAATGTAGGCCTACATGTACGTAATTTTGTGAAACAAGAGATGGATGTCAATTTGGTACTGAAGTATCTCACGTGTGGTATCTTCACTATGATAAGCATATTTCTAAGTGGAGTCCTCAAACGTAATGATCTACTTCATTTATTATAGCACTTATCTGCATCCTGTACTAGTTGGGAGACAACCATCAATTAATAAAGTGCAGTGCAAAACCAGTGGGTAGAACGGAAGGGGAATCGTTATTGGAATATATTGCAGTGCTTCCTGGTATACTATACACCACAGTGTTCAATCTCTACCAGTATAATATGTTTATTCTTTGATGTTGGCTACTCATTATGAATACAGATAACAAACATGCTCTGTGGTATATAGGTTTGTGTTTGCATGTTGGCACAAAAATGTATCACTTGACTACCATGTACTTTTCAAAATCAACTTCCTTGATGGTTTGGATCACGATTGTATTATAATTATTATTATTAAGTATTTGGCATCACCTGTGCCTGGGAGGCGAAAAGCGATCTAAATCACTGTAACCCTCTGGTCTCTCCTCCCGGTATGACTGATTGGGGGTGTGTAGGTGGACCACTACACCAGGGTTTTGCCCTACTCTTATAAAAATAGTGCAGTGGGTTCTTAAGGTGCAAAGATGGTGACTCTCCCATACACAGGGCCTCCATTTACCGTCCTGTCTGAGGGACGTAGTGTTTTCCACTTAACACAGCCTGCGTCTATGAAACAAGGGGAGGGGCATGTCAAAACACAACGCAGGCTTCAGTCAATGATCTGCCTGGGTTGGATTCGAACCCACGATCTTTGGTTCGACAGGCAGACACTTTACCGCCTGAGCCAACTCGCCTCTTCAATTATTACAAAATACGCATAATACTTCTGGATTCAATAATAATTCAATGGATTTGCCTGCTAAAATTCATCCTTACAAGATGATGACGTACAATTTTTTGGCTTTGGGGCCTCTGTACATGGTTTAATGATGACAAAAAATTACTCTCTTTTAACTCAACCAGCAGTTAAACCAACTCGTTGGCATTATATTACATTTCAAGAGAATTCTGGAGAAAAACAGACAACCTTCAGCGAAGAAGTGCAAATACTAATCTGTACTGTAGACAAACATGAATCACGGCATGAGTATTGTCTGTTGCCATGGCAATGCTAAAAGTGGATACTTCTATTTTGAGCCCAGCATGATTGAATTCCTAGGGCAAGGCATGCCTGTTGAGTTTGAATGTCCCATGAGTGCTCACTGATTCTAATACTTTCTGAATGTTTAGAATTTGGGTTGTTTGTTTTAGTTTTTTCCTGCAAACCTGCCTTGTCTTCAATCAAGAGAGTGCAAAGATAAATTGTTGACCACTGTGCTTTCGTACTGCACTATGGGCACAGTGTCCATGTAATATGCTCTGATGTTGACTCATGGAGTGGAAGAAATTAGACCTACTTTCAATATTTTCTCAGAATGATTAATGGAAAATGCATATTTAGGCATGTGGGTAAATATATTTGCCTACTACAGTGTGTATGTCAATATGCATTTACAATGATTAATGTAGTTTAATTAAATAAAGAAACTCTCATCTGCGTAGAGCCATATCGAGCATAAACACTATTATGTAAAGGCTATTTTAACTCTCAATACATGAATAATATATATATGTGTGGGTTCACAGGCTTCTATGACAAATTTGGATCAAACAGAAAAGTGATTTGTGTAATAGAATTAACCCATTTGGCTCTTTCATTGATATATATATTTTTCTTAGAATCATCTAGTTACCATATATCTGCTATGATGAATATTGAGTCAGATTTATTCATTTCCCAAGGGCGGAGACATTTCTCATATGATAACGATTGTAGATAAATGCTCATAAAACCATCCTTCCAGTCTTGTAGAAAGGAGCATTGACTTCACCTGGTATACCGTCAGAATCCTGTGTTGGGTTTCGGAAGCTAGTTAACAATAAGTTGAAGGAAATTTCCTCATCAAGGCCTGGACTACATTCATTTCCTGACACTCATTTCCTGTGCTTTAAAGGAACAGTCCTGTGTATTCTCTGCAAATTAACCTACCGGTATGTGTATGACAAGAATAATTATGCACAGTTCAACATGCCTTGACAAAACCATGTGGACTTTTATAATGATAACATGTCCGTGAAACCTCCCCTTAATTTCCTTTGGCAGCCTTTCATAGTCATCACAAACTGTATTACAGTGACCTTAGCCTATTTACAAGCAGACCTGGGGTGTTTCACAAAGACTAAGATCAACTTTAAGTTGGACTTAAGTATAACAGGCCATTCATGCCATTGTTTGCTATCATTATTTACTGGCATTGGTCTCTCAAGGGATGTACAAATCATGGTAAAAAATCTACAAAACTTATATTTTTTGATAATTGATTATTGAAGGAAAAAATATTGTCTAAAGATTATAATTTAGAGACCAATTGGGATAGCAACCAATGGCATGAACGGCCTGTTATACTTAAGTCCAACTTAAAGTCGATCTTAGTCTTTGTGAAACACCCCCCTGCACATATAGCCCAATTCTTATTGTTTTATATAGCTAGTTTTTCATGGTATTGCATACATTCTGTACTAACTAAAAGACCACCTGTATATAAAGGTCACTTGTCTTTTATTTTCTCAGGCTTTGTCAGTCTTTCTTAGTCATATCTAATCATGTTGATCACCTGTCTATGAAGATTTATATCTCATTTCACTGGAGAAGCTTTTCTTGGGTTGCGTTTATCGACCAAATTTTTGCCTAGAATCAGCGTTTTCAAACGTCTTTCAGGCAAATTAAATTTAAGGCGATAAACGCAAAGCCTTTTTCAAACGTCTTTAGATATGGGCATAGTGTAACGCCGAAAAAGTGCGTTTTGAATGTGACATACAGCCAGAATCACGTTTCTGAGACACGATAAACGCAAAGCTGTTTTGAACCCCACATACAAATCGGACCTTCCCATATAGCTCTATGGACCTTCCCAGGCTAATCTGCTTCCCGGGTCAAATGACGCAAAGCAGCTGCGCAGAGACAAGGCCTTTATTTTTAATCGTGAAGAGACGATAAACGCGACATCCCGAAAATCACGTTCGTATAGTGGGGTTCGATAGTGGGTTTCGATAGTGGGGTTGGATATGTACATATCTGTGGCAAGACACGATAAAAGCACCCTTAGTCTAAACCTTCATTAACAACCTGAATATAAAGGCCACTCTCTATAAAGACCATATTTTCTTTCATTTGATATGGCAGTCCTTCTACATTGACTCTGTGTGGAGCCAGAAGGGCATTAATTCATATACAGATTTAATGCCCTTCTGATGCTAAACAGATGATATTGTTACAGACCTGGGGGGTGTTTCACAAAGATCGAACTTAAAGGTAAAGACCAGTTTTGGAAACGCCCCTCTCTCAAAAAATGAAATGGAAGCTCTCATTACCAATCATGTGAAAGAATATGTTTTGACTAATACGTGATGATACAAATTTTGCCGGAAACCGCCTACTAATTGATATATTTGGTAAATTATTATATCTATTGGGACCAAATAGATATCGCACGTGGTCGCGTAGTCCCATATACATCTTTCTGTGTACAGTGCTTGTAACTTTACCAAGACTGGGCCAATTTTTAAAATCATTTTGATGATTCCAGAACCTTGCAGTACACACCAATACTTATATGCTAGATGATCAACCTTTTCTGATCGATTCCACAACGTTTCTTTCACAATGCAATCGCATGACCAGAACTGGTCTTTATCTTTAACTCTAAGTTGGACTTAAATATTATGGAGAGCCATTTGTAGCCTTAAAATAAAATATATTTCAAAAGTAAAAATTCAAGTATTTTAGACTTTTCATAACTTCCACATCAAGAACATGAAATCTCCCTGATAATAGAAAATGTGAATGATTTGAATCAACATTTTATGCCTTTTACCCATAGTTTTTAAGTCCAGCTTAGAGATAAGTTCAACTTAGGATCTTTGTGAATCACCCCCCTGTGTGTAAAGCATGATTTTCTACTCTTCCCCTGAGCATTAGTTTTTACATGAAATATGATACCAACAAAACTGGGAATATGACACTGTATTACTGCAATGCATTTTTTTGGTTTTGTTCTGTCACCAAAATGCATTAAAACAATTTCCATAGCTTTCCATAGTTTTTAAGTCCAGCTTAGAGATAAGTTCAACTTAGGATCTTTGTGAAACACCCCCCTGTATGTAAAGCATGATTTTCTACTCTTCCCCTGAGCATTAGTTTTTACATGAAATATGATACCAACAAAACTGGGAATATGACACTGTATTACTGCAATGCATTTTTTTGGTTTTGTTCTGTCACCAAAATGCATTAAAACAATTTCCATAGCTTTCCATAGTTTTTAAGTTCAGCTTAGAGATAAGTTCAACTTAGGATCTTTGTGAAACACCCCCCTGTATGTAAAGCATGATTTTCTACTCTTCCCCTGAGCATTAGTTTTTACATGAAATATGATACCAACAAAACTGAGAATATGACACTGTTTTACTGCAATGTATTTTTTTTTGTTTTGTTCTGTCAGCAAAATGCATTAAAACAATTTCACAGACAACAGTTTCAGGAGTGGGGACTTGTCAGATGAAAAATGAAGCCTTTGATATACTGAGCCGTGCTAAATTATGCAGTCAATGTAGTAGAAAAATAGTTTGGGAAGTGCACCCTCTGTAGCCAACTTCCTGCAGAACTTTTTTTCCCCCTTCTGCATCTCTGTTGAATTTTCCCACTGTGTTCAGGTGTACACGACCTTTCATGTGGTTTCTTTCTTCTACCTTGCAGGCACGGGGCTACACTACAATTATCGGTGCGAAAGCTTTCGTCCTTGAAGCCTAATTTGCATAAAGTAAACAACTTGTTTACGCTAAACCGCTACGAAAGAGTCTCAGCTAAACTGTAAAATCTAGCTTTAGAAACCACCAAACGAAATGATTAAAACGTCAAATTGAAGAAGAAGAGTTTTTCTAACTCATAAATATTGCAGTTAGTTGTCAAATTCTGTTTTTATAAGGAAAAACTGTGCGAAACGGAGCGCCATTTTTGAGATTTTTTCCTGAAAATATTGCAGTATTTTTCATATTTTCCGTCATTGCCCAAGATCGAGACTGTCTGATATGATAAATCAAAGTATATTAAAGCTCTCCTCCGAATATCTTTTCATGATTTTATGTCCCACGGTTATGTCTGGAAAAATCGAAGGCAATGTCATCAACGAACCCAGGGCAAAACGTTCGCGAAGCGTAGGACTAGTCCCATGTATAAGGGTTCGTGCTGTGAATTGTAGTCACACGTACCGTAGATACGTGCAGGATTGACTCGGTGTGTGTGTATGAATCTCATGATCGAAGCATCGACGGTTTGGTCTTTGTAATGATGTGAGTAAAACATGCTGATGTGTGGTCCAAATTTAGCAAAACAATGATTTATAAATAAATAAGTACCTGTACTAGCTGTGAAAATATGGTGGAGTTCTTTGCTGTAATTGTAACTTTACTAGATTCAGCTCAGTAGCCATTCAGTAGCCTGGCAGTAGCCACAGCGTAAATACAGCTGATCGATGACGTATTTTCCATATATGGTATGCACCGTATGCAGGCATGGCCGGTGAAGCAAACAGCGCATGCGTACACCTCCGATATAGTTGTAGTTTCCAGTCTTTTCATGAATCTTCCCTAGTTTTGAAAGCAGTTTTACACAAAACTACTAACTGCCCAAACACGAAACTTCGCTGAGAGTGAGACTGGAGTTTAAAGTCTAGTATAATGTGAATTGTTTGCATATTCATATTGTCCCGGACTTATGTCTGGAAAAAACACGAAGCCCCTTTTCACAGACCTCTGAAACTGAAAAGTACCTATATCTTTATTAATACCAAACAGTTTTGAACGAAAATTTATTTGAAGAATAATATTATCATTATGTTGGTGCTGTAAAAAATTCACGATCTTTGGTGGTAAAAAAAAGGAGATACGCGAAAATGCATTTTGGACAAATTTTGCTCCTCTCTGCAAACGGGGCTTCGATAGCCGTTACGAATTCAAAAGCTTTTACGACTTTTCGGGGTTTTAATTGTACCCTGGCCCCGCGCCTGCTTGTTGTTTTATCTTTCACATTCATCTCTCTCTCTCTCTCTCTCTCTTTCTTTCTCTTTCTTTCTCTCTTTCTCTCTCTTACCCTCTCTCTCTTTCTCTCTCTCTCTCCCTCTTTCTCTCTCTCTCTCTCTCTCTCCCTCTCTCTCTTTCTCTTTCTGTCTGTTTTTCTTGATGATGGCGTATTTCATACACTCTTCCTCATGCCGTTGTAACTAGACCCGATGCTATATTATTATCACTATTTAGGTCGTCGTCGTCGTCGTCGTTGTCGTCATCATCATCATCATCAACTCATCAACATATCAAATCTTTCTTTGAATAGCATCTGCCTTGGCCTCAAATTTTTTACATTACACAACTAGATTTTGATGATTTTTGTTCTGCATTGTTATCACATAATTATCATCTTTTAGTTTTGTTAAGTTTTTCAATAAACATTGATCACATGTTGATTATTTTTCAATGTTCACATTTTTCATGAAACACAACAACTCATATTTTTCTGCGCATTGGTTGACTCACATCATTCTGTGCATGGCTGCCGTGATGAGAATCACAGGTCTACTGGTTTCTTTTGACTATAGCTCCCTCTCTAGACAGTGTATGAATAATGGGTGTGACCTGTAAGCATTATATAAGAACCACATGGCATGTAAAAAGCGTTGGGTTACAGTGTATGATGAGCAATCTGCCCAAGATTCCTGTATGAAGCCTGTGAATCTACACTGGATAAACAGGAGTGTAGTGTATGCTAGCTTTATGAAGTAGACCATTTTTGTAATGTAATCAAATTTAAAGCATAAATCTTTGTTAAGTTCCATGTTACAAATTATTTCATTCACCTGCTACAAATAATTGTATTTCAATAGTCAGAATGCCAATTACATATATGAATTTTCGCTAGGTAGGAGAAACATTATGGCTTGTCCTGCCTATAACATTAAGTGTATGCAGTTCGCATTCTGACTTTTGAAATACAGTTATTCATTACAGATGAATGATATAATTTGTAACGAGGCACTTGACAAAGATTTGAGTATTAAATTTGATTACATTACGAAAATGGCCTATTGCACAGAATGAATTGTGATTGCCAAACCCCACTCCTGTTCCAAAAAAATTAAGAATGCAGTAAAAACAAATATCTTATTTACAGGTATGTGTTTTCATAATCTTTCTTATCTTTATTGCATGTATAGCCTAAGTTACAGCAGAACATAATTGCTCTTGATCAATCAAGTAATGTGAATAGAATTAGGTCACCAGGACCACATATCCCAACAGGCAAGCAATTTATGAACAAAATTCAAGCTGCAGTTAAATTATACATGTAATACACTGTATGATAGAGTGCATCAATTGAAAGACTTGGAGCTAGATGGTGAGTGAGTTACATATAGTAGTTATTGCCTATAGTAATATTTAAATACTATAACTAATAATAATAATATATTACGTTTATATAGCGTATTACATAATAAATTTCAATTGCCTATTGTGAAATATTATTCTTGTAGCACTGTAGATTTGTAATGATCAGGGCTTTTTAATTAATGCGGAATAATATGGCTTTTCCAGTTTTCTTTCACTGAGGTTGGGTGGAAGGACTAACTCTAACCCTAACCCTATGTGCATGTGTAGATCTGTAGGTCAAAGCTTATTTTAGTTTCTACACATTTAAATGAAATTTATCTCTCCTGAAATGAAGTCTTCTCTCTTGGCCTAAACTCTCAAGATGTATTGATTGTTGAAGGGGGCCAATCTTTGCAATGCTTTGTAGATATATTTTGTGTCAATAGTAAGGCAACAATAAGGAGCGGGTTAACTTTTTGAATACCCTGGTAGAATCGAAATGAATAGAAGTCTGAACAGAAGAAGTGGTATGAATGGAGAGGGGAGAATAAACGGTATTCCTCTCATCTAATAGAGAATAACACTTTTACCTCACAAAGAAGAGCTAAAAGTAATTTGCATTATAGAGATGGTTTCACTACTTTTCTCAAATCAAATTGTGAATGAGAGGGCTACGCCTTTGAGAAGGCACAGATCTTGATCCCATTATTATACTACGCTAGCTAGCTGTTCATTTATCAAAGCACATGGTTTGCAAAGTCAGTGATTGTACCCTGGACATCTAAGGGCAGAATGGCGGGAACTGCAGTAGGCAGCATGTGAGGTGTGGTAATTTAAAACCGGTAATTCCACCTCTCCCCCCACCACCATCTTTATCCACTCCAGTTATGGATTAATGATTCTGGTGACATAAAAGAGTCAACCTGTAAACAGAGGAAAAATACATTTCCTCTTTTCAACATTTCATGTGTAAGGCCCTGATTTATTTGATAAAGAGAAAAAGAATCTTTAGTTTCCTGTCACAGTTTTTTATTCAAACACAGAAAGCTCGCTCATCAAACACCAGCTTATCTTTCTTCCTTTGGTGTGGAAAAGTGGCAAAAATGTCTTCTTTTTTTGCAAAAAAAAATATAAATGAACATACTTCATCTAGGAACATACTACATAGTGGCATTTTTTCAAGATACTTAAAGATAAAGACCAGTTTTGGTCATGCGATTGCATTGTGAAAGAAACGTTGTGGAATCGATCAGAAAAGGTTGATCATCTAGCATATAAGTATTGGTGTGTACTGCAAGGTTCTGGAATCATCAAAATGATAAGAAATTTGGCCCAGTCTTGGTAAAGTTACAAGCACTGTACACAGAAAGATGTATATGGGACTACGTGACCACATGCGCGATATCTATTTGGTCCCAATAGATATAATAATTTACCAAATATATCAATTAGTAGGCGGTTTCCGGACTTTCCCAGCAAAATTTGTATCATCACGTATTAGTCAAAACATATTCTTTCACATGATTGGTAATGAGAGCTTCCATTTCATTTTTTTGAGAGAGGGGCGTTTCCAAAACTGGTCTTTACCTTTAATTAAAGGAAGCTTCTTGCAGAGAGTGATTCTTCAATTCTTCAAATTTATATTTTTTATTTGGACATGGACAGCATGACATGTAAAGTATGATAGTAGTATGGTGATAATAAAATCTCCCTGTAATTTTACACAAAGGCTAATTATCAGTATCAACTTGGATGAATTCCTTCTGTACGACTGGTGATTATCGATAGGAGTGCCAAAAATGATACAAGCCATTGATCATATGTCCATGACTGTCAGCAAAAATAGAAACTGTACATTTTTTAATACGATGCTTACAGGAATGTTTTCGTTTCGCGTAGTAATAAGATATTAGATACTAGATAGACACGGATCAATCACAAGGCCGGGTACCAGTAGTTTATCTACCAGTTTCAGTCATATTCAAGTCATGATGAAGATAATTTTTCTTTTTAACCTGTTTTACTTGGTTATGAAAGTAGTTAATTTTTTTAATAATACAATGATTAACATGATCATCATTTAGCAAAGGAGAAAAACTAATGTTCAGTTTCAATATGATTAATCTTAATTGTATCTATTGTCACCTCAGTATGGACATCCCTTAGAACTCATTGATATGATAAATCTAAGAGTCGTTTAAAATGAATAAAGTGCCGTTGCTGCAATCCATAATCTTCCTTCTCACCACCATTTGAACTGCATTCTTTTTTAAAAACTTTAAAGAGGAAGCTCTGCATGATCACAAATTTTTCCAGAAAAAGTGTCAATTATGAGGTACGTTTCCTGTCCAGATGCTTGAACGTCAGTGGCATATTAATTGCTAAACAAAGGCAATCATCTTCTATTAAAGAAGTGGCAGAACATATGGGTCCTATAGATACCCTGCGACTAACATTGAATTGGATTTATTCTGAGTCTTCAAGCATGTGGGGGAAGGGGAAGAAATAGATTTTACCATGTGGATGAGCCTATTATGTTACCTTTCCAATTGATACCAGTAACCTCTAGTAACTATATATATATACTACTGTTTACCAAGGTTGTATGATATAGTTTCTGAAGAAGACCCTGGATTATTACATAACTATTCATGGTAGAATTGGTACATTTAACATGGATGACGAAACTCAATATGTACATGTACATGATGTAAAAAACAGAAACTGTCAATAAATTGGTGAATGGTCTGGATTTGCAACAGTTTCATTCCAATGAAATATTGAAACTCAACATTGAAAAAATGTCTTGCTACAAAACCATTTGCCATTATCAATTTTTCAGAACACCCTCTGTGTGTGTGTAATTTTTAGAAGCTAGGGGCTTGATATTGGAAGTGTAATCACTACTTCAGAGATGTGAATGTATGAAATCTATGTGATATATTCCCCACTAGTAAATCCAAACCCAACCTTGCATAGTTTCTTCAATTTAGACAGAAAAGATGTAAATTAGGGGATTCGATATGAATTAAATAGCAGGCTTCATGCTACATGTGAAATTGACTTTTTGTATACTTGGACAGTCGACCTGAGAAGACCTACAAATTACTTGAAGTTCAATTAGCAAGTCAAATACAAGCATCACAAAAAAAAGCAAAGTCAAATACAAGTTCCAGCTCGAGCGTATGTTCATTATCTGTTATGTCCAAGATAATAATTGGTCATCCTGTGGCACCCAAAGCTGGATCCGTCAGTCAGCATCTAGTTGCTATGACAACATAGACGTACACCGAAGCTCAGAATTAAATCGTTTTCACAAGACAATGCTCTGTCAGGTTTTTTTTTCTTCCCAACACCTTTGTCCATTTCTTCATAAGCAGACAATGAAAGGCAATGAATTCATGCTTGCATTGCTTTCCCCTATAGGCAATACAAATTATTTCATTAAACTGTTACAAATAATTGTATTTCAAATAAAAGTCACTATGCAAATTGCATAAATTACATGTTGTTAGGTAGGGCAATCCATAATGTTTGTCCAACTTAGCAATAAATAATGTATGCAATTTGCATTCTAACTATTGAGATATGATGATATATTAACAGGTGAATGTAATAGCTCATTGCTTGGTAAGCGTGTATAAATCTTAAGGGACTTTGTAACATTGTTAAGATGAGAGAAAGTGGTGCTAAGGTAGTGACTTCAATGCTTGATGTACAATTAAAGATAGTCTGAAAATTTGAGTGAAAACGGACCATTATTAATGATACAAATTGGGAAAAACTGATCTGATTGATTCCTTAATTCTCCCAACTATATTATTACAATTTAATTACATTGTAGGTGAATGTAAATCGCCACAAAGCAATAAATTGGCTCTACATACCATTCCAGATATTCAAGTGTTCACAGATTTTTTATTGCCTGTTTTATGTCTTTTTCTCATGGAAAAACGGTTGGGAAAATTCAAAAATGGTTGGGAGAATTTACTGTTGATCACTGTTAGAGGGTGTTGACCAGTGTCGCCTTCTTAGAAAACCATTAATATCTTTGTGGTTTGAGAATTTTTCAGGATTTTTGCATGTTAGAGGGTTAGTACATTAAAAGGAAGATAATAGGTAACATTTCATACCAAAATTACGCAATTTTGTAATCAACCTTCAACAATGTTACCAAGTCACTTTAATACATTTTGAAAAGCTACTACTGGGGTGAAACACCTGTAATTTGCATAATGTGGTGTTCATGTTTGGTCCCCTGACCAATTTTCTGACATGTCCATGATAACAACTTATGCACTCATGGGGAGTATATGTTAAAAAAACAGTGGGCAGCATGAACTGTGCGTGCCTCTACTCTCGATATAGGCTTCCATTTTTAGTATCTCTTATTCGTTTTTAATCTTCGTGCAGGTCACATTTATATCATTGTATAATTATTGAAAGACTCATTGACGTGAATGAACATAAGTGAATGTATTTTCCAGAAATCATGGATGTTCTGTGACATGAAACTAAACTTCTGATTTGTATAGCAGCTCTATCAAATGTCCAGTCCTATAAATTCCTTTCTTCAGCTCTTCCTACATTCTTGCTGACCATCTGGGTGGGCTCAAGGTCTCTGGTCAGTGAAGGAGAGAGAGAGAGAGAGAGAGAGAGAGAGAGAGAGAGAGAGAGAGAGAGAGAGAGAGAGAGAGGGGGGGGGGGGGATGGAAGGTTGAAAACCAAAATTATGAATGGGCTCATGTTTTGCTAGTCTTGCGTGCCCAGCTGATAGGATTGTCATTTGTTTATGAGTATTGTGTGTGGCATGCACAATCAGATATTTTCATGATATATGATGCAGTTAATTTTAATTTGATTTATCAGTGTAATTCAACTTAACTTTTGGCCAGTTTTCTTTAAAAAAAACACATTTAAATCAGAAACAGTTTGGTAGAGAACTTGGCTTGACCGCCAAACTCACCGGAGCTTCAAATTAGTTTTAATGAAAAAACAAACAACAAACAAACAAATAAACAAAATGAAATAGAAAAATCCTATAATTTGATTAGAAAATGTGTTGAAGAAAATTAGATAGTTGATGTAATGTTACAGTTTGAGTGATATGAACATCAATTCACGTTTCAACTTTCAGAATCCTTGTAAATGTACATTGGAGACAAATAACAACTTCATCACATGGCTCTGTCATAGCTATGTTTTACTCCTGGTTTTACCATGCGCTGTGTTTATTTTTGAAAAGAAAATTAAGATTCCTAAGAAAGTTATCTCATCTAATATTTCCCTAGTAATTGTTGCAGGTAACATATTATATCTGTTTGGTTATACCAAGGAGCTGTGGGCACTCAGCATTACATGTCTCACCAAGCAAAGACTCAAACCCCCAACCTTTTTAATAAAAACAAACCACTAGGCCTATACATCTGTGCTTGCATACTGCATAGTAAAAAGAGTACATTAAAGATTCTTCATATTAAAGATACTATGTCCCTTTTGTAGCCAACATCAAATTCTGTAGAACTTTGCAGGAATTATGAATAGGGTATGTCATGTATGTCCTATCTGTGAAATTTAACATTAGCAGTGTCCTAATATTCAAATTATGCAAGGAAACCTGTTTACTTGCTAGACTTCACTGTCAGACACTATTGAGTGACTGACTAGCTTTTTTTTTTCTTCTTTGGTAATAAAATACATAAAATGAGCTATAAAGGGTACATGAGCATTTGTCTACATCAATGATCAATAATCCATTTCTTGTAATGGCCAAAATTAAAGTGATTGAATCTTTGCGCAGCACAAAACGTACGACCATTCGGTACAATGGTCTGAAAATCAGACTATTACTTACTGACCTGGTAGCACTTAAGTCGATTCGACAACTAATAGTCGTTATTTTCCCACTTATAGACATTTTCAAGCCCCCTTTTTTCTGGACGTTCTAAATTAGTATTATCTTTCAAATGCCGTTGGAATTTAACCTTTTCATTTTTTTGGCTTGCAAATGGGACATAGTACCTTTAAAGCTTCCTCCAAACTTTAGGTGTTTCTTTCAATTTCATCTCAAAGACTAGTCAAAGACACAGTATGACTAGTACATTTGTCAAGGACTGCTAAAATGCCAGTGACTCAAGATATTGACCCCTTCATATTTTTGAGAACATTCTTTGTGTTCTTTTAGGGCTCCCAAACTAACTGAGAAATAAAGACTAGAAAATAAATGATTTTTTTTTCTTCCCGCATGCTCTGTCACATAATAAGAGCTTTCTGGAAAATTATTCCCTACAGGTATAAAACTGCCTCTCCTCTGTCTCTTTCGCTGTCTCCCTCTCTTTCTCTTGTTCTCTCTTTTCTAACTCTCTTATTATACTCTGAATGTCCAGTAAAGGTTTTTTAAAAACCTTGAGCTGCTCAAAACCGCAAATTGGTTGGAATTTTTAGTTTCCTCACCTCCCATGGTTTTAGCTCCTTTGGAGTAATAAAAACTGGACATTGGGGCCTAAAGAAAGGGGGAGAGGGAATGAAGTGAGGGCACATGACTTTTATTTTAGAACATGGTGTAGCATGATGTAGGAATCCCAGTAGTGGTCTCTTGAGTTGTACATTGATATTGTAGATGTTCTGCGCATGTGAACTCTGCTGTTGCACAAGTGCATTCATGATTTTAATTTTTTTCTGATGAAAATATTCCAAATACTGAAAATATTTAAAAAAAATGCCCCCCCTCAATCATAGAATTTTATGAAATTATCTTCCTAATCCTATATGGGTAGAATATGTGGTGTTACCTTGCATGAGTTTTGTGATTTTTTTTTCTTCAAATTTTGCCTGTACAGAAAGAGAAATGAAATGGACAAAGCTTCATTGAGTTACAGGCATGCATAGCCTATAAGCTAGGCTACATGTAGTTTGATCATGAAGGAAGTCTTTTATCCATAGTCAAGATAATTGCTTTCTTATCTTTTGCCAGTTTGCTGAGTATATCAGGGCGGTGATAACAAGAATCTATTTTGAGATCCCAACTTATGCAAGAAGAATTTTAAAGGGCGGAGGCCTTACCTTGGAGTTTCTTGTTAGTTCAGAGGGTCACATTTCCCACCCAGTACCATGGGTATAGGGGCGTGCTGTGTTCCCCCTCCTCCAAGCCATCCTCTTTTTTGATTGTCAGGGTCTTTTTACCAGGCACGTTTAGGAGGTCAGTTAGGGGTCAGGGTAATCTATTGATAATGGCCCAAGATAAACTGGGTACCCTGTTATGTAATAGGTAAATTGATAGCAGATTCTTTTTCTTTTCTTTCTCCAGAGCAGGTTATCCTGTTTGTGTGCCTGTCTGCTAAAACATTTATTGTTCTATTCTAGTCTTGGATACCAGTTGTTTGAAGGGTTAATGTAGTAGAGTTCTGAGGGTTTTTTTTTTGGTTGCAACTCCTCCTTGATTTCAGTGATACTTTAAATTTCTAATTCTCTACATGTAAGTACATTTGACACCTTTGATCAAAACAAGTCTAAAGATACAATTCTTTAAAAAAATTTAAAAAATTGTAAACCTGAAGAGCAAGATTTTTTTTTGCTTGGTATAAGTTCCATAGAGTACTTCTCCATAGAGTATTTATGTATTAATATTTGAACATTTTGTTATTCAACTTTTTGACAAATTAAGGTATCAGCAATTTATTCAGAACTTCAATGTTCCAAAAGAACATCACACCTACCAATCCACAGCGCTTTATTTTGACACTTTGTGTACTCACAAATTTCTCAATTTAACTTTTAAGCAGTAATCTAGACCATGCATAAAATTCACAGAATAAGGCCATATAAAAAAATATTCATGTTTAGCGTCCCGCCCGCTTCCTTTTGGGGCCGCCTGCCCTTTTTTTTTTCTTTTTTTTTTTCAAAAGATTTTTTTTCAAATTTTTTTTCTTCAATTTTTTTTTGTTTTTGAAATCTTATTGAAAAAACATGAAAAACATACTGCTAAAATGGTCTTTTACTGAATTAAAAAAAAACAACACATAAATGTTGGTGGCCATCTTGAAAAATAGCCCGACTAAGGCTGCTATTTTGAAAGAAAAAAAAAAGGGCCTCCTCCTTCCTATTTTTCAAAAAGGCAGGATGCTAAACATGTTTTTTTTTTATTTGGCCTAATTTGTTACAAATTTACAGAAGTTTCTGACTTTTTAGTAATCTAGAGTAGACCATGTGAGAAATTCACAACAATTTTGTGAACACAAAATTTTCTGATTTTACAGTAGTCATACAAATAAGCCTTCCTTGTCATGAAGGTATCATTGGTCAAGAATTATGATTTTTACACTATCATGGTACCAGCATCCTCCAGGCATTTCAAAGGCATATGCTTTCAAGGTCATTTTCAGTTGTTATGCGTTGTTGATATGAGTAAGATATAGTTCCTGCTAAGCTGGATTAGTAGAAATTATCAGAGTGTGTAGGCAGGCAGCACCATGCAAATACAAAGGCATTAGAGATATAAATTTCTGCATGATTAATTAAGAATGCCTTGATTGCATTAAAGAAAAGCATGCATGCATGCATGGCTTCCCAAAAGAGAGATCAGAATGATATTGCACAGATCTGTATTATTTCTAGATGTTTTAAGTTTGATTAATTCAGTGAGATGTGTCTTTAAAGTAGGCCTACATAATGATTAATAGCATATTATAGGGTTGGTTGAATCATCATTTTTGAAATTGTACCAATCTGCAAACTACTCACTTTGATAGGCGGAAACATTGAAAATAACATATTACCTGCATGTATAGCCATACAAATTTCACCTTGTTAGACACATTACTAAAGTGCATCAAAAATTTCCTTTAATTCCAATACCATTTATCGTTATGAATAAGAATCAGCCACACTCTAGAATTGAAATCTTGTAGAGGGGAAAATTATTTTCTTTGATATCTTGTAAAATTGAACTGAAAAATAAATTCTGTAAAGAAATTGTATACCGTACATCATTTGTGTCTGTAAATGTTATTGATACAAAATAAAATTATGTATCTGACATTACAAGCAAGCAAAGCCTGCCTTATCGGCTGCTGCTGCACAAAACACCTCTTTAATTCATATTCGACATGTCTTTTTTATGAGAAATTGCACGTGTATATAGGCTTATATTTCTTACATTATTATCTTTGATCCTTGTAAGTATGTTTCATTGGAGCAATCAAGAGAATTGATAAATCAGGTACTTGTGATCCTTTGTTAACTACAGAAGTGATTAATATCTCTGTATTAAAGCTAAGTTAACAAAAATACTGTTGAAAGCTCATTAATATTAGTTTGTTAAATTATTCAGTGTAAAAGTCAAGTATATGTAATATAAAATAAATGCCACCTTCCTATCTAAAGCGTGATATTGAAGCATTGATCTGTGTATGCTTGAAACTATGAAAAGCTTGTTTGAGAGTACCTCCCCATTCCATCTTTCCACTATTTCTAAATGGAATGACGCAAGCTCCTTGGTAAATCAATTGTGTAAATAATTAGAATGCTAGCCAGTATATTATGCAGGCTTTGTTCTGCCTATTACATAACAGGGCAAAGAGAAATCAGCCCTTGATTGGTGATTAGCACCCAGGAACGTGTTATTAACCGTGTGTAGCGGCGCTGATGCATTGCCACTCTTTGAATCTGCTATTTCCTGTTGCATATTCCCTTTAATGAAGTACATTATAGTAAATGAGATTCAGATAATGCAGAAATAAAGGGGAAAATAGACCACAAGAGCTAATATTAAACAAAATCAGTCCAACTGTCCATTAGAAATACCTACTATGTAGTCATTATTGGTCTGCTCGCAAGCTTTAAAAAAAATCATGTGTTAACAAGTAATAAGCCTAAAGTAAAGGTATTTTTAAAAATTCAGTAAGAGAATGAATTTAGAGCAAATGAACAGGGCTTCTTAAGTTTAAATTGATGATTCTCTTAACACGCATAGAGCTCATGCGTATTTGATTATTACATTGATTATATTACAATTTAAACAAATTCTTATCAAATGAAGCACTCTTTCTCACAGTATGTGATGTTCCCCATTTTTAGTTATTGAGACTTTGAGATATTGAGACAATAACTCTTGTAAATCCTCTGTAAAACCCATTCACAACTCACAACCCATATGATTATGAATGATATCTTTTTAACATGAGCTGCATTTACACTGCAACCAAAAAGCGTTGTTTTTTCTCACATTCCGGTGTTTCGCCGGTAGTCTCTATGCAACTACCGGCAAACGCCACGAAAAATCGAAATTTAAAAACCCACCTTATGGAGTGTTGTCTTGTTAAACGCCCGGCAAAGTTTTTTGCAGTGTATAAGCAAACTAAGGGTGAGAGATACCGGTTTTTCGTCATGTGACTCTCCTCGCTTCTGCGCGTGCTAACGCATGCTGGGCATGCAGGGCACCGACATTTTGCACATGCCCACTACTCACCCCAAACCAGTATGAACAGACGGTTTTTCATGGGTTTTTTCAGTAGTGTCAATGGTAGACCAAAAATTGACGGTTTTTCAAAACGGTGTTTGGGATGTGTAAATGGACCTATGGAACAAATTCAGCAGGGCAGATTTCAAATCACCTTCATAGGACATATACAGAGGAAAATCAGAGAGAGAGGAGAGAGAGAGTGGGAGAAGAGAGAGAGAGAGAGAGAGAGAGAGAGGGGGGGGGGGAGGGAGAGGGGAAGTAAAGCCAAAAGGGAGAAATGAAGATAAATATAATGCTACTATTATTGAGCTGACAAATAAAGAGAGTTAATTGCCCCCTTATAAATGTGGATGCCCCAAGCATTTTTTTAATCAGTGGAATATAAACATACAAACAGAAAGAAAGAGAAGTGAATAAAAAGAGAGGAATTTATATGGTTACATTTTCAATACCTTTTCAAAAGATTTGTATTGAGAGGTTAAAAAAAAGAGAACTGTAAAGAAAGCAGTCATTTCAATGTATTTTGGCTTCCCTCCTAAGAAATCATTATACTCGCATTCCTTAGGGAATGTCTGGCCTGAAAATATATGCAATGAAATTAATGGAAGAAATCTTTACTAAATGAACACATGTGCTGACCAAGCTTAATTTTTGTTCTCAAGAATTGGGGGAAGAAAGGAAAGATATCAAGCTTGTATTAGACAATCACATTTTAAACCCATTGTGTTATTCAAAAATTATTTTCTTGCATTTTGTGCTTCTATTAATATTAAAGACTCAATTTTAAAATGTATGCCTACTGTATTGAGAAGCCAAACTTTCTGGGCCCTGTTATGTTGTTTGAAGGGAGCTCCATAATCTGAGGGAGGCAGTGATTTATGATTTGATTTACTTCTTCAGCTCCTATCCTATCATGTGCATTATTTTTCCTCTTATATTAATTAGATGAATAAATTAATATGAGTACCAGTAGAAAATATAAAATTAAGCTATATGTCATATGAATAAGTTAGCACTGTGACTCAATTCTCTTGTTCTCTTTTCTTTGTTTTGTTGAACAGGGGTTGCAAGTCCACCGTCTCATCCCCCGCTCCCAAAGAAGCCATCCCTTGCCCCGAAGCCTAAAGGACTTGCTGTAACAACACCGAGGAACACACTCATTGAAGGAGATAGCATCGAGAGCATCACCAGTACCTCCTCCTCAGATACCATAACCAATGATTCCTCTCCAGTAACGCCAGACATACAGACCAGCAACCATGAGGCTTCTAAACCCAAAGGTAGTCCTAGCAGACCAACTCCAAAGCCACGGAAGACTATCAACTACAAAGCTAATGGCACTCCAGGTGAGGTGGCACCGAGTCCCAGGCCTCGAGTGCTGCCGAAGCGCAATATCCCTCAACAAGAATCAGACCAATCTCCACCTGCAGAAGAATCATCATCATCCACATTACCAAATGGCAATGAGTGTGATGTGGTCACAAATGGTACCACGTCAACTCCTCGGGAGAGACCAAATGTACCTGTCAGGAGATTGACCCTGGGTTCATCTGATCTCACTCCTAAAGTGTGTCCACAAACGTCTCCTAAATGGTCTCCTGTGCGAGCTCCATTGCAGCGCTCCAATTCTTCCATGTCAGACTATTCTGCATCTTCTAGCTCAGTTACAGATGGAGAATCAGACACACAGCCAAGTAATGTATTATCAGACACCAAAGGTGATGAGCAAAATAATTCATCAACAGGCCCCAGATAGAAACAGAGAACAAAGATGCAAACACCAGTGTCCCTACACATCGATCAAAGCCAAACATTAGTCCCAAGAAACCTAGTCTTGCTATGCTGTCAAAGAGAAACACTATGTTTTCCATTGATAGCGTTAGTTTTGATAAAGATAATGAAAAGTTACCTTCTGAGAATGGCAAGAAAGCATTACCTCAGCGCCCATCTTTGCCACCTAAGAGGCTTTCTGCAATACCTGTTCCACAGGGCTCTCCTTCCAAACCAACTGTGAAATCTAAACCCCCAGCACAGCAAAGCACCGAAGTACCTAAGGAGGACCCTCCACAAATTAATGGCGATGAAACAGAAGAGCTTTCAGATGTTGTGCCGTCTAGTGGTGAGCCGTCCAACAACAACTCTTTAGCGACCAAGGATATTGCCGAGAAACATAGTACTCTTAAATCAACAAATTATGAGCCAACCTCTGCAGCTTCTTCAGGAACTAAGATTAATCAGCCTGTAGAGGATCCCAAAGCTCCCTCAATCCTTCCCAGGAAAACAATCCCTCGCAATCCTGTAGCGCCACCAAGACGGGTCAAGAGTATGTCTGAGAGTGATCCAAACTTTGAGTTGAATTCTGATGTGAAAAGAAGTGATGAGAGCAACAAAGAGACATCTTGCCTGCAGAGTTCACTGGAGAGGCATATGAAACTTCAAAGTGAAGGAGAAGAAAGGAATGGTAGCAAACTTGGAGATAATTCAGACAATAGTATCAGTGAAAGGAGTACATTCAAGAGAAATAGGAGAGCTGTGAAGTCTTGTGATCATTTAGCTTTTGATAGCATGAAATCACCCAAGGATAAGCGAAAGGTATCTAACAGTGAGGTTCAACAAAAACAAAAGCCGCCAAGGCCTCCTCCACCAAGTAAACCTCCAGGTTTGATTCATCAAGCATCACTGCAGGGCCCACCTCCAAGACCAAAACCAGTCAGAGCCAAAACCATTGATATGACTTCACAGGCAAAGGAAAAAGTCAAAACAGAATCAAGGAGAACAAGCAAACAAAATTCACCAATCAAGAGCAAAAAACTCAACCAGGTTACTTGTGGTTCTGGAGAGACTGCTGAATTCAGGCCATCTGAAAATGAGAACCCTGATAGCTTAGATTGGGAATTTATTGACCTAACACCCCAGCAAAAGCAGCAGATTGATGAAACCGGAAGAGGAAAAATTGTTAACAGTGAATCATTTAAAGAGGTGGCAAATCACAAGCCAAAGAATGATGCAGAAATTGAACCAGAGCATAAGGACAGACTGACCCCATCAAAGACATCCACCAATGAACAACCAGAACAACCTGAAAAACAAGTGTCCAAGAGTGAAGAGACCTGGATAACAAAAGAATCTGAACCAGAAACCAAAAAGCAGCCGCCAGGTGAGGCAGTGTCCCAGCTGAAGCTTAGAAAGGCACAACCTCCTGTACCAGCTCAGAGAAATTCGATAGAAGGGAGCCCTGTTCACAAACCATCCTCTACCTCTGTCCTTGAAGAAAGGGATGTCAGTTCCGGTGATCGCAACTCACAGGAGATCAGTGGACGTCCTTTGAGCCAAGGAAGTCCTATGAATGGGCGTTCACCTAACTCCTCTCCAAAGAAGACGTTGAAAGACAGGGGAAGGGGTTCTTCCCCAAGACGACCTAGTTGCGCTCCTCCTCCTCCTCCCCCTGGTGCACCTCAACCAAATGTTGCAACACCACGTGCACAGTTGCCATCTCCAAATATAGCACCAGTCCAGCCAAAGTCTCCAGCCCCAAAGCCAAAAAGACCAGCTCCGCCAAGACCGATCGCTCCCCCAATCAAAACATCCCCAAATAGCCCTAGTAATTCACAAAAGCCTGCTCTACCAAAAAATAATGATGCTGAGGAGGACCAAACCAACATCTACACTGAAGCAAATGCTCCCTTCAAGAACGGGGAAGACGGTGAAGACTCAGATACATCCAGTAGGGACCATGACTATGAACTCATTCCAGATCCCAGAAGGACACTTACCAGAAACACAGAGCCAACTTCAAGCAGCGATGGAGAAACAAGAAAAGACAGCTCAAATCGAGCAAGCGGGTACATTGATGATGGGCTGTACTTAGAACCAAACCAAAGAGAAGAAAAAGAAGAAGAGGAGTTTGAAAATGAGTATGTGTATCCAGAATTTATGCCTGCAAATAACATTCCAGTCTTACCCCCTACACCCCCTCCTAATCCTGAACTAGACCATGTATTTACCCCAGAACACCCTCCTGCAGAATCTAAAAGTCGTCAGTCATCTGTACCCAGGAGGAAAGCCCCACAAAAACCAAAGAGATCTCAAAGTGTTCAGTCTGATGCATCTTTTGATAGCCATAGCTATTTTGACATGACAGGTGGCAGCGAGAACTTGGAAAGGTAATATTGATTATCAATTGTTTATTGTCAACCTTCTTTTAAGTTTACCGTAGTTATTCACTGTAATAAGACCGTGTTTGCTGGCTGTAATAGAGCAGTCAAACTTGGGAATCAAAGTATTCTGACACTATTCCTAATGATAATCTGGTTTTATATAACGCTTAATAGGAAATTCCGTCTCTAAGCGCTTTACAGATATTATCACCCCGGTCATCGAATTCATTCATGCTTAATGTGTACCATCTCCCTCCTTGGGAAATATTCCTACCCTATGGTCACCGTGAGGGCATATGGCAATTACTAACACAAGGGCTGTTGTCATCCTATCGGGTCCCCATTTTCTCCGGGGTATGGAGTGACAAATGTAGATTAATGCCTTGCCAAAAGACATTAGTGCTGTGTCGGGGATCGAGCCAACGACCTTTGCATTTCAAGTCAAGTGCTTAAACCACTCGACTACAACACCTTTATTCCTACTAGGTACTCACAGAGAGAGAGAGTGAAATAGAGAGAGAGAGAGAAGGAGAGGGTCAGTCAACTGTAGATAATAATAATAATAATAATAATAGTTCGTCCTTATATAGCGCATTCCAGGACCGCAGGCCGCGCTTTACAGATACATATTATTACCCCGGTCATCGGATTCATGCTTACTCGCACACAATGTATGCACATTGTCCACTCCTGGGAGCATTCCAGCCAGTCGCCATTTTACAAGCGCCACTTGCTAATCAAACCACATTAACTTTAGCATCCTACCGGGTACCCATTTAACACCTGGGTGGAGAGTGGCAAATGTAGATCAATGTCTTGCCAAAGGACATTAGTGCCGCGGCGGGACTTGAACCACGGACCTTGTGATCCACAGTCCGGTGACATATCCACTCGACCACGACACCTCTACTTTGTTGATGAAACATTGCACTTGCCCTTCTAAACCATTGTCCGAGGATGTCCAAAATAGCACCAATCAATGTATGTAAGCTTTACACCGACATTTCTTGATATGTGGTGGCAAGTAACAGGGGAAAATTTTTAGATATCTTTCTTTTAATCTTTCAATCTTTTCAAAAAGTAATACGGATTAATCAGGAATGCCTTCCACAATGAAAAGTATAAAAGCCACATACAGTTTTGGAAAACTGTGACAATGATTGTAGATCAATGAACCTTTCCATTCATCCTATTCGTGAATGCTCTTTCTCCCCAGTTGCCAACAGTAGCCTAGGTAGTCGGTGTAAGTTTTTCCCTGCAGCAATAAGTATTCCATAAATATTTAACTTACACCATTAGTTGTCCATACGGTCTTACTCTAACCAACTTGCCTCGATTAAGTTAACAGGACCTTCCACCGCCCAGTCTTACTCAGCGTAACTTCCGGAAGTGGTGGCGCCCTCACTAGTCAACCTCAACCCAGCTTCCGCATCTAAACCAGTAAACACTGTAGGTTTGACCCCGGAAGTGTTAAATGTTAAAAGGTCATACAACCCTTGTGAAAGGTCACAGATACTCCCCGAGTGCCAAGTGAGAGCATCCACACAGTCAACTTACGCTACCCTCTAGTCGTGTTAGCGCATTACCCCTGGAAAAATCCAGGAGTAAATCAGTCGGATAAAGGTCGGCGTAGCCAACACCACTATTGTTCAGACGGTCACTACGCCGACCTTTACACTGACCTTACCATACTTACGACTAGCTCTAAATACGACTAGCTCTAAACAAGGCCGTCCAAAATTGTCATCGTGTGAACACGGATAGTGTAATTCATGTGTTAGTATGAACGCATGTTCATGAATGGAATTTATTGGTTATTGCTATGTCAGGAAACGTCTGCAAGCATTTGAATCTGCACTAGATACTTGCAACTTTTGTCTGAGAGGTATATTTAAAAAACAGCCATCTATCTATGCCAAGTCCATCAAAATGTAGGTTACAATCAGGTGAAGGAAATGTATATGGTTGTCATGGGCAATCCCTTTGTTCAAGCAGTATTCCTAGAATTTTAGTACATTTTGTAAGTACAGGTAATAAGACATTTTCGTAATGTAACAGAATTTATACTTAAGTGCCTCAATATGAATCATTTCATTCACCTGTTATGAATAATTGTATTTTAGTAGTCATAATGCAAATTGCATATATTATGTGTTGTTAGGTAGAGCAAGCCATAATGTTTGTCCTACCTAGCAACAACTAATGTATGCAGTTCGCATTCTGACTATAGATCGAAATACAATTATTCTTGACAGATGAATTAAAAAATTTGTATCACAAAGACGTATGCATTAGATTTTGTTACATTATAAAAATGAAGATTTATCTTTTATCATGCCTATTCTTAATTTAGGCCTACAAGTAGGTTTGTTTGAGGGAAGACAGGTAATAGAATGCTTTGATAGTGTACATCCAAAGTAATCAATTTGTCTGTTTAAATTTCAATTTATCAGCTGTTCCAAATGCTTCATTGTGAGTGATGAGTCAAAGAGCCAATCTAATTCTATTCTAATTTCAAACACTTTGTTTTTTCATGCAAATTTCTTTATACAGTAGATGAAATACATCTACAGGTTGAATACAGGCTTTCAAACACAACTCTACTGAACACATGTGAGACAGAGATCTCTAATAAGTTTACTGAATATTGTTTGTGACTATGACATGGCAATTTCTAGTTCTAGTCTGTAATGTCCGAAGATTGGACTGATAAACTCAGAAGCCTTAGACCCCATTCTCATTCACTTCGTTGGAGCGGTCTAACTAAGACCCGTTCCTCAGGAGCGGTTCTTAGGTGAGTGAGAACGGTCAAAGTGGTCCAGGAAGTGGACTTCTGGACCGCTCCAGAAGACCACCTCGGGAGGTGGTCTTGAGGAACTGGTCTTATTAAGAGCGGTTTGGAGCGCTCTAACGTGCGAGTGTGAATGGAAGCGTACTTTGAACGGAAGTGGTCTAGTGACGTTGCATGCGAAACATGTAGTACGGTACATACGCTTAGTATTCCGCGCGCGAAAAAAATTTACCCGCTGACCTGAGCTGCCATAGCAACAAGACCACACGCTGAATACAAACCGTATGTACCGTACTACATGTTTCGCGCGGAACGTCACTAGCTCACTTCCGTTCAAAGTACGCTTCCATTCACATTGCACGTTAGAGCGGTCCAAACCGCTCTTAGTAAGACCCGTTCCTCAAGACCACCTCCCGAGGTGGTCTTCTGGAGCAGTCCAGAAGTCCACTTCCTGGACCACTTTGACCGTTCTCACTCACCTAAGAACCGCTCCTGAGGAACGGGTCTTAGTTAGACCGCTCCAACGAAGTGAATGAGAACGGGGTCTTAGACTTAGAGCCCCCCATCTCATGGAAAAAAGAACAGCTAGAAGTTTTGCCCTCAACATCTTTATTGAAAGTCCACAGTGTCTCCTCTGAAAATGAAATAGATGCTTGCCAGACATAGCACTATTCAATGCATCCAACCTGTAGTCTAACTTTTAAACAATTTGTAAAACAGGAATAAGCCTAGTCAATACAATAGTCTAAATCCCACCGCTCATTATATGATCCGCCTGTGATGCGATTTCCGAAGAAATTGCAGTTCCGTATATTAGCTATGGAAATCTAAACGAACATCATCTTCCTTATCAAAGGTTCTACATAACAATAATAATACCAACAACTGAAATTTAAGTGCATATAACTCTTCTTAGTTCAAGTCAGAATAAAAGCTGATTCTGAGCCGATTTAGCTTTTCCTTTTCCAAGGAAGCATGAAATCTCTTGAAAGTGAGACTTTGTTAATCATATTCTTATGACTACTAGCAGGACCCGCGGAAAATCCACGGGATTCTAGTGGGTGTAAATAGATACCGGTAAATAAATTAAAACCACCAAGAACTGTATTTGCAAATTAGAGGAAACCATAAGTTCCCCACTCAACTTTATTTGCCATTTAGAGGATACCATAAGTTCCCGATAAGGCGTTGTGGCGTGCGCCCATGAAGCTCAGGGGTTTTAGGCATTTAATTACGAGCCTCCAGGGGCCATCCTTAGGGCTTTTGGTGGGGTCCAGGGGGCAGAGCCCCCGGAAGCTCAGGGGTTTTAGGTATTTAATTACGGTCAGATGAGCATTCAGGGGCCCTCCTTAGGGCCCTTGGTGGGGTCCAGGGGGCGGAGCCCCCGTAAGCTCAGGAGTTTTAGGCAGTTAATTATGGTCAGATGAGCATATTTTGATACTTCATTTTTGTGACACTGGCAGTTGAGAAAAAATCCGGGAAAATCATATCATTTTAGCAACATTTGTATATTACTGGTATCCAATAAGAAATTAACGACGTTTGAATTTTATTTGGGGGGTAACTGTCCCCCCATCAGTACGCCAGTGTTCAGGGGCTCATAACTTTTCACTCCTATAATAAAAACACACACGCTTTCCATCCTCTCACCATATTTCCACGATATGCGCATAACGCTATTATAAAATCCTCCATTAATTGTTAAATATAGGAGCCTGAGGAATGTTTAAGAAGTTTAATTCCTGTTTAATCTCCTTTTCTTTGAATGGAATGTAATTTTTATGTGATTCAATTCATTTTTTATTTTATTTTGGTTAAAAAATACAAACCATTTTTACTCCTTTACTGCTGTTTTTTTTTGGTGGGGGCAAAATGCGCTTTGCCCCCCACTTCCGCGCCCAGCACTTGCGTATTGTTAAAAGGAACATGCACATGAAAAATATACACACAAACAGGTTCTCACACCCCCTTTCACTTTCCCTCCTCCTCCCAATAAACAACACACAATTTTACACATGCATATATAGGACGTTTACACATGTACCTTACCACAAATATTCAGTTTAACACTATATAGCAGAGAGGGGATGAGAGACAGAGGTAGGGGAAATGGAAGCGAGGGGGAGAAATGGAAGGAAGAGAGAGAGAGAAAGAGAATGAAGAAAGAGAGAGGAGGAAAGAAGTATATGTATGAACATGAATAATAAATAGTACAGAAAGTGGAAGAGTGAGAATTAGAGAGTGATACATAGAGAGCGACAGAGAGATAAATAGAAAGAGAAAGAGAGAGGTGAAAAGAAAGAGAGGTGAAAAGAAAGAAAGAAAATTTAGTTTTTATTTTGTATTGCTATTTTCTTATTTTATGTGCAAATTATAATTACTTTGCTTCAGCAAAAAAAAAAATATTTGATGGACACAAATTCACTCAGACACTCATAAGCAAGTACCATCAATCATCACATACACATCATCTTGTTATTGATAGCTGAGTTATGTATGAAGGGTATATACAATAAATTTAGGTGTATAATGAAAATTTAACGACACAGTCATAGAAGTATATTTTTTAGTTTATTAAATAATGTTTGTATACTGTTATTATCAAACAGTATGATACATCATACATGTATATGAAATCATTAAACAATACTTTGGAAAAGCAAGAAATAGGCTGAGTATTATAATAATTGTTAAAAGTAGACATAAATAACAATTATCATTATCATGATGGTTTTTACTATGTTTAATTACATTTTTAATAAGTCATCAGTAAAGATAGTTATATGCAGCTGCATAATGCACATTTAATTCTGGTCGTAAGATTGAATTGTCATCTCAATCGCATTTGTCCAATGAAGAACTTGAACTATATCTCCTTGCAGAGTAAGGTGATTCTTGACTTGTAGTTGGTGTTGACTGAAGGTCAGTTTGGAGCATTGGCATTGCAGGTTCTGGGTCTTTTGTGTAATTATATGGTCATGCGAAAAATTTGAAGTACTTGGCATAGCCCTTGATGTTGGGTTGCTAGTTGTCGGTGTTGAAGTCTTGGAGGACTGTAAATGAAATGAATGAAAAGTAACAATACACAAATTATTGAACTATATGAACAGCACATACAATATTTTTTTTCTTCAGTTTACATGATATAATTATATAATGACCCTACCCAATTCAAAATCAGAGGCTAATGAACGAAAGAGACAGAAATTTTCGGTCTGGGGTCGACCAAGCATTTCAGCAGCCGTCAGAAATCAGAACTACAGAGTACAGTACATAATTGAATCATAACTTCATAAGGCATTAAAGGCATCGTTTAGATGCACAGGCCAGCCCTACGTGTTATCAGTGTCTGTGATATATGGTGTAATATAGAAGCCCTAAAAAAAAATCACACTTCAAAATGATCAAGAAGTGCCTCAAAAAAGTAAAAATCTTTGAGTGACCTGTTTTACCATACTCGTTTTCCCCAATACTAAAATAGACTGTAGTGTTATGAAAACCGTAGGAAAGCGCAAAATTTGGTTTTGATTTCCAATCATAAATATCTTGATAATCAGACAGGCGATCGGCTTGTAAAAGTCATGGGATGGGGTTCCTGGCCTGACTGACCTAAGGCTAAAGCCTAAAGGTTTATAATTATCATTGCAGCATGAGCTAAAGCCTAAATCCAGGATTTTGTTTCAGAATCTGAGACAAAGTTACGGATATCGCGGTCCCTATAACTATAAGGGATAAAAGTAAATTAAAGATGTGAGGGCCACTAACAACACACAAAAACCTCATGCATGCATGTTTCAACTTTAGAAATAGACCCTGCCACCAACAACAAACACGCCAAGCCCAAGGCCAGTGAGCTGAGCTAGTACGTGCATGCATGTTTACTATTCAGAGTCTACTAACCTGCTAACACGACCAACCACCACACACGGCACAGTGCAGCAGCGTCAACGCGTGCATATTATAGCGCATGCATCTAAATTTGTCTAAGAAATGTTGAGAACGTCAACGATACTTATTAATTTGTATAGAATGCAATTGATTTTGGAGTGTGTGAACTTACTGTTTACGAATTCTGCATCAACACTCAGGGCCCGTAATAGATGAAGTAGAGTTTAAAATGTGAGTCGATGTGATGAATCTCCGAAGTCCCGACGGAACGATATGGATATGGCGATAGGGAAAAGCCCCAGCTAGCTAGCTAGCTAGCTATATTGATTGCCAATTACACTATTGAAACTTTTTTGTTACTTTTTGCGTATATTCAATATAATCAGGATTATAAAAAATATATTACTAAATATTTTATTAAAATATCATGTATTTGCTAAACATTTCAAATAAAAAACAAAAACAAAAATTTGTATTGCTGATTTTGGCAGACAATATTATAGGATCGAGGTCGGACGGTGCTGCTCAAAAGTATAAGCTAGGTCGTTGCTTTTGCGTGATTATATATCTCCATTTTATCAAATTGTTATTGACTGTATAAACAGAATAAAAACATAATCGTAATTCTTTGAATATTTTTTGTTAGAATGATATCAAATTAGAATAAAAACAAGTTTTTAGTGGCGATGGATTGAAACAGTTCGAGGCTCATGCATGCATGCAACAGGTCATGCATAATATTCATGAGCGTGTCACATCGTTTTTTTACGATTTCCTGGTCGAGGGCGGGACAGCATGGGTAAAAACCCGGCCGTTGCCATATAAAAAGGAATTCCTCGTCCCCCGGGTCGGGTCCCGTCCCCCCTCGACCCGTCGTCCGGGAGGAGATAGCTCTACCGACGTCGAGCCCGGACCCTCGTTAAGTGACGCAGATCGACGCATTTCGACGCGAAATACGTCATCGGACCGCCCACAATCGGACCCATGGAGCTTGTCGTATTATTATTATAGATTCATCTCCTCAGACATTAACATTTTACATGTTGGAATGTCCATATCAAATGCTATTATAAATTCTTCATTAATTGGATTGTAGTCAGATGTATAGTTTGTGGTGGGCTTAAGGAGAACTAACCCCAATAGGCGCGTCTTCATCATCTCGAGATAGCCAAATAGCCCGCTATTTCTGATTTGGGAAATAATCCCGAAGCTACAAATCGCGTCTTCATCAGCTCGAGATTCGACCTCGAAACTTGAAACTCGACCTTGAGAAATTAGCTCGAGATATTTTGCTCAGCGTTAGCGCATAGTGCGAGTCTTCGGTCTGGTGAAGACGCACCGGACAAATAGCGGGATATTTTGCCAAATAGCGGGATATTTTGCCAAATAGCGGGATAGTTTGCAAACTATCCCAAGATATCTTGGGATGATAATCCCGACCAAATATCCCGCTAATTGCAACTTCGGGCTGATGAAGACGCAAATTAGCTGGATAGTTTGCGATCGGGATAGTTCAAATAGCGGGATATTTGGCAATCTCAAGCTAGTGAAGACAGGCCTAAAGAATAACTTTAGTTGTTCTGAGAGATTTATTGCATTCTTGCCCATCAATCTACAAGATTCACCACCAAAGTGTATGAGAAAGGCAGAAAGCAAGAGTAAAGTACAGTTTCTCAGCAAGACGGGCATCGCCATTTTCTTGATTGCATGACGTACTATGCGGAGTCGTTTATCAACCTAATGTATTCAAATTTATGGATGCTTCCTTCCCAGGTGTTTGCGTTGTTGAAGCATTTCATTCACCTGCTATTATCCTTTGTACTCCATTGCCAGAATGCAAATTGCATAAATAAGTTGGTGCTGTTCTAGGATGAAGGTTTCGCATAAATGAAATAGATTTTTCAACCGCTATATTTTAGTATTTTTAAGTAAATGAGTTACAATTGTTTCCCTATTATATATTTTTCACCAAGTGTAATTTTACCTTCTCGGCTATGACTTTTCCTCATTGAAAAGTAAAGGTTTTGTTATTGAATTAAAGCCCAAGTCCACTCCAAATATAACTTACTTTCAATAGAACCAGAAAAATCAGACAAACCAATCAAAAAAAGTTTGAGCAAAATCGGATAACTAATAAGAAAGTTATGAATTTTTAATGACATGAAAACTTTTGAAAATCAGTACACAAATTGGCAATTCACTCATGAGTCTGTGACGTATGGTCCTCACTTTCCACTAATTATTTTCTTTATATTGATAATATAAATTTCCTATTTTCACCCTAAGAGTCTTATTTCTTCACATCAGCATCCAAGTTAGATTGTTAGTAATATGTTTTTGTGTGGATGCACAAATAAAGAGTTTTTGTCCAGTTAAATCATGAAAAATTGAATTTTGATAAACTATTTATATAAAAATCAATAATTATGAAATACAATATTCAGAAAATAGTATCGATTCTTCAAAATTCATAAAAGTTTTTGGGAAATGTCATGCACGCAATATGATACAAATCATATAACCTGGGCAAAGGCATGGGGAAATCAAGTTTTGGGGGATAACAAGGGAAATTAATGGGATTAAACTATATAAAACAATTGATAAGTTGTGAGGACATGACGTCACAAACTGATAACCATCTTGGCAAATTGTGTTGTGATTCTCATTGTTCCATAGTTTTACATACTTTTTCAAAAATTCATAACTTTCTTATTAGTTATCCGATTTTGCTCAAATTCTGCTTTTATTGAAAGTAAGTTATTTTTGGAGTGGACTTGCCCTTTAAAAAGTCTTTCTAACTAAAGCTTGGTGCATGATACATGTACAACTCCACCTGGTACGTCACATTTTCAAGAAAATGGCTGCGCCCATGTCATGCTAAAAGGCATTACATCATGCCAATAAATCTTCATTTATATATCTCTTGTATACGTTGGTAAGATTTATTGTACATCAAAAGGCAGGAATTCATCTCGTTTTTAAGAATACCTACACTTATTCTTTGGGGTTAGTTGTCCTTTAACTCTAGAGTCTAGGTATTTGTGGAAGAAGGCTGCATTACAATGTGCGTACATCGCTGGACTGTCCTACACTCTAGCTTTTCTGCTGTTTTTGTTAAAATGAATTATGTTTTCTCTTTATTGTAAGGGCAGTAGAGCACTTTGGTTTTCAAACAGTGGGAACAATCTTTCTCTGGACAACCTTGGGATGTGTTTAAAGTCATAAAAGTTGGAGTGACTCACCCTTTGATGAATGGCTAGTTTGGACATTATTATATTGAGAAAGACAAGGAATGCTGAAAATCGACTGATGTGGTATTTGACATTGAAATGATAAATAGGAAAAAGAAACGACTAATTCTATTCTCTTTGTAACTCATCTAAATCAATTCACCTTTCCTTTGTGTTGACAGGCAGTGTCCAATGGTAAAGAGATTAGGGAGGAATCGCAATGGGAAATGTCATCGAACTAATGAAATAACAGTATACTATAATCGTGTTTATCTTGTTTTGTAAAAGAAAGTTCCTAAAAGATATGTACTTGAAATTCCTGCTTAAAATTTCAAAGGGAATTATTGAAGACAAACCGTAACAAATGCGTGATAGTTACTGTAGATGGCAACAAGTTATTGTTTTCAAGAGTATTAAAGCAATCTTGTTTGTGGATTTGCCTTCTGCTATCTTCTTCTTACCTTCATCATGTTGTTTACTTTTGAAATTGAAATTAAGAAATCTAGAATATGAATATTTGCCAATCGATATCATTCATGGGCTTCATGAAACGATATTACTATCTCACTTTGACATATCCAGTAAACAAAGAAATGTCCTTTACACATTTGACCTCCATGTTTTATAAGATCAAACATGGATACGAAGTCAATAGTATATTTGTGTCTGTATGCAGTCCTTTGTAAATACAATGAAGCAACATTTCATAATTGTTTGACCTCCTTGTATTGCATTTTAGATCAAGAATATAGATGTAAGCCTATTCAAATTAGTGAGACAGTTTGTTCCATGTGACGTCTTAATCTTATGCATAAATGAGGTATCCTAAATTGTACTGCAAAGTAGAACCTACCAGGTACCACAGAAAACAAGGATAGAAAATGCAGTGTCGCTGAAATTCAATCAAGATACTGTATGGTTTTGCAATGTACATCAAAGGTGGAGTACCGATACTCAAAGTCAAATGTTTTACAAAACAAAAGTGATTTTATTCTGTCTAGGTGAGGTGTAGAATAGATTATGAAGCCTCTTGAGGTCTCTTCTACTGCCTTTATCACAAATTATGGAATGATGGTAGAGTATTGCATCTAAAGACTTTTCTGATTAACCTAAATAGAAGAAATGCCCGATGCAGGATTTGATTTTGCTGGAAATGTTTATGGAACGGTCATGTAGCCTATAGGCCTATATTCTTGAAATTGACTTGTTAATTTGGGTCAATGATCTTGTGTATTACATACATCACTGATTCAATTGTTTAATAACATCTGTTTTGACATTTAGTTTTCAGTACATTGCGCATGGCTTTCTGTGTGGGGGAAAGCATTTAGAAGGAGAAAAGAATGGTTGCCATTTTCTTCAGATTTATTTGGCCAGCTGCCTATGGCAGTCATGTACACTCATTACCCATTCCCACCATTAAGGCCCCCTTTCCCATTACAACAGCTGAGCCCAGGCTTTCTATGCATTGCATTCATTGGACCAGTGTATTATTACAACTGCCTGCCATTTTTTATTATCAGCCTGCCCTTTGCCACAGCATTTTATTATGCAATGTTACATAACCATCCTCTCCTAATCCCTGCATATTATTATTGCTGGAGGCACACACCTATTATACACACAGGACACACACACATTGATAAGCTCTATCTGTGGTCTGCATGCATATTATAGGAGGAAAAGAAGGGTGTGTAGTTTACATTTGTTATGCAGTGTCAAATATATAGAATGCCTTGGCCAGGCAACAGAAGGAAAGAAAAGAGCTATGAAGAAGGAGGAACTGGACAAAAGAGTCACAGAGAGAAAGAGAGAGAGACAGAGCCCCCCAAAGAATGTGAATTTGCATACTAAGCATGCAGCAAGTCTTTGGGGTTTGTAGAGTGTCACTCAGTTTGGTGGCGTTGGCCTACAGAGTACAGTGAGCAGCAAGGAGGCTTTGGGTGGTAGAGGCAACTTTTAGCCCATGCAATCATTTGTTGGTGTGCCCTTCACAGAGAGCAAGGTGCTGGTCCAGTGTGGGCTGGACTCTCAAGCATGGGACTTAGTTTTATCCAAGATTCTTGACATTGGAGCTCAAGAGTCAAGGAAATGTGCTTTATTCCTTGAATACTTTCAATCAAGTGTCATTTCCTCTGCGTTTCCTGCGGCTGTGGTGTAACTTCACTGCTCTAGGAGTATTCATTTTATGAAAACTACAGGTAATATACTCTCATTGATTTGATATGGATTCCTCAAACATTTGTATTCATTGGAGTAATAGTAACTCTCAGTAATCCAATCTTTGTGATTCACCAATCCTCTTGCCTTTTTTATGGTGAAGTGTGAGAGTGAGTGCTATGTTTGTGTCTTATGTTTTTTGCATAGGTTAACATGCCATTGAACGAGCTTTTTACAGAGTGTCGCATATTAGTGATATTTCTTCAGGTATTGGTAATTGGATGAAAAGATATTCCAGTGGATGAGATATGAAACTGAGAAAGAGTGTCTCTGGAGATAATGATGTAGTTAATATTTCTTGCTTCTGTCATTTATATCTCGGAGAAGTACATCAATGTTCTGATCAGAAGGAAAATCAGGGAGTGGGAGAATGTTCACATATATAGTCAATGGCAGCTTTTCCAGCTTTACAGAAGAGAAACTAGTTATGTTAGCAATATTTGAAAGAAGAAGGGCGAAAAGGTTCACACTAAAATGAGTGTTGAACAAAGAAATGGGAATTGGAGGAAATATATAGATAATGCTGAAAGAAAAGTCAATATGAACATGCTTATAATTAACATATTCCACCTGTACAGCAAATATTTAGATCTGTAAGAACTTAGATTAATATGAATTTGGCAAGTTGTGTGAAATCTGTAATGTTTTAAGGGGAGAGGAGAGAGAGAGGTGAAGGATTGTCAGTGAGAGCACATGGTCAAGAAAAACCAAGGTCCTTGTCTTAGCATTCTCATTGTTCCTGGCTTCAATTACCCCTCCAGATTTCCATGTGTCTGGTATAGAAGCCAAACACACCCCTTTTGTCCTTGTGCATGGACTGCTCAAAGCCCCCATTGATTGGAGGCCACATGAAAGGGATTTGCCGCCAAATCGAAAATACCCTCTGACCCCACCCCACCCCATCCCTCCATGATGTTGCATTTTCAGCAAGCCTTGTGCCCTGTGCTTTGTATTGCACACAGCACCTAGCTGCAAGTTGGAGATATCGCCACCCCAGCCAACAAGGCGGCTGTGTTATGTAATCACCCTCTTCAGGCAAGGGAGGCTTCTCTTTGGCCGAGTGTATTGACCAATCGGCAGTCAGCCAATGGAGTATGGAGTGACCAATCGTGGTTGGACATGTACATGTATGTGCATTGGTGTTTGTTTTTTTGACCAGTCCTTCTGCAGCATGGCTAGTTCCTTTGTAGTATGTTCATACAGAATAATTATTTTTTATCCTCGCAATACATGGTAATATGCTGAAAAAGGTGATTTTTCTCTGAGCTCTGTTGGTTTCATGCATTCATGCATTTTTACTCTATCAATACTCTTTGCGAATCCTGGTCGACTGTTTTTCTTTCCCCTGATATCAATATTTTACAAAATATTTAATGAATCGTTAATGAAAATAAGACCATAATCTGCTCATGATTGAGATCAACATCAAACAGTCATGAATAGAGGTTCATATATTGTATTCAGAAGATGAACCCTACAAATATAAACTTAAACTTTCCTCTCAAGTGCCCAACACTTAAACATGATGAATGATCATGCAATCCTTATACTTAATTATTTTTCAACAGGATTTACCGCACTTAATTATTTTTCAACAGGATTTACCACACTTAATTATTTTTCAACAGGATTTACCGCACTTAATTATTTTTCAACAGGATTTACCGGAAGCGGCTTGTTAACTTCTAAACGAGAACTTCTGATTTCATTGATAGTTTTCTATTGAGTATTTACTTAGGACGGATAGAGAAAAAATATTTTACGTGATTTCCAGTAGGAGGAAATAGAGGAAATCACCTGATTTTGATGTGTAGGTACTAGGTTCCTGGTAGGAAGCATGGCAAAACTTTCTTATGTGAGCATACAAAATTAATTACCAGGGGTTTCATTTCCTTAGTGATTAATTATTACTCAAAGTTCACTATGAATGGCTCAAAGCCTCAAATCAGTTGGCTTTTTTCCTGTAAATGTTACATCTTCCCTTTTTCTATCAGCCTTGTTACTTACAGCCTACTCTTACTTTGTTAGTTCTACACTCTTTTTTTGTCCTGTCATTGTAGAATTTTTCCAAGTAAAAATTCCCTCAATGAATAGAAACACAGGAAATCATATCTTGTATTGGTATGTCAATTTTCAATACGATATTTGCCCTTGTAAGCCATTCTTAACAGAAATATTCATAGAAAAATGGAACAATTTGCATCAAAGAACAAGAATGATGACTCATAATTAAGCGAGTTGGCTTTTGGGGTCAATAGCAATAGTTTGACCACTCTCTTAAGCAAGGCGTGAATTGCTTTATTGGGAAGCCTGCTATCTGGAAGATAAATGAAATCATAGTACCAGCAATACCTAAGTGAAACCCCAAAAATTTGACCCCTTGTAATTATAGTCAATTATCCCTTGTGCCATTGGGCTTGGTTTCCTGGAAAGAAAGGTCAAAGTCTTCAGAGAGAATGTTCATTGCTTTTAGCCCTGCAGGGAACACTAATATGCACAAGGACAATGGTCGAAAAAAAAAATTTTAAAGAAAAGATTTGACCACCGATATGGCAAGTGAATGACTTTTCCTTCTTTCCTGTTTATTTCTTTTCAGTTTTCACCCTCAAATTTTGTCACTGATTTGTGGAGGGCTTTGTATGTTGATAATTTCAAGGGTAATATATTAGCCAAATTCCTGGTACTCTTGTATTTTAACAAGAAGAACAAGAAGTTGTATACCCTGATAATGTCCCCTTGCCCTGGAACTGATTGATAGTAGATTTGTACTTCACAATTTATTGAAAATGGAAATAAAAGATTTAATCATTGTCATTACATAAAGCAATATTTGTATAAGTGCTTCAGTTAATTTCATTTCTAAATAACACATTTTCTAAAATGTTGAAATGAACTTTGTAGTTAACTTTTGGACAAAATTTGAAAGCTGTTTTGAAATTCTGAAGTAAGTGCTTCAATGGAAATTAATCAGTTTTGTTTCTTGAACAAATGTTAATATTTTGGGGAAATGTTATGACTAAGAACAAGCATTTTTGGCATAAACTAAATGAAAGATTTGGCCCTTCATGTATATAGTAAAGAACTTATGACTTCAATGTATTTGCTAATGTATAATTCTTATACATTGATAACATGGATGTTAGATTAAATTAAATACATGTTACAAGTCCTCTACCAGAATGTCAATGTTGCTTGATGAATGGTGAGACACCAATACTTGGGTCCTGGCTTGAGTCATTTATCCTTTTTTACATTGTATGTCACCCTTTTGAACTTCCCGGAAGGAGATGGAATCAGTGGAATCATTAGAGAGAAAGGAAGCAAATCCCGACGACGGTATAAACATCGAGACCTTGTTTTGATAGGCTAGATAGATATACTCTGATCATTGTACGTCACATGTCCAATGGAAAGCTTTCAAGTGTGTATCTGCCGGTGAGTGGGAGAGAGAGAAAGTCAGTTGGCTGGAAACTTACTGCAGTCGGAGTTTTCTTCTTGGGAACAACATGGCAGCTATGTGGCCATTGTTACCTTGCTTTCTTATAGATCTGTAACATGTAGATTCTTGATTTGCTGCTGAATGTGGCTGTATCTTGTTGGTTTCCCGATGGTATTTGTAGATTTGACAGAATGGACTTTCAGAACTTGCAGTTATATTGGTATGTATAAATAGCACAGAGTATAATCAGCTCAGTTGTGTTCTTGAAAGTCAGTGTATCAATGGCAGTTTCTGATATAAGGCTGAATATGTCTCGTCATTTCCTTGTTTGTTCTGTGTGCAGTTTGTCTTACGGTAACCTTAACGAGCATCAAATTTTCAAATTATTTGACCAGTAATACTGGCAATTTTCTGATTATTGATGGCTTTTCAATTTTTGCTATTCTGATAATAGAAATATACTTTCATACTCATACTGTTATGCTATTTGTTTAACAAATCTGATACACTGATTTGAAAACGTTGTCGAGGAAGTGGCCTTCATCTCAGAGTTTAAAAACATTTGTTATGCAAAGCATGTGATAACCAAACTAGCTCTTTCCCTTGGTACTAGTGCATTGTTATAGTTTCTATTTGTATTGTACCTTGGCATGATCTTATTTTCTACCACTAGGTTTAAAAATGAGTAGACCTGGTTTCATTTTGGTACATACAGTGGTGTAGAAACGTTGAGGAAAAAAAATTAAATGAAGAACTCTAGTCTTTTTCTTGAATCACAGAATTATCACATGAGCAAATAGAGTGTAATTTAATAACAAGAGAAAATATATTTGATGTTGGTTGCCAATTTGTACTTGCAGGGCTCACAGATCACCATCAGACCGCAGTGGCAGCCTGACTGACAGCAGTGGCAACGAAGATGCGTCCTTGTCCGACGAGAGTACGATGATGAAGGGAGTTACGCTGGAGTTGCAGATCTCCTTGGCACCGAGGATGACGACCTCGACCTCGAGCTCCCAGAGGCACGTAATAGATTGCAGAGTCTTGGGAAGAAGGCTCAGAAAGCTTTCATGGTCGCCAAGGAGATCAAAGACTCGGAGAAGGTGTTTGTTAATGTCTTGAAACTACTTAATGTGGTGAGTATAGTGTCTACAGTAAACTGGTCTTCTAGAAATGTTCCTTTTAAAATCTTATGTCTACTTAGTTGGTGGTAAACTTGATTAAATGTAACATATCAGGGCTCCTCACTAACTTTTTTGGAAGGGGGTCCAGAATGAACTTTTACAATGTAAAAACTTCAAAATCTTGGGGGTCCGGATTTTGGGTGCCCATGTGCCCCGGGCACTTGTTAGTGTGTAGCCCTGCACATATCACACAACTCGATTAATTTCTACCTAATTAAACCACTGAGAATTATAAAGTCTAACTTTTGATAAATAGCGTTACATCGCAAACAAATTTTAAGGCCCGCTTTGTTGCTAGATATTCTAGTAAATTTTACAACATAATTAATAATCACAAAGTAATTTCCATGTCTTTTGATTGCCCAGAATGGATTATATTTCTTAGGACAAGGAAATTCAAGTCATATGATCTAAAATAGATGTTTGTTTTCATTATAGTGGGTTCTGCCAACTTTACTGTGTTTATGCATGGGTGTTTTTGTGAGAAAGGGTGGGCAGAAAATATGTAACAGAAAAACAAACACGTACATGATTAATCCTCAGCTACAGTTTTGAATGAATAAATTTATTTAGTTGGTGGGTCATTTTTCTCGCCAATTCTGACCAATGTGTTTTTCAGGAATCTGAATACTTTTCTGTAGTTATATCAATCTGTTTGTTAGATGGAAAGTAAAATCTCATCCCATATCTATCTCTGATTTCTCCTACAGGACTTGCGCCAGGTGATTGATGAAGGAAGTAAGAAGAACGGAGGCAAGCAAGTCATTGAGAAAGCAGCTTTAGATGCGATCATCGGCCATCTCCCACACCTTCTGATGTTCAACGAGTGTCTCCTTACTGATCTGGAAACGAGAATAAGGAATTGGTGAGTTTCGGAGTGAACTTCAGGTTCAATACTCTACTAAAGAACAAAATTGGTATAGGCCTGCCCTAGCTACCCTTATGACATGACTGGAAAGTGGAAAGGCCAATGAGAAGTTCTTGTATTATAGTCAGAAATAAAAAGTGATTGATTTGGTTCATCTTATCCTAGTAGCAAATCAATGAAAGGTATGATTAAAATGCTGTTTTCTCTCCCATCATGAAACCAGTGTGTCATTTTAATGAGTTATCCAGGACTCCACACTATATAAGAGGTCCAGGTTAAACATTTGGGGGTTTGGAATCTTATTATGGGAAGGGGGCATGTGTCCTGGGGACCCGTTGATGTTGAACCGTGAAGGATCAAATCATAGATTTATTTTTAGATGGACTTAATGCAGAAAGTGTACTTTATTTTTAGAAGGTGAAATGTGACAAGTCCAAATAAGAATGCTCAACATATCGCTGAATGATGAGATTACTAAACAAGATGGCATGCTTTCAAGATGTTTTGTCCAAGCTTGACACTACTCTCCTGTTTTTTATCATTGCTTGTAGGTCTACCACTCCGAAGATTGCGGACATCTTCCTGACCAAAGGCCACTTCTTGAAGCTCTATTCTACGTACATCCTGGATTTTGAACGCATCACGGCAGCCTTTGATGATGCATGTAATAAGAATCCAGTCTTCACTCAGGTTGTGAAGGAATTTGAGGTAGGAAGAAGAAAAGTATTCAAGAGTCCAGGAGATTTTTAAAATCTAGTATAATCATAGGCTGACATCATGGCAAGAACTAACTTGGATGATAACTGTCATGCATTGGATATAATCTTGGTATTACACCTGGAGGGTGTTTCACAAAACTTGTTGTCATCAGTGACAAATGACAGTTTTTGTTATAAGCTAGTGAAATTCTTGCTTCTGATTGGTTATCAGCAGATTTTTCGCTGAATTTTGTCATTTGTCATTGAAAAAAGGCTTTGTGAAACACCCGCCTGATGAATTAGGGACAGAATACCTGGAGTATCTTGCAGAATTTAATACTATTTGATACTAGAAAGTCGCACTCTAAAATAGTGTATTTAAAACTGACGGACTAATAAAAAAGCACCAGGTGGATTTTGTCCTTATTTTTCAAAACGTAGCAGCTTCATTAAATACCAATTCATGGAGTTTGTTTTTATGGGTCGTATGGGTTGTGGGAAGCATAATTGACACATTCAAATAACCTGGTAGATCTTTCTATGGACATGATTGTTTGATAGGTCCTCTAGTAACCAATGTCTGTTTCTGTTTTGTTTTGTAGATGAGTGAACGATGTAAGAGTCTAGCCATCAAGCACTACATGCTGAAACCAGTACAGAGGATACCACAGTACAAAATGCTACTTACAGGTAATAATGTTATGTAGTCATTACCCCCCTACCCACCCCCACCCCTTCAAAGGGATATCACGTTCTTGTAAATCTAATAAAACCATACCCTGGTATGGACATGGGATGTCATTTTATGTGAGCGAAGCCTTCAGACTTGCAGTTAAACCACATCTTCTTTCGCGTGTGATTCAGGGCCCGCTCAGGCTTGATATTTCGATAGGTTATACATGTCTTCGTCCTGATTGGTAAGCTCAAATAAGAGGTTAAGAGAGATGGTATAAATGGATTATTCTCTTGTCTAAACCCCTAGGATCCTTGTTTTTAAGCTCAGGGTCTGTTTTACATATGTGACATGGTTCCAATACTTCATGAATGAATTGCAATACAATCTTCAGCTGTAATTAGAATAGTCCAACTGTTTGTTTTTTGGGAGCTTTATATAAAGACAAAAATTAAAGATCAAGAATCTTATTCCTCATTTTTCTATGACCAGACTTGAGATTTAAACATTTTATGCTTCCTGAATGGTGGGCATCAGACAATATTGTGGTTTTATTGCCATCTGAAACCAAGTATAGTTATGAACTCAAGTGGGGATTTCCCTGTACGATATCAAGTGACATTATCACATAAACCCATAAAAATCTTCTTATTTATACAAGCAGTCCTTGTAACCATGTTGTTGGTCTTCATCGACCATATGATGTTTTGTATTATATGTGAATGATTATGATAATGTTCCTTTGTTTTTATGTTGAAAGTTCAATATACAAAATGTTGAATGACATGCACTGGTTGATAATTTTCCCTTTCTGTTTCTATTACAGATTATCTGAAACAACTAGATGCAGACTCAGAGGAATTCGAGAAGACAACAGGTGGGTTTTTTAAATACTATTTTCTCGAAGGAGGCGCGATAGCTCAGTCGGTAGAGCAGTGGTCACGTAATCCAGCGACCTGGGTTCAAAACCAAGTTGATGCGCTAGTGCCCTTTGGTAAGGCATTAATCCTCATTACCAGGTCCCTCGGAAACGACCTAAAGCCGTCGGTCCTCTGGTTGCTTACTAACAAGCATTTATGCTTTCTTAGCAGTCGGGTAAAAAAAATCATTCATTCATTCAATGCCTTGTTCAATAGAATGTCATTAGCCCATTTGGGTCACCTCCCTAGGACGAACCTGAATTTTCACTTGCCCTTCCCCTTCTTCCACCTGTACACACAAGCAACTGGAATATTATTTTGTCTTTTTGGCTCATCTGGGAAGTGCAATTTTATTTTCTCGTCAAATATCACATTACAAAGAATTAAAGTAGTAAACTGATAGGTTGCCACTCCTGCAGAGGTGGAACCTCTATTTGAATGTGCGTGACCAGTGAATTGATTCTTCGATCTTTTATGCGTTTTATTTCTAGATGCTCTGGCCATTGTGAGTGAAGTCGCTAACCACGCCAATGAGAGTATGAGACAGGGGGTGAGTAGTGTCAGAACATGTTATAAACACTTGTGGTAGAAAGTAATCATAGCTTGAATGAAAATAAATACTGACATGGTCTTTGTGAGTAGTTGGAACTATCATTACTTGAATAAACATGGTTCTGAGACAGAAAGCAATGGGCTGCATGTTTACAAACTTTATACTAAAGCCCCACTGCACTACTTGTAGCTACTTGCTCCCTCTATATAGAAAACAATGCCTCAGCGGTGCGTGTTGGTCCCCATGATCCTCTTTTTCTTATGTTAATTGAGAGCTGAGTTGATGAGATAACCATCTGTCAGTGACCAAGCTGGGAGGTCTAATCCCTCCTGGCCAAACTAGTGTGGACAGGCTTTAACAATTCTTTTATAACATAGCTTGTACAATATCATCTGCCTTTTCACGTTTCCATGAAGTAAGCGACTGTTAACTGAATGTTGAAATTACTTCTGCACAGAATAGAGGAGGAACATGTGCTGCTGAAGATGGATATAAAAAGGGAAGCTCATGAGTACTCATCAAATTTTCCATCTTTTCTCTCTTTCAGGACAATTTTGAGAAACTCCTTGCTATCCAGCACAGTATAATTGGTAACCAAGAGATTGTCAAGCCAGGAAGGGTGAGTAACTCTACATTCTGTAACAAGAATGATAGCCCATGTGCCCCGAGCAATGGTTCCGTTTGACAGTATATCTCCTCTTAGAGGAATGAACCATTTTTTTTTAATGAATGTATTGGTGGAAATGCACTTTTTGTGACAAACTAATTAAGTTATTAACTTTTATGCTCTATTCATTAGACAAATTGATAGATATATTTTAAAATGCAACAACAACAAATAAATAATGCGTCAGTACCATATGTAGATGTGTTCAGAGAGGAAAGATCTTCTTGGCTGATGATGTATAGTCGCCAAGACTGGGAGACAAATTGTTATATTCCTAAAACCTTATCAAGCCTAGTTGTCCACTAACTATGTACTCTACATATTTTATTTATTTAAAACCCATAAAAACCGTGGAATCGCATAGAAACATGTACAAGTAAACCCCAGCAACCCCAACAAAAACTTTGCTTTACAATTTTCTAATAAAATTTTAATGAAAGAGCAAACATTTTACTTGACCGTTCTTACCAGTAAAACATATTTCTGAAATTTTACTGGCCCGGGGCCAACAAAGATAGTGGTAGTGTTGAGTTTTCATGAAAATCTGATTTTTCTCTCCAAAATCTGATTTTTTTTAAAGGATATTCAGTCTGTTTTTATGTGTCAAGAGGTTGGCATCTCTGACTCGAGTCTGTTATTACTTGATGACCAACATAGTAGGATTTTATGAATATGGGCCCTGAATTCCATCTTTTTTCAATAGGTAGATAATTTGTTTCTTTTAATCAACCCCTTTTGGTTAACTATTTCCTCCTGGAGGTAGTCTGAAAATCATTGTCATGTCTTTTTTTTATAGAGATTCATCAAGGAAGGAGAACTTCTGAAGATGTCGAGAAGAGTTAACCAACCAAGGAGGTTCGTCTTGGTGAGTAAAGTGTGGCATTGATTTAGTGTAGATTCTGCATTATTAATTGGTCCGTATCTAATGTCCAATATGTGAATTGTAAAAGGAAGGAAGTTATTGTTTTTGTTGTAATTTTGATATGTAGAGACATCGTGACAGGATGGCATTGTGATGTAAGAATTTCCTCTTTGAGAGAAAGTAATCTTTGATAGCTACATGTAAGTAATTGTGTACTGATAAGTAAAATTTCCTTTTTTTGTCTATCTTTGTTTCAGCTGAGTGATATTCTACTCTACACAACACCATTCCCTCCTGGTCAGTACAAGCTCAACAATGTACTTTCTCTGGCAGGTATGAAGGTGAGTAATATGGCTCAATTCCGAGCTACGTAAAGCATTCAAACATTTAAAAGCTTAGCAAAGGTGAAGACTGTCCCTCGTGTAGTGTGATATTAATTTATTTATGGGGGACAAGGAATCATTCAGCAGTTTTCAGTTTAAGATGCTATGTCCCTTTTGCAGCCAACATCAAATTCTGTAGAACTCTGCAGGAATTATGAATATGTCATGTATGTCCTATCTGTGAAATTTAAACGTTAGCAACGTCCTAGTATTCAAATTATGCAAGGAAACCTGTTTAATTTCTAGACTTCACTGTCAGACACTATTGAGTGACTGACTGACTTCTATTTTTCTTTGGTAATAAAATACATAAAATGAGCTGTAACAGGTACATGCAGCATTTGTCTACATCAATAACCTACTTCTTGTAATGGCCAAAATTAAACTGATTCAATCTTTGTGTTGTGCAGCACAAAACATACGACCATTCGGTACAAGGGTTTGAAAATCAGACTATTTACATAAGTGATTGCAATCACTTATGTCGATTTGACAACTAATCGTCATTTTCCCACAAAAAGACATTTTCCAGCCCTTTCGTTTTAAAGGAAGTTCTAAATCAGTATTATCTTTCAAGTGCCATTGGAATTTAACCTTTTCATTTTTTGGGCCTGCAAGTGGCACATAGTACCTTTAAAACCTGTACGAAATGTACCTTCTGTAATTCAATGTGTTCTGCAGGATTCAGAGATCTAGTATTCAAGTCAAATAAAAAGTCTTTTCATAGATATCTAGCCTTGTTCTTAGCTTTCTCTCCATGCTTACCATTCATTTAATTATATTTTCAGGTAAGACGATCAAGTGAAGAGAATCAAGAGAGCAAGGAACTGGAAATCATTAGCGTACAGAGATCGTTCACTCTGCTTGCATCGTAAGTCATCTCAATTTTTCTTGTGAACAAAATCATGTGAATCTGTAAATGAGCTTCTGTCATGTTTAAAAGGCATTTGTAGAGAACACTGCCGGCTGAATGGCATAACACATCAATTCATATTTGTAAGTTGTACCAATATTTCATAAAAATGATGCAGTGTTCCAACTGACAAATTTTCGTAGTGAATTGCATTTCCTGAAACAATATATACTTAAAGTGTTCTCTTCTATGATGAAATGAAATTTTTGTTTTTTTTGTTCTTGTTCCTGTAGGTCAAAGGAAGAGAGTGAAGCCTGGTACAACGCCCTCACCAAGACGATTGATGAGTACGAGAACAAGAAAAGCACCTTTGACCTTATCAAACAAGAACATAAAGTAAGTCCATTTGCTTAGCTCTCAGTTTGGGTACAGAATGATTTTTTGTTTTTTTGTTTTTGGTGCAGATCGTAAAATAAGGTAATCTTGTGCAACAGGGCTATTGAGTAGTGACAGTATGTAAATTATTATAACCACGTCCTGACAAGATTAGTCTGTACTTAGTGTAGAAGATCAGGATATCTCAGTGTGGACATTAAGTAATATGTTTTTTACCACAACCAAAATCGTTTCTGCAAATGATGGCATCGCTCTGCTGTCTGGGAGATGTGGTTCAGGGAAGGAAGGAAGACTGGAACCACTCAACAAGGGAGAAGGAAGCGACACCTTCAATATCATCAGCATCATGCATTATTTCAGGCAGTATACTGGTAAAGGGTTTTAATTGCACCATTCTTACCGGTTGCCACCTGAAATTAATGCAAGATGTGAATAACCCAACCCCCTCCAGGAGCATAGTGGGACTAGGTGACAACAAACCTGCATCAAGAAGGTTCTTTCAACCACTGGGGATGGATGCGGACACCACAACCCGAGAAAGATCTTTTTGATGTGTCTACATGAGACTGTTCATCACTATTTAACAAGAAACTTTGAGATAAAACTTATGCAAGTTTGTGTATGGATCAGATATTCTAAGTTTCATGCCATGCAATAAAATCACAAGGCTACATGTTTTTCGTAATTCATGGATGTTTCTGGTGTTGCAGTTTCAACCATCCAAGTGTTCTGTTGCCAGACCCAATACTAAGTTTTTTTGTTTGTCTTGTTGTTTACAGGGTTTGGCTGAGGGTGATACATCAAGCCTCGGTCGCAAAGCACCCCTGTGGATACCAGACAGTAGGGTCACCATGTGTATGATCTGTACTAGTGAGTTCACTTTGACATGGAGAAGACATCACTGTAGAGCATGTGGCAAGGTAAGACAAGCTCCACCCTAACATTCCCTTTTCCTATCAAAGCCTACCTACTTAAGATAACACAGGGATAATAACCAGGGCCCTGTTGCACAAACTTACCATTGATAGTAACTGCCATGGAAACCTTGATTTTGATTGACTGTTGAGCCCTGTTACCATGGTAGTTGCCATTGATAGCAAAGTTACCATCAATGGTAAGTTTTATGCAATGGGGCCCAGTTGTTACAGGTTTTGGTATCATGTATGAGTAATGTACAAGAGGGTGATTTTGAGGTCCATCTGTATTTTTTCATGCTAAATATTTGTACTAAGTATGGGTTTACTATCAAAGCATGTAGGCATGAGTGATGGGCAATGGTCGTCTATGAATGTCAAATATTCTAATTCATATTCCAAAATGAGTCAACCACAAGTGTCTATCAAGTATGACCCATTATATCTGGAAGTTTGTTTGGATGGAGTAATTATTTGTACACGTGACCTGGCATTTTTATTAGCTTTTTAGTGGACACAAAAACAGACCATTTTCAGCATTACCAAGCGCCTCACTAGCTACAGGAAAAATCAGAACAAATATTATCTGTGTAATAAAAACCCTGTCACAACTCGTGCATTCATACTCCCCATGCCTTCCTTTTCTTGTGCAGGTAACATGCGGAAATTGTTCCAAGAACAAAGCAACCTTGACGTATCTCTCTGATAAGGAAGCGAGGGTGTGTGATAACTGCTATGAAACACTGGTTGTATGTAAGTATATCTTTACGAGATCCTTCTCCAATTCAAGTCTTGTTACATATGACAAACTAAACTATTCCGAGGAGCGAGTGGGGTGGGGAAATGTGCGATAATAGTGCCTAGGCATTCTCCATTACGGGTGTGTGCTGTAAAATATGCAAATTTTTGTTGGAGACGGAGCGTGGCATGGGATATGATTCAAACCAAGTTAGTTATGTCAAATCTTCCCGTTAAAGGTACCATGTCCCATTTGCAGGCCAAAAAAATGCAAAAGGTAAATTCCAACGGCATACGAAAGATTATACTCATTTAGAACTTCCCTTAAAACAAAAGGGCTAGAAAATGTCTTTTTGTGGGAAAATAATGACCGTTTGTCAATCGAATTTAGCGATTGCGGTCGTTTAATTAGTCTGATTTTCAGACCCTGGTACCGAATGGTCATTGATGTAGACAAATGCCTATGTACCCTTTAAAGCTCATACTATGTATGTTATTACCAAAGAAAAAAAGAAGTCAGTCAGTCATCAGTAGTGTCTGACAGTGAAGTCTAGAAAGTGAACAGATTTGACATGATTTCTATTGTCCAGGAAATATTAATTAATCTTGTTTTTCCTTATGTTGATGTTATAGCTCAGCTGAAAGATGGACAAGATGGGAAGGAGAGGACAAAGAACAAGAGTAGCAAGGGTAACAAGACCAAGAGAAGGAAGTCGAACAGGCTACCAGTCAGACCCAGTGCTTTGAAGGTAAGCTCTTCGTAACCTAGGAATCCCTAGGATAGCATTTCCCAAACATCTACACATGTATGAAGTATTGTTTCTATCAAACTTATAACGTGCATAACCTAGGATGTATATATGTACAGTATCTCCCTAACATCCGTACATTGATATAAATTACTAACATGAATTATTATTAGGAAACTGATCTAGAAGAAATGTATTGTCAAAAAGTTTGGAGAAAGGGTACCTATCGATTGCAAAAAAAGAACAACAAAATAGTAAAAAGTCTGCGGTTGTGTTCTATTCTCAAACTGCACCATGTACATTAAGTAGTGGTTCCTTTATTCTTTCTAAAGCTTTTGTACACAAATTGTTATGCTGTGTAATGTTTTATTATATGTTAGTTTCATGATGACATTAGGACCAGAAAAATCTGGTGATAGTAATAGCTGTACACCTGGAACAGTGTGTTTTCAGTGTTTGAACAGAACAGGCGGTAATTCCAAGAACCATTTCATTTCTTTTCCATTCAGGTCAGCGCTAAGGATCAATCCAACTCGTCAATGGGTGGTTACCTCTGGCTCAGGGTTAGGAAGAAAGATTGGAAGCGTATGTGGTATCGCATCAAGGACAAGGTCCTCTATACCTACAAGGCAAGCGAGGATGTGGTAGCCCTGTCAAGTACACCGCTGCTTGGCTATGCTGTCTGCGTTATCAATGAGGTAAGTCGTACAAATATTTTATAATACGATGTACTTAAAACCCAAGTCCACCAGACTCTAAATCGACTGATTCTTTGGTATAGGGGTGATGTAATGTTTTTGGTCTGTCTAGAGTCGGTCTTGTCAGTGTGATTCGGGTATTAGACAGTGTAATAGAAGGACCCATTAATCTTTTATTATATGCAATTAAAACTAAGTTATGGCATATGTTGAAGACTTGAGGAAAATTCTTTCTCATAAAAAAAAGGAGCAATTTCTCATGTTTGCTATTTGATTCTCTTATAACTGCTATCATCTTATCCAAAACAAAAAGTAGCAATCTGTTTTCCATAAAGATCACCTTCTTCAAAGAAGAACTAATTCCAAAAATAGTGAACTAAAACTTCATGATTATTCTTCTCCTCCATTTCTATTTTCCACCACCAGTCGTTTGAAGGATTTGAGCCTTGTTTGATTCTCCAACTCACCCAGGGAAGGATGAAGTTTATCCTGAGATCCGAGACACCTGAAGCATGTGCAAGGTAAAAACTCAAGAGTATTTCCCTAACACATAGCAGTTGGCGATGAAGTTTAATAAAGAAATAAGAAATGCTGGTCATATGATCGCATTGTGAGAGAAGCTGTGATATTTTAGGGTTTGGAATCATTAAAATGATAGCACCTTTATAAATCTTGCTCAATCACAAGCGATGAAAAGCACTAGACATATCTTTACTTTTACCAGAAGTCAACTTTGTCTCAAATGGGTTGTTTGCAGTTGGTTTTAATCTCCTGCTCCAGTATTTTGACTAAAGGTAAATCATTCAGAAGAAAGTACACAGCACCATGTTTCTTGTTAGCCAATTCTGTCTTAAACTTTGTTGATATGTGTAATAAGACAAATTTTTGCATGTGTGATTGTCTGTAAGAAATTAGTAAGGCTACATCTGGATTAAATATGATGGAGCATAAGATCCCAATAAGATAAATGAAATAAATGTCATGTTTTTGTAAAATATCAGTCCCATCTTGTAGCAGGATTTTTGTTATCAGGAGAATGACTAAGATATACTCTTTGTATGTCATCCTTGGTCATTTTTTAGACAAACATGGAAATAACTCCTTGCAAATCTTCCCCCCTTTGTTATGATGTACAGGTGGAACGAGGCTATGGTAGAAGCAAGCTGTTTGGACTGATCAGTCAGGTCTTACCCGTCTTTCACCAACTATCTTGTGTGATATATCCGTGCCTTGAGTAAAGGACCAGATGCGCAATAAACAACTCCAAAACTAAAACGTTAATTCTGCAAGGCATGCCAAAAGATGATATTAACTTGAGGATTATCGTTTTGAACCGTCAAGTTTTTGTGAATATTGTCCAAAAATATTGAATGTAATTGAATCATCTTGCCTTTTTGATACTGAAATGAATAGTGTAGCAATTAAGATGAATAGCTTGCATCCTCCCTTTTCTTAGCCAAAAGTCACTTTGTATCCTTCACATTTGCACTGTATGTTGTAGTGGAAATGAAAGAGAAGCTGCGCTTTGTGATTATAAGCATAGATTGAACATTATCATTATTCAATAACGCGAAAAAAAATTAAGTTTACGACTGCTGTGCTGGTGCCATAAATGGCAGGTATCTTTTCCCATATAAAGATGTTTGTGATCTGCTTAAACAATATCATTCCAGTTAACTATTTTATTGTGCTCTATTCCCTGTTCAATTGATGTATGGAAAACTTTTTGGAATGTCTTCATATTTTGTTGCATGTGAAATCATGTAGCACTGTTGGTGGTGCAAACACTATTTTCACAGTGAGATCTTTGGAGGAAGAGCCCAATTAGCACTTAATAATCAAGCACCCCTTCCCCTCTGCCATGTGTAATCACTGGCAGGTAATGACGAAGGAATTGTCTTAAATGCAAAATTCCAAAGTCTGTGTAACTCAATGAATGTCATTTTGTATGCTTGTGATAAGAGAAAGATAATTCATAATGCTATATTTAAGAGATATTACGATCACAGCATTTTTGTATAGATAAAACCTTGCTTACATTGATGATTGATCACACTTATGAATATTATTTCTTAAATAATGGTCTGCAAACTTGTATCTTGAAGAACCTTATCAACTTTTTATGATAGAACTATTGCTATTGTAGTTTGTGTACATATGAGAAATCAGATATTTAATTTGTAACATAAGTTGTACAGTAGTGAAATATCTATACCAGTTTAATGTGATTTGTAAGATAAATGGTCTGTATGCCTTAAGCGTATGACAATTTATTGATATGTGTATGACAAATGTAAGATTTTATCTTTCATTTATCAAGACAAAACCTGTGCTTACATGTATTGTCTTTGAGGGGGTGAGAATTTTGATTTTTATCATTGTCGAGTTTGACAACGCTTGAAAAAGTGGTGATTTCTGAAATGGCCAGTGGTCTGAAATTAAAAACCTATCAAAAGGTGAAAAATTATTACATGGATATTGAACAAAAGCACATTTATATTCAAGAAAAAATAAAGGGAGAAGAGGCCTACTTTTCCCTTTCCCTTTGTGTATTTGGTGGCCATAAAATCTGTAGCTATAGGAGTTTAGAATATTGGTTACCAATAACTATGCTTTATGTAGAAATAGAGGCCATGTTTTTCTTTTTTCTTCTTTTCCAATACTCATTGCCATACTCCACAGAATTATGCAACTCGGTGATATACTTACGTGTTCTATATATTCACTGTACATACAGCCTTTTTCCATGGTGATTTACTTCTAATTCAAGCTGTTAAAAAAAAAAGTATTAGATGTGTAGAAGGAAAGGAGGTGGATTTGTAAACGTCACATGTTGCAAATTGTTGAAAGTCTTGCCTAGATATGGTTTTGAAACAAATACCTAAAAACTTAAGTTGAAATTTGAAGATGAATAGTAATTGAATAGTGATGTCACTGTATTTAATTTTACTTTCAAATCTTGTGGACATTATTGTGACGAGTAATGGCTTCAAGATATTTAATTTGAGATTACCAATACAAACATTTTATCAATTTTTTCTCTCGCTAAGGCTTAATCCTCAATACACGTCTTGCGACTTACCTGTACAGAACTTGTATATACAAATTATATTTTGCCTTTTACATGTTGTAAAATTCGTGATGTATGAACTTATCTGTTACCTTGGTATGAATTTCCTTGGCTTTTACAAAATTATCAATTGGAAATATTTCATTGAGAAAACAAGAATATATATATTTTATGTTTATGTTTTGCACACCATAGAATATCATTGCAAAGCATTACATAATCATGTTCACCGCAATAAATAAAAGAAATAAAATGAAAATTAACTGTCTAATTTTCTTTTTGCTTTTAAACCAGACAATATCACTTTGGAAATGTGAATGTTTTGTCAGCAACAGACCAGTGTAATGATGTTCTGCTGAGTATATTCCTGTCAGTCAAAAGGAGTTATTCAAGACCTGATAGCTTGCCTGATGTATGCCCAAAAGCAAGGTGGATTCTACCTTTAAAATGTCTATAAGAACCAATGGGAAGAAAGTTTTTTGTTCTTTAATTAGTGGGTTAATTACATGCTTTCATTGGTCTATTTGGGTTGTCGATTGCAAGGGAATGTAGTGAGAAAATTGGCCATTTTCGTAATGTAATCAAGTTTAATGTATTATTTAGAGTTCTGGTCATGCATTTGCAATGTGAAAGAAATGGTGTGGAATCGATCAGAAAAGGTTGATCATCTAGCTTATAAGTATTGGTGTGTACTGCAAGGTTCTGGAATCATCAAAATGATAAGAAATTTGGCCCAGTCTTGGTAAAGTTACAAGCACTGTACACAGAAAGATGTATATGGGACTACACAAACATGTAGCATAAAAATCTGTCCCGACTTTTATGTCGTTACATGCCATATTTAGAATATGAAGGCATTTGAAGAGCCATGCTTTTCAGGGAACATTTTTTATCTGATGTTCTTCTACACTTGATAACGCTCACAAATAATTTTTCACCTCTTCCCAGAACTCCACCTTCTCTTTAATTCACCTGATACGAATACATTTAATTGCATTTTCAATAGTCTGAATGCAAATTGCACACATTACGTGATGTTTAGAAGGACAAGCCATGATGCTTGTCCTACCTAGCAACAATTAATATATGCAATTCGCACTCTGACTAATGAAATACAATGTATTTGTATCAGGTGAATGAAGTAATTAGTAATGAGGCATGATTTGAGCATTAAATTTGATTACAAATACATTATGAAAATACATGTAGTTAATTACTACAGTGGCGACTGCAAAGGATGTAGTGAGAGAATTGGATACCGGTAGTTGTGCACATTAATTTTGCATGAGAGAGGGAGATTAAAAAAAAAGAAAAGGAATGAGTATGAAACTATGCCCTCGAATGAGGAACGAGAAGAAATGAATCTAGAGCTAGAGACATTGAATGAAAGAAAAGAACCCTTGAGAGAGTAAATAAAAGAAAAAAGGAAAACCTCTTGCGAGAGAGGGATAATAAGAATGACCTACATGCATGTATAGTTCTATCTCTTCAGATAGAATTTATCTTCTATTTCCCCCCTTCAAAACAACGACGAAGAAAGATTATTGGTTGCAAACTTGAAATCAATAAGAATCATGTACATGTAGTTCTTTAAATTGAATTTAAAAGAATCTTCAGAAATGGAGAAATCAGAGCCTCATAACGTATGCCCCCAAAAAAAGGAATTACTTATTTCGGAAAGTGACAGTCGAGGAACATTGTGTTGTGGAACTTTCACATTCAGGCAGCTTTTGCCATATAAAGATACTATGTCCCTTTTGCAGCCAACATCAAATTCTGTAGAACTTTGCAGGAATTATGAATATGTCATGTATGTCCTATCTGTGAAATTTAAACGTTAGCAGTGTCCTAATATTCAAATTATGCAAGAAAATCCGTTTACTTGCTAGACTTCACTGTCAGACACTATTGAGTGACTGACTGATTTTTTTTCTTCTTTGGTAATAACATACATAAAATGAGCTGTAAAGGGTACATGAGCATTTGTCTACATCAATAACCCACTTCTTGTAATGGCCAAAATTAAACTGATTGAATCTTTGCGCAGCACAAACTGTACGACCATTCGGTACAATGGTCTGAAAAATAAGACTATTACTTACTGGCTCTATAGCTCCTAAGTCGATTCGACAGCTAATAGTCGTTATTTTCCAACTTAAAGATATTTTCAAGCCCCCCCCCTCCCTTTTCAAGGGAAGTTCTAAATTAGTATTATCTTTCAAAATAATGCCGTTGGAATTTAACCTTTTCATTTTTTGGCCTGCAAATGGGACATAGTACCTTTAATATGTGGGCAGCGAGATGGTCCATTGACATGATACTTTAACTAATATAAATTGTCTTTAGGCCATTTAAAAAAAAAAAACATGTTTAGCGTCCTGCCTTTTTGAAAAATAGGAAGGAGGAGGCCTTTTTTTTTCTTCTTCAAAATGGCCGCTCGGTACATTTTCCCTGACGTCCAGCCAGTCGGGCTATTTTTCAAGATGGCCGCAGCACTTATGTTTTATTTTATTTTTAATATCATTTTAGCAGTATGTTTTTCATGTTCTTTTCATTAAAAAAAAAGAAAAAGGAAGCGGGCGGGGACGCTAAACATGAATATTTTTGTTAATGCAATAATGGCCTTATATATCAGAAAATTGAAATTGATAGAGATGGCACCCGTGACTAGGGCAATCCAACCCTTGTAATAGGTTCATTTGTATAAAGGCAGAAAAGTAAGAAAATCAGAATGTTTGAAATATGCGATCACTAAGTCTATGCGAATCTCAAATTGGCAGTTTGGTTTGTGCATTGTGACGCAGCCTGCGTCGCTGATAAATCTCATGTTCGTCGTGTACACAAAATGTCATTAATTTCTGGTTTCCTCTTAAGTGCCTTCTCCCTAGGGATCTACAAAAAATATTATATAGATAGCATATTATTATAGGTCCCCTAAACAGAAAAGACCCTCCTGAGTAATACAATTTTGAGAAATTGAAAGTTTAGTCATTTTGTGCATTTGAACAAATGGGAAAGTTGTCCGCCACTACATCACAGAGACATCACCGATTCAGCCAATTTGAAGATCCAATTCCTATAGGATTACAACCTTCAAAAATTGTCCTGAAAATTTCATTCTACTTCTCTGATTTTTCTGCTTTCCTCTAGAGTAGTTTGCTATCAAGTTTGGATTTCCATACAGTGTAGTTTTAAAACAACTGTATGTCGTAAGCAATGGACTTTTTAAATAGCGCCATCTCTCGTTAAATCATTACAGTGCATCTTACTTCTTGTCAGGTACTCTGCCTGTAATGAATGCGTAATTCTAAGCAGAACAATCATGTAGTTCTGTTTTTTTTAAAGCATCTTCAAACGGTAAACTCAAAGACTTTGTATATACCCATTCATTGTAATTAATACATTATCAGGGGTGATCTTCAAGATTTTTTCGTTACGTGGTCTAAGGCAACCTTTTTTCAGTCACGGCACCCTTTTCAGAAATAAAAAGTTTCGCGTCACCCCAATCCCAAATTCTTCACAGAATATTAATTGTGCATCACTCTGAAACTCGTCAAGTACCATGTACACACCTAAGATACTATGTCCCTTTTGCAGCCAACATTAAATTCTGTAGAACTTTGCAGGAATTATGAATATGTCATGTATGTCCTATCTGTGAAATTTAAACGTTAGCAGTGTCCTAATATTCAAATTATGCAAGGAAACCTGTTTACTTGCTAGACTTCACTGTCAGACACTATTGAGTGACTGACTGGCTTTTTTCATCTTTGGTAATAACATACATAAAATGAGCTGTAAAGGGTACATGAGCAATTGTCTTCATCAATAACCCACTTCTTGTAATGGCCAAAATTAAACTGATTGAATCTTTGCGCAGCATAAAGCGTACAACCATTCGGTACAATGGTCTGAAAAATCAGACTATTACTTACTGGCTCTATAGCTCCTAAGTCGATTCGACAACTAATAGTCGTTATTTTCCCACTTAAAGACATTTTCAAGCCCCCTTTTTTTAAGGAAAGTTCTAAATTAGTATTGTCTTTCAAATGCCGTTGGAATTTAACCTTTTAATTTTTTTGGCCTGCAAATGGGACATAGTACCTTACAACCATGTCGTAAGCGATGGACTTTTTTAATAGCGCCATCTCTCGTTAAATCATTACAGTGCATCTTACTTCTTTATCACGAGTTTCTTGTCAGGTACTCTGCCCGTAATGAATGCGTAATTCGAAGCAGAACAATCTTGTAGTTCTGTGTGTTTTTTAAGCATCTTCAAACGGTAATCTCAAAGACTTTGTATATACCCATTCATTGTAATTAATACATTATCAGGGGTGATCTTCAAAATTTTTTCGTTACGTGGTCTATACAAGGCAACCTTTTTTCAGTCACGGCACCCTTTTCAGAAATAAAAAGTTTCGCGTCACCCCAATCCCAAATTCTTCATAGAATATTAATTGTGCCTCACTCTGAAACTCGTCAAGTACCATGTACACACATACGAGCACATAATTTATGCGAGCGAGCGAAGCGAGCGATCAATAAAAAAGACACCTTTAAAGATACTATGTCCCTTTTGCAGCCAACATCAAATTCTGTAGAACTTTGTAGAACTTTCTGTAGAAATATGTCATGTTTGTCCTATCTGTGAAATTTAAACGTTAGCAGTGTCCTAATATACAAATTATGCAAGGAAACCCGTTTACTTGCTAGACTTCACTGTCAGACACTATTGAGTGACTGACTGGCTTTTTATTCATCTTTGGTAATAACATACATAAAATGAGCTGTAAAGGGTACATGAGCATTTGTCTACATCAATAACCCACTTCTTGTAATGGCCAAAATTAAACTGATTGAATCTTTGCGAAGCATAAAACGTACGACCCTTCGGTACAATGGTCTGAAAAATCAGACTATTACTTACTGGCTCTATAGCTCCTAAGTCGATTCGACAACTAATAGTCGTTATTTTCCCACTTAAAGACAGTTTCAAGCCCCCCCCCCTTCTTAGGGAAGTTCTAAATTAGTATTGTCTTTCAAATGCTGTTGGATTTAACCTTTTCATTTTTTGGCCTGCAAATGGGACATAGTACCTTTAATATTATGTTAAAGATTATATTTGTAATAAACACTATAGTTAAGATATGAAATATAATGTACGCGGCGCCCCGTCGCCAAATATACATGAAAATGAGAATATTTGGGCATCGCGTTGCCCAAAATTCTCCCGTTTCTGAATGTTGCGAGCGAGTGGAGTAAACACGGAACAAAAAATGAAATTTCGATATAAAAGATATAAAATATTATTTATATATCCAAAATATTATTTTGATGCAACCAAATTTTTCTCGCGAGAGATGTCTTGCGGCACCCCGGTTGAAAAACTTTGTACTAAATCGTCAATGATCTATTCGCCATTTTCCTTGTTCTTACCGATCCATGACCTTCCGCAGAATATGCGCCATTCCAAGCAGAATCGCTTTCTGTATTGTTTTCAATGACACCTCTATTCCAAGATCCGCCAGGAAGCTCTTAATATGTCTTGTTGTAACTGTTCCCAAGGCTCCGGCCAATATTAGAATTACCCCTGTCTTCGCCTTCCTTATCATTTTTAGCTCTCGTGCCAGATCGTTGTACTTTTTTGTTTTTAACCGTCTTTATTCCAATCTCTACACTCTACAGTCTCCTTGAATTGCAATATCTATTATAAGACATTCATTCTTCTTCTTTGTGAGAATGACTTCTGGTCTTCTTGCCTGTATCACCTTGTCTGTTTGGTCGTTGAAATCCCATATGAGCTTTACATCTTCATTCTCGGATGCGGGTTGTGCCCTATATGCTCTTACCATTTGTCTGCATGCGGCAGTTCATATTTCTTTGCTAGACCCCAATAGACTGCAACTGCCTTGCTTTGTACTCTGTCTATGCAATCTTACTGCATTTGCTCACATGAGATACCGTCTCGTCTCTGCGATGGCACTTTCTGCAAGATGGGGATATTTCCTGTTTCTCAATTTTTGCTCTCCTGTAGTTTGTTTTCAGTGCCTAGTCTTGAGAAGTCCTGAACAGCAACTAAAAGACCTTCTGTCCCCCTGTTTAGACTTCCTATTTTATTAACCACTGACGACTCAGTCCGGTCCAGCAAACCATACTGTCTGTCTTAGATGCTGTCCATGCGTCGCTTTTCCTTTCTATCTTTCAAGCCTTTCATTTTTCTGACCATCCTTCAGCTGTCTTGTTGTCAAGTCTTTCCCCTTCTTCATGGACCCTTCAATCGCCTTCATTATTATTACTATTAATTACTGTTATTATTATTATTGTTATTATTATCATTGTCATTATTATCATTATTACTATTATCATCACTATTACTATTAGTATTGTTATTATTATTATCATTTCTATTATTATAAACCCCCAAAACGATAGAGCCTTTTCATTTATTCTTACATTTTGTTCAAATTGTTTTATCTTCAAAGTATACACGGTATTTCTACAACGTTCCATTCCCAAGTAATACTTTATGATATATCTGTTTGCTTTGTTTCTTTTTCGTTTGTTTCTTGTTTTTCAAATACTGTCTTATCTGTTGGCCGGCAAGGTTCACCTGGCAAGCCTGATATTTATATATATACATATCAGATCTGAACTCTCGTTATCTCTGCAGTGGTTAGTTGTGATCTTGATTTATTTCGCCTGGTTATAATTATGACGGGGCTATAATGCCCATCCCATAATGTTCTCTGCACGTGATATATGATCATCGTTAGCTATCAGGGACGGATATGGCACAGCCATGGATCAATATAGTCTCACCTGAGATGGATAATGTCTTCACATACAAACATGAAACCATACACTGTACAGAGACTGAGTTACAGGAATGTAGGCTACGGATGATCAAGTTTCATCAGCAGCTCATGCATGCAGGACTGGGGTCTCCTGATCAATGACGGGTAGTAGTTTTCTTTTAATGTCACTATTCATTAGTCTATATACAATACATCTGTTTTAATGATAGCTATCTTTGAAAATTCAGATTTAAACCATCTGTGATCATAATTTATAGGCGTATAAGGCAGTGTAAGGCAGGGGAGGGGACTGGGGCGCCACCCCAAAGAATTTGAAATTCGGGGACCCATCACCTAATATTTAGGCAGTGAAGCGATTGGTTGTAGTTTTAAATATAATCTCACCTAATACATTCTGATTACAAAATAACTTTTCACTAAGGTAAAGAGTAAAATATATTTAACTCACTCCACTTGCTTGAAATAAAATTGAAAGTTGAGATTCCGGGCAAGTGACGTCAGCCCTGCGTAAAGGCGACAGCCCAGATGACCGAAGGCCCGCGTGACCGAAAACCATATGTGTGCAGCTATACGACATTCAATACATAATGCTTAAGCACACACATTTGGATTTTGGATGTCATTTTTGTGAGTGTATAGCTTGGTGCTTAAAACAATGTGTTTTTATCGGCCCCTTGGCATATTAAGGTTTAAAGTGGATTTAATGGAGTGATTCGGGCAAGTAAATTTGGAGCAAAATACTATAGATCATAAATCGGTTATACAAAAATGAAAAATTGGGATGAAAAATCTGAAATCTGAAAATGAATTACTCACCCCATCATTATTAAGTCATTTCGTTTTAATGACGAGTTGATGATTAGAATTTGATATAATGATAAATTTGTTTTATGGTGATATTCGTTGCTTTAAATACAGAAATAACGCATCTACCTAGCTAAAGTGACTAAAATTAAAGTACAACTTTTTATCACGCTTAAATCTATTTGCCTCAATTCAGAAGTCGATTGCAGAATAGTCAAGACAAACTCCTTAAAAGTTCAGTCATAAATCAGCACTATCACGCAGAATTTGTGTGTGTAGACCGTAAAATATTGTTAGACGGCTGATTATTATTTAGAACAACCTATTTTTATTTGAAAACTGAAAATGATTGCAAGATTTTTTTTCCCCCGTATACTGTCCAACTCATTTCCCGTTACATGTCACAGAGTGACACTATACAGAACACTGTGTAATTTTTGTAATCTATTATATAAGGCAAAGTAAAGGAAAAATGACGTGTTTCTCGTCCGGACTTTAAAAAAAATCAGTGAGGGAGGCCCATACTATTTGTTATTTTTTGATTTTTTTGGATTTTTTTCGAGATGGCCGCCATTTATAATATGGTTGCTGAGACAAAGCTTTTTGATCATGTACTGTATCTATGTAAAGTGGATGATATTTTATCACATAAGTTTGCCTTCAGTTTGTCAAATCAGAAACAAAAATCAGAAATCAAATGATTTTCTCTCGCTTTCACAGACCACAGACACGCACTAAATACATGCATTGACTTAAGGTTTAATACCGTATATATACAGTGCACAAAGTTAGTGCTTGCCTGTGGTAAATGACAATGTACTACAAACAAAACACAGCAGCACATCAGTATAGGATTGTTCTTTTAATCAATGTGCAACGTTCAAACTACACAGAGTACTAGTATAGAGATGTTAAAAATATCTACAGTGCAAGATGTCAAAATTATTTGTCAATGACTATGGGGACTTCAACATTCAAATGCAGTGTCATAGCTACATCACCTTCGACGCCTTCTGACGCCCGCTCTTAAAAGAGCGCTGAGCTTGGTTTGGGCTACAATAATGAGAAAATGTCATAGTTTTACAAGTTTGAGTATTACACTTTTTTGAATACTGACATGAGAAATGTTAAAAATTCTCGCAATAACTTTCAATACATGCAGATCTGTATCAAAACTCTTAGTACCTGTTCAGTTTTCGGCGGCCTAGGACATGGCCGATTAAAGGCGTAGCCATGCACTGGTCAACCACACCAATAATGAATACTGGTCATAGTTGAATATTGATGTTAACTCTGAGAAAGTGTAAGACACTTCTTCACAGAAGAACTGCTGGTTGTGGGTCTCCCACTCTCCCCTATAAAAAGTGTTTATAGGTTTTTTAATAAAGCCTTTAAGAGACAGTCTCTTCAACAAACACACCAAACATGTTTGGTACTAACATTTTTGAGACAACTTGTATATATTGTATAGTGGCATGTATCAAGCAAACCTGAGTTTATTTAGAAATACTTTCCTCATAAAAAAGTCTGAAAATCATCTGTTGGTTATATAAAAAAATGCCTTGTTTAAGGGGATGTATGATGTTTCCCCCTTTTTGATAAAAAAAAATACCTATAAATAAGATAAAGTAGCACAAAAGCATTTATAATATAAGCCTACAGCTCATTTCTTTTTCTAAACAAGGTGTATTTTACAAGCAAATATTTCTATACCTGACAACTACAAGGTTTTTAGAATGCCCTGATGTAACGCTGACTTCAAGTATAACTATGATTTCTATAAAAATAAAAATAAATAAATAAAAAGAAGGAAGTTTTGAAAATAACAAATAACAAAAATATTGAAGCGGCACCAAAAATCGGTGCGGGCGGGGACGAGAAACACATAATTTTTGTTACTTGGCCTAATGTCAAGTAATATTATCATAATTTTACTCATTCGCGACGCTCCCCGTGTGCGAAATGATTTTTCCTGTGCCTCCCTCATAAAGACAATATCACATGACGTCACAATATAATTTATTGTGACGTGACACCACGCTTTTAGTGTACGTACAACGCGAAGCAGATCAATGACGTCAAGAAGCAGATAACGCGTACCAAAAAATGCATAAAGCGCGTATCATGTCACGTGTATACTGTTGCCATGATTCAAACAGCTGTTGCAGATCAGAACGAACAATTACAAGCAATCGTAAACTCCAATCACACTCCTAATCAAATGGTTAATCATCAAGAAAGGAAATTTTTATATTAATTATTTCATTTTTTACCTATGAATTGTAAACAGTGAACCAGCAATGGGATGCGCAGCATCGTCACAACAAACTACGGCCACAGGTATGAAGGAAAATTATTTAATTTAGCGTTTAGTTCAGAAAATTTCAGGGTAATTTTGAATTTGACAGGGTCAGTGTGGGCGATAGTCTCCGGTTTAAGCTGGTTCTCATGCATAAGGAGTTCGCCGAATGTGTCCGTTCTTGAGTGGGTCTGTTGGAATTGCCTGTTATGTCCTCTTCTATCTCTGGTCGTTTTAGGTTTGGTGTAGTCTTGGTAGTCTACGTCCAGCTGCCCGTACATCATTTTGTGGAGACAGGAGAGACGGTGTTGTTTGCGCCCTTCTTGCAAAGATGGCCAGTCTAGCGAGGAGAGGATGTTACTTTTATGCTAGAGTCTCTACGTAGGCCTAGATCTAGGTGTTTGTCACGAATCTTGCAGCGCGTTTCTGAACTCTTTCAATGGACTTTATGTTTTTACTTGTGTGGGGATCCCAGGCTGCCGTTGCGTAGTCTAGGTGGGGTCTGACTAACATTTTATATAATTTCTCCTTGACATCTGGCTTAACATGATAGAAATTCCTAATAGTACGCACAAAGTTGAGTACTCTAGAAGCTTTACCCGTTGCAAACTCTGTTTGTCTGTTCCAGCGCAGATCTTTCTGGATGTAGATCTAGATCCCAAGATATTTTGTCTCGTCTGTTTCTTCGAGTAGGTCTACTAATAAGTGTATTTATAGAATCTACAGTGTAGTTCGGCATGCATGAAGCTAGTCTAGATCTATTTAGAATCTATCCTGTGTGAAAACTAATTTCTATTAGGCCTAGATCTAGATCTAAACGTTAGCAAGTAAACATTTTGTCGTCAGGCGGTGTCTGAGTCAGGCCCGTAGCCACGGGAGGGGGCACGTGCCCCCCAAAAAATTTCCAAGACCAGACACCCCTCCTCTTAGACCCCTCCCCAGGACGTCGACCAATTACATGTAGTCTACATGTATGTGCCCCCACCCCAAAAAAAACTCTGGCTACGGCCCTGGTCTGAGTTTCTAATTCTATGTTGGACCGAAGATTTCGCTGTCTCTTTCGTTCGTAGGCTAACGAACGAAAGAGAGAGGAGTCGACCCTACCCAAATCAGAGGCTAACGAACGAAAGAGACAGAAATCTTCGGTCTAATTCTATGTAAGATTGTTATTAGGGGCTAAATCGGTAATCTATTTGTAGATCTACGGTAGATATGAATGTAGAGACCAGAGTCTTCACGATTTTTAGGATTTGTGTCGGTGCTAGTGCACTTCCGCACCGGGTATGCTTTTATTTCGTCAACACACAAGTACTAGCGTCCGTAATTATTATTATGTGTAGTTCTAGAGTCTATAAAAAATAGTATAACATGGAGTGGGAATGGAGACAAAAAATATGGCATGCATGCAATATGGCAAATGTGTGTAAAGAAATGAAGCGCAAGCACGCCCGGTAGTGTGTTTTTTATTTACACGCTAGCGAGGGGAATTTCTCGATTATTCCAATGAAACCGCTCGCGAAGAATCTAGACTGGATCGGAGAGCTCGCTAGTGCTAGTGTGAATTTACACCTAGGACAAAGTTTGCTTAACTTTTTCTTGGAACACTTGAATGGTTATGGAACCTGTTTGTGTTTCTAATCTTCAAATATTAATGTTATTCTGCATCAAATATAAAATATTGATTTCTACTGTGGTATGTAAAGGCATGAACTAATATACTTTTTTTTTAAAACCAAGAAGGTGCACCATGGTAATAAATTTTAACAAACACATCAACATTTTACCTACACATCTCATCACCATAGCCATTGTATCGAAAATGTAGATTGAAGCAATTCTCGTCAATTGGCTGTATCCTGAGTGTGATTTATATAATGGATTTTTAGTAATATTTGCATCTACCTGTAGTTGAAGAATAGATAAAGTACATAAACTGGAATATATGGAGATGTGGAGAAATCAAGTTGGAGCTCAATTGGAAGGAAGTAACTAGGAATATTAAAGCTAGAGAGATTGGGAGATGAGGAAAGCAAGAAGTTATTGAAATTGAGAGATGACTCGCGAGATAGCCTTGCATTAGTTTAGGAATGAATCCTTTATATAATGTTGTCTTGAGAGGAAGCCAATTGCACTGCCCCCATTGTGTGCTCTTTTCGAAGAGCACAAAAAGCCCTCAGATTGAACATCCCATCTCACAAAATTGTCTTTAAGAGGTAAATAGAGGTTATTTCTAAAATGAAATGAAAGAGATATTTGACTTTTAGAAATAACCTCTTTTTCTCTCCAAAAAACAATTTCTCTCTTGAAAGTCAAATAAACTCGAGAACATCCTGGGGTTCCGACCAAGAACCCCCGGTAGGGGCTCTGCCAGGCCCCTCCGTGGCTCTGCCATGTTGTAGGGATCCATTAGAAAGCAAAATAAGCCTCGGGGTGATGGCAAGGGATTCAACTTTTCCCTTGAGCGTATAAAAACAGCCAGTCCTCTCGTAGCAGTCGATATCTCTATACTAGTATTCCGATTTAAGGGTGTACATGTAGATCCCATCTTTTTACATGTTTCTTAGTCATTGTTAAAATTATCCATCCATTAATATTTTGGTATGACTTCATAAATGCAAGTATTATTAGTATTAACTTTTCGGGACCACACTGACCAATATTTGTAAAGAATTTTGATTCCCCCACTACATGCAACGCCACTAGGTGTACATTTCAAATCGTTGAATTGGCCATTTTTTTTTTATAGCACCCTCCTCTATACGCACACGTAAATACTGAACCCTGAGTAATAATTGACTACATTTTGATAAATTTTCTTTATCACCAGGTGGTCAACCAGCTGCTGGTGCAAAGGCAAACCCGGCCCCCGCTAAAAACAAGTAAGCTGAAAGTTTTCGATTGTATTACTCATATGACTATTAGAATATTAGATGAGCTGCAGACGAACTACAAGGCGATGTTTAATGTCATCTTATAACGTTTCCCCCTTCTCTGTATCTCATTGTCTGTCTCCTCCATATTCTATGTACATGTACACGCCATCTGGTTATTGAATTCAATTTTAACCAATTTACGTTTTGTATAAAGAAACAGTGAAACATATCACTTTTATTGCGTTCATAAAAAAATTGAAAGATCACAACCTTCATGGTTATGCAGGTTTATCAATAATAAATTTAAGCAATGCCATTGACTTGTTTTTTCATTAGTTGTAAGGACTTTATTGATATTTCTAAATATTGTCTCTTCATCGCCTAGAATGATGGATGGTGAATGAAAAATTAAAAAAAATCAAAGAAAGAAAAACCAAGACGAAATTCATCAGTGTAATGGTTAGCATACTAAACAAGAGAAATATATACAATGCACAAAGAAAATCTTCCATGCTCTAAATATGTTATTTATTTTGTTTTGATTTTGTTGACAAATTTTCATTTTAGTCCAAAAGCAGCAGACAAAGCAGAAATGGCAGCAGCAGCTGAAGAACTCACTAAAGAATCTGAACCATTTGTGGAGTAAGTTGCAAACTTAATTATGGCATCAAAGTTAGTATCAAAGTATCAATGGGAGTATGGTAAAGTGACTTTGGAGTTGAGCGATTAAAATAGGCTGTTTATTTGTTTATCTCTGAGGCCCGCTTCACAAACAGGTTTAAGCCAGGGGCGGATCCAGCTTTATAAAGGGGTTGGGGTGGTATGCGAGGAGCGTAGCGACCGAGTCCAAGCGAGCGGAGCGAGCTGTTGTCCCCTCCACAGTAGAAAATTTTTGAAAATCTGTGTGTGAAAATGAAAGATAAGATTTAAAAAATGGTCCCATTTGGGGTTGCAACCCCTCTAGATCCGCTTCTGTAAGCATAGGCTGCCAAAAGCACCTTTAAATATTGGCAGGCAAAGGGTGTGTTCTTTTGTTTTTCGAAGAAAACAAGATTTGGTTTATTTTAATTTAGGTCTTTAGCTCTTTTTTGTTTTTATCATTTTGTATCAATATCGTCGCGTTTACCGTAGCTATCATTGGTTCAGAAAAACAAGGCAGTGCAAAAACGACATATCATATTAACTGTGTATGTAGCCCCTACATGTACATTATGTTTCAATAAAATGTGAAGGACGGTATGTGAAAACATGAAATACCACTGAACACAAAATGGGCGAAATAGCCTAGACTCTTTCGTCAAAATCTAAAGTCGATTTCGCAGACACCTTTGATATCCATGTAAGTTGCAATACTTTCAATGTTGATTTCCTTTATCTTTGTCATGTCTGTAAGCCGTGGATTCTTGTATAGTCCTATATATTTATTTTTTAGAAGGTGTCTATAATTGATATACATATAATCACACTGTGTTCTTCATCGCCTTGTCATTGATGCGATTGTCAAGCACATGGCGTTTGATTATAAATCTGTATCTCTTCTTCAACAGACCGGATCCCAATTACCCTGACCTAAGCAAGCACAACAATTATCTGGCAGAATCTTTAAAGCCTTCCATCTACAACAAAATCTGTAACCTTCGCACACTTTCTGGTTACTCTGTGGATGGTTGCATGCAGACCGGGGTGGACAATCCAGGACATCCTTTCATCAAGACTGTCGGATTGGTGGCTGGGGATGAAGAGTGTTACGATCTTTTTGCTGACCTCTTCGATCCAGCAATTGACAAAAGGCACAACGGATATCCCCGCAATGCAAAGCACACAACTGATCTCAACCCTGATCATCTCAAGGGTGGTGATGACTTCGATCCAAAGTATGTCCTTTCATGCAGAGTTCGTACAGGCCGCTGCATTAGAGGGTACGGACTCCCACCACATTGCACGAGGGCTGAACGTCGAGACGTTGAGAAAATTGTCATGGACGCACTGGCAACTCTAGATGGGCCACTAAAAGGCACGTATTACCCACTAACGGGAATGACAGAGGAACAGCAGGACAAACTAATTGCAGATCATTTCCTATTCGATAAGCCCGTTTCTCCTTTGCTTATGTCGGCTCGCATGGCCCGTGATTGGCCTGATGCACGTGGGATCTGGCACAATGCCGATAAGAACTTCCTGGTTTGGGTTAATGAGGAAGATCACACTCGAGTTATTTCCATGGAAACAAGTGGCAACATGAGGAATGTCTTTAAACGATTCTGTAATGGTCTCAACGAAGTCGAGAATGCTCTCAAATCGAAAGGGTATGAATTCATGTGGAATGAGCATTTAGGATATGTGCTCACTTGTCCATCCAATCTTGGTACAGGTGTTCGTGCAGGAGTCCACATCAAGATTCCTCTTTTCAGCAAGCACACTGGATTTGAATCCATTCTGAAGCATTATCGACTCCAGAAACGCGGTACAGGAGGCGTGGATACGGCATCCACTGACGGCACATTCGACATCTCAAACCTGGATCGTCTTGGCACTTCTGAAGTACAACAGGTTCAATCCGTTGTTGATGGTGTCAAGAAGCTGATTGAGTTGGAAAAAGCCTTAGAAAAGGGATCAGATATCAGCGGCCAGATTCCCCGGGACCCAGCAGTAGTTCGTGCAGAACAAGTGAAAGAAGGATATCCAGACCTGTCCAAGCACAGCAATCATCTGGCCCACTGTCTGACATACGACATTTGGAAAAATCTCAAGGACAAAAAGACGCCAAGTGGCTTTACTCTGGATGGCTGCATCCAAACGGGAGTCATGAACCCTGGTCATCCTCACATCATGACTGTTGGAATGGTTGCAGGAGATGAAGAATCCTATGACGTCTTCGCTGATATCTTTGACCCGGTCATTGATGCACGACACGGAGGTTATCCCAAAGATGCCGTCCATGTCACCAACATAAACTATGCAGATCTTAAAGGAGGCGATAACCTGGATCCCAAATATGTTTTGTCTTGTCGTGTTCGCACAGGACGCAGCATCTGCGGATATTCTCTGCCCCCGCATTGTACCGTGGAAGAGAGAGCTGCCGTAGAGACGATCACGATCGGAGCACTTGATAAATTCGGTGGAGAGTTGCAGGGCAAATACTTTCCACTGGAGGGAATGTCTGACGAAACACAAACACAACTGATAGATGACCATTTTCTCTTTGACAAGCCTGTTTCTCCTCTTCTTACCGCCGCAAGAATGCATCGTGATTGGCCACAGGGAAGAGGAATTTGGCATAACGAGAACAAGAACTTCTTGGTGTGGGTCAATGAAGAAGATCATATCCGTGTCATCTCTATGGAGAAAGATGGGAATATGCGAGCGGTCTTCAAGCGATTCTGTGAAGGTTTGCAGAAGTTCGAGCAGATGATCAAACAGGATGGCAAGGAGTTCATGTGGAACAAACATCTGGGTTACGTACTTACTTGTCCGTCTAACTTGGGAACCGGCCTACGCGCTGGCGTCCATGTGAAACTGCCTCTTCTGAGCAAGTATCCGAGATTCGACCAGATCCTAAGAGCCCTCCGACTTCAGAAGAGAGGTACAGGTGGAGTAGATACTGCCTCAACTGATGGAACCTTCGACATCTCTAACCTCGACAGGCTTGGTTCATCAGAAGTACAGCAAGTTCAGTTTGTTGTCGACGGCGTTGAGCTTCTCGTCAAAATGGAGAAAAAACTTGAAAAGAGAGAGGACATCTTTGATATTCTACCGCAGCAATGCCGTCCCAAACCACCAATAAAGCCTTTCAGTTCTGACTACCCCGATTTCTCTCAGCACAACAACTGGATGGCCAAGTGCATGACCGAAGAAATTTACAACAAACTTTGCAACTTGAAGACAAAAGGTGGAGTCACCCTGAACGACTGCATTCAAACCGGCATTGACAATCCTGGACATCCCTACATCATGACTGTTGGTTTGGTAGCTGGAGATGAAGAGTGCTATGAGGTTTTTGCTCCTCTCTTCGACCCGGTGATAAGTGCCAGGCACGGCGGCTACGCTATTGATGCCAAACACCCTACCAACCTCAATGCAGCAGAACTCAAAGGCGGAGATGATTTGGACCCTGAGTTCGTTCTATCTTGTCGTGTACGTACTGGTCGTTGCATCCGCGGCTTGGCACTCCCTCCATGTTGCACCAGAGCAGAACGTGCGGAAGTAGAGAAAATTACAATAGGAGCATTAGCTACCCTAAGTGGACCTCTAAAGGGAAAGTACTACCCACTAACCGGTATGACAGACGAAGAGCAAGAGAAGCTCATCGCAGACCACTTCCTCTTTGACAAACCCGTATCCCCGCTTCTGCTTTGTGCCAATATGGCACGTGACTGGCCACAGGGTCGAGGTATCTGGCACAATAATGAGAAGAATTTCCTTGTCTGGGTCAACGAGGAAGATCACACCCGAGTCATCTCCATGGAGAAGAGCGGGAACATGAAGCGAGTATTTGAGAGGTTCTGCGACGGTCTCAAAAAGGTCGAAGACGCCATCAAGTCCAAGGGTTACCAGTTCATGTGGAATGAGCATCTTGGTTATGTACTGACTTGTCCATCCAACCTCGGTACGGGGCTGCGTGCAGGCGTTCATGTCAAGGTTCCTTTGTTAAGTCAACAGAAATGCTTTGACCCTATCCTTGATCACATGCGTCTGCAAAAGCGAGGAACAGGAGGTGTAGACACAGCCTCTACTGACGGCACCTTTGATATCTCTAACTCGGATCGCATCGGTTTCTCCGAAGTCCATCTTGTCCAACAACTCGTAGACGGTGTCAAGCTCCTCGTCAATCTCGAAAAGGCTCTCATGAAGGGAGAAGACATCAACAGTCTCCTGCCAGAGAAGCTAAGGGAAGCTTGTTAAACAAAGGCAGATCAAGCACATCCAGAAGACGGCAATGTCGGCAATTAGAAGATGTAGCCTACACATAAAAAAATGCAATAAGAATTGAAATCTATGAGGATCGATTTGAATATACTATAAAGATTTGCCCATGATTTCGTATCAAACAACTTCATGCTGAACTTGTAAATGAAAAATATTGCTAGAAAACTCTGTAAATTGGAAAGATATTAAATTTCATGGCCTTTTTTTTTCTTTCTGATGAAGTAAACTAATTATTTAATTTCTCGTAACCAATATGTACGGAAACTTTGAACTATGTAAAAACAAGGAAACGAACTGAAATACAATTCAAACCACTTTTTCATAAAAAAACGCATAATCTCTGATTTTTTTTTTGTCTCATAAAGCCAAATAACGAACAAACGAAGGAGGAGAAAGTTCAAGGATGGGAAAACGAATAATGAATCTAGGAGAGAGAGAGAGAGAGAGAGAAATGAAGATCGTGAGAGCTATACAGATACTCCAACAGAGACCTCGGTTCACCAAATTCTATTTTACGTGATTCGCTAGTTTCTGGCTTTAATCAACACCGATATCCTTATTATGAGGGGGTGGATGCGTTTTTACTTTTTTTTTATCAGGTTGGTTGCAGAGTCCCACTTTGTAATATTGTTTTCTTTGTAAAAATAGAATTGTTTAACAATCCTTCTCAAATACATTGTGGGAAGTAAAAATTACAACGTAGCCTATTTCATATATAGGACTGGCAAATGAAAAGAATTAACAAAGAAAAAGAGGAGACCCGTGGAAAGTATTTTTTTAAAGAAGAAAGTTGTGAAAAGTCTTTAGAACAAGAAATAAGCGAAAGTGATAATATGAGAAGCTAAGAAAGTGAAATGGGAAGAATGTTGGTGGAATTGGAAGAAAAAAACGCGAAAACAGAAAGAGAGAAGTGATTATTGACGAACGGAAGAGGGGAATGATAAGGGAAATGCGAGAACAGCAAATCGAATTGAGACTTCATTAGATTCATTTTATAGAATTTTTGTTAAACATTTAAAAAGGAATTATATATATCCAAAGAATGGAAAAGAAATCGGGTGAGAGGAAGAGAAAGAGGGGAAGAAAGTGAAAAAGAGCGGGGGCATCAAAAGAGGAGATCAATATACAAATGATGCATGCGCATGAGTTCATTATACGATTTATCCGCACTCGAGTTGAGGCTGTGTGTATTGCACGAAGCCGTTAGGCTGAGTGCGATAGATACACACAGCATCAACGAGGGCGGATAGATCGTATAATGAACGATGAAAACATGCATCATTTGTTTTATACAACGAAACTCCTAGATCCTTGTTATTTGATGTAAAAATAATTAATTCAAGATTGTTTCGATAGCTGACAAATAAATCTCAAGTTTTAATAAGTCTCAATTTAGTGCGCACATATAAGTATAGATATACCTGTAGCAAGCGCACCTCCATCTAAACCCATTTACGCATAGTGCTGCGCAAGAATAGGCCCATGTGTACACGCAGTATTAAGCGCTCTAACCACTACGCGCACTACTGCGCGGCACTGAAAAATCGTTGGATAGTACTGGAAAATATTGCACGCTTTTTCATGAAAAAGCGTGCAATAGGCTCAGTAAATGAATCACACGTGACCGCGCATGACCAATCATTTGATTAGGATCTGGGAGTGAGTTGTATAAATGAAAATATCGAACAAAGATAAATAATGGAATAGTACATTAATTTGAAGGTTGGATTCAACAGCTACACATGACAGACCATTCATTACATAGTGGGAAAAATGATATGAAAACAATCATGGTCTTAAGTGGTTCATGAGTCATATAATCATAGTTTCAGCAGAATAAAGTTTATGTCTTCTCATAATTTTACTGACTAATCTCTCTATTAATACTCGTTATATCGGTAAATAAAGTTCTGAGAATATATAAAATCTACCAAGAAAAAAATCATATTGTCAATCATTTCATAAAAAAGAGGTGTGAACAAATTATTCAAACTTAATGGCCTATAACTGGGGTTTTCAAACTTTTTCCTTAACAATCCAGATGTGATTTCCATGAAAGCTAAAAGGTCCGAAACATGGGATGCCATTCGCCCGAAAAAAATTTACGGTCAATCGTACACTTCAACTTAAGTAGAAAATATACAATTGATTGCTGGAAAGCCGGTCACGACTCGAACATTACTCAATTTTTATTTTTGCAGCGAGCGAGCAAAAATAACTCTTAATAACTCGGCGGCGGATCCAGGATTTTAAGGGGGCGCGAAGCACACTGCGAACGCGTAAAAGCGAGCCCTTCTGGATGGGGCCCCCGGACGCTCTCGAGTTTTAGCAATTCAGAACCTTCAAGATATCCGTCTTGAGCGATACAAAAACAAACTCTCTCCTAAGGACAATTTGATACAACAGATGGTTGTGTCTTGGGAGCCACTTCTATCTTTACGCATTCAATTCAATACTTAAGTCAGAAATATGAGTACTTTACTCAGTTTTCGGCTTAGATGAAACTTTGGTATATTCAGTTGATGTTTCTGGTATTTTACCCTAAATTTAAGACGGCTTCATTGCAGACAATACGCAAAGCTTGCGGTGGGATTCGGTTTCCATTCTTTCCAATATGTTGCTGACCCGTAGCGACTACATTTGTTTCTTAATTTTTCGCCTTCCCTCTCCTTTAATTCTCTTCTTCTCTTTTACCTTCTTTTCTCTTTCTTTTCTCCCTTTTCTTCAGTCGCTCTCTCTCTCCGGCTCTCTCTTCTTTAGACCGCCAAGGGCGGGGGCGGCTGATTCGGCCCTCACCTGGATCTGCCACTGTTTCTAAAGCTAAACAAATGATATAAGATAGGGAAAGAAAAAAAATTCCAGTATTTCTTGCATATTTTTTTTTCAGTATTTCTTGCATATTTTTCTTCAGTATTTCTTGCATTAATTCAAATTTTTCTTTAATTTCCTTTTAAAATTGCTTGACACTTTCTGTATTTGGAAATTTGGAAATTGGAGACTTTGTCATCCTAAATCCTAAACCCTCAATGTAACCCAAACCCTAATCCAAATCCTAAAGAGTAGGTCCATGGTAGTACCAACATTTGGTTACTGATCAACATTTGATTCATTATTAAGAGCATGAATAATTATGAGGTGGTCGTATGTTCGTTGAAAAGGCCTAAACCTTCCTTCCCTCTTATTTATTTTGATGCCATCCTATACGATGAAAATATTCGTCTGCGGCACCCCTCGGTACGCAGCCCGATATGAAGTGGGGTAGCGTTGGCTCAGTCATGGGGGGGGGGTACCCCCACTTTAGTCTACTAGATCAGCAATTTTCTTTTTTTTTCAGTCGCGGCACCCTTTTGAGAGTTAAAAAGTACGCGTCACCCCGATCCAAATTTAATAAAAGAGGATTTGTTTTCCATCCCTCGTATTCATAGACGTATGGGCCTTTTGCCCGAAAATATACTATCCGGATCTGAAATATTGCGAGCGAATTTTTTTTGCACATTTATTAAGGCAAAAATGCTATTTAGTCATCAATATACACTAGGTAAATTGTAAAATTATATATTCGGTCATCTCGTTGCCTGGAATCATCCCGATTTATCAATTTTGTGAGAAATAAAGCGAACGAGGCAAAAAAATACTTTGTTGTAGTATAAATTTAATTTCGATATAAAAATACAATAAATAAGGTAAAATTGGGGCGCCATTCTGAATCATGACGATATTCGGACAGCGAGGTGCCCGAAAAGCGTCATATCATCATATGGGGATATTAATGGACCTCGCTGCCTGAAACTTTCCGTTTTTAATTTTGCAAGCGAGTGAAGCGAGCGAGAAAAAAATACACTTTACTATCTATGAAATGTTATTTCCTCATCAAAATATCCAAATTGCGGTTTCTGATACTTTGTTTTACATGAAGTTGACGTTATTCCAAAAATATATTATACAACAAAAAATTATCTCGCGGCACCCAGTTGAAAAACGCTATAATACTAGGTGGTCAACATTTTGAGTGGACAGATGGATTAGGCCGGGAGGGAATATACGCCTTACCCATTTAGAGAAAGAAAATTTTGCATTTTAAAGTGAAACAGACACACTTACATACTTCTATCTTTCACTCCATCTCCATGTCTTTTTCTTATCTGCATGGTATACGCTACACGAAGGACGCAGATCGGATGATCCCAAAGCAATTGTCGATGATTGTTTAAAGGTACTGTGTCCCATTTGCAGCCAACATCAAATTCTGTAGAATTATGAATATATATGTCACGTACTATGTCCTATCTGTGAAATTTAAACGTTAGCAGTGTCCTAGAATTCAAATTATGCAAGGAAACCCGTTTACTTTCTAGACTTCTAGTCAAAATTAAACTGATTGAATCTTTGCGCAGCACAAAACGTACGACCATTTGGTACAAGGGTCTGAACATCAGACTATTTACTAAAAGAATTGCAATCCCTAAAGTCGATTCGACAACTAACAGTCGTTATTTTCCCACAAAAGACACTTTCAAGCCCTTTCGTTTTGTGGGTAAATTAGTATTATCTTTCGTATGCCGGTGGAATTTTACCTTTTCATATTTTTGCCCTGCAAATGGGACATAGTACCTTTAATGCACCTTATATAACATATTTAATTTAAGACTTATCATGTTGTCACCACGTTACTGAAACACTTAATGATAATCTTTGAAGGGCGTTTTTGAGCAATCTATCTCCTTATGTTATCTCACGTGCTTTTTCCTTTTCCTTCATCTCTCCCCTCGCTCTCACGTTTTTTGCCATTCGATTTGGGGGGCACGTTCTTCCCCGTGGCTACGCCACTGCCCCGATGAACATAATTATGCAAAAAAAAGTCGCTCCCAGGTCGCTCCCATAACCGATCTGTGGCTACACTCACTCGTTTGCACACGTACGTCACACTGCTTTTCCTACTTCACATACGTCATCGCTCCGATCATTACGGGATATCACTGCCCCCTGTATGCTACTCGTAATACCAATGTACTAATATAAATAGTGGCGTATCCAGCCCGTATCCAGCATCGAACGGAGCCGGCGAACATCCCACCCCCTCGGATTAATCCCAGAAGGGAAAACAAATCAATCAAAATACCGATTGTCATTCGCAATATCATGTATGGCCAAGTATAGACAGGGTATATAGGCCTAAACATGATGTAGATTGCCAGAAACATGGATTGAAAATGTTTATTTTTAAAAAAGAAGCTAGCAGTTGGGGCGTTGCTAATAGACTAAGGCGGGGCCGGGGTACACCTATATTAAAAGAAAATGCAATTTGTAAGTTGTAATCGTCGAAGTTATATAATATATATATTTTTTTTTTGACGGCGAATTAGGCCTTTGTCGTCAGGTTAAACAAATCCGAGAACCTCTTTCACAACAGTATGCTAAATTATTTTGATTGTACTTGGACTTCATTTAAAATTTCTATTGGGAATACGAATAGCAATACTGTGAAATCCGGAAAGGGGGCGCCCCTTCCTATAGGCCTTCCCCAGCTCGGTCGCCATATGCTCTGTCACATAATTATCGTCCCTCGGCCGTGACAAGGAAAATAGTCACCAAGTTCAATTCTGGGGTCTGTAAAGGTCTTCATGTACGTTGGTATAACTCCCAATGGATGTTCCGACATCGCAACCGTTTACCCTCGCGATTTGCCATTGGTCTCACTTGGTGCAGACCCGCCCACAAACCCCGAACGCGCGATCCTCTCATAGCCAAATTTGTACATGAGAATTGTAACCGCACACTCTCTTCTTTTGAAGACAGCCAGCGCCCCTCGCCGTTCTCCGTTCTCACTGCCCACCTGCTTACCGAGCAAAGCACGGAGTTTTAGCCCATTTTCTGTCAGGCCCAAGAAAAAAGGAGGCAGTCTTCCCAAATATATCCCTAGGATCTGCGATTCAGTTGGACATATCAAAATGGCGCAACCAACAGGTAAGAAAATCACAACTTGCATATTATTTCTATTCTTAAATCAGTTGTTTTATCTTTTTTTAAATGTCAAAAGGCCTTATAATATTATTCCCACCAAATAATTATATCTTTGTGCATTTTATCTGTGCATTTCGTCTCTTTCTGTGAGGATAATGCCATTCTTGGTAATCCTGTGGATAATTTATGTTAAACAAATTGAAGACGATGGAAATACGAAAAAAGGTGAAAAACAATTCGGCAAAAGTAGCCTAATTTTTTAAAACCCTGACCAGCGTTCTGCTGGTGGAATCCAGCTAGCGGTGTCCAGAAAACTATTTCATGTCTGCGTCAAAATTTATATTCCTGCTCATTGGTACCAAACATGCAGAACATTGATAGAAATATTTTTTGGTCTTAATTTGCGGCATTTTGAATGTCCTTTTATCAAAATAAGTAAATTCAACGTATTGTATTGCCATGATTACTTCAATTAAAAAAAATAAGAATGTTATAGCGGAGCAGCCAAATTGAGTGTCTCCCCCACAGGAGAAAACTTTTCGATAATTAGAACTCAATTAGACACATTTTCAGGCACTTTGTGGATTAAAACAAAAGGTTAGGTACAATATACGATAGTTTTTGCTAATAGATATACGGGTACATTTTCATTATGGGGCTGGCGCCTCTTGCCCAAGTACTAGTTTTCTAGTTTCGAGATTTCCCGAGCGAACGAAAAAAGACTCTTAGGTGTGGTAAAAATGTTGTTTCGTCATCAAAATACGCTATATAAGAAATATTAACTACATCCTCGCTGCCCGAATAAAGTGACGGTTGCCTCAATATGGCTATTTTCAAAATTCTGATGGGGGCACAGCCTCTAACTCCCCCCGCTCTGTATGTATATGTCTTTATGTATTCTTGTCTAGTGAAGTATTTCTATAAAATAATGCCAGGCCTAGATACTTAATGAAACACAGTTGGAACCATTAAGGCAGATACATCAAAAGAACATGAGGGGTGTCCACATCAAATTTGTTAGACAATCATGAGGGTTAGCCTTTAGCTTCGAAACGAAGAGGGAGGGGGCATGTCGAGAATTGAGCTTTTGTCATCGAAAAAGGCCTGGTACGATGCACATATTTGTCTTACTTTTGTAAGTAATTTGATGGATGAAAAAAACCTGCAAACCCAAGAAAGGTTAGGGAGATTGTTTCATCCGCCCAGGCAACTACTCCGAAAAATTAACCTTCAATAGCCTTGTGCGTCACCTATTGTAATATGCAAACTTTACAATAACGTATTATGTAATCCGAACACGATATATATGGGAAGCACAATAGGGTATTGAAATTGCTTTGATTGAATTGATTTTCCGAAAATAGTTGCGATTGAATCTTTAAAAATATATACACTTGAAATCTAAATGATACACTAATGACCATGATTTTAGGCGGGCTTCACAATTTCGCCCGCAGGAGCTCACGTCTTTTCCCAAATATCAACTTTCCAATTTTCAAATCACTAGAGATAGGTTACAGGGAGTAGCTATAGATTAGTGATCAGTGAAGGACTCTTCTTTTTTAAGCAAAATGGATTCTTTTTTCTTCTCATCTTTCCTGGCTCGAAGTGTGTTTCAGAGTAACATGTGGCGTTGTGCCATCCAATGTTTTGTCCTATTCTTGTGGGTTCGTTAATCTGAAAACGACTTTTATTTTCGATCTGAAATTCGCTGTATCAAATTGCCAGCTAAAGGTCAATATCACTTCTTAAAGAAATAAGGGTCTTTATTCTGTAGGTTTTATGATTTTAAGTTCAGAGCATATTCGAAATCTCGTAATTCTGAATACACAAAACAGTTAAAAATTAAGTGTTTATAGTTGTTCTATTTTATGAATAATGAACCCAAGTTTACTTTCAGAAATATGTATAGGCGTACGACTATGTGTGCGTGTGTCGGGGGCGGGGGGGGGGGGCTTATATTATTTATTCAATAAAAATTATGTACAAGTACAACCAGGACGATGTCATCACCACTCTTGTATTTTTTAAATACACTTAATACACTTTTATGAATACAAATAAAAAACGAAATTATTTCAAAACGATGTTATTGATTATATATAGATTCAAATTTATAGATTGGAATCCAAATATGTAGGATCATTCTTAATTTCCTTTAACTTTTTAGCAAAGAATAACAAAAATCAGAATTGTTGTGTTAAAAATACAGTTTACAAATAATTATAATTGCGTGCAAATGTCAAATTAAGTTAACATAAATAGCAAAAATTTACGTACTACCACGTGTCTCTTCGTGAATATAATAGAGATAATAATAATATTAATTACTTATTTGTAATACTTTTTACAACCTCAAATTTCAGCAAGGAAAAAACAATATAACAATTGGCATTTTTATAATTTTATAAATACTAAAATAACATTGATAGTTGAAATTATCGCGTGCAGGAACCTCTATCCCCCATAAAATTAATATTCAAATTCTAATTCAATATATGAATATATGCACAAATTGCTGTTATAACAAACATTGGCGAAAAAGAAAGAAAATAAATGGGGTAGGGGATATTCCGCAGACGGGAAGGGGTGGCGTAATGGATCTTAGCAGCCTTGTATGTTCTCGAATAGATCCATTGCAGATTTGTTTTTGATGAACCTTACAATCGGGGTAGATGGGGGAGGGGGGCGGGGCTCATGCTTGATTTACTCGCCACTGAAAAGTCTCCATTGTGGATACTTTTAGAAACGGGAAAGTTAGTATGTGAGCAAAAACGACAATATTTTCTTCATACCCCGATGAAAATGGAGACCCTCTCGCATTTTTTTTAATTCAGAGAACTTAATTGCATTTTAGATGAACCTTCACGATAACCTTTTTTGTTGCCAACCGCGATGATATAGTAATGTTATACATTGTATAATGTAAGTAATTTATAAAGCTTAGCCCTTCAATTGAGTCTCATGTCTGGCATACGCATACCTCACAGTGGAAGCTGTATAAGCTCACCGTATGATGGCAGAGACATCCAATCTTTATTATTATTGCTGTTATTATACATTTAAGTCTTCTCGTTTGTTGTATTTTGAAAACTCATGACTTTGTCTTGGAAACTATTTTACATCCTTAAAGTTCCATTTATAATTTTTGTGTAATTTCATTACTTTTGGAAAACTAGAAACACACACACCAAAATAAAAGTTTGTATGTACAGAGACACGATCCTTATATGGCCTTGTGGCATTCGTGGTATTCACCCTGGTCGTGGAAATGACCTTTTGAGCGCCATACCGCTCAGTGACATATCGTACATACCGAACCTAACCAACTCCAATCTATCATACTTCTATTAAAGCGACACCATGCGGTGCTGAAACACAATTAAACTCATACGGCTGTTGATGAACTTGTTATGATAAAAAAATCGAACAACAACAGAAATCATTAGAAAAGATGTATAACTAAGGGGGTAACATCACCACTGCTGCATTGTGGGACCAGATCTGGACCCGTATACAGACTGAAAAACCACATGGGGCTGCAGGTCAGAGTGGACACCTCTAATTACATCATCAATGTCTAGGAAGACATAACCTAGCAGGAGTGTCTCCCCTGGAAATACAGGGACAGACAGAACTTGCTCCCCTTATAGTACGGAATAATCACCCTTTCACGCATCCGTCCAAAGTATTGCCCCCCCCGCCCGCCCCTCATCACCTGTCTGGAAATAGATCGAGGCCCCTGGATACTAGTAACAGTACGTGGCGTATCCAGTAGGATTAGCACAGGTCGGAGCAGCGCATACGCCACAACCGTTTGGGAGTGGAGGGGTGGGCGGGGGCGGGTCAAACAAGCTTGAAATGGGTGTACATAGTGTTCTGGAAGACAACAAAAAGAAGGAAACTCCAGTTTGTTGGTCAACTACTCAAGTTTTCCAAATCATTTCTCGATAATTTGAACTTCACTATAGAGCTCATGTTCTCTTTCACGTAATACGACCGATTTCAGACACTCTGGAGAAGAAGACAGTATCAGAAACCCAATTGTGAAAAATAAGCGAATGGCTGCTAAATTTGTTTCATTTTTTTGTTGTTGTTAGGAAAGAAAAGGAAATGGAATTATTTTTCATTGGAAATACACATCATTTAAAAGTTCATAATCTCATCTTCCACATGGCACCAGAATCATGATGGAAGAATCAGACTGGAACCGAGCAGGCACAATTTGTAATGGGAATGGCAAAATGGCATTTGTTCAACTGCCTCATTAATTTCCTTAAACAAAAAGGTACGTGCTAACTGCTCACTCATGCGTGATCATTCCATTATGATTATGGTCTCATAAATTATGAAAGAAGAGAATATGAGCTTTTCAATAATATGTATGTTTAACAATCCACATCATTTACTATCTTTCGAAACCATAATGGCGCTTATTTTGGACTGTGGGTTTCTGACGCTGCCACTTTGGGCCAGTGACTGAAATTAGTCATGCGTGACGTCTAGATTATGATTTTGGTGTCATATGAAACAAGAGAAATTGTGATTTCCAATCACATATACATTAACCGAGGAATATTCTGAAATTATCGGGTTGTTTATCTGTAACTTGGGTTTTCCTTTTCAGGGACACCCTGTACATACGTGGGGTTTATGAGCTAGGCTACAATACGCCTCCAACCCTAGGATCTCGGAGAATTCCTCGCTCCCCTGTCAATCCATTTCTCGACACGACACCGAGTAACGAAGCTCAAACGAATGCGGATCTAATTCAGCTCCAAAATCACACCACACCAGTCCTAAACTTAATTTCAATTATGAAATTGGGTCACCAAGCCGGATATTCCACCGAAAACATTGTGACTCTGTACCACAAAACCAACGAAACGTTGCTGGAGATTAATGTCTAGCAACTTTTTTTTTATTTTTTTTTTTTATAAAAGGTTACATCTAATCAAGGAGATAATAAGCTCGCCTAGAATCCCCTTGGTCTGAATCTAAATGAGGAGATTATCAGTCACAAAATGCTACATGTAAATGTAGGCCTATATAACTCATCAGACATGTCAGAATAGGATGTTCGTAACTTAATTAAATGAAGAAAAAGAGGAATGCCAAACCACACAGAATTTTACGAGAATAGAGTAAGATAAAGTTAAAAAAATACATTGAAGCGTGTAATGTTGACCCACGAGATATCATGTGCAATAGGCCGTTTTTTTTGTAATGGCGCCAAATTCAATGCATCCGTCTTTTGTGAAGTGCCTCGATACGAATTATTTCATTCACCTACTACACATAATTGTATTTCAGTAGTCAGAATACCTACGTCATGTACATTAGCTGTTAACAGGTAGGACAAATATAATGACTTGCACTACCTAACAACACGTAGTATATTAAATCACATTGCAATTTGTATTCTCACTACAATCAATCTTAATAGGTGAGTGAAATCGTATCAAGGCACTTCAAACAGATTATTATTTTTTTTAATAATTTGATTACATAAAGAAAATTGCCTCTTTATGGGGGGTTTAGAGCGCTGTAGACATAAAATTCTCTGGCGGGATTCAGATTTCTCTGAGTATTAATGTCGTTCCGCAGCAGGTCTTCTGCAAGGCAATCGCCCTATCAACTAAGCTATCATAATGGCAGAAATATTACCAAACGTAGAGCTTATTCAAGTACCACAGGTTATGAAATAAGTGGGCCTACTCAGTGTATGAAAAACAAGGCTCACATACCACTTTACTGTTTAAACATTTCTATGAGCACATAATCTCCTATGACAGAACCCTTGTAAAGGGATATTGACAGCTAGGGGCCATGCTTTGAGGAAGGGGAAGGAGCGGGGTGATCGGAACCTACAGGGGCTTTTTGGGGGTGGGGCGGATAATATGATATAATACACACTAAAGTAGAGTACCTAGCTCTGTATGATATAGGTCTATATTTAATATTGCTGTACGTACGATTTGAACCGGTATAACAAATGACGTATACATCGACAGTATCATTAGAGAAAATGAGAATTCCATACCGTCTACGTCCTCGGGTTGGAATTTTCTGTGATTCGAATTAGCGAGCTCGATATGAATTATCCGACTATACTCAACGAGATATAAGTAGACGAAGTACCGGAATGATTGTACCACAAATACCCCAGTTGCCCCATGGTCTAATTTCCTACATGAACTCCTATTGCAATACAGCCCCTAGTCTTATGTTGTTGTCGTTGTTGTTGTTTTCAAATAAAGAAATCTCGATTGATGATTTCAATGAATAGCACAACCGACGTGCAACGTGCCTACGTGTCTTGATTTCGAGCTTAATTTTTTCGTGAAAATTCACAACCAGAGTGATTTTTTTTTGTATTTCTGAATATTGTGTAGTGACGTGAAGAACCATCTACATACTGCTACGTAACATTTGAATGAAAGTATTATGCCAACTAGAGGGAAAAGTCAGCAAAAAACTGATTGTCGGAAAAGGAAGGAACCGACTGAAAATGAACGGAGTCAGTGGCGGATCCAGGGGGCCGGGGGCCCGGGCCCTCCCTAGAAAAAAACAGGTAAAAACACCCTTTTTTGAAAAAAAGAAGTTGGGCCCTCTCCCCTGGCGCCCAAGGGGGGGGGGGGGGGTGGTGGGAAAAAAAATTACCCTTCATTTATAGCGGACGATGTATACTACGTAATAGCTGCAAAGTTGGAGGAGCAGGTTGTAGAGAAAGTGTATCAAGCTGTCAATTTGGATTTGAAGAAATACACAGATGAAGTAGGAACCATGAAAAAGAAAATAGCTGAAATGAAGCAGGAAACAAAAGTGCTACAGGATGAGAAAGAAGATGCAGAACAATATAGTAGGAGAAATTGTCTGCGAATATATGGCATTCCCGAAGAACCAGACGTGAAGACAGATGAACTCGATTGTGTTCAATACGAAGCTCGGTCTTACAGTTCAACCGGACGCGATAGATCGCAGTCACCGCATCTCTCCACGTCCGAGCCAAGATGTTGATGATGGACGCGAGTCATCGACTTCGACACCGTACGCGAGTGCTACGAGGAGGAACAAACCGAGACCGATCATAGTGAAATTTAGCAGATATAATGTCCGAAATGATGTGTACAGAGCCAGGACGAGACTGGAGAATGCTGATGGACCGAAAATCTGGCTGAAGGAGGATCTCACTGCCAAGCGAGCTAGCCTCTTTGGGAACTTGTAAACAGCAAAAAGTCTAGGTCCTGCTGGACTCAGGATGGAAACATCTTCGCTCTAAGAACAAGGGACTCAAAAAAGATTAGGATCAGGACTACACAAGACATTGAAAACTTGTAAGAAATCCCTTTTCCACTCTGTTTTATTTTCAATAGCTAATTATAAATTATGCCTCGACCTATTCATCTGACTCACGTTGAATTTCCATGTCTAGGTTGCCGGAAAGAAGTGAAAGAATATCATAATGCCTTATTATGTGTACACTGTAATAAATGGGCTCATCTGAGATGTTCACGTGCATCTACTGATACTTTTAACTCTGATGCCAATTGGATGTGTGATGTTTGTATCCTTAAAGAACTCCCTCGATACGTTGATGAACCTGATATTTTTTGTAGAAATTCTGATGCATATAACTATGAAAGTGTAGAAAAATGTTTTGAAAAGCTGAATTCACTCTCTGGTATTAATATTTGCCATTTAAATGTTTGCACTCTGATGAAGAATTTTGAAGAGATTCGTAATATTTTAACCACATCTAACATCCATATTTTTTCTTTATGTGAAACGCGATTAGATGGTTTTATTTCTAACCCTGAAATATCCATATCGGGTTATAAAAGTGTGAGATTAGATAGAAATAAAAATGGTGGTGGAATTATAACTTATATTAAAGACACCGTACCATTCAGTATAAAAATGAATTCTTTGTTGATGGTTTGGAACTAATGTGCTTGGATATCTGCTTACCAAAGCAAAAACCCTTCTTAATAGTTTATTGGTACAGACCACCTAATTCCCATAATGCACACTTTGAGAAATTTGAAACTTTGTTACAACTCTTAGAGTCATCCTCGAAAGAATTTATTATCTTTGGGGATCTCAATTGTGATTTATTAAAAAGAACTATGTCAAGTCAAACGAAAACTTTGAAGCGTTTAAGTGAAGAATACGATTTGAAACAATACATAAATAAGCCAACAAGAGTAACCTGTATGACTGAGACATTAATTGATGTGTTTTATTCTTCTAATCATGAAAAAGTTTCTTTCAGTGACGTCATCCCATTGAGCTTGAGCGATCACTTTATGATAGTATGTAATCTTGGTAGAGTAAGAACCATGAAAACACAACACAAGTACATATATAGTCGAAATACGAAAAGATTTGATTTAGCTCAATTTAAATTGGATCTCTAAAGTTCACTGGGATGATGTGCTTTCTGACCCTGATCCAATCAGTGCTTTTGATAAATGGAGCTCTAAGTTCAATTTAGTCTTAAATAAACATGCCCCATTAAGAAGAAAAAGAATTCGTCATAAAGATACACCATGGATGAATAATGAAATTTTATGTAGAATGCGAGAAAGAGATCGAATGAAAAGAAAAGCTAAAGGATCAGGGTCATCGAATGACTGGGTGATGTATAAAAAACTAAGAAATGCTGTCACATCCATGATTAGGGAATCTAAAAAGAGATATGTTTCGGAAAGCATTTCGAAAAATGAAGGTAAATTAAATGCAATGTGGAAATCATTGAGACGTATCATATACCTAAAAATGTCAATGATAGCGGTTTTAAAAAGATAGTTATTGACAATAAAGAAATAACAGGATCTAAACATATTGCATCATGTTTGAATGATCATTTTGTTGATTTACCATCTAAGCGAAAGGGAACCAAAATATTTGGTGGAAATATGGATCAGTATATGTATGATTACCTTTCAAAGAATGAACTATTATGTCATAACCAACACGGTTTCCGCCCGAAACATTCGACTTTAACTGCACTCTTATCTCTCACAGATGATGTTTGTAAAAATTAGACAATGGGTATGTAATAGGTTTTGTAACGCTTGACTTAGAAAAAGCGTTCGATTTTGTATCGTTTGAGATTTTGCTTAAAAGCTAAGATATTATGGTTTTGATCAAAACTCAATTTGTTGGTTTCAGGATTATTTCCATGATAGGGAACAATGCACTTTGGTAAACGGTAACATGTCACAGAGCAGAAAAGTAACAAGCGGAGTGCCCCAAGGAAGTATCCTTGGGCCATTGATGTTTATTATCACTCTGAATGATTTATATAAATCAATCAACAAATGTTCCCTTTCTCTGTATGCGGATGACCCTTGCATGTATTTTGCTGCAAAAGACCCAAAGATATTAGAGAAAGTAATCAATGGTGATTTGAAATCAGCTACGACATGGTTTTCAAATAATGAATTGTTGCTTAACGTTGACAAATGTCAGTTCACGTTAACCGGTTCAAAGTCAAATTTGGGTCGTTTCTGAAATGTTGATATTCGTCTAAATAACAAAAAATTACTTAGAGTAATGGAATGGAAATATCTTGGGATTTTGCTTGACTGCAATCTTTCATGGAACCCACAAATAGACCATGTAAAGAAAAAGGTTTTAAAGACGTATTTTGCTTTAAAGAGAATGAGGCAATTCACAGATGAAAAGATAGCATTAATACTGTACAAAACCTTAATTCAGCCTCATTTCGCTTATTGCAGCACAATTTGGATGAACGGTAAAGAAACTCGGCTAAACCAACTTCAAACTCTACAAAATAGATGTATGAGATCTGTACTCGGAGTGAATAGTAGATTTCACACTAAAATTCTTTATAAAACCCTTGAAATTGACATGCTAAAAGAGTACTGGGTCAAACAGGCTTTAGTTACTATATTTAAGCTGTTACATAATCTTGGTCCACCTGTTTTATCTTTATTAATCGAATTTAATACTGGGGGGCGTTTCATGAAACAATTAGTCGGTGGTTTTCACCGACTAATATCATTTTCACCGACAATTTTATTGTCACCGACTATTTTCCAGGCCTCTGATTGGTCAAATTTAGTCGGCGCCGACAGTTGTCGGTGGACAAATGTTGATGAATATGGTTGCAAATAGGGTAAAACATGTTACTGATATGAGTAGCAATCGTTTTTATAAACTCATTCCTTCAAGAACTGTATTAACTAACACGTGTTGCCTTTATTGGGAAAAGAAACTTAATGTAGATATTGATTGGTCTACTGTATTCAAGCGTAATCTTGCACACATTAGAGAAAACAAATTGCGAGAGTTTAACTTGAAATTACTGTATAATCTATTGCCAGTAAAAAGTAATCTTTTCAAATGGGGAATATCTAATGACGATGTATGCCCAAAATGTAATATAAAGGAGGATATAAATCACGCATTTATCGAATGCAAACTAAATAAGCCCTTTATTAAACATCTGAAAGAAATATTACAAGAAATATACCAAGTAAAGATATTGAAGTTCAGTATCCAACACTTGCTCAAAATAGATTGTGAAAATCATTGTACTTTATTCCTAACTATAGCTTTTGGACCATTTATAAATTGATTGTCGATCGGAACATGACTGGAATAGACAAAAGAAATGTTGTTTTCAAACAAATTTTCCAAAGAGAAATTATAAAAAGATTGGAAATTCAGTCAAATACAAATATGACCAGAGAGCACAAGTTTTTACCAAAAGAGCTGTTACGTGTTATTTAAAATAAAATAAAAGAAGAAAAAAAGGGAGAAAAAGAGGGAAAAAATATCAGTTTAATACTAATGTTAATGATGATTCAAATGCTTTGCAAAGCAAGACTTAGTTTTAGTTTCAATTCTTTGTTATGCAAATAATGATGCTTTTGTGATTATGTAAGTTTGATTTGTATTATTGTATTTTTGAATGTATATCTAATAAATCCTCTGACGAGGCAAAGAAAAAAAAAAATTAATCGAATTTAATACTGGGGGGCGTTTCATGAAACAATTAGTCGGTGGTTTTCACCGACTAATATCATTTTCACCGACAATTTTATTGTCACCGACTATTTTCCAGGCCTCTGATTGGTCAAATTTAGTCGGCGCCGACAGTTGTCGGTGGACAAATGTTGATGAAATGCCCCCCTGATGTAGGCTATATGTTTCGTTATGCTAATTCACATATTCCCCTTCCAAGACCTCACACAAATTTTCTTCAGCATAGTCCATTATATCATGCATCAAAGCTTTTTAATACCTTGCCCAACGATCTCAGGATTATAAATGTCGTTAAATCTTACAGTATTGAGATCAGCAAAATTAAAGATATTGGCTCACTTCTTTCATCTCGTGGATACTAATTTTTTTTTCTTTTCTTTCTTTCTTTTGACACTATGATTCGATTTTGTACTTAAATTTCTGTAAATATGTTCATTTTTTATAACTTGCATATTTGTTTGTAAAATGTATTTTCATTGTTTTATATTCTATTGTTCGAATTTTATGTAATCACGGCCTCGCTGAAAAACAGCATTTGCTGAATGCGGGCACAATTAATGTATTTGTTTTTAAACCATGAATAAATAAAATATACCATACCATACCATACCATAAACCATGTCAGTAGATTGTAATGTCCTTTTTTGTAATTGTTTTTGTGTTTCATCGTCAGTTTTCCATAAATCGGTATTATGTCTCGTATGTATATCTTATTCACTAATTCACTAATTGGCCTCTATATTATTTGATACATTTTTAGTTATAATTGTTTTCTTTCTTATTTATTATTTTACATGTAGCTGGCAGTGGCGGAAAGGACGGGTAAGTCGGGGCAGTTTATTTCTCTCTCTCTCTCTCTCTCTTTCCGGTCCTCTTCTCCGATGACCCACCCCTTCTCTCTGAGGCTCTCTCATACACAATATCCACACACACGCGCACACACACCCTCTGTCTGTCTGTCTGTCTCTCTCTCTCTCTTACTCCCATCCTCCTTTATTTACCCCTATCATTTTGTATTAAAATCCCTTAAACAATTTCAATGTATCCCAGAGCAGGGGTGTCTCTGGAGGGAGTGTGGGTTGTTAGGCCTTCTCCTTAGAGTAACGACATCCCATGATTTGAGGGTTACATGTCGTTTTTTCAAAGGTTCATTAATCTGAAGGTTTGTCTTTCCGAATATTCTTAATTCCGAAAATGAAATAGATTACGAACCTTTGGAATAATGAGCCTTATTTCATGTTCAGAATTGTGAAATCTGTTTCTTTTTCGGAATTTTGAACCATATTCCATTTCCAGAATTACGAACTTTCGTAGTAATACATTAAAAATTCAAAATTCTGAACCCTAATTCATTGTCGGGAATATGGGAAATTCATATTTTTGGAAAAACGAGTAACCCTCGATTTCGAAGTCATTCTGTTTTCACTAATCACTATGCATTTCTATTCAAGAGCGATGAGCACCTGCAAATTCTAAAAAGGAAGAATTCGAAACGTCATTAATTTTGTCCCTCCCCAAAAAAATACAGTTAACAACTGAATTATTCATACCCTTACCAAGTTTTTTTAAGTATATGAGAAAATGATTTGTCCAAATGTATGTTTCTTGAGAATATGACATATCAAAGCTTACATCTAAAAGTATTCAACAAAGGCCCTACTAATTCAGCTAGTCCACCTTTCATTACGAATAACACAAAAAACATCAACTTTACAAGGGGTATATGAATAATTTAGTTGTTAACTCTACTAGTCAGTTGGCTTAGTTAAATTATCGTTACTTCCCGGATAAAAGCACCATTTTTGGTACAGGGCTTCCTTAGGAACTTCTAAACGATATTAGGCTAGGAGCCCCCGGCACAAAGTGAGTTTTTGTTGTACAAACGCCATGGGGCCCCAAATCACACATATGTGAATATTTATGTCGGGGGCTCCTACCCTACCATCATTCAGCAGGTCCTAATGAAGCCCTGTACCAAAAATGGCGTTGTACAACAACAACTCAATGTTATATTACCTTACAAATTATTTGTGGACTATGAGGCGACGCCCCTGTCCCACACCCTTATATGATATTCTTGCCGGGGGCTCCTACACTAATATCGTTCAGTAGGTCCTAAGGAAGCCCTGTACCAAAAATGGCATTTGTACAACAACAAATCAATGTTATAAAATCAATTGGGGGCTCCAAAAAGACGCCCCGCCCCCACACCCTTAAATTGAAATTTTTGCCGGGGGCTCCTAGCCTAATATCGTTTAGTAGGTCCTAAGGAAGCCGTGTACCAAAAATGGTGCTTTTTTCCGGCAAGTAACGATAATCGATAAATTTGACGCTAAGCCACCTGACTATATATACGTTCATGTCGTAACTCCTTAAGTATATGCAGGGACTTTATTTTACACTCTCTTTTAACAACAAATCCTGTCAGCAAGCATGTAATTATTCGAGACTTGATAGTAAATTACTTAAAATGTGATGACTTGGGAAGAGGGGAGGGGGGCTTGCTCGAAAAAATTAGGTCGGAAATCCTCGGTTCGAATTGTCTGCAGGCATCGGCATATCATGTCGAAATGATTGACAATATCACACCGTATTTCACTGCTGTATTTATTTTTTGCATTTGTAATGAAAGTAGCTCACATTTGGTGTAAATGTGTTTCTTCTCTTCTTTAACAGGAACCATCCAAATTATCCTGACCTTAGCAAGCATAATAATTATTTGGCCGAGGGTATGACGCCTTCCATCTACAAGAAACTTGCTGATCTTCGCACACTTTCTGGTTACTCTGTGGATGAATGCATGCAAACTGGCGTGGACAATCCGGGGCACCCTTTCATCAAGACTGTCGGATTGGTGGCTGGGGATGAAGAGTCTTTCGATCTCTTTCGTGACCTTTTCGATCCAGTTATTAGTAAGAGGCACAACGGCTATCCCGCCAACGCCAAGCACGTTACCGATATCAACCCAGACCATCTTGTTGGGGGCGACGACTTGGATCCAAAGTATGTGCTGTCATCTCGAGTTCGTACAGGTCGCAGCATTAGAGGATACGCCCTCCCTCCGTACTGCTCGAGGGCTGAACGGCGAGACGTGGAGAAAATTTGCATTGACGCACTGGCAACTCTAGATGGGCCACTCAAAGGCACATACTACCCACTAAAGGGCATGACAAATGAACAGCAGGACAAACTAATTGCAGATCATTTCCTATTCGATAAGCCCGTTTCTCCTTTGCTTATGTCGGCTCGCATGGCCCGTGATTGGCCTGATGCACGTGGGATCTGGCACAATGCCGATAAGAACTTTCTGGTTTGGGTTAATGAGGAAGATCACACTCGGGTTATTTCCATGGAAACAGGTGGCAACATGAGGAATGTCTTTCAACGATTCTGTAATGGTCTCAACAAAGTCGAGAATGCTCTCAAATCGAAAGGGTATGAATTCATGTGGAATGAGCATTTGGGATATGTGCTCACTTGTCCATCCAATCTTGGTACAGGCGTGCGTGCGGGAGTCCACGTCAAGATTCCTCATTTCAGCAGGCATCCGGATTTTCAAGCCGTTCTGACTCATTACCGACTCCAGAAGCGCGGTACAGGAGGCGTGGACACAGCATCCACTGACGGCACATTCGACATCTCTAACGTAGATCGTCTTGGCACTTCTGAAGTACAACAGGTACAGACCGTGGTTGACGGTGTCAAGAAGCTAGTGGAGTTGGAAAAGGTCCTTGAGAGTGTCAGCCTCCTGATACCACGAGATCCAGCGGTGGTTCAAGCAGAACGTACGAAAGAAGGATATCCAGACTTTTCCAAGCACAACAACCATATGGCCAACTGTCTGACATACGACATTTGGAAAAATCTCAAGGACAAGAAGACGCCCAGTGGCTTTACTCTGGATGGCTGCATCGGAACAGGAGTCATGAACCCTGGTCATCCTCACATCATGACTGTTGGAATGGTTGCAGGAGATGAAGAATCCTATGACGTCTTCGCTGATATCTTTGACCCGGTCATTGATGCACGACACGGAGGTTATCCCAAAGATGCAGTTCATGTCACCAACTTGAAATTTGAAGATCTCAAAGGAGGAGATAACCTGGATCCCAAGTACGTCTTGTCTTCCCGTGTTCGCACAGGACGCAGCATCCGCGGATATGGTCTCCCCCCACACAGCACTGTGGAAGAGAGAGCTGCCGTAGAGAAAATCACGATCGGAGCACTTGCCAAATTCGATGGAGAGCTGAAGGGAAAATACTACCCACTGGAAGGGATGTCAGATGAAATGCAAACAAAGCTGATAGATGACCATTTCCTCTTTGATAAGCCTGTATCTCCGCTTCTCACAGCTGCAAAAATGCATCGTGATTGGCCACAGGGAAGAGGCATTTGGCACAACGACAACAAGAACTTCTTGGTGTGGGTCAATGAAGAAGATCATATCCGTGTCATCTCTATGGAGAAGGGTGGGAACATGCGAGGGGTCTTCAAGCGTTTCTGTGAAGGTTTGCAGAAGTTCGAGCAGACAGTCAAGAAGGATGGTAAGGACATTATGTGGAACAAACACCTGGGATACGTACTTACCTGTCCGTCTAACTTGGGAACCGGTCTACGCGGTGGCGTCCATGTGAAACTGCCTCTTACGAGCAAGTATCCAAGATTTGACCAGATCCTAAGAGCCCTCCGACTTCAGAAGAGAGGTACAGGTGGAGTAGATACTGCCTCAACTGATGGAACCTTCGACATCTCTAACCTAGATCGTCTTGGCACTTCTGAAGTACAACAGGTTCAGATGGTGGTTGACGGCGTTGAGCTTCTCATCAAAATGGAGAAGAAACTCGAGAAGGGAGAGGACATCTCTGATCTTCTACCGCAGCAATGCCGTCCTAAACCACCAATAAAGCCTTTCAGTTCTGACTACCCCGATTTCTCTCAGCACAACAACTGGATGGCCAAGTGTATGACCGAAGAAATCTACAACAAGATTTGGAAATTGAAGACAAAAGGTGGAGTCACCCTGAATGACTGCATTCAAACCGGCGTTGACAATCCTGGACATCCCTACATCATGACTGTTGGTTTGGTAGCTGGAGATGAAGAGTGCTATAAGGTTTTTGCTCCTCTCTTCGACCCGGTGATAAGTGCCAGGCACGGCGGCTACGCTATTGATGCCAAACACCCTACCAACCTCAATGCAGCAGAGCTTAAAGGCGGAGATGATTTGGACTCCGACTTCGTTCTGTCCACTCGTGTCCGCACTGGTCGTTGCATCCGCGGCCTTGGTCTCCCTCCATGTTGCACCAGAGCAGAGCGTGCTGCAGTTGAGAAAATTACATGTGATGCATTGGCTACCTTAGATGGGCCATTGAAAGGAAAGTACTACCCACTAACCGGTATGACAGACGAAGAGCAAGAGAAGCTCATCGAAGACCACTTCCTCTTTGACAAACCTGTATCCCCGCTTTTGCTTTGTGCCAATATGGCACGTGATTGGCCACAGGGTCGTGGTATCTGGCACAATGATGAGAAGAATTTCCTTGTCTGGGTCAACGAAGAAGATCACACTCGAGTCATCTCCATGGAGAAGGGCGGAAACATGAAGCGAGTGTTTGAGAGGTTCTGCGACGGTCTCAAAAAGGTCGAAGACGCCATCAAGTCCAAGGGTTACGAGTTCATGTGGAATGAGCATCTTGGTTATGTACTGACATGTCCATCCAACCTCGGTACGGGACTGCGTGCAGGCGTCCATGTCAAGGTGCCTCTGTTAAGTCAACAGAAAATCTTTGACTCTATCCTTGACCACATGCGCCTGCAAAAGCGAGGAACAGGAGGTGTAGACACAGCCTCTACTGACGGCACCTTTGATATTTCCAACTCGGATCGTATCGGTTTCTCCGAAGTCCATCTCGTCCAACAACTCGTAGACGGTGTCAAGCTCCTCGTCAACCTCGAAAAGGCTCTCATGAAGGGAGAAGACATCAACAGTCTCCTGCCAGAGAAGCTACGGGCAGCACCAGCAGCAAAAAAGTAAAAACTAAGATCAATACCTCTACTGAACAAACTGGACTTTGGAACTCAAATGTAGAAAAGTAACTGTTATCTTGAATTTTACCCAATCATACGTTGAGGAGACTTTTCAACGGTTTCAATTTCAACCCTTTCGAAAGGTGCAGATATATTTGGGAAACTAATCTGTATTTACAGAACGCCTACTTGTTGACAAACAATACTTAGAAACGGTACTATCACGTGCAAGAAAATTCAACCAAATAACATTCACAGTACACTTTCCATTAAATAATTGGCCTGTACTATCCTCGAAGTTCGAGTCCCATCTTCAATAAACCCATCTCTACCTGACGAAAAGTGACCAAGAATGGCATTCACTATTTACGACATTGGTTGTATCATCACAATCTCATTATCCAAAGCATATCTGGCTCTTTAGAAATCTGTAATAATATGCTACAACACAGTTTAATTTGAGATTAATAGAATAAAATATGCGACCCCGCGTGCACTACATCTGCAGTATTTTTTTATTCTTAAAATAAAACGTTGCATTAAAGAGAGTACAGTGAGAGATACACTAGCGGCAGCGGTGGGATCAAGCATGCCGGATATATAACTGTGCAATCTGTACATGGAGATGCCAAGTCAATTAGACAATAGAAGCACCGGGAAGACAATTGGAAGAAGATTGTACGGTACGTAGACGTAAATGCTTCTACGATGGAATTCTTTGCCAGCTCCGCCTCGAATGCAATATTTACAGATAGGCAACAGATTGATGTTTCTAGTCTTAGTATTGTCCAAAGTGCATATGATACACCAAAGCCTGGTCTTAGTCTCATGAGAGTTCCATTATCGTTTGTATAAATCCATGTACAAATTATACTATACCATTCTATCAAAGGAAAATTTGAAATTGGTAACTTGGAACCTGAAAATTCCGCCGGTCTGGGAGACAGTTATAAACGGGGAACTATAGTTGATTAAGTTTGATGGTGGTGCTGAATATTCTGTTCCATCAAAGGCAATTAAGAAAAGAAACGCACAATACAAGCTTTCTAACAATCAAACGCAAAGGACTGAAGAAGTGAAAAAGAAAGAAAAAAAAAGAAGAAAAAAAAGAATTACCGAAGAAAACATGTCTTGTGATAAGATAAATGAAATTAAATCCATATGCGTGTATTTGGAGTGACATTCAATGATAAATCTTGTTTGCAACATTCTTCTGCTCAAAACTGATGGGCTATAGACAAATATTGATGTGATTGTATTTTAAAGTCGTTCTTGATAATGAATTTAGATTAAAGAGTGAAATTGACGTGACTTTGCCCAACATATCTAGTTGTTTCTTCATTTTTTTTTCATTTTCATTTTTTCATTTTATTTCATTTCCAGGAATATGAAGGAGTGTAACAATAATAAAGAATACAAGAAAACGAAGTACAATAATAAATACAATAAAAGAAAGAAAAATCAACTAATTTGAAAAAATGTGGGTATTGTATGTTGGGTAACGTGCAAATATGTTGTAATACATGTAAATTATAGAACGCTATAATATGATGTTCGGTTGGTTTGTCATGAATTGTATTTAGTATAATAGGATTCGAGTGCAGTTTGAATTATATAAGCCAACATATACCTAGATATCTTATAAGTAGTCCTGTACACTTGCTTATGGACTCCTAAGGCAGCACAAGAAGATTTGTTGTTGTTGTTGTTGTTGTACATATGTAATCAATTGGATATAACTCATTGACTGTGCAGAAGATTTTGATATCTCAGAACTATGTCCTGGTGATCATGATGTATTTGAACAACATGCTGAGCTAAACCAGAAGGGAAATGTGTTGGTATTTTTTTCGTTTAGTAGTACATGGTCATATTTGATTTTGATATTATGAATTTTGAATTATTTGACGTGTTGTTTTCTTTCTTGCCAACTTAACTTAAACTAAAGCAGAATGTATATCAATTCGACTTCTATATAGCTTTGATGTTTTCTCTTTCGTGGGTATTCATTTTATTTGTTAGGCTTATGACGTTATTTTTATATTCCATAGTTTGTAGCACTGACAGAGAAAAATAGAGTCTGCTTATTGGCTTAAATTCATTTTTAATTTGGTCTCCATATTCAGCTTTGATGGATTATTACAAAGCAAGAAGAAAAAGATTTAAGTTGATTTTGTCACTCCGACATTGGCAAAGATGTGTAATGAAAGGGGTTTAAATAAAGTGTATTCTGTTTCATCGTTTAAATCACTAGCGACTTTATTCAGTCACAATTTGCTGTTCCACTTTTGCTTGACTCGGTTGCTTTTTTTTCATAATTCATTTGTTGTTTTATTTTACTTCACTAAATAGAACATTTTAAATGTAAAATGCAACAAAAAAATACAGGCCAAAACATGAAATCAACATTTACAATCTGTACTGAGGCTAAGAAGAAATCTAATCTACATGTATGACAGTATACAAGAAGAGAGAGGGGGTAAATATCACGAAAAAATTCTCGCACTACCAAATAAATATGTGATCTTGATTGATTGGGTCTCATACAGGGTATCACAACCAGGGTATACACATTGTCTCCATTAGTGTGAATTAGATTATGATTTTAATCTTATGTTTGGTTTGACAAGGAAAAGCTTCCATTTACGCCTAAACTTTGTTGTTGTTTATTTTGCGTAAGAGGGGTTGCATCGTTAAAACACACTGCTATCCACGGAAATTGTGATCAAGATTTGGTGTTGATGCAAAATCGTAAGGGGAAATTGATTTTATTCTGCTGGATACTAATGAAGGAGTGTCAATAGCTCCCTCTGGTGGTGATTACTCGTCGATGCCCAGAGCTCTCCCTCTGGTGGTGATTACTCGTCGATGCCCGAGTTGAAAGCTAGAGTTCGAGTCAAATGAAATATCTGTTAATGAATCAGAGCTAAATAAAAATAAAGTATGCAACCCCATTATCACGTCTGCAATGCTTGTTCGTCTGTTTTGTCTTTCATTTAATTTTTATTAACTGGACGGGGGACACTTTATATAGAGTCATCCCTTTCGAAATTCTATCTACGAATTCATTACTCGTGTCGGCAAATTTGGAGAAAGGAGAGAAAGAGAAAGAGAAAGAAAGAGTGCGAGAAAGAGAAAGAGAAAGAGAAAGAGAGATAGAGAGAGAGATAAATAGGGAAAGGGCAAGGGAAAGAGAGAGAGAGAGAGAGAGAGGGAGAGAGAAAGAAGGGGAAAGGGAGTGAGAGATAGCTAAGCAGAAGAAAAAATAAAAGATAGAGAGAGAGAGAAAAAAAAAGGAGAGATATCAGGCTTTAGGAGAGGAGGGAAGAGGGAGAGAAAAGAAGTGAGAGATGGAGAGAAAAAGGTAAAGAAGAGAAAGGGGAAGGGATAAAGAGAGTAGCGAGAGAGAGAGAGAGAGAGAGAGAGAGAGAGAGTGGGGAGTAGGGAAGGAAAGATATTGAGAGAAAGGAGACAGATTAAAGGGAAGGAGAGCGTGGATGAGACAAAGGGGAAGGAGGGAAAGAGATAGGACAATGAGAGGTTATGGAAGACATACAAAAACTGGCCAACGGAGACTGAGGGGAAATAATTGCATAGTTACGACACCGTATCCAGACACCTACCCCCTGGACATCCACCCCCGGATAACTACCCCCTAGGACAACTACCCCCTAGGATAGTTGTCCGGTTGGTAGTTGTCCTAAAGGATGGTTGTCGAAGGGGGTATCAGTAGTTGTTTGGGGATAGTTGTCCTATAGGGGGAAGTTGTCTGGGGGTAGTTGTCCGGGGGTAGTTGTCCGGGGGTAGTTGTCCGGGGGTAGTCGTGCTAGAAGGTGGTTGCCCTAGGGGGTAGTTGCCCTAGTGTGTAGTTGTCTTAGAGGGTGGTTATCCTAGGGGTGGTTATCCGGGGTGGTTGTCCAGGGGGTAGGTGTCCTAGAACCTTACGAAACAGCTGAAGGGCCCTTTCATTTGACAACTCTAGGCATGTATTGGACTAAAAATTCAACGCTAATGTTAAGTCTGATCTAAGTTGGTTTAGAAAGTCGGTTTGTAACTTAAACCATGATTATAGCCATGTAAAACGTGGCAAGTGTAATAGTAATGAGAAGATGTACCATGATTCTTTTCATAAAGATAAAGACCGATTTGCGTAACACCATTTTTTGTTTAAAAGCTAAGGAGTGTTGTACTGTGCATAGGATCTTAAATTTTATTAATTTTTCATTCATAATGACTTTATTAATTCCCTTTCGAGTGAATTTTTTTTTTAACGGCAGCCCATTGATCAACTAAAATCAAGGAAAGCTTTATAGGGAGCATCCCAAAGACATGCTTTAGCCAGGGCATGTCTCAACTTTAATATCCCTCTCTTAATTGCATCGGGTTATTAATGCTCGAGTATACAATACACGATGATACCGGTGATAATCTATATCGAGAATAATCATATCTTATAGTGGTGAACTACTGGGTATGCAAATCAAAGTTTTAAAAAATGTCGGTCATTTTCAAATAAAAAATCGGGAAATCAAGAAACAGTCCAAAATGACATATACATGTAGATAAGGGGGATGCCAGGAAATCAAATCACAACAAATGGGAAACTATAAAATGTATACATTGTGTTCTTGCTATTCTTGATTCGGTGGTAGATGGCGCTCTTCAATCTGTTGAGAAGATCTCCCGTAGGTTGGGATTATTTGGTCCAAAATTAAAAAGCTTGACAGGCAATTGAGGATCAGACTGATGATTGCTAATGAATCATCGACAATCCTTATAAAAGTCAAACAAATTGCACACAATAAGCACACAGAAGTTTTATATTATTACATGGGAAATTTTATTTCCTTAATATATATGAAGATTATCAAACTACCACAAATATCAGAGGTTTTTCTGGATTATCATAAACCTGAATAAAAATGCTAAATATCATTTAATTCATGCAGTTACATTTGTATAAAAATACAAAGTTATTGACCATTTCATTAGTGTACGGTTACGCTTCTTTCTATCAGTCAGCACATATTTCATCATGTATATCTTTGGCAAAATTCTGTCTCGTCTCATATTGGTTATGTTTCCTGGACAAGTAGGTCGCCATTTTTCATTTACTTTGTCATACTTCATTGCATTGCCAACAGCAATAATGTTTGGACCATGAAAGAAGGCAACTGTAGTATTAATAGTTCAAAGTTCGGCGATTTTAAAATGAAACGTTTGCAATTGTTTTTATGATCTTAAGATTATCAATTGAAGTGTTGCACCATCAGTGTCCAATCTAATGGCATAATGACTTAATCACTACGGATTGGAAGCCATTACATGTATTTCATGTCACACACAAAAATGACATTGCTTTCCTTTAAAAACCATCAGGCATGAAAAAGATGCCTTTATACTCATTTTTACTTTGAGCAAAATATTAACATAGGCTTTTTTATGATTGAAATCATTTAAGTGTGAAGAGCGAGAAACCAGAATATTTTACAATAAAAAATTTGTCCCTAACATAAATGATAGATACTTTGTATATATGTCCCTGTACACAATTAATGGAGACAAGAAAGTAAGTTTTGACCTTGAAGTCACTAAATAATTGTCACTTTGCTTGAATATTTCAAAGCATTTTTTAAAAGCAAATCAAACCATCAAACCAAAAGTCTCAATGGTTAGCCAGGGTTCTAATGCATTTTCTTTCCTCTGCAAGGTAAAATATACCACAATCTTACTATTACTTAGCAGGACAGATTTGAAGTTCACTTCTACTGCAAATGTTTCATGACACACACATACACACACACAAAACGATCATCAGCAAATAATACTTGCAGATAGTGATTTGATTTGTATCAAATACAAATTAGAATATGACATACAATGTTGCATGATTTAGTGAAACTATCCACAAACCAAGCAATGGAAGTTAAAGAATAAACCAACGATATACAATTGAGATAAAGGAGAAAAGTTATTGATTATTGCACTCAGGTAAGGAATTAAACCGTTTGTGTTCTCCACATATATTATTCATTATCATATACTCACTATGTAGCTTCATTTTTTTTAGTAATCAATAAAATTATCACCAGAATTGCATTCTGAACATAGTTTAACTTATCTGTTTATGATGAGAAATTTCTTTAGTATTACATTTGAGATGATATAGCAGATATACAATAAAGGGTGATTAATACATGAAATTATATGTGAGAGGGGGAATACTTAAAAAAAAGAGAACAAAATTGTATCAATTCACTATGTATTTGAGACCTGAAAACATCCTGACAATTACTTGAGAAAGATAAACATACAAATTGGTCAAATAGAAGCAATATAAAGTGAAACCAAATATTAAAAGGTAAAAATGAAACACTCTGATATACATTCCAAAGCTTTTCTGAAAAAATAAATAACATCATAATAGGTCCTCTCCCAGTTATAAAAATACACAAGAGCTGGATGCCTTTTAATCTTATCTAATGTTTAAAAACTTAAAAAGTGATATGAACAAAACAAGAACTACAAAAAAATAACCCAAGAAGTAAAAAAGTTGCTTTATACAAATCACAATGACCTCCCGTTTGGAAAAACAGTAATGTATGTAGTGCTCCCTGGTGTAAAGGATATGCTTTTGTGCAGCTTAAAAACTATTATGGTATCAGCATCACATTATAGGCACACAGATACCAGTACTGCAATTTCCATTTCCTGGTCCCAGATACACTGAATTATCATTTCTTATCCAATCAAATCATTACCTGAACATAAATGCAGGTAAGAAATGTAAATGAACAAAGTGCTGTGATCTATATTTCCTAAGTTTTCTGTGAAACTTTCTGCTTTGAAGGAAAAAAAGATTTGCCACAAAAAGAAGAGCAAAGTTTAACTTATTATTTGCCTATTCAACCTTGTATCCAGTACCTATAATCATAAGTATAAACACAGACGAACCAAAGATTTTGTGAAAGTATTGTGAAGCATGCATACAAATCCACTTTTCAAAGTGAAGCTCAAATCATATTTTAACAAAAACATCAATAAGTTTTGTTTTTAAATCACTGAAGGGAAGGACAGGTGTATTATGGTGACACAACTGATCCATCCTGAATAGCAGTATAGCGCCCTCTATGTATGATACCTCTACAGGCTCACACAGTACATGTTAGTGCATAGACTCATCCGTCATTTCTTTTATTGCAATAGAGATTGCAATTCAAAGGCTCACACAGAAAGAAATTGTTCATTGGACACGAAACTCAAGGGGTCACAGGGCATTTTATGCATGCTCTAATGCATAAAACTTTAAACAAAAAATCAAGAAAGACTTTGAGAAGAGCACCAAAATTGAATCAACAATGAGATATTCATCAAATTAGCAATTAAAAAAAAAAGGAAAAAATTATACAGTACATCATGGCAAGATATCGAAAGTCAGCTCTCTGAATTTCATGTAAATTTAATAAAGAGCATAAACTAGTAGGAAAATGATAATTGTGGAAGGAGATTATAAAGAGATGAATGAAATTAGTATATTGCTTGAGATGTGCTAGCCACTAAAATACTCATTCCAATGAAAAAAGGTGCATTGCAATTTGCATATCATCTAATTACTTTGTTTATCAGCAACATCATGATACACCTATGTGTAACTTATTAAAACAACCAGAAAGAATTGACCTGGTATAACATCTATCAAATACTGCTTTTTGTACTAGCATTAAGATTATAAAGCATCCCAAATTACTGCGATAAACATAATTCAATAAAGCATGTAATTTTGAAACCAAGATTATGAAATGATCTCTTCAAGTAATAACATTTAATTAACCTGTTAACTATTGAATTATCTCATTCCCATCTATAGGCGTAATACTTGAACCACCTCTCCCCATAGACAATGTGTTGAGAGCAGAGATCCAGTGTCCAACCTGAAGCTAAACACAGTTAAGGGAGAGACTGAGCTATAGAATTTGTATAAAAATTAAGGCTTGTACCTTGAAGATAAGAAAAAAGATTGACACTTTATTTGGCAACAGTTCACAATGACTTTCTTCTATCTGACTGACCTCAACATTTATATAATTATCTTTAAAATGGGGCACAGAGTTCAATTGACACTACTAGAGATCTGTAATGCTTTCTGGTAAACTTTTGCCAAGTTCTCTAGGTCATCACCGAGTCCTGAATCTCGGGCTCCCTTGCGGAATTCTGGCTTCTCGAACAGAGACTCCGACCTCATCTGAAGCTGTTGTGCTTCCATGATGACCATTTCTTTATGTGTGCGCATGGATCGTCGGTGGCTTGAGAAGCTGTGCCTCGTCAATTTAAAGGAGCTACTGTAGCTCTTCTTGAGATGTTGAGAGTTCAAGATCTCTAGGAGATCCTCACTTGAGCTGGAACCTGGGCTCTCATCAGATCCAGATCCAGACTTTGGCGACTTTGATGATATCATTGCCTGTAGGTGGGACTCTTTAAAAATGGATTCCCAAAGTTCAGTAATCTTAGAGTACTTGCCACAAGATATACGCTTTGACAAGCGTGCACTTGCTCTTTTCTCTTCTTCACTACACTCAAAGACGGTGTCTTCTCCTATGAGTTGATTGACCAATGTCCTAGGGGATGGAAGATCGCTGTAAAGAAAACCTACGGTTGCTGGTCTTTGGGTTTTGACTGCCTTAACATGTTCTGGTCTTCGCTTTACAACATCTGTCTCCGGCAGAAAAACATCTGCACTTACAAAGACACTGTCATTGCTTATTGCACTGGATCCTTCTGATGGAAGGGTTGCAGTTGAACTAGCTAAGCTCAAGAAGCTGTCTGTTTCATTTTGTATCACTCCCTTGACCTGCGGTAATCCTTTGGCCTGGAGTACAACTGGACTGCTTGGAGAATCACTATCTGAGTCTTTGCTAGCATTTGAAACCTTTGGTTGTTCCTGTACCAAAGTGGATTCCTCATGAAGCTGTTCCATGGCTACCATAGCATCACTGTCCTGGGAAGTACCCTTCAGAATACTTGTTGGTTTCACAGCCACAACAGCAGGCTTGCTCTCACTCTCTGTGTCACTAGATTCTGTGCTCTCCCTATCCTTTGAAGGGTCCGTTCTCTGTCCTCCGATTGAAGAAGCCAGCTCCATGGTAAGCATCTCATCAGCATCCTCACCAAACACCCAAGGATGGTGAGCCACGTCATAGATGGTTGCTCGGTATCGAGGGTCTACTGACAGGAGATGTCTGATCAGCTGGGATGGCACTGTAGGGACAAAACAATAGAAATCACAAGGTTACTTTCTTCACTTCATCATGGCAATGCTCATATGGCAAACAGAGTACTCTGCTAAAAAAATTCTCCTTTCTTACCAACTGATGTAATAAAAATTGTTTTATCATCCCTAATTATTTCTTGCTATTCCTACATTTCTAGCACTTTGTGATAATTGCATACTCATAGATACCTTGTCCAACTTAAATACTCAGCCACTTTTTAATGTTTACATGAAACTCAAGAAAGTCAACGTGGTTATACTTAATAATGTAATGAAAAATTAAAATTAAAGAAAAATTTGTTTCTTTAATACCATAAATACTAATCTGAACTTGATTTGAAATTCACCAACATCCTTCCATGAAACATTGGCTGTTCTTGAATCCTGGCAAACTCAGACCCTTGGTCAACGTGGCTTAGCAAGGAGGGTTCAAATCAACCAGGCATTTATTCAAATCTCTTCAGGTCATTCTTTACTTTATGCCTCCTATAAACTAACCCTAACCCTTAAAATATTGGAGATTAAGTATGAGTTAGGTCATACTGTGATACCCTTAGTCTTGATCATTCATTATTAACCCACCTGAGCCAGGACAAGGATCATAGTATCGCCCCTCCGTGATCTGTTTCTTGAGATGGTTGAAGTCATCTCCTCCAAAGGGCATCGTCTTATAAACCATGGCATACAGGATGACACCAAGGCTCCAGCAATCAACCTGGGAATCAGACAAAAATTACCTTTAGAAGACCACAAAACAAAAAATTACATGTATATGAATGGATATGAGGTTTTTGTCTGGTGTATTCCGTATTAATCTGCAAGCTTCTTCTTCTCACCATAATCTTAATCAGGGTGTGTGCATGTCTTCTCATAGTAGTGGGAGCTATATTGCTATTGAAATTAACAGTCAGGTGAAATAGGATCGTATACTGAAGAGAGAGAGCATGTATTGGCCCATTATTTCTGTTTACGCATTTATTACATGCAGCATAACATGCAATACTTCCATCTACAACAGGAGATCACCCAATCATTGCTACTCTCATCATAGCTCAAAAGAGCTTGCAGAATTAAGTAGGTGAAAGTTTACCGCAAAACAGAAAATAAATGAACGTTTGTCATTCCCTGTACCACTCGGATGAATCTCTACGGCGATTCCCTCCACCATCTATTATTGTAAAGTCTACATTTTTCTGGTTTATTTCTGTTCATCTACTCACCTCTGGACCATGGTATGGCTGACCGTTCACAATTTCTGGAGAAGCATATAGTGGGCTTCCGCAGAATGTATGCAGTAGATCATTGTCACTGTAGTAACTTGAAAGACCAAAATCAGCAATCTGTTTTTAAAAAAATGGAAGATAAAAGAAGAGAAAGAGAGAATTTATTAGCTGTTTTTCATTATTTGATTACTCATACTGTGGAACACTAAACTGTGGTGAGACTATGATTTGTCTCTGATTGAATCCCAGGCTGACATCACAACTTTCTGGGAGAGATCATCAATGTCATACACTCATGCTGAGAGATTAATATTCAGTGTCAAACTTTCTTCCTAGGCCCCAGAAAATCAGCAACAGTCCTTTGTCATTATGACATCATCATCACCGCATCTGCATCATCATCATCATCATCATCATCATCATCATCATCATCATCATCATCATCATCATCACTCCACTATAGCCATAGCCAATCAAGCCATCACATTCCATTTTCATCACCATGTCAACAGGTTGAGAATGATAGTCCTGAAAGTGTCCATCATCGACAGAAATCGAAAAGATCATTATCCCATCCCCATATGTCATCATGATCACACATGCCACTTCATACACAACAATGAGCTATGTAATCCTACCCATCAGACTCTGACAAAAACTTTTATGAAACTATTTTTCGCCAAACTGTCACATTACAGGAAGAAAAAAACACACCTCAGAATACTTGGCAAGATCACATGAACTTAGCGTGATACTCCTTACCCTCATGACATGATGTCAAACCAATCTATCAAAACACATCTTTCATCAGAAAACAAATTTCATCATAACTCCACAGCAAATTTCTACATATTTCACTATTATCTGCCTGCCCCTCGGAGTACCTCAGTCAAGTCCCTAGTCAATTTCATTTTGCTACTCGAAGGTTATTTGAGAGAGATGTTGATAGTTCTGCCAGTAACAGAGGGAGAAAACCATAAAATCTACCCAGAAATGAAGTAGCATTCCTCTGCTGATTGGATTTCCGTTTTGGGTCCCCTTCTTTTGCCGCCGTTTCTTCTCAAACAACTTATTTGGCAGCATCATAACTTTGTTCTCATTTCTCGATCACAAACAATTTTCACTCTTCTACCACCTGCTAAATATGAAAAACATTGGTAGACCTTGCAACACTAACTTGAAATTCTGAAAGGAAGTCAAATAGAAAATATCAATGTGAACAATGCCTTGCTCAGCAGGTGCTGTTCCTTTCAATCAACAATTCCGTGGTAGAAGTCTGGTTCGTTTCTCAGTTTTACTTGCTGGTAGAGGTCTCATATAAAACAATTCTCAAATCAGATTCGGTTGTATGCTATGAAAAATAAGTTGCCATATAACAAAAACAATTCCTTGTAAAACCTGGGTACATCTATTTATGTCATTTGAGGAAAAAGAATTTTTTCTTCTTATATTGTTGCAATAATATTTTTGCAACGATTTAAATCAAGGAACATGCTTTGACCCTAGTTTGATCTTAAGTGTTAGACCAAAGAGATATTGTTGTGATATCTCTTTGGTTAGACCTTACAGGTTTGACTTTAAGTGTTTGACTTTAAAGGGAGTGTAGCCTGACGAGACTACATGTCTTTCCTGTGGCCTGATTCGGGTATAATACGACTACGGACGACGCGACCGCAGCAATCATGTGCAACATACGCGAAACCGAAGCGTGAGGAGAACTTCGGTATTTTTCGCGAACGCTGACCATGTAGAGATTAAGTCGCTGGCTACCGTTAATCAAGTCCATTCGTCTACGTGCAGTTGTCAAAAAGAAGACGTAGATGGCGTTAACCAGTATTTGCCAAGCTACACACCCTTTAAGTGTTAGACCAGCCCAAGTCCACTCCGATTTTCAAAAATTATAACATGTTGTAAATAAATCAAAGGTTAAAACTGCCAAATATCACGGGCGTACTTCAATCAGGTGATTTTTAAGAGCGATTTTTGTTTCGGGTATTTCGAGCAAAACATTTATATTGCTGTACGGAAGTGACGTATGCTCCTCACAACGAAAGTGCCAGGGGTATACATTCTGACAATAGGCTATTTTGTAACCAAATTTAATGCATACGTCTTTGTGAAGTGCCTCTATACAAACTATTTCATTCACCTGATAAGAATAATAGTGTTTCATTATTCTTATCAGGTGAATGAAATAGTTTGTATCGAGGCACTTCACAAAGACGTATGCATTAAATTTGGTTACATTACGAATCTGTGTTGTGAGGACCCTACGTCACAACCGACTCGCTCATTATTTTTGCTCATTAAAAAAAATTATTAAAAATAAATCTGAGCACCATTTTCCAAAACCAAGTTATATTTGGGCTTTTTAGATTTTTGTCTATCTAATCAGCTCAACTTTTCAGTGGAGTGGACTTGTACTTTAAGTGTTAGACCTTAGGTGTTAGCTCTAAGCGTACTGTACGTTTTGATCTGAAATTTATGCCTCCTATATTGCCAATTTGCTTATTAATTACTTCCTTGGCATATTTTTCATTTTGCGTAAGAACACAATGACAAATGACCTAGGGCCTAGCATATGATTACATGAGATTTGCTCCCCTTGTTGTGAGTAAAGCGTTCTCACCTTGAATTTCACAGATTTCAACTCAATAACAAGTTAAAGAATAGGAAATATCAATCAAAGTAATACTAATTATTGACTTTATAGTGTCTTTTGCCAAGAGATTCAAAGCTACACACCATGCATAATTTACCCTTACTTTATAACTCTAAGTTGCCAATGGAGCACACAAAAGCATTCAGTCAAAACATTTCTTTCAACTGGTTACCTATTCAGAAACCTGGGTTGAGAGAGGCAACTGAATATAAAAGAGCCTTGTTTGAGGGGCAAGTGCACTGGACTGGGTTTTGAACAAACTAAAGATGTAATCGAATACCTTTCACAGTTCCACCAATTATCAGTTTGGGCCACATTGCACGGTAAGCTCACAACTGTCTGTCGCACATGAAGGTGCGAAGGTCTGTTTTCAAACCTCACAGATATGCATAAAATATCACCTGTACATAAATATCAATTTTGCTATCGTTGTTATTAAAACCGTAACTAAAACCGTAACAGCTATTAAAATCATGAAGGGCATATGTCAAGATAACTTGTCTACTTTCATCCTATCTTTGAGAAATCTTTCTTCGTAGCTCCAACTGTATGATATAATAAAATGGACTATTCAGAAGAGAAGAGAAATTACTAATAGGATGAAAAACGAGGGCCGAAAAAAGGGTAAATATTACTCCAGAATCTACGTAGTGAAAATATGAAGTTAATGCTATAAAAGGTCTTGGATTTCACCAGCTTTTGAACCCGAGACAAAATAATTGATAAAAAGGAGAATTTACCCCTTTGCAAAAAATAATCCCTTTAAAATGTTTCCTGTGGTGTTTTTCCTCCTTGATAGAATGTAAATGGATTTCAGAAGCTTCCCTTTTTGGTAAAGGGTGGGTACATTCACATCATTCTGAGTCATCAACTTAAAAAAAATGCTTTTCATAACTTTATGTGAGGTAATGTTGGGCATCGTTATGATTCAAGAATATATCCGTCATCAGAAAAATATCATTTAAGCAGTACAAGAACAGGCATGGATTGTATGAGCACTGGCTCCAGATTTTCTTTTTGTGCGTGTGCTGTTACTGTTTTGAATACTGAAAGAGTATTGTGTGATGAAATCGCTGCAATTTGACTGGACGTCTTATACTCTTAACGTTTTTTTTCCCCCCAGCTTTGTTCATAGGGTCACTAACATATATGCATTTTAACAACATGTTTAGCATGAAATGATGGTAGTCAGGGATTATAGAGAGTGAAAATTTTGGAAAGATTGAAAGTAGATGGAGTTCTCCAACTGAATTGTCTTGAAGTGTCAGTAAATGTAAATCATCCTGAAGTGGTTACAGGCCCTCTTCCAGGATCACTTGCCAAATCGTTGATCGCTCTATTGGAATCGGTAGCAGATGGTTGGATTACAGACACGAGTCGATATACTGCTGGGGGTTGCCAAGTGCCCCTCAGTGGACCATATCTATCAAGGTACCTTGTTGTTTCGAAGTAGTCAAAGGCTGGGTTACAGGGCATAAACCCCATCATCAATTCCTCTGGCAGACTTGACAATCAATCAATAATTGGAAAAAGAAACATTCCATGCATGTCTCCAAGAATCATTGCTTATAAATCTTTTGTTTTAAAAATATATTATTTCAGTCTAGCATTATAAAAATTTGTAGTTATGTCCCATAAGTAAGTCTGCAAAAGTAGACTAAATAAAGTGAACATTTCACAAAAACATCTCAAACATCCACATTTTCATTATATAATTTCTGCTGTAAAAGAAAAAAGTGAAATGAACTTTATTTCAAGGAAATAATGTTTCCAAAGTAAGGAGGAATTGACAACTCGCTGTTAAATCTAGAGTAATGTGAAATAAAACTGAAAACAAGAGCTTGGATCTGTTAATGAAACTGTAACAATATTTGACAAGGTTAATAGGCGTCTACATATTCAACTTCCATTACGTCTACGAGGTTACTTAACTTACTTTCCTTCCATCAAATTTTCTACTTTCTATTAAACCACACCGTTGGCCTGACATGTCGACCAGCCCTACCCCACAAACAAAATTGCCATCATGTTCCTATTTCCGCTCCCAAGGAGTTCAATTTCATGTGGAATAGCCTTTAAAGTCACTTGATATTAGGCAGTTCAGGGGAAATACTATATTTTATAAAATGTCAAAAGGGGCATCTTACAAGGGGAATAGACAAGAAAGGGAAGGAATTTGAAAAGGAGTTTTTCCCCTTCCATCAGTTCTGAATGCATCTGACATGTTGAACTTAAGGCTCATAAATCCATACAAAATATGATGTAAGAATACTCTCTTAATTTCCATTTTTTCCAGAATTTAAAGGTACTGTTCAACTTTGGGGAGGGGGGGGGGTGAAAACAAATTGCATAAATATATCTAAAGCTTAAACAGGCATATTGGAAAGTTTAAAAAAAATATAGTGAATCAAGCATACATGTACTTCTGCACTCCACGTTTTGTCTTTCTTTCTTCCTTATTCTTTCTCCAGATGATAGCATCATAGCATCAAAACATTTTTAAGAACATTTTTTTTAAACACACAAAAAAAAGATATAAAAAACATGATTCCCTAATGTCACTGAGAGTGACAGCTCACAAAGTAAAACACTAATAGCTCCTTGAGATCAAGAGGTCGTCACCACTGTGTAAAGGATTACACTAAATCAACTTGTCCTATTGTCACATGTCTAGATTTCAGGTGGTCTGGAAGTCCGCCCAAGACACCAGGTACAATGGATTGGAATGTCTGGTATGCCGTTGTCCCTGGGAAGATACACATCAAACAAGGATACTTGGAATGTTTAATACAAATTTTCAGTCGAACCTGCCTTGTTGGCGAAATTACTCTTTCTTTAAAGATAAAGTTGAGTTCTGGTCATGCGATTGCATTGTGAAAGAAACGTTGTGGAATCGATAAGAAAAGGTTGATCATCTAGCATATAAGTATTGGTGTGTACTGCAAGGTTCTGAAATCATCAAAATGATAAGAAATTTGGCCCAGTCTTGGTAAAGTTACAAGCAATGTACACAGAAAGATGTATATGGGACTACACGTACATGTGTCATAAAAATCCGTCCTGATTTTTATGATGTTACATGCCATATTTAGAATATTAAGGCATTTGAAGAGCCATGCTTTTCAGGGAACATGTTTTCTCTGATGTTCTTCCACACTTGCATAATACAATGATAACGCTCACAAATTATTTTTCACTTCTTCCCAGAACTCAACCTTCTCTTTAATGTAATCCATGTCTCGTTGCAAATGGGCTGCAACATGAGCAAAATAATCCCAGTAGACTTGTTCCATTGTAACCAAATGCCGACATCTGAGAAATAATTCTTCTTATTATATCAGCACCCCTATTTCAAAGTGAACTTTGAAGAAAGGTATGATCCTATACTTGAAATATGAAAATATTAGATACACAGCTTATTTTGAGGATATGCATGCATGAAGCCAGGGAAATAGACATTTATTTATAATGGCCTTGATGCGATGTTACGATGGGAGGGTGGTTGGAAACGTACAATGTATGCCCGTAATCTGTAATCGAATGGGGGCAATATATATAGCTCGGAGGTGGGGGTAATAACTCTTGAAGCACACCACGATCAATTCCAAACATGTAGCTGTTTGCTAAAGTTACATGTATCTTTACATAACTAACTCAAGGTAAAATACAGACCTCGCTTCAAATCCTGATACTACTTTCCCTATTTGCATATCGTATTTTTCATTGTTTAGAGCTTTACATATGGCACACTTTCTATCACGTTCGATTTCGTACAGCACGTTGTCATACATGCTGTGTCACGTGTTCTGGAGAGAGTATTGGGGGGAAATGTCCTTGAGTCCATAACAAATTGAGTGTTTAAAACTACCATCATTATCACAAACCTTGAAGGTTTATTTAATTCTTCTTCACGACTCCCCTGGCCATGATACTTACAATGTGCCATTCAAGAAATAAGCGAGAATCAGAAAGACTTCTAATGACTGATGATGAGATAAACGGAGCAAACAAATAGGCTAATGTTAGCCAGAAGGGCACAAACTGGTTTTAAAAACATGAGTCAAAACTCTCTTGGTTCTCAGCAAATGTAATCTAATAGCGAGTTCTAGCAATTCCTCTTTGAAGAGATGAATTAAAGCTCTATGATTTTCATATGCAGTTGATTTCATAGTAAAAAAAGAAAAAAATACAGATATAGAGATCAGGAGAGATTATCATAAACAAAGTGAACATTGAAACCATTTACATGTCCTACATTAGCAGTCAAGACAGATCTAGAAATATTAACATCTTCTGTAGATTCTAACCTAGTACTAGAAGGCTCACGTGAGTGGCAGATATCACTTATAGAACTAGCAACAGGAAGAGGAAGCATACATGCAGAACACTAGCCGATGTTTACTAAGCAGCTTTGAAGAGCTATAATCTCTTGTTATGCTCAAACTAGTAAGCAGACAAACTTCACAAATATGAAGTCCTGGAAATTAGTTTTCTAAAAGTTACATGTAGGCTTCAGAGTGAAATTATGGGCAGAATTTCTCAGTGATCAATGATGCTTTTCATTGGATACCTGATGCTGATACCAAAAGGAGCAAGTTATTAACATGGATGATAACAAGCACATACTAATTGTATATATGTGCTTACACAAGGTTAAATGCGCCTTGGAAGTGAATAGAAATCCAGGTTTCTTTTTCCAAGAATTAACAGGTACCAAGCCACCTTAGTTAGGAGTATGGCGAAATGCATATTTGAGAAGAAAAACAACTACCTTGAATTGTGTTTGTATCCTTGAAGAATAAAAGCTTGATACTGAGCAAATACAGAGAACCTTACCAGCAGCACTGAGCAGCCTTACTAAGGGTGCGTTTATCGGGTCTTGCCATCAGATATGTACATATCGAACCCCACTATCGAACCCCACTATACGAACGTGATTCTCGGGATGTCGCGTTTATCGTCTCTTCACGATTCAAAATAAAGGCCTTGTCTCTGCGCAGCTGCTTTGCGCCGTTTGACCCTGGAAGCGGATTAGCCTGGGAAGGTCCATAGAGCTATATGGGAAGGTCCGATTTGTATGTGGGGTTCAAAACAGCTTTGCGTTTATCGTGTCTCATAAACGTGATTCTGGCTGTATGTCACATTCAAAACGCACCTTTTTCGGCGTTACAATATGCCCATATCTAAAGACGTTTGAAATAGGGCTTTGCGTTTATCGCCTTAAAAATTTGCCTGAAAGACGTTTGAAAACGCTGATTCTAGGCAAAAATTTGGTCGATAAACGCGACCTAAGACAGACAAATAAAGCTTGGAAGGCTACAGGTAGTTTCAATCATTTAAATCACCTTATTAAGCATGCTAGCCCCGAAAAAAAGGATAAGAAAGAAACAGAATTGTTCAATGATAATTAGAGTAAACATCAAGATCTTATAAACTGGTATATACATGTATGTTTGATCAATGTTAAAAATCAGTGGTGTATCCAGCATGTGAAACTTTCTGCACCATGCATAGGTATGCCCGATTCCATCTACTCTGTGAAAGGAATCTGCCCCCTCCCTGTTTCGAGGGGCTTCCCCCTCCCCCATTTCTGTAGTCCTACTCTTCGTTAATTAGCAGTGTACTTATTACAGAACCTTTCTGTGACCTTTTCTGATAGCTTACAATTAACTATATTCATGAAATTAATAACAATGGTCCATGGAATGAGAGAGAGAGTGGAATTAACTTGTTAACTCCAATTCCTTGTCAAACTCTCCTGCCACTTAATACTACAAAACCACTCATGTTTCCAAAGTGCTATCCCATGTCCCCACTGTAAACACTGAATCACAGCATTTGATATCGAATCGGAGTGATTCACCAAGCTGAAATTTGAGTAGAAAGCGTGACCCATTTGGTTTAAATCACAATTTCCTGTGCTCTCATTTTATCCCTTCTTTTCCCCTCATCCCTCCTCATTTTCCCTCTTGAAAACTGGCAAACAGACAACATGGATTGTTCGACGACATTCACAGTATAATGTCAGCTGCTCTATGATGTCTCTGTTACTCAACAGTGAAGTCACAAGACAAGAAACATGACCGCAGTTTAAGTCAAGTTTTCATGAATCTACGTTACTTGATAAGCCCTAACTCAAATGAAATGAAAAAGGATATATTGACTGAAACGTTTGGTGAAAGAAGGTCAAATTCATCCATTGACACTTTTGAAATCTATCTTCAGAGAAGGTATTGAATAAAATGATGTTGAAAGAAATTAAACCAAATGCCAACATGTAACGCAGTGCATTTCTTGACTTCTTTCATGTTAAGATCTTTCACAAATGCTTTATCTTGTTAATAGGTGTGGTTAGTTGAAGTATAAATGTCTTTGTTCTAATGAACTATTCAAAGACAACTGTTATATGGCTATCAAACTGTAGATGGTTTTCCAATTCAAATACTTTGGTTCTGTTTACCATCTGTACTGCCTAAGACTACTCTGACATTAGCCATGTACTACAAATGACTTCAACTAAAAGTTCAGTAGTTCAGAGGAAGAAGCCATTATTAATTCAAAGTTCAACATCAGCTATGCTATTTATCCAGGTCATACATCTTTCGGAGAACTCCTCACATCATTCCAAAACCGCATCAGTCATGCCTTCATCATCGATCGCAGCTTACGATCCCCAACCCATTGCAATTAAGCTGATGTCGTCATGCTTAATTACTCAGGGAGTATTGATGAAGGTATGCTATGTCTCACACGGTTACATGCTTCGTGTTGGGGGACACAGATGGGTGGCGACTTTCAAAGTTAATGTTCTGAACTTGAAGTGAAATTACATTTTTGACTGTCTAGAACTTATTTTGAATTATTAATCATGAAGTAAATAGGGATCCCATTAGCAACACTGTAAAATAATGAATATATAATTTGATAGGGAAGTTGCTGTCATGCATTTTATTTCTCTTAAATGTGACCTTATCAGATATGGGGTGGGGAGGGGGAGCTGGTGATTCTACTCTCACAGACCCTTCCCTGCTTGGTCATTAAGCTACCTCTAATGTCACCATCCCCCACCCTCCCCCTCTCCAAGCCAGGACAAGAAAAAAATGCCCCTGAACATGGCAATAATTATCTGTAAAATACCAGTAAAAAAATATGTCACTCTGCGTTTATTTTAATTTCCTGCCATTCTTTTTTGGTAGACTTCAGACTAATCCTGCATCTTGGCCAAACCTAAGGTCCATTGCCCCTTTAAAGAAAAAGCTCTAGCACTTACAAAACTTTGGCACTCCCAGAACTGAACCTTTCTCTAACAAGATGACACAACTGATGATGAAGAAAAAAACACAATGGCGGAAGTAGACAAGCTATCTTCTTACTGATGGGGAAAAAGGGGTAGTGCTTCACAGTCACTTGTGTCACTGCCTCCAGGAAGTATTCTCATCTACAAAGAATTTCTTTTCTTTTCTAGTTTTAATCAAATAGACATTACCTATATTACCTATATGTTACATTGAAATAGGATCCATGTCCTATGGCTCTGAGCTATCATATGACCATGGAAAATGACTATAACAAGGTATATGACACTTATAAAAGTCATAAGCTATGACAAAAATATGCACATAGTGCTTCAGCTAAGAAAGTTTGGACTAAAACTTGAATGTCACTCACTCGGTCACTCATTAATGACCAGCCTCTGACTTTTCACAAATCTGGAAATGACTTCTGTCAAAGTTTGTGGTCAGTGACATTTGTTTAAGGTTTATTACTGTTGCTCTTTTCCATCTGCCAACAGTATGCCTGGGCCAGTCTGGCATAGATTGACGGCTATGTGGTTGAGATCTATGACTATGTGTTTAAGAGTTTTGACGGTGTGAGTTTGATTGGCACTTGTCAAAGTTCATAACTCGTAGCGTTTACAATCACCCAGATGTATACTACAGATGTATATTATGTCAATCTACATGCATAATTTTCATAAAATTCTTTGCTAGAACTTAAATATAGTGTCCAGCTTAAATCAGAGTTATACATTTGACTCACAACAATGAGCATTTGATCAGTCTTGCAATCACAGGAAAGCCACCTTTTGGGGTACTCACAAATTAAAACAAAAGTGAGCACATCTAATTTTGACCTTAATGACCTTAATCAACTGACAGTGAGTATCTCCACGAAATCAGAAGCTAAAAAACAGAACCCTATGCTATTCTTGCTAGATCATTATATGATCATTTAATGTCTACGTCACAAAATTCCCCCATCTTTAACTTCTATTCGTTCACAAATTAGGCTACGTCATGACCTCAGGTTTATATGAAGCAAGTGGCACTCCAGCAAAGGAAGACCAATGAGTCTGAGGCATCTCAGGAATGCTCCGAGTGGAATGCATTCTGCTGAAGAGCTGAGGAGAGCATGCGTGGTGGTCAGACACTGGTCAGAATCATCCCAGGCCAGGTGACGTCCTGTAAACATGCACTGCTGCATCTTCATCAGTGACCCCACTGATGGACATCTCACTTGCTTTTCCACCTGGTCACGGTCTTCTAAGAATTTTGATTGCGTAGTCTGGGGGAGGGTAAATTGAGTTAGTATAAAGTGCTTACGTAGCAGGGAATAAGCGCAAATGCAGAAGCGTAAATGTATACAGAGCAGGTTTGCTGTAAATAAAGATGCCTTTAGTATGAAGGCAGGTCAATTACATCATACAGATGCCTGCCTCTCAATGTGTGATCATTATTTGAAGATTTCAGAAGGCTATGCTATGATGACTGCAGGAATTTGTTGCTGACCTCACGAGATATTCCGAAGGCAAGATACACAAATATTCTCCTGTCTGAAATGCCTTGATTAAAATTCAAATATACAGGAAACAAAAAGTAATCAAGAGAAAACTCGATTCTGAGTGTTAAAAATGAAATAACAATATTACTTGTTTTATATCTCATGGAGAAAGCACAGTAAGCACTGTTATGGTTCAAAATTTAAATATCTCAGTTGTCTCAAAAACAAAGTTTATGTATTCTGGCTATCCCCAGTAGGAATGCTCCCGCTCAGGTTCAGGTAGGCTCTAACCTGGAACTACATATGACAAAGTGCAAACAGTAGTTTACAATTATCTTAGGGAGATGTCGAACAACTACAGTGGTATATTTTGGTAATGTACAGATCCTTATTCTAAATATATATCACTTCTTTGAAGTATATGCTACTATGAAGCCCTAGTTACCCCATGCCACATCTGTATTTACAAAATTCCTTATTTCATAATATTAAATCTTTCAGATGCATTGTGGAAACCTTAAGTGTATCAAGCTGTTTCATACTTCATGGTGTGAAAAAATGAAATATTGAAAACATAGGTTCTATGATCATAACACCTTTCTTCCACATTCCAGTTTTCAAATTTGGAGTTGCTCGATATTCCACACGTCTTTTCAATTGTCACCTTCTTGCCTCTTCATAATTCTTCTTCCATGATCATAAAAAGTTGAATCCCTTTGTATTATCCCCCTCTTTTTCTTACTCTTCCTCCCCTCCCCCTCTCTCTCTCTCTCTCTCCTTCTCTCTCAGCTCATCTTTCATCATCCAAACAATGACTTTACCTTTCCCATGAATCAACCTTCTTTCATCATAATTTCCTTCTCACAATCCGCTACTCTCTAACGTTTCCCCCTCTTTGGTTTCCCCTCGACAACTCATCTGTTTGTCTCTCCTCTATCTCTACTTCTCTCTCACTCTCAGCTCATCTTTCATCATCCAAACAATGACTTCCTTCTCTATGAATCAACCCTCTTTCCTCATAATTTCCTTCTCACAATCCACTCACCATTTCCTCTCTCTCTCTCTCTCTCTCTTTCGTTTCCCCTCAACAACTCATCTGTTTGTCTCTCCTCTATCTCATCATCATGACAGCGCATCCCGGTATCTCTCTTCCTCTAGTTTCCTGTCATCCATCATCCCTCCATCCTCTGAGGAATGCATCACTGGCCTGACCAAATACACACAGCTGTGGTACATCAACATCTCAACCCCAATCAAGGTGGAGTTATAACCCTCATCAAGGAAAGGATTCCCGATATCATCATCGATCAAACCATCATACTCCTTTTATCCCTTATTTTGACATTAAATGCAGAAATAAAGACAGTAACAAGACAGCGAGAACATCTTTACTGCTTGGGCCAAAGATGACCAATTAAACCTTGAGATTTAAAGATGCCAGTATACAAGCTCCATCATAAATTGTCATGTTATACTTCAATCTCTTGATCTATACAGATCAAACCATGTACTAACTCGAAGCTTCTGGCTTGTTTGAAGCTCACGATTCTATTTGGGTGTAGCATATCACTCAAAATGAAACATAGCCCAAATTGTAATTCTGATTCCAAATGGCATATTGACTTCATGTGATGAAATTCATAAATACATATACAGTAAACATTACTCGAGCGAAGATTGATATTCAGATCAGATTAAGGAGATTATCATGTAGGTCTTAATCCTTATCCCAAAGTCAATCATCTCTTGCCGAATAAAAGCATGATCCAATCTTCATTAATACTTTCCCAACCATGACCTTTATCATCTCCATATCAGGTGACATGTCATGTGACTACCTTCTGCTGGATACTGAGCTTTTATCTGTATCATTATATGCATTCTAACAAGTTTGTTCCTGTCTTTAATAACTAAAGAAATATAAATATAGTAAAAGTTGAGCCAAGTTGAGCACTTCCCCCTCAATATAGTAGGCCTACATCCAACAGCAGTAAATCATTTTGTGCTGCTCTCAAGTATTGTTTCAGATTTCAAATCTTGTTCAATTCAAGACATAACCGGAACAATGTTTTGAGTGTTCACAGAAGTAGCCACTTGAGAAACTTGAGATTTATTATCCGTGTTGTACAACCGTGACATTTTTCCTCTATATATGGGATACATGATTTACATGCTGGAGTGGGACTTGAGAGATATATACGATGACTCCTTTAGTCTTACTTCCGTCTGAAAAGTAAAACATAATAGCCCTTATTTTGTCCTACCTAGCCAATGCTTGAGAACAATCCATCAATAGTTATATATTGCATATTTGCATACTTGTATGATCCATTATTAGGCCTAATCCATATTGATGACATCACAGTTTCTTGTGGTTAATTTGAAAGATATCCCATATTATATCATTTTCAGGTGGGAATCTTTCAAATTCTTCATCATAACCTTCATCGTTCAGTTTCATTCAAATACCCGTTAACATGAAAAACAAAATAATTTACAAGGGCATACTAATTAATGTATAGCCCTACGTGTTTATACAGTAATTTGAATCTAACACATGTTTACCTTTATTTTGACTGAATTTTATACCATGGTTATACCAATATAACGCATGTGGTCTTCGAATATGCTTCAAAGTTGGAAATGTTAAAGCCTATCTGCACTAGTTTGACCAGGAGGTGTTAGACCTCCCTGCATGGTCACTGACAAGTGTTTATCTCATCAAATCAGCTCTTAATTAACATAAGAAAAAGGGGACCATGGGGGACCAACGGCATTGTTTGCTATATAGAGGGCGCAAGTACATGTAGCTCCATGTGTAAGTACTGTAGTGCAGTGGGGCTTCAATGCAATTTTTGCCATGATCAAGCCAAACCAATGGTCATTTACATGCAGGGCTTACCATTACGATTTCTTGCTGACACTTTCAGCCCTTACTGTACATTCAGCAGTTACCCTCTAATATGTCCCCCAATCTCAATGCATGAGTCATGCAATATTGTGCAAGACGTTTGATGACATCATCCACAACCTATCATCAACAGGTTACCAATCAGAGATCTTGTCATAGACAATCAGCATACCACCAAGGACGTTTCCCCTCAGTCATCCCCCTCTCTCTCCCCCCTTTAACCTTCCTCCGGAATTTCCTTTCAATAAATTTCACCATGTATTCTGCTCGTATATTGCACTCAACACCATCACGTTTGCCTTCTTATACAGGGAGGTTCTGATAGAATGCATTATTAAATGCAGAATTATGTGACAAGCAAAATTAAAATCATATTCATCTTGGAGGGCTTGTTTTTTCTGTAGCGAATAAATAATGATTTCCCCAAATGCTAAAGTAAGCCCCAAATCATTCCTATGTGCTCTCATATTTGAACATGCTATATGCTTTAGTAAAAAGTATGCTGGTGACCAGTCTTGACATTAAGAAGGTGGTCACAACTTAACTTTTCTCCCTTGCAAGTAGAATTTATACTAATAATACTTATAGTATAGGCCTGAAGACTTAACTACTTATTCAAATTTGTCATTTAAAGACCTACATTTGCAGATTGCTGTCCAAGATATAGCCAATTTCATTCCAGTCTCTGCCCTTCCTATGTGTACCATCACACTTAGGGTGCATTCAAGCGACACTTTTTCACCCTAGAAACGCGGTTTTCAAAGACGTTTTTTAATAGTTTAAAACACGGTTGCGTTCAAGCGATTTCAAGCGATTTTTCGTCGGTCGTAAAAATCAACGTGTTTAAAAATGCAAACATGAAACGCTGAAAAAGATGCATTTTGTAACGTGATTCCGGTCGCTAAAAATTGCTTGAATGCAATGGAGATCTCAATCATGATTCTATGACGTCGTTATCTATTATATATATTATCGCTATCTATATCTATTCTTCCTGGGTGGGCTTGAAATGAGCGAGAATCAGCGTTGATGAAAACTTGCTTGAACGATCTCCCGCAGTAACCGTGTTTTGTAACAGCGTTTTGATTTGTGATTCATGTTTGTGATTCTAGCTTCAAAAAATCGCTTGAACGCACCCTTTGACCCGTTACACATGCGTCGGCTTTAAAAGCCGGCTTCGGAGGCGGCCTCACGCCTGCAATTTGAAGCCGCCTCGAGATCATCAAACCCCTGTTACACATATCTCGGGCCCGCAATTTTGCGTCTACACATAGGCCGGCCTCACATCGCCTTTTCACAAGCTGACGTTTGGGCGCACTCCAGGAAGACAGAAAAAGAAATTGATAGAATGATAAATACTAAGAATAACATAAGGAAAGACAGAAAGAGAAAGTGATAGAATGATAAAAACAAAGAATAACATAAGGAAAGACAGAAAGAGAAAGTGATAGAATGATAAAATCAAAGAATAACATAAGGAAAGACAGAAAGAGAAAGGGATAGAATTATAAAAACAAAGAATAACATAAGAGAAGGTGATAGAAGGAAAAAACAAAGATTAACATAAGGAAAGACAGAAAGAGAAAGTGATATAATGATTAAAAAAAAATACTATAGGGAAAGACAGAAAGAGAAAGGGATATAATTATTAAAAAAACAAAGAATAACATAAGAGAAGGTGATAGAAGGAAGAAACAAAGATTAAGATAAGGAAAGACAGAAAGAGAAAGTGATAGAAGGAAGAAACAAAGAATAACATAAGGAAAGACAGAAAGAGAAATTGATAGAATGATAAAAACTAAGAATAACATAAGGAAAGACAGAAAGAGAAAGTGATAGAATGATAAAAACAAAGATTAACATAAGGAAAGACAGAAAGAGAAAGGGGTAGAATTATAAAAACAAAGAATAACATAAGAGAAGGTGGCAAAGCGCGCCCGATGTATTATGTTGATATATGAGGACAGGTCACGTCACCTCCGCTTATAAGCCGGCCCCGAGTCCACTTTGGTGCTACACCTACTGATTGCGGGACTGAGTCCGACTCGGGCCGGCCTCAAACCACATCCAGAGGTGGACTGAGTCCACCTGGCCTCAGTCCGGCCTCAGTCCGGCTTTTCAAAAAAAGTTGATGTTACACATACGTCGAGCCGCCTCCGGGGCCGGCCTCAGTCCACTTTCAGACGTATGTGTAACAGGGGTCTTAGATTTCCACAAAGTCACTAGCAAACAATCATCATACCTTGCCAAGTAGAGACAAAAAAATCAGGATTTTGGGTGGTTAGCAAGGAGGGGGAACATTTCATTTGATAGCATAATAAAACAGTACTTTGGAGCTAAATCCCATTATACAAAATGGATCATCGATTCCCACTGCTAACAAGGAAAGTAATACGGAGAAAAGACCCCCTTATCCTGCCGGGGAGGTACCACAATGATTACAAGGATGGAAAAGTTCCAAGCCAGCTTAGAAGATTCCCAGGTCAGTACGAGTGAGTAATGCATGCATCATAGGGCTAGCAAACCATGATGCCCTTTGCTCATTGATTTCCACACTACAGCAAATCTTTGCTAGACCCTGGACTTACCATAGGTGGGACTATATGCACTCCCTTGGCTTAATTTGGCCCCACCGATCACTCATAGCAGCATTACTACAGTTTGAGTATAATGATTTATAACAGTCAATTAAGGAAACACTGATCATCTTGTTTAAAAATGAAGTGCTTCAGCAATAATTTTAATTTTACTCTGATTTGTTTTGTACATGTGCAGGAAAAAGTGTGAAAAGTTTGTAGTCCTTAGCGCTATTGCGGGTATGAGGTCCAGACCGTTTACGGTCAGACCTCATGCATTGCAGGAAAGCCACTGATGTTAGTCCTGGAATAAGCTTAACCATATTTGTTTTTCTCACTTCCTTCACTGTATCCTCTTTATAGTTTGAAAGACTCCATTTTAATTTGATGTTGAGGAGTTTGGTTTGAATAAAGCAAGAATTATCTTTAAACAAATGCATTTGGAAAGAATTTGCAGTAAATCAAGTATGGATACAATTAGAACATTCCGGTAAGTTTTACACCCATCTCCAGTCCTCTCATAATGAGGAAACAATGGGATGTCCCTTTGTAAAAATTAAATTTCAATAACATGCCGGAAATCATTATGAAATACGTACCCGAAAGGCATTATGGAGAGATAGAGATAGAGATAGATAGAGATAGAGAGATAGAGATAGAGAGATAGAGATAGAGAGAGAGATAGAGAGAGAGAGAGAGAAAGAGAGAGAGAGAGAGAGAAATATATAGAAAGAGAGAGAGAGAGAGAGATGGGGAGGGGAGACTCTCCATTCATACATCACAAGCACTATAACATCTGAGGGCCCAGGTACATTACGTGAGAGTGTAAAAAGTGGAAAAGATGATGAGTATTGCATGCCGTTACTGACACTTCTCACCAGACAGACACGGAACATTACCCATCATCACCTTTCTTTCCGCTTGCACCTTTGACATGAAGATGTCTCCATAAGAGTCCAAATTTGTCCCTAATCTTTAAACCGGTCTCTTTTCACACATTAAAGGAACTACAGTTTCTCCGAACTTATGTAAAGTCAAACATCTACTTTCAATTCAACTCAAATTGGTTTTAATTTCTAAATCATTCATAAAAAAAAAAGATTTAGGGGACTGTTCAACATTCAGAGAGCTATATGTATGATACAAATCAATCCAAATTTCATTGACTGCAAACTATAATATTTCAAACATTTGAAAAAGATTTACATCCATCCACTTTCCATTTCCTCCTCAAAATGTGAAGTGAATCAATCAATTTAGTTTCATATCAACTACAGAGTTATATTTCTGTAATCAATTGGTTGCTTACGTGTTGGTTTCTCTTTCTCTTCTCCACTCTGGTAACCTCACTCGTGTACAGAATACGAAACAAAACACCTACACAAGTGCAGCAAACCTTAAAACCAGGAAATAAACAAAGACCGTCTATCATGTGGTAATGCCAATGAGTTACATTTCCGTTTCTTAAAACAGGTTAGAACAATTTAAATGGTAGTTTTCCTGTGGGTGAAAGAATCCACAAGCAAACACATTAAAAGAGGATGCTGAGGGGAAAAAAACATGTAAGGACACAAATAATCAAGCAATCAATACTAGTATATGCCTATGGTTAAGTCATCGACTTCATCATATTCATACAACCTGAGATGACTTAGGGTATTTTTATTCTTTTGTGGGAGGGGGCAGATATCTAAAAGACATAACAAACAACTGAGAAAGAATGATGTTGATCTCTTTTACAAACTGATTTCCTTTTCATCTTCCTACTTCTTGGAAAGTATATAGAGTGGAATCTATTAAAAAAATCACCCTACATCCTCTACTTTCAGCAATCATTATTACAGCCTGCTTCAAACCTGGTAACTTCTGGGAATACGGAATACAGATCCATAAAAAATATACTGGTTTGGAAACTTGAACAAGTGTGTTAGTTTCTACTCTAATATTACCGGTATCTTTTTTCACTGCATGTACATGAATGTCACGGTCATCTAACCATACCAACAAAACTTAAAAGAAATATTCAGTCTCATCTTACATCTCAATGAACACTTCACAGAAACGAGGCCAGAGGCATCCAAACTCAAAACAGTCCTACACATTTCCCTGAACTCGAAGTTCAAACGATAATAAAAGGGCTATTTTAGGTGCACTTTCCTGGAGACTGAACCAGAAAACAAGGGCAGGGCCATGACGGCTTCTTAGAAGAAGTTCTGTTTGTGTATAACACATGTAAATGAAGCACTGAAGGGCCTAGGAATGCGGGTCCCTCAAAGGTTATGGCACGATTCTGTACTGCCAAATACTTAAGGTATTCCAATAAAACAAAATTATTCATAGTTGTCGGCATTAAAATCTGGGGCAGGTCAATGAAGGTCATGATCTTACTAGTACTAAAGCTTTACCACAGCCATTACTGCATGTCTTCATATTAGTTAGTATAGCTACATGTCTAAACCTTTCAAAGGAAAATATGTTGACGACATTTTACACAAACATTAAATTTAAGTCTGGCATCTAGGCTTGTGGGTTCTGTGCTGATGTGTAATTGATGGAAATCTATGCCATCTTTCCTTTATCACGCATTCATAAGGGCCTGGACCCAAGCAGATAACTAGCATTGTTACACCCAGCCGCGCTATCGCACAATACATTTGCCATATCATCATGGTAACAGAGCCCCTCCCATGTCTGGTGAAGGTCTATGATATTAGAAGACTTCCTGTCTGCAACGAACAGGGCAGGTCTAGATAAAGTCTTCACACACGAGACTGTCCTGGGAAGAGAAAAAATGGTTCTATCGACAAACTTAAAGGTAGACTCGAGTCCTAGTAAAGACGAAAATATAGAATTATCATAGAATCCCAAAATGTCCAAAATGTCCAAAAACAGCTACAAAAAAATACTGCCAGTTTCGACTGGAAGTGTCTACAAATTGAATGATGAACACAGACAAAACAAGATACCCCTGGTATTAGGCAAAATCACCATAATTTGTGTTAGTGCTTTAAATTATAGGCCTACAAATAATAAAATCTTGACCATCATCATTTCTCTTCATGCAAACATGCAAGATAAACATCTCAGAATAAATAAACATTTCAAAATAATTGTCAGTTTTTTTGGAGAAAAAAAAAGATTTTTATTACAAGAACTCAAAATGAAAGGCCCTATCTAATATAGAAAACTTGCAGCCAAACATACATGTATCATCACAATCCTGTGATTTCATGAAGTGAAGTGAGAGATAGAGGAGTCATCGCTCTTCATCTGATAATTAGGTCATCACTCCCAATCTCTAGTGGGTATATCCTCTTCAAGAGCCTTGAAGACCCACAAGACAAGCCTACACACTAGCATACCAAGCAGAAAACATGCTAGGCCTGTCTTCATCAGACTGAAGTCGCAAAATAACCAGCTATTTTAACTAGCCTGATCTCAAATTAGCCAGCTAATTTGCGTCTTCATCAGCCCGCAGTTGCAATTAGCGGGCTATTTGGTCGAGAAAATATCCCGAGAAATCTTGGTCTTGTTTCCAAAATAGCCTGCTATTTGGGAAATAGCAGGCTAATTTGCGCCCGTCCGAGCTAGTTTGTGCTGAGCATATCAGTCTGGCAAAAAGACGCAATTTCGAGCTTTCGGAATTAGACGGAAAATATCCCGAGTCTGAAAATAGCAGGTTATTTTGCAACTTCGGTCTGATGAAGACAGGCCTATTGAAAGTGAAAGTATAACTGTATACACTATAGACCTATACAACTCCTCATGATCTTGTAGTTGTAGTACTAGTTTCGTGACGTGAAACTATTCAAGTGAAATTGATCTATATCAATCTAAACCTCATCAAAGATTACAGATGAATAAGATCTGGACCCTGCTTCATAAATCATGTGATCAGTAACAACCAACGCATATCAATGACGAATTTGCTCATAGCCATGGAAATCCAGTGATCTCAGTAGATTATACAAATTATTGTAACTTGTTTAATATTGATTACAAGTTTTGTGAAGTAGGAACCACGAATCAACCAACTGAAACAGTGAACTTCACATAAAAACAATATCGGGTATCCAAACATCCAACCCTCTCACTAAATCTACTTAATGTTATTTCTTTTGGCAGGGGTGGGGGTCCCAGGTTACAATATCATTAATACCTCACTCTTAAAAAAAAATTGAGTTCAGAGGTCATGTCTCTATAAAATATGGTATTTCAAATTGACACACTTTGTTGAAAACAGTACCCCCCCCCACCAAAAAACAAAATTAATAATAATAATAATAAATGAATAAATAAATAAATAAATAAGTAAATAAATCAAAAATAAATGAGCCCATTTAATGATTTATATACCATATAACATAATCCCAAGACTAAGTCAATATGATCCGCCTTATGGCTATGCATCCTCTAAAAAAAATGACATCCAATATAGGGAGGGGCACTCCTAATCCCACTTTAACCCCATTAAAAAGGCAACACCCAATTGTATACAATCAAATGATAACCATGAATACTGCCTCTGGTAATAAAACTAATAAAGAGAAACCTTTTCTGACATAACATGCATGTCCGTCACATTGTGACAAAATGTTTTTTTTAATTATTCAAACAACAAAATACTGTGCATTGTCCAGCCCTAATTTTCATGTAGATTTCATTATAACATTTATTTTAATATAAACATTAAACAAACAAAAAATCTCCCATTACCATATTGTCAAACCTTTGCAACTCACTCACTGCAAGCAATTCACACTGGGGGTGAAACACATGGTAAAATGCCATCAGACATGTGACCACACCCCCTCCAAAAGAAAATAAAAACATATCCAACTGAGTAATGGGAATGTGATTTATGATTGACAAGAAGGAGTGGAAACATTTTCTTAAGTAGCTAACTAAATACCAGACTCAATTGCATCAGTCAGGTTCAACAATAGCTGAAAACATTTGGAGATAGAAAGGGAAAAAGGCTGACAAATAGAATGAAGTTTGGTTGCAAAATAAACATGTTTTGCACTTGTACAGTGTGTAGGTGCGACAGGAATGTTTGTCTGAAACTTGGTGGCCATGACTTATTTTCAAAGAATGAGATCATTCTGGCAATGGTTTTAAAAGAAAATTAATGAAATTCCTAGGTGTTTTGATGATTTTAACCACTGCCAGTGCCAGAACTTTCTTTAATGATATTTCAAAAACATGGCGAGGATTTTTATAAACACATGATGCTGTTAAAAAAAAAGTAGTATACTGAAGATAGAGCATGTATTTTATAACTCAATCATCATAGAAAGATGTACGACCATTTACCATTTAAAATAGCTCAAAGGTCAAAGTGTGAACTTGCATTGATGACACAATCCTGATGAGGGGGATTTTCATGAATTTTTTCAGCGAGTAGCTAGCTGACCTTCAAAACCATTAAACAAATGAAAAAACCCATATACCCACTGCTAATGGTCACATATTGCAGATCGTCATTACTTTAACGATCAGGAAAAGTATAAAGATCCCACATCCATCAACACTCGGGGTCATTAGTAAACACAGACCATCATAAATACCAAATTACCACCACCAATAATCAGTCATCACTATCATATTCATAATCAAACATTAAATTAAAAAACATTACAAATTCTTCTGTCAGTATCATCATCATCATCATCATGAAGAACTTTTTAACCCTCCTCCAATTCAACAATAAGCTCATAAATATTACATATGGCTCTTGATGTAATCCCATCACAAGTTTTAAAGTTTGTAAACAACCATCTTTCAGAGTGGCGTATCCAGCAGGCCCGGGACAACATACATGTATGCTACCCCTTCCCATTGAAGGCCTAGCAGGAAGGAAAAAATCTATGAAAATTGCAGTGGGTCTATATAATTTATATACTGGGTTGCCAATATACGTGTAGGCCTGCATTGAAACCCCCCTCCTCATCTCAAAAGGATTCTGCCCCTATGTATATCATTTTACTGCAGATGATACTATTCTCATCTCTAATGTTCTAAAGGATTCTTCAATGCTTTGATTTGAAGATGACTTTCAACCTGGTTCCACGATACTGATATTTATTTGAAGTTCATCTTTTGTGTTCAAGAAAAGAGCAAATTTGCTAAAGACGGACTCAAAATGATGTGAAAACACGGAGATGATTCATGAACAGCATTCCACATGTGATTGACAAGTATACTCAAACAACTGCCATTCAGTTCTGCAAATCAACAATTTACATTGGCATGGTGATGACTAGGCATCAATCACATACATTCAGCCTCACATGCATATGTTCACCAGGAAAAGAGGGATTTTGTGGCCTGCCAGCACTAATATTTCAAATCTCTTGATCAGCATTTTGGCATGTATTGCCAACTGAAGTACAACTTAAGATTGGGAGGAAAATGATACCTCCCAGACCCAATGAAATGAATTGTAAACAGACCTTAACAGAATTGAATCCTGGCAACAAAATTGATGAGTTATCAAATATTAATACTAGCCCAAGTATTGATTTTACAGCTGCACGTACAGGTCCATGTATATATCTTTGACTTGGGGTTACTTGCAGATGAATAGCAAGACATCCATCATATCTATGAATCTATGAAGTCTGTTTCTTTCACAGTGAAGTATTAGCAAATGCAAGATAGAAATGATTATAATTTGCAGCTCTGAGCATTTTTACCCTTTTTTTGGTCAAACCTTTTGTATATACACAGCAAATTAAAGGATTTGAACATGATCAAAAACTTCTGATGGCCATATTCATTTCCCTTTTTTTGGTTCAACATTTTAACAGCAGATTTTAACGATTACCATTTAAGAGTCATTTATTTCCTCCATTATTTCCATACTTGCAATCACTTTAATTAACCTTTGAACCTGCTGTAACAGAAATCCTCTGATGTTCTTACCTTAGCATCACCATCCTGATCTAGCAGGACATTCTCAAGCTTTAGATCTCGATGGACGATGTTATTCTGGAAAAGAAAAACAAAGAAAAATGTTTCAAAATGTTAAAATGGATGTCAAGAAAGGTAGCTTCATCGTCTACTTTTTTCCTAATGGGAAATGGTTTTGGGTTCGTAAGTCATCATGCCTACATGTAGCTATACCATGATTACTTCGAATCAGTCAACGATTTTGTTACCACAGACCCCGAGGCCTTGACTTTGTACATGGTATTGCTGCCGAGTAGACTGGCAGGGTTAACCACATAATGTGATCACCAGTCTCACGTCTACCAACCACTCACCAAAGAAAAAAAGAAGAAAAAAAAAAAAATTCATAGGCCTGTATTTTACTAAACCCCAAACCCAACGCTGGGTTTTAGCTCAATCTACAGTCTAAGTAAAGGAAGTTATAGACTGGTATACCAGGAAAAGTCAATTTATCAAATCAGAATGTTTAACCATAGGTCCATGGTTAATTGTGAGCATAGGATGATGAAAGGAACTTGGGTCAAATGGGCCTGCACTTGCAGTAGATTGCTAAATTTAAATTTATACATATACAATTAGTAAGATTATAGATGCGTATTCCATGAATCCCAAATGATTTTTTTTTTAATGAACCTTAGCTATATCATCTCTATGGAGGGAATCTACCTTGCATACATGTGTTGTTGCAATGTCAGGCAACCATATGACTACCTTTCAGTCATCAATATAGGGCCTATACTTCTCTGAAAAGGATAACATTTTTTTATAAAAACTCCCATATGGCACACATTTACCGTATTACATTCTCTTTTAACAGAATACAACAATGGACAAAGGGTATGTGAACCTTCTGAATGTAGAGGACCAATTCCTGCTAGACAACATAATATATGACTCATGATGAAAACCATAACTCTTTGAGGTTACTGGGCCAATGGGCCATCTTGTGGCTTCAGAGAAGGTAAGAGTCATCAAGACCAATTAAAGAACCCCTAAAAGCTTTGTTTGAATTCCAGTTTAGTCCCATAGTTGCCCTCTTATTCAGTAACACTTCTTTGTAGCGGAGTTTTATTCGGCTTGTTTGACATGTTTGCAGATACTTGCTAAGACCTTCCACTAGACCTGTATTTAGTAACACTTCTTTGAAGCTGAGCTAATTTTGGCTTGTTTGGGATGTTTGTTGACACAACTTACTTAGTTCAACATTGTCTTATTTGCCCTTTAAAAATTATGGGTAAATCATGGGGAACACTTGTGACCCAGTGACCTCAGTCAACTTTCATTCATAGAGAAAAATAAAAATAAATGACTTTTAAAAAAATTAAATGAACAGTGTGGTCTTCACATAATATTGATTAAAGTTACATGAACATGTTTGAAGGCTTTGAAGAGATACATGACCAATAAATGCTAAACTGACCAAGGACCATGATGATATGATGATGATGATGATGATGATGACGATGTGGATTAGTGTACAAGATGACATTCCTTATTCTACTAAAGAACAAATGCAAAATATTTTAATGTCTTGTGCCTCTGGTAAGCTTTGGGCTGAACAAAAAAATGACAAATGTAAAATCTTAGCAATCTTCATGGTATCCATTGTCCCAGTTCTCCCATGAGTATGAATTATTACATGTCTAACAATTGATGGCTCTTTGATGCCCTTTGTGATAAGCTCACCACTACACCATTGTTAAAATGGAAAGTAGCACACTTCAGAAAGTTCATATTTCATTGTGCCTTCCTGCCTTAGGATAAAACCTGACAACAACCGAAGCAAGTCCAAGATTAGTCCTTACTACTGAAGAATGCAATCACAAAGAAATACCTGAAATCAGACACCATTCTTAACACGGAACAGAATGCAGAATTGTTTCTCAAAAAAGGAAATACCATTCGTTTGATCTGATCTGAATTTAAATGAAAATATGAAAATTCTTTAAAGTCTTGAACAAGTGTTGAGTGCTCATGATAGTTCATGGACAAGTATAGAAAATGAATAAAGACTGACCACCACCAGCAAAGATTGAAATAGCCTCAAGTCCAAGAAAAGGTCAAATAGGGTCATGGATAGTGACAAGACCAGGGCCAAGGCTTACTACCAAGTCCAAGAAGACTAGTAGGCCAAGTATGATTTATTGTGTTTTGATTGATCCTGGACCAGTAGAAACACTCCTTCATTTTTTTAAAACTTTGTTTTATGAATAAATACTCTGCAGGATATAAAACTATGTAATGAGGAGGACTGATAACTGATTGAAATTGTATAATAAAATTCATCTTATTATCAGATATATATCTTAAAAACCAGAAGGGTGTTCTCGCTATTTTCCATACTGCTGTAATTGAATGAACTGTATTTCATCTCTTCTGTACCACAATCAAAGAAGTTTGATGCTAATCTTCAGATTATTTACTCTTCTTTTCTTTCCAGTTTCGTCAATTGTTTAGGTACATTGACATTGTACCCTACAAAGTACTAGAAATAGTATGATCCAGGCAATCTACATGCCTTCTGAATTACATTTTGAATAATATTTCCTTACAAGTATCAATGCCAAGGTAGAACTTCCCCAGAACACATAATATATGTTCAATAGGTCAAGAATATACTGGTTTACAAAAAAAAATGGATATCAGGATTAGTTTATTACTACATTTCTTTATAAGGAAATGAAACACATAGGATTGTAAACTTGAGAGAATCAGAGTGGGTGTTCTACATGGTAATAATACTTAATAGAAACTTTGAGTCCTTTCAAGGTCACATTTGTTATCATTGACCATGGATATACCATAAATAAACCACATTTCATATTTTGTACAATTCATTCATTGTACTTGATACATATAATGCATGCATTATACTGTTCTGGAACCTGTCACATCCCAGTTCCTCTAACCTTTGTAGACAAAGTAGGGAATGATTTTCCTCCAGGGGACTACAAGATTACTGGCAGCGGAAACCACCTCATTCCCTTTGACTTTTCATGGTCGGCCGTCTTAAAAAACTAGACTTCAATCCAGGCAAAATCAGCTAGAGTTTTGATTCATCTCTAGTCTGACTCCCAGATAGAATGTCTTTTCTGCTCACTAATTCTCTTCTCTAGCACAAGATTTGGTGGAACATAACCTATATATGCAAATGTCAAATCACCAAGAACACACCCCTGCTGTATAATGCTACCCTGGAATATTCCAAGCCAGGCATTTAGTTTGTTTCTCTCAATTATCTCCCTCTACCCTTTGTTTGTCAATATATCAACAGTGATTAGGAGGTCAACCCTATGACATCATAACTATGACTCATGCCAGGTGTCCTAGCACAGGGAATACAGCTAACTGAGGTAAAGTACGATCTTAATGAACAGTGTCATGGCATGTTGCAATTACAAGAGATACGCATGCAGCCATACCCTTTTACCCTGGTTTATTTGCCAGAGGCAGTAAAGCCAGGCTACATGTTTATTTATGACATCATAATGGTTCACAAACAGAGCTTCCATCTAATATTAGTCTGAAAATCTTTGAAATTTGATGCTAAAAATTTGTATTCTTTTATGCAGAACTTCTTCATAAGATAATTACTAGATTCAAATTAGAGCACGAACATGTGGTGGTGGTTATTTTACCTGACTGCTAAGAAAGCATAAATGCTTGTTAGTAAGCAACCAGAACATGATTTATTGCGAAAGGTCTTGTCTTGTCTTTTGGGATTATGTCCTGGTGAAAATTAACCATTTATTTATAAGAATTCCTACTAAATAATCTCAGTCATGATATAAGTCACATCAAACCAAGAAGTCCTCATCTAACTTGGCTAAAGTGAGTTAGTTGAGGCCAGACAATTTAAAGAAATCTACAGGGAACCATTTCCCCAGTCCAGACACAGTTCAACTCCAAGGCCACATATCTGGCATAGCTCTTCTTTCCAAACCCTCTTCACATCTCATGTAAAGCTGCCAGAGATGGTCCAAGACTGGCTCCAGAAACAATTGTTCTGATGACACTTGCTCTGGCGACAATTGCTCTTGTTACATTTTCTATTTTATTTTACTATAGGCTTTAGTATGTCAAAGATACAGGATCATGGGGTTAGGTTTAGTGCTGGGTTTACAAATTTGCGATTGTGTTTGAGGTAAGATTGATAGGTTAGGGTTAGGGTTAGGATAAGACGTGGGTCAAGGCTTAAATTCAGGTGCCAGAGTTTGTGTCATATAATTCTCCCAATAGACAGTTGAGGTACCATGGTCTAGTGGTCACTGGACTATGGATCAAATGGTCTTCAGTTCAAACCCAGCTTTGTCCTATACCTATATAGACAAATCATTGTCAGTTTCTACAAGTAGACCTACATTTGCAACCCAGGCGAACATGGAGAATCAGGGATAATATTATTTCCTACTGGAATACGACGACATTACTCACGCTACACATGTTGTATGCCTATATTTGTTTTCACCAACATATATCATTGCACAAACTCATATCACCACAGATAGGGAAATAGTTGAGTTCATGGGCCCTATCTGAAGGAGTAGTCCTGATGTCTTTTGTTTTTTTAATTCAAATTATATATGTAAGATCTGAAATTCTTTAAAACTTTCTGGGAGTTCCATGAGAGAGCATAACTTTAACTTGAGCATTATATACTACATGGCAGCTCAATTGCTTCCCCACAGATGCATATATGGGGCCCCCGACCACTAGCCCATCCTTAAGGGGACACATCAGGTGTACTGCCACACATAATCATCAATTAATCCATCATTTTCTGTTAGAGTGAGAGAAACTTGAGGCCGTGCCAAGAACATGGCTGGATCACTAACCATCGAGTAATGTACGAAGGAAAGGTTATCAAAGTGTTACCTCTATTCAAGGCTGAATGAGTTTTCATCTTCTTCAGTGAAAATGAGTTGGACCACGTCTGGAACATGTAGACTACACATTTCTCGATGAGGAAGGCTTGGCATTAAGGGTGAATAGTCTAGTACTATATATTCCAGGCTTGATGAATCTTGTTGGATGGAGGAGGAGGAGGAGGAGGAGGAGGAGGAACTCATCCTGCATGCAAGCTATGATGTAAGGCTAATTGAATGCTTCACCTAGCATGTGATTTAACTCAAGAGGCATTCACAGAGGCTTGGAGCCTTGCAAACCTCAGGAAAATCACACAATTGGACCAAAAGTAAGGATGAATCAAGAGTAAAGGCCCGTACCAAACAGACAGATGAAACTAATTGAAATAGGATGCCTGTAAACCTCAGAAAGTAGTCAGAATCTACCACAGAATGACTGAACTGTTAATGCATGAATACCATGCCACTAACAGGAAACTGATAACCCGTCATGAAGAAACCACAAAAGGCAGGAAAAGATGGTAGCAACCACATCTATCTCTTATTCCTTCAGTAGAAATCTCTTAAAGAGAGAGAATGACTTGATTAAAACTATTATAACTAAGATAAAGCTATACCCTCATCACACATACCCCCCCCCCCTCTAATTTAACATCCACCCTTTTCCTCCCTCTCCCCACTTCCTGTCCTTCTTCCTATCTCCCCTTCACCCTTCCTCATCAATCCATTCACCCTCCGTGCCTTATTCCCCCTTTCCTTCTCTTCCTCTCTTTATCCCTTCTTTATTTCTTACCCTCCTTCTTCCTCTCCCCACCCCTTCCAATCCTCTTCCTCTCCATACCACCCCCCCCTTCCACTTACACCTCCCTCATCTGTATCTACTCCCTTCCCCTTCCCCTCTCTCCTCTTTGGCATCATCAGTTCCCTTTCCTTTCATTTTCTGCTGAAATCAACTTCACCATGAGTCAAAGTCAGTGGGAGGTTTTCTGTCTGGATCCATCATGCAAAATAAATTCATAAGGATTAAATTCAGAGTTTCTCTGTATTTGCCAAAATATTAGTCCAATGTAACTATCTGAGCAAAATGCAAACTGCAAATTCAATCAACTAGGCTCTATCAATATTCTGTTAGTATAACAGGAGAAGAATGACATATTTTAATGTATGTCAGACAGGGATCATTCTTGTCAAATGTACCCAAAGAATTAAAAATATTGATATAATGGAAATACAATTTCTATCCACCCTGATGATTTAAAATCATGTATCCTAAGACCTAATACATTATAATTTCCTGGAACCCTATTTTTGCTCTTGCATGCCTTGTAATATTTGCATTTTAGCACATATGTGCAGCTGATATAGCACAAGTGAGCGGTACAAAGGGACATGATGCTAATGAAATTTGGCATGAACCTGAGCAGATTGTTGAGGGTATACCTGCATGGTGTTGATTGAGCTCTTGTTATGGCTTCCACTGTTTACCACGAGTCAGTTACACTCTCAGGGAAACTATACTGCGAGGTCTTACAGCCTTCAGTTTTCTGCCCTCCCTAAGCTAACCCTAGTTTTTGCCTCTTATCATTTTTCTCAGGGATAAAGTAGAGGGAAAATTGAGTTAGTCTATACTGGCTAGTCCAGATTAGACTGCCTTCATGTTGCACTAGATTATGTAACAATAGGGCAGTTAACAGTGTCTTGCATTTTCCTACCTCTCCCTCCCGCCCCCCCCCCCAAAAAAAAATATATATATTTATACATATATAAATTTAAAAAAATCTACCAAGTCCATCAGCCTCAAGCTGGCCCTTTTCAATCATTCAATTCATATCACAGACAAAATCACTTCAGAATTAATCAGTGGAAATTTGTTCCTGCCAAGCTGACATTTCTCTGCAGAGTTCATCTATCTGAATTTAAGTTGATACATTCTGTCACGTTCCTATTCCCCCACTCCTGTCCATCTCTCTCTCAGCTTCTTCCCATCTTCTTATGCTATCTGCTACTATCCTCTGACAGATTCATGCCACATGTGAAATTATGTTGTAGTTCTCAGGGCTAAAAGACCTTCTCGCACCTCGTGCGGTACCTAATCGAATAGGAGGATGACTTAAAGAGCAGGATGCGTTTGCATACAAAATCCAAATGAAAGGAGTTTACAATCCCCTCCCCCCCGCCCCCTACCCCCTTCTTCTTCCATTCCCTTTCCTTTCCCCCCATGTTCTATCACAAAGAAACATCTCGTCTACAACCACGTTCCCACTACAATAAAGTCAATAGGCTATTGTCTAAACTTGGAAAAGTTGTAGTGTAAATGCTCCTGCTGTGACCATCAGGGGAACATATCCGTTCACATTAGGGTATATCTTAGTCTTACCAGATGGCAGTAGGCCAGTGCAGAGACGATTTGTCTGAAGAGTCTCTGGATCTCTCCCATCGGGATACTGCTACTGTCAATGAACTCGTACAACTCCCCACCGCTGGCATACTCCATCACAATCACAATCTTCTCCTTGCTCTCAAACACTGCAATGAGGGAGAGAGAAAGAAACAAAGCATGCAGTTAATTCAAAGACCCACAAGTTCAACGCTCATATTTTGTTGATATATATTTTTTCAAGAATGCTTTAAAACATTTAAATACTTCTTAAATTTTCTAATGATCAAAAGATTCAGAAAAATACTTTGAACATGCTTGCAAGTACATGTAAGTCATAACATATCTAGAAATTGTGTCATTTCTAGGTCAAAATTTGCTATTTGTTTCTGGGAACATTTCTTCCAGAGCTGTTTTGAAAAATGTAAAGTTCCAGAGCTTAATCTCTTTCCACTCCCCACAAGCTTTTCCATTACTCCAAGCACTAACCATGGAAAAAATTCCTCTGTACTAACTATTCAATGAAACATTATCCATACTGGTACATGTATTTCTACGGTATTATTTTTGTATCGTAAATACTTTTTAATGAAAGGCAAAGTGAAAAATTAATTATGAATCATAGTGGGGAAAAAAACAAGATTTCAGGTTGAAAGCAACAGCTGCACTATACTGACATCATAAAAAGGGAAATCCCCGATGTACAGGATATGCAACCTGCAAAGAATGTCAATAATTCATCCATTCATTCATTTGTGATAATAACATGTTTGAAAACAAATACAAAGCAAGTTTTTAGAATTCTTATCAATATTGACTGAAGCATGATGGATAGTGATAGTCAGGAAATGGAAGGGAAAATTAGATAAATGTGTAACAGACCGAGGAATAAAGAATTAACATCAGAAAAAGGCAAGCTTGGGGGTATATTTTGGGTGGAGTGCTTGCATGTTAAACCAAGCATGACTCATCATTGATCAATGCAATTGCTAGTGTATCAACTTCCGACTCATTATGGGGAATTAATCAGTTAATGGGTAAATGCCCTGACAACAGGCCTAAACACAAGCACAGACACACTGGCGATGGCAGAGCTTCTATACACAGCTGGTTTGAGTAAGGTTTGAGCAAGGTTTGAGTATCTGTCATACAGTACAGATTGGAGTAAAGTTAATAACATGATTAGTAGACCTTAAGAATTTTTAAAAAGAAGGGGAGACATTTCATAAAAAGGGAATAAATTGATATTGAGTCTTTTTTAAATCAAGTATTATACAATTAATTGATTAATTAATGTATGAATAACAACCGGTATTAAAGAATCTCAAGGAAATATACACATTTTTTTCTTTGTAATGTTTAACCAATTGGCATCAGAGGAAAAAAATACATAGAATAATAGTCTTTTACAATGAAATATGAAAGCAATAAGATATCCAGATGGGTCACTGGTTCAAATTCAGCTGCAGTTTGAACATACACTTCCCCCTCCTTCCCCCTTCCTCCTTCCTCATGCCCTTATTACTGTTACTGTGCTTTAATTCCCTAATTCTGTGATTCACACAACTTTCCATGCCCAGGGCCCTCACTTAACAGCAGCGGTTAGATTCGGTACCATCGGATGAGATGACACAATGAAATGAGTCAAATTACACAGTAATGATGATTCATCGTCCATGCCCCATATCATCAAATACGTCCTCTCTACCATGATCATAATTCCTCTCCCTTTCGCACCCCCAAGATGTGCAATATGTTACTACCTAATATCATTCTTCCCAATAATGACTACTACATATATATACCTGTTTAATGCTTTGTGTAAGGGTCATTGCAATACTTAAGCAGGCCCAACTGTTTCATATTTTAAAATCCATCTAAAACATATACACTATCATCCTCTCCTACCCCCCCCCCACCCACAATCATGGTGTTTAATCTCTTTGTATATGGCTAGGCTGACACATATAGTTTTCACGTGTCATGGATAATATTTGTATGAAATACATAATTTTCATATTTCAGGTCTACCATAAACAATCTCAACCCAAAAAATTCTGCATATCATTCATTTTATTTTTATTTTCATTTATTTATTCTTTTAACATCCTGGTGACACCTATTTGCTTTCTAAATATGGAATACCGTGATGCGTGGGCGAGATAAACTTATTATAGAACTTGCCATAAAAATATTCCATTCAATATTGACCTTATTCATTTTACCACGCAACTAGAGCAAACAAAGTTGATTTTTAAGAGCCTGTTGTTACCACTATATTTAAACAAGTCCATGATCTCAGGAATTGAATGCGACCTTTAACCTTAATGAGTTAGTGATGGCAACACCTCCATTTCAACAAGAATTTGGCAGCAGCAAAGGTTAGCATGGGGATGTTTTGTTAAAAATGGGGTTTTGGATTACCCGAAAAAAAGAAATGATAAAAGGACATAGTTCCACAGACTTGTTGGAGTGGGTTACCGCAGACTGTCGTCTAGACTTAAAAATGTGGTTTGACAGAAGTACATAGTTTGGGAGTGACACAATTTAATCCTAATCAGTCTGCCATGCCAAAAACACCCTTGTTTGTCCCAAACCATGTTTTATATTTACATGAAATAAATATGCCATTCAACTCACAACTGACTCGAGACTCAAGAGAGTTGCTCTACCATGAACTATCAGAAGAAAATGAAAAACATGAATCATTCAAATTATGAGTCGATAAAGTTTAACACTCCTAAAAACTGTATCCAGAGGGAATACATACATCGATGACAGCTGGATATTTTTTTTTTCACTGTGAAAAACACTGATACATGTTTAGGCCTTCAGTAATACCTACATGTACGTCATTGAAGGTAGATAAACAAGTGTACCAGTAAACAAATTCTTTCGACCATTGTATCGCACACAATATCACCACTGTCCTTGAGTTAAGCTTGATGTTGTTTGCTGTTTACAGCTATAGTATATAGTCAACTTTGATAAAGTGAATATGTGCAAGATTTTTTCCTTCTTACCTTCGTATATATTAACAATGTTTGGATGATCAAGAGTTGACATGAGTTCAATTTCTTGACGGATCCTTCTCATGTCTTCTGGGTCTTCTATCTTGTTCTTTGGAATGGACTTGATTGCAACCTGAAGAAAAACAACAAAAATATTCACGGAATCATTAGATTATTAGTAAAATTAAGTGAACTATATATATATATATATATATATAGTCAGGCTTCATCAGAAGAGCCCGACAGAATAGAGATATGTGTACTAATGTATTGTCTCTCATCATACTGCATGGTTCACTATCCTGGTCACAGAATTTTACACATGTGCACAATATGTGCACCATCTCACTGCACTGCTGGAGCTGAATATCCCAGTTATGTACAGTGTACATGTTAATTCATGTGTATAACTTTTCATTATCTTAGACTACTTTCATAGCACCAAGATCTATGTAGAGCATACCCTGAATTCAACAAAAAACTGTTTTTATTCTCCTTCCATGAACTATCAAAAAGTATAAAGACCAGGCTTGTTTTTAACTTTTGCAAAATCCAGGGGGGGGGGGCAGAAAGAGCAATAAAAACGTTTATTATTGTGTTCATTTAGTGTAAATTCTGGGAACTTCGACCCTGAAAATTTCATGGATTAGTATTTGAACATTATTTGAATAGTGCCTTCTTCCCTCCTGAACGCACAGAATGAAATCCCTTGTCCAGACTACTTGACAAAAGCACCTATTATTTACAGAGTTATCAACCCCCTTTTTCATAGAAAGAGCCACTACACCAGCGCACAAATGTTTGCAAGTTCTCCAAAATTTGAAGAAAGTAAAGTCATCGCTGGTCAATCCATGTCATCACCTGAATAATCCTTCAATTATTCAATCTTGGAATCCATCGCTCACACACTCCTTTATTGCGTACTGTGAAGAGACTACCTGTAATACCCAAGTACAAATCTTCTATCTGTTTGAAATAATTATTTGATTAGACCTGGGATCATTTCCCTGATTACATCATTCCCAGAACCCCAAACAATCAAATAATAGAGTTATCATCTCATATCATAGGCTGCTAATTCCCTCAAGTATGTGATAAGATTGTATTTAATCCGGACCTTGCACATTTGCTGATGGCTCTGATATGCTTCTTGTTAGCCCAGTAAAGGCCTGTTCACATTCAAATATATGGTACAGGTAAACTGTGGTGGTTTACTGTGGGGGTTCTGTGCTCCATATCTTTGTATCTTATAAGAAACGGATAAGTGAACAATGCATAGGACCTTCTTTGAACAAATCTACTACCTTTTACCCCTACATGAACGTGCCATTAAAGTACAAAACCAAACAATGCCACACTAATGCGGAGTTTATCATGATATATGTGAACAAGCCTTAAGAGGTGTGTAGTATTCTTGACTGTTTAGTGGCAAAGAACATCAAACAAATGATCTGCTAGTACTACATGTAGTACTAGTACTTATGGAATATGAATTTGAAATAATTTTGTTTTGTCAGGACAATCTAGAATCGCTTTTCCTTCAACAAATAACTACAAGGCAGTAATATGATTCTGAACCTTTATACATTCAACATGTAAGCCAAGCTGGAAACTCTTACAAAAAGAAGATTCTTCAAAAGTGGTACTTGCAGACTTGACAGAGAATACTTTCTGACAAGTCTATAGAATGTTGAGACCTTCATGATGACAATGATTTACGAGTTAAAATTCTGAAGCTGAAAGGGAGAATGTCTACTTAACTCCTCCAAAACTGGGGGTGTTTTCAAACCAAATGACAATATATCCCCTCTGTCTCCCACTTTCCCCTGAGTATGGTGTCATCGCCCCATCATCCAGATCAATGACAAATTAACAATGATCCTGGCGACTGTCTAATGTTTGTCAGCTTGTTGTCTCCTAGGCCGCCCTGCCCCCTAGACAGAAGAAAAACAACACAAACTCCCCTGCATCCCCCCTCCACAACCCGAAGAGTCAACAACGTCAACAAATGGTCATTGACATATGGACGCCCACATGTCCCGAATGGTCATTTGTGTTTTGAAGTCAATTCTGCTGTGGGAGTGAGTCACTTGCAGCGATGAACCCTGGCATGCCATCTCAAACAAAGAAGCTCCTGGTGGTTAGAATACAACCGAGATGTTGCAGTTACCTAAATCTTCACCATCATCAATCTATTCATTGCTTCACGCTTCATACTACTTCTATCACATATGGTGGTAATCAAAATTTAGTTTTTGGGATGATAACTAGATAGAGGATTGTCCATCAAGTCAATATAGCCAAGTGAAAAATAAATGTACTTACAGATGTTAACATTTATAAAGAAATCAGAATTCTCATTATTTTCTGAACAAATAGCTTGGAGAGAAAACCTGTATAATGCCAAGATAAATTTCCATAATTTAATGAGTACAGAGGCAACAATTCACTGGTTTAAAAAAAATATATCAAACAAGGAAATGAAATGCAATCTCAGTCAGAATAAATGTATCAGAAAATAAAGACATGCCAGTCACTGACTTCATTGGTGTTTGTCCCTGGGAGGCTGGGTCACTGACTGTAGATATATGGTTTGTCTTTCTTGGCTCACTGCATGAAGCCATAGTTCAGTGACCAAAAAGACAGAACACTCTAAAAAACTATCAATTTAGAAGAAAGTCAGTGCCCTCTTAATGACAAAGTGAGAGTCTCAAAATGCAAAAAGATCCATAAAATATTTATCAGAGCAATCCCCATGAGATTCCATTTTCTCCCTCAAACTATAATTTTTTTCTTTCTCCTTTTGAATTTGATGGAGCACACTTTTCAATGTATTTTTCTCTATTCCAAGCTTCCTACTTCATCTTCCTCATATTTCCAATCTCATAACCCAGTACAAAATTACAAATACTGCACCTAAAGCTACATGTATAGGCAGGGCCCCACACTTACTTTTATTTGTAAAGGGGGTCTGAATTTGAGTTTTTAGAGTTTTAGATTTTGGACGACCATGTGTCCCGGGTGCCTGTAAGTGTGGAACCCTGGTATAGGCTATATAGGGTTAACGTGATAAACAATAAATAAAAACAAATCCTTCAGCTTCAGTGATCAAATAACATCTCTTTTTGCCCCCCCCCCCTTTTCTACATCTACAGGCATACTATTCATCCGGAACCAGTTCAAAGCCGTAACAAGGCAAAAGTCCTACTGTACATACATATTATATATATCATAATAAGATTGACCAGTCTTGGCAAAATGTCAATTTGACAATCCTCTAGGTTTCATGTGCCTGATCCCCCTTCCCCCTTTTCCTTCCCCATCCAGGGTTTGGGTCAGAAAAGGGGAAGTTGAGAATTTGTCCAAACTGCCCCTTTGAGGGGAAATAAAATTTGATGTATAATACATGTACTGTTGACAAATAAGTTCAGCAACAAAATGACAATCTGATGTGTTGGAAATTAAGAATATGATGTGCTGATGGATGATCAAATCGACATTTACATGTCATGTATAAGCTCTAGCACTGTCCTAGGAAGGTCATACACAGTTAATCCATTGTGACAAGTCTTTCCTTCATTGGACAATTAGTCAATACGTTTAACACTTTTTGAAGGATTTAGTCTGTTCAAGATTGAACAAAGCGAGTCATGCATGAGTTCAGTCCCTGGATTACATTAGTCAGAGGAGGGTCTGTCTTTTGTTAATCCTGGAAAATCAATTGACCTTAGAAAAAGAAGAAGAATCACTGTGTTTGTTCTTCACTTTTGTTCACTGTGACCTTCTCTGTCTGTTTCGTGCTCACTTCCTTCTACTCCCAGTACAATCTCTTTCTCTTAGTTCAACGACCAAAAGTTTCTTACAGTTTCTCCTTAAACTCATTAATTTCCTCACATGAAAGCTGAATTTTGGTGTTATTATACAGTTGAATACTGAGCCCAAAAGGCAAAGGCAACCCAAGCTGCTAGCTGGAGTGTGTGGTTAAATGTGTGTCTGAAGAGAGTCTCAACATATCAAGCTTTATACACTGTACTTGTATGAAAGTGTAATTTTGATTTGTTAAGATTATGTACTTTAACTTCTTAATATTTTTCTTTTATGTTTTAATCGATGACCCTATTTTATGACCATTTTTACACTGTAAACATTGTGCAATTATTCCTGGACAAGCTGGACTAATACTTTTGTATTTCTAATAAACCACACTGAATTGAATTGAATTGAATTGAAATAGACTAAAGATGATTTATGATCCAACCTTGAAACAATCTCAAGTCATGCCTACTTAGGCCTATTATGTATTGTTAAACTTAAATACTACCAACAACAAAACAGAAATAAACAAGATATACATATCTGGAAACATGTTTGTCATTACATGTGCATATTTATCTTGGATTAATACAAGAACAATATACCGATACATGTATTTACTGCTGCTAAAACCCCCATGATGCAAAGTGAACACACAAAACTTCTCCCAACCACCAGCCAACCAGAGTTACTTATAGTTATATGCTGTATTATGAAACGAATAAGTACTGTATGTGCTGTTCTACATTGAATTTGGCTTGTGTGACTCATAATGATTGAACACTTATTAAAAAACATTACATTCATAAATATAAACCTAGCAAGCAAAATGAGGAAGTGTCTTCACTTCGGTAATATCAAACACATTCAGTACCTGGAAAAATACATGTACGTTTCAAAAGCAAAAAAAAAGCAAAAAAAAAAAAACAGTCAAAGACAGATTTTTAAAAAAAAGGAAAAATTACACATCGATTATGTGACATACAGAGCAACAAAATAAAGACTGACCTGATTACCAGTGCTGATTTCTGTAGCGAGTTTCACTTTGCCATATGTCCCCTTTCCAAGGGTCTTTTCAAAGCGGTATCTATGTTTCAGCTTATGTCGATGGCGATGGTGTTTCACGCCAGCACTTGAGGCGGCGACCGGAGTAGTGGCGGCGGTACCGGCAGGAGCTGAGGCGTTTGAAAGGCTGTTTCCATCAGACTCCTCTACCGCAGCATTTACAGGACAGTCTCCCGTCATTTTCGATCCGATAGATGAGAAAATGCTGTCAAAATCTTGGTCGGATGGTTTCTAAAGCAGCTGAAATTCTAAGCTGATTTCACAAACACAATCTGGATATGTGTTTTATGTTATGCATTCAGGAATATGATTGAATAACTTTGACACCTGCACAGCTGATCCAGACAAAGATGCCTAGATTATGTCGTTTCGGCCCGACGAACTACGAAGTTCGAATTATTGTTGCCTTGAATAAAGTCAACTCGTGAAGCTGACAAATCAATCCTAAAAATAAAGTTAATTAAATTCATACATTCAGTCCGATACAAAACTAGCAATCATGCTTTTTCCAAGTGTAAAAAGTTGGCTTCACCACTGGTGCCGTCTCCATAGCAAATGACTCGCTCTACCATATGCACAGCGCTGTGCTCGCTCGCGTTGGCGATTCCTTTGTGCATCGTACGAACGCGTGCGTACTTGCCAGCTGTATGGAGAATGGTGTCCTATTTTGTACATACTTTCAGGTAATGTGTATGTTGTGGAAGATAAAAACTTTGATTGCAGTCTGTTATTAGCTCGCGTTTGAAACAGAAAAGGGAATTCCCCTGTCACACACGCAAACTCCTTTTATCTTATCACGAAAGTATCGTAACTGTTGTTGTCATATCTCTAACCTAACACAAGGCCCACATCTCCATCCTCATTTCCCACTTCCGAATCATTCCTGTATTGTTTATAACTGGCACATTATCCAAAATAATGTAGTATTTTGAGGTGTTCTACATGGAAGGCGTAATAATATCTTATATGAAACCGCTATGCACAATTAGGCAACAGAAATATGTTGGTGACCAACAAAATGGTGCTCGGTGGCACCATGGATACAAGAACATGCTTTTTAAGTAAAATAACGTTACTGCATTGTGAGCGAGATGTGAATCTTATGATGTTTATCATTGAAAATCATAATTACAAACGTTTGTAAACTTGTTATTTTCATATCAAGAGATTTATGCATCGTTGCCAAAACCGAAAGTTTCATACCAAATTTCAGAACTTCGTCGAAAATTTTGTCAATACAAGATACAAGTTATCATCTTAGTTTCTGTATCTGTATCTGTATTCTGTATCATCGATCTATTTTTAGCAAAGAGTCATTTCTAGAATCCTCACTCAATCATTATATTTGCATTGTCTACCGTGCATATTCTTTTAAGATTATGATAGGACAAACCCAAGGACATTGTTACCCCGGATTGTCACACACTCCCAGCTAGTGGAATCCTTCACCTTATTTTTAAGTTGTACATTGGCGTAGCGTGGCTTCCGATATTTAGGGGGGCGCTGGTATAATGGGCAGTCCTACTCAGTAATAATTACTGGGATTCGAACCCATTTCTGTGGGATTATAGTATACGCTGACCTTACCGATTGAGCCCACGATGGGTTGATGAAAGATAGGTTTGCATGAATATTATAACTCTAAACCTAACCCTGTGACCTTATCCCAAACCCAAGCACTTTTGGTATAAATAGTTAGTTCATGGACGGTGGTAAGAGACTGGATGCCTATGCATGGGATGATTGACCCAATTATGTGTTTCGGCGGTTGTTTGTTGGTTTTCGTTTTATTACGCTCTCTCTCTTCCTTATTTTTTATTTTTTATTTTATTTTTTTTTTTGGGGGCTTTTGTTTGGTTTATTTCTAAAGAGACTTGTTTCCCCTTAAAAATGCTGGTTTAGTGGGCGATTTTTAATCAAGTATGCAGAAGTACAGTGAGACATTGGTGTATCTCCGATAAGCTGCTGCCTATGAATGTACATTGTGGAAGAGATTGATGATTATGCTTATGAAATTCTTCTACTATTGTGGGTTTTCTCCCTCTACGTTGATTGTTTGCACAGTTTTCCAATGTAATATAATCCCGGGAATATCATGGGCCTAACACATGGTATTTTCAACATCAACCATTGACTAAGGCCTGTCTGCGTGTGTGTGTGCGTGTGTGTGTGTGTGTGTGTGTGTGTGTGTGTGTGTGTGTGTGTAATTTTTTTTTTTTTTTACATACGTGTATCAATCAGATATGATTCAAACCGGGGTCCGACTCACCGCCTGAACCAGTTTGTAGGCAAAGACAGAGAGTCGACTAAGTAAACGTACCGCTAGACAAACTCAAATCTCTCCATTGCAAAGTCCTCTTTAGATAAGTACAGAGTTGAGATTGATATTAATGAGGGAAAAGGTAATATTACCCAATTTGATTTGTTTTCTTCTCCTGATGATGTCATTCCCATCAGCCCTTATAAACTATTGGGCTGGAGGGGCACCCTAACAGCTAAGCAAAAGGAAGGGGCAAAAGCCCAATTTGAAACTCTTTTCTAATAATGTGATTCAAATTGGCCCTTCCCGAGGGGGCGACAGCGAATTGACAATATTGACGGGGGAGTTAGAGCAAATACAAACCAGCCCAATTTGAAAATGTTCCTTTCGATCCGATCCCCATATGATAATTATGATTCCCATTGCTCTTCACCGAATACTATATAGGCCTACTTTGGTTAGGGAGCCCCAACAGCTAAGTTTGACCCGACAATTACTATTTTGGGCGCGATTGCGTTTGCGCACAACATTCTGGTCTTGGTAACCGTGTTTTCTTTCCCACATCTGACGAAAATGGTTTCCGTTTTTTTAAATCTTTATTTTTGATTATTTGAAACTTAGCTTAAAATCCAATCACTGTCGCTATGTCAGGCAAGTCTGGTATTCTGCAGCTTTTACCGAGGTACATGTAGTACAAAAGCATGAATATGCTACTACACTATCAGATATTGATAGACGATTTTTCTCTGGTGCTATGTCGGTGTGCCAACGCTTACCTAAATTACAATTGGACTCTTCGAAATGCATTTTTTTAAATTCGGTCAGAAAGGTAACTGTAAAAGTATGGTTGTCCGAATAATTTCACTAGTTATGACATTAAGTATCATTTTCGGGCCTATCATAAAATTTATATACGAATACAGTCTTTATTATTCACATCATTAATGAACACGCGCTTTTCATTGTACTTAAACGATGTTCACTATCCTTTAACAAAATTAAAGATATATTGTGCTTACATTCCAAGCCAACATTATCAATAAATTATCAACAAACCTCATTCCAATCTATTTCGCTACACTACATAGTCCGAAACAATTACTTGTCCTCTAAGTGCACTGCGAACACAAAGGGTACCCACCTTTTTCATTCTCTCTTTGCCTATTCATTTATTTATTTTTATTTATTTGTTTCTATCTTCTTAGAAAGACTTTTATTTCCGGTTGGACGACGTATTTGAAAGCAAAGCCCGGATTTTGAATTTTGTTTCAACAAGGTCAAGGTATGAGGATAATGATTGAATCCGCCTATGTAATTAAACACATGCCAAATTGTACATGAAGTATGTAATTTGCAGAAGACCTCAGGGAAATCCCCGCGATCACATATAAATAGTCTTTGTTCTGGACAGTTTTCTCTTTTTATTTTATAAAATACACAATTGTTATTATTTTACGCATTTAAAATTGCTTACTTAATAGAAATGTATGAGTCATTGTAAAATATGTTACTATCTGTATAATTAAACTACTCTAAATGATAAAACTTCATACTACTCTTCATAAAGTAACGTAGGGCACTTGCTAAATACAATTTTCCCTTTTCTAAGTCTTGGATAAAGACTATTCTATTAACCGCGCGCGATTTCGCTTTTTGCACAACTTCTGTTCTTGGCTCTGCCTTAGCTTTGCCTTTGCATCTGGCTCAGTCTGAACTGTTGTAAATCTACTTCAATTTCCAGTAATCACTGACTACTGACTATTGAGGATTGTTTGAGTATCTTGTACTAAAACACGTTGCAAGCGTTTTATTTTCTAAGGAGGGTGTGACGATTTGTATTGTCAGTCTGTCTAGTCAGTCATTTGTCCGCTACCGGCAGCCAGCGGACCATCCCGATATTTGTGCCCGACTCTGTGGGCTGGCTGGACCTAGAGTACCGGTACCGGTACCTCTGGAGCTGGAGCTTGGTCATCGTCTCGAAGCTTTTTCTAGTTCGTGAGGCTGAGCCTGTGCTGCGTTTCAGCTCAGTCCTGTCTATTGAAATAAAACATTGTCATAATAATTTCAATTTCGCTGATGAGACTAAGTTGACTTGGTCACGAAAATAACTCTTAAGACTTAACAAATGAACAAAGCCAATCTCGGCCCAGTCAGACTCAGACTGAGTTCAAGTTAGTTTTATTTAATCCGAGACAAACTTTGTTCATTTAATGCTGTAAAAATGTTTTCTTCAGAAATGGATACTCATGTGAATTTTGGGATATCTTTGCAAGGGTAAGTCTTTATCTTTTTAGAAGTAGCAAGACTTCTGCAACTATTCTGTTTGTGCCTGAATCAGATTTCATGGGTTTGTGTCTTTGTGAGTAGATCTGTCACAGTATCAGTATCAGACTGTCCTTTCACTTTCAACATGATCAAGCTCGGATCGTCAAGAATCATAACAAGATCCAAATGTAGATTCTTAAGGTTTTTCTTTTTCTTTTCACAATTTAAATATGGAAAATTGTTTGAAGTGCTAATGTTATGACGTTAGATGTGCGAGAAGGGTATATGAGCTTAGCATAAAATAAAAGGTCTAATCATCAGTATTTCTTGTATTTGAGAATATTTGTATTACATTTTAGTTCAGGAATATATGTATGTATTTCCTTTTCTTTCAAAGAATACATCTGGTCAAGGTTTCTCTAAACTGTCTCAAGTACAAGTTTGCTGACATCACATTAAAACATATGTAATACAATAAACACGCGTTTCAATGGGATGTCGGCAAACCTGTACTAATGTCGGTTTCCTTTCGTGAAAGGATGCCCTGATGTTTTAATTTGGTAGACTGATATTTTTTTCTGGTCAAAGCAATTTATAATAAGTCTGCTGATAATAGGCTCTTTAGTCTACAGCAGCGTGCAGCCCAAATTCCTTTATTACATGTGCGCCTGAAAACAGTTGACAGTTTCTCAAAATACAATTTCACTGTTAGTAGATGACATACTTGTACATGTACTTTCAACTAATCTTTAGAATCTAATCGCAATCTAATCTAATTACAGGTTACCTGATCTGGATGGTGGAGGAGAAGATAAGGGGAAAGGAGCACCATCAGGGGCTTCATTTTCAGGATCCAGATTCTCCATGGAGGAGCTAAAGAGCATGCAGGAGGCCTACATGGCAGAGGCAAAGAGATTACAAGAAGAGGTGAACGACCTGGAAGATGACCTGGAAGGAGAAAACATGGCTGCCCTGAGTATACCAAGTGTGACATTAGATTTACTCAGGTACATGTAATATGAGAAATGTACAAAAGAAGACATATAGAGTAAAGTTGTGGCTGAGAAGGCCAAGGACAGGAACAAAGTTTGTGAAAATAAAATGTGCTTACAGTTTATTTTTAGTGTATGGTCTGAGATTTTTCCTTCCTGTTTTCTCTAAAGAATGAACAGACCAATATTTTCTGTCCAAGTGTCCATTCATATATAGCCTAATAGTACTGCCTAACAGCCTAAGTGCAAAATGTATCCCAATCAGTGAAAATGACCCTTTGCAGTAATGTATCTTTCTTTAAATATGTGTAACTGTTTATTATTACATGTGTGTTGTGTGTATTATTATTATTATCAGTTTTTTCTTTTTTTCTTGGGGGGGGGGGGTGAAAGGGTTTCTTAATTATTAAGAGTAGAATATTATTTAAAGTCACATATTTTAAAGAAAAGGTTGAGTTCTGGGAAGAGGTGAAAAATAATGTGTGACCGGTACCATTGTTATTGTGCAAGTGTGGAAGAACATCAGTTAAAAAATGTTCCCTGAAAAGCATGGCTCTTCAAATGCCTTAATATACTAAATATGGCATGTAAAAGCATAAAAATCTGTCCCAATTTTTATGCCACATGTTCGTGTAGTCCCATATACATCTTTCTGTGTACAGTGATTGTAACTTTACAGAGACTGGGCCAAATTTCTTATCATTTTGATGATTCCAGAACCTTGCAGTACACACAAATACTTATATGCTAGATGATCAACCTTTTCTGATCGATTCCACACCGTTTCTTTCACAATGCAATCGCATGACCAGAACTCAACTTTATCTTTAAGTTAAGAATCATTGGTGTACAATGTACATATGATTATTTTCATTTGTCCAGTCTCTTTTCTAAGTCATGTATGTACAATATGTATACTAGTATAAGTAGGATCCTGAAAAGGATATTTTTGAGGTAAAATTTCAATTTGTTTATTTGGATAGAGAAGTTCAAACGTTTCCTGACAAATGTTTGTGTGTTTTTCATTTTTTGCTCATCAGGGATATACTGAAAATGAATAATGAAGAAGAACAAGATATGCTTGGAATGGTAAGTAGGCTTTTACTTACCTGAAGGCTTTATGTCATTTCATGAGTTGAAAATATGAAGTGTATGAAATGATGAATCTTGACCAAGTCTTCTCATCTTGCAGACTTTGTGAATTGTGACTGAAGTGTTATCATCGTACTGATGTGTAGTATTTTGTGGTCCTTTTTGTACCTTGTGCAGCTTTTTAGTTGAATAATTGCCGAAGAGAATGAGTACATCAGGTAAAACATGATATTTGTCGATATTAGACTAAAATCATAAATTCCAATGAGACACTATATGAAATAGAAAAATGTGATAGAAAGACATGATGTCAGACAATATAATTTCCTGGATTTTGTGTAAACTAAAATATATGTCAGCATCAGTATACCTGCCAAAGAGAATATAGTATACAAATACGGACTGCTTTGAGGGGCACGGTTTAAACTTTTTCCCAAGGTGATCTTGAAACTGTTCTGTGTCTCAGATGAAGTCAAGGGACATGGACATGGTACATAATATGCCTGTCAAAATGTATTTATTTGTTGGGAAATTTACTCATCTATTGTGAGTGTATCACTGCGCGTATCCATTGTTAACTTCACGTGCAACCATTGCAACCTTGCATTGCATATGCAATTATAACTACCAATATACCCGGTCAATATTTTTTGCTATGCTGCCCAGTAATCAGTAGCAAATTTCCTACCTTCAGGTCTGACCAATCAGAGGCCTAGAATCTTGTTATGCGGTATGTAATAAATATTATTCAATTCAATTCTTTTCTCTGCATCATTATTCAATACAGCATGAGATGCAGTCCAGCCTTAGTGGTGTCCAGTTGACAGATGCTACCACACAGGTAAAGAGTAACAACCCACATCGTACCATCAGGTTACAGAGACTAGAAGGAACCTGCTCCGGGCTTAGGTTTGCTGCATCCTTTGAAGTGGAGGAGACACTGGTAAGTCAAATCAACTTGTTGGAGAGAAATATGACCATTTATTTGAATTCAAGACAGGAAATTCTATGAAGAAAATCACAATCTGCTGCCCCCTCTCTCCCCCCCCCCACCTCCTTAGCAAGCGGACATGTAATCATTAATCAGTCTTTTATGTTGTGTTTTTGATGGACAGGTCTTGAGACTTGAGGCATGCACATACCATTGAACACCTTCAAAACAAGTGCCCACATTTCTCCAAACAATTTATTACCCTGAAACCAAATTGTACTCTACAATATGCAGTTCTGTTTGCTTCAGGAGGCAGCCTGTATGATCTACTGTATGCAATATTTGTTTATATATATGTATTAAATGGCAATTCCACAGGGTCTCTTGTGAATTCGTATCCGTGATGCATTGCAAAGAGACTTTACTCCAGAAAGAGCCTGAATATAAGTAGAGAAGCTAGTTACATTATTGCACATTTCATAGAGTTCATATTTTTATGAAAACAATTACCAACCTATTTGTCCTACCAACTTACACCCTTATAATAGGTAAAACAAACTGCTGAAGAACAAGCAAAATCAGCAGAACTTAATGAGAAGGAGACCAATCCTGAGGTGAGGAAGGCTGTCCTTCAGAATCTTGACCTGGAAGTAGATCCTTGTTGCCTGGGTGAAATGATGACCTTTCTAGCAGAGGCTGAGAAAGAGTGTGACCTGCAGCCGTTCCTGAGGGGATATGCTGACTATGCTAGATGGTACCAGCACAGGGTTAGGATCTTCTCACATTTCAAGGTAACTAGTCCATAATAAAAAATACTAATTTTTTTAACAGATTGTTCCAGGTTTATGTAGTGCACGTCACATAACCCACTGCTTCTTGCGAACCACTAGCAAAGTCAGGTGAATCTAACACAGGTTAGTAGTAATCCAGTGGAAAGTATCCAAGGTGCACTACGGGCTCGACGGTATCTTCCATCGTTCTGTTTTTACTAAGGTTGTCTTGCATGTTATAATCACTTACCCACTGTACTTGCCAAACCATGAACCAAGTCTGTTATAGAAAATTGCTATTCCACCAGAGGTGTCGTGGTCTAATGGATACGTCACCAGACTGTGGATCACATGGTTCGCGGTTCAAGTCCCGCTGCTGCACTGATAACCTTGGGCATGCCATTAATCTACATTTGCCACTCTTCCCTCAGGTGAAGTAAATGGGTACCCGGTAGGGAGAAATTCCTTAAATGCTTTAAAACCTTGTTATGGCAGCTGAGCTACAGCCGGGGTAATAACATGATACTTTGTATTAAGTGCAGTAGAGTACATTCATATAGTAGCTGCACTATCAAAATGGACCTATTATTTATTATTATTAGTTACCCTAGACAGCTTTCCCACTAAGTCATTCAAATTCTGTTTTGTATTTTTCAGAAAGAATATCCAGAGACAGTGAGCCTCTCAGATGGTCAAGATGGAACAACGCTTCAGATTGTGTGTCCTCAGCAGAGGGGGTAAGTTTGTCCAGTGGACTCCTCTGAAAGCTGAGCCACATTTCTGTGTGGAACAAGTTGTATTTCTACTCAGTGAAACTAAATTCAGTACTCTAATACCTAAAGCTTTGTTGTTTGCATATCAGTGACCATAAGTCTCTATGAACATGAATCTCCCTGCACATTGATATTTCTCACCCAGACATATATTACTAGATTCTTTTGCTTTCCTATCTTTTCAGACCAGCACTGTGCTTTCCGATGCTAGAAACCTACACTTTTCATGATAAGATATTGCCAGCAAAACACCTGCAGATATTGCAGTAGAAACTGAATGATTAATGGAATGCTATATATATATATACACTTATATTAAAGCAATAGTAAAGTTCTTGCCCGATGTATCAACACATCAGACTGATTGTATTATTAAAAAATGATACATTTGGGGTATTTTTTTAACACTGTTTTTATCCCTTTATTTCATATTTTCTCATTTCATTTCACTCTGTCTATTCACTCCACACTCATTTTCTATATCTTTGGATTATAATTTGGTTATGATTGTATCTGTAATCACACTTATTTTAATGTTTTCTCTTTTAGAATCATCTACAGCATCACATGGAAGATAGACATAGCAAGGACTGGTAAATGCACACCAGATGTCAGCTTATCAGTCAAATCAGCAAAAGAAGGTCAGTCATTACAATTCAAAATGGCAATCGTCATAAAAATGTTTTGTTCCAAAAAAAGATTTCACAATTTTAAGAATTGTTTCTAGATTAAAATTACAATTTGGAGCAATGTGTAAAACTGTAAATCTAATGAATTATATTATCACAGGATACAAATATCTTGCATAGGGACTTGTACAACATCATAATTAGGTTAATACACACATCTTTTCTGTATTTTAACACTATTTGACTGATTTGTCTAAGAGTTGTGATAGAGAGCTATTCTTAACATTAAATTTGCAACAACTAACAGTACACTATTTCTTTACATTTCCACTTATGCACAAATATAAGATATGCCAATTTGCAAATTTAAACAGTAATTTGCATGTAAATTTTTTTCAAAAGTTTTTACTCAATCTTGTTCACAGATGGCCAGTCGTTATGATACCAGCAATTTTCACAAATTTTATGATATAAAAGAAATATTTTCAGTCCTTGTGATTGCCAGTGGAATTATTTGCATTTAAATCTCTACAAATCATTTTTGTGTTTCCAGTCTCCAAGTTGGACACCAAGAAGACACTGAACAGAGCTCCTGAAGAGTTTAAGAACATGGTGGATACACTGGGAGTAGAGAAAACATTGGATACTTTCTTGAAAGCTGTAGCTCTACAGTGAAGTGAATGAGACCTGATGGATCCGTTGGATATGACACTCAGATACACACTTTTAGCCTCAGATATACCTGTTTAAATAAAAGCTTGACTTTCAAAGTATGTTGGATATGATTTGAATTTGATATTGGTACACACGTTTCTTCATTGACTCCAGCTTGAGTTATTTTAGGATTATTATTCAATGGACTGATTGAAGCTAATATATCGTAATGTAAATTCAAAACCAGAATGGTATAAATATGACATTGTGCATGTCACCCAAACTCTGCCATTTCAATATCAGATCAATAGACCTGTTTACCAATGTATTTCAATATGTGCATGTTTCTCTCCCGAACCCTTGGTTACCGTCCATTTCATTCACTTGATATACATAATGGAATCTCTAGAGATTGAATCCACTTGGCATACATTACTTGTTGCTATGATGGACAAGCCTTTGGCAGAGAAAGCTTTGTTCAAAAGGTGTGCATAAAGTTAGTAAACAGGTCTATCATGGAAGAGCAATCAATATTATCTGTGGCATTTTTGCTCATCTGACTAGAAGGAATCTAGAAACTGATTGTTCCTCCGTAAATGAAACTAATCACATTCTATCACTGGGGTAGACCAGTACACCTGTAAACACTGATGTTTACTATGGTATAAATAGTGTATTTTCTTGAATTTAACAGAAGTGTGAGGAATAGATTTAGAATCCCTGGCCAGCACACATTCTTTGAAAATGGACTTTGTCTGCAGTTGTCCAGGTGAATTAAATTGGTATATCAACAATGAATTCATTCCTTGTAATTCTCTGTGCACCAATATCGACTACCAGAACTAAAGTCAGGGTTGCATTTCCTAACACGTATAGAGACATTGTTCTATATGAGATGTATATATTAACAGAATCGTATCAGTATTACTGGGATCAGTTCATGTGGATTTGCAAGATTTGTAGCATGATGCTAAGATTTGCGAAACCAATGCAACATTCATTTCAGTGTGTTGGAATTACAGCAGAAAGAATTTGATTTTCTGAAAGAGGTATTGAATGGTGTACTTCTCAACAAGTATGACCATTATGAAAATGATTAAATGACTCATATAATTATACAAAATTAACAAGCCTTGAAGGGAATATCAGAATATACCGGTGTTTTCCCTGCAGGAATCCTATTGCCCCACGTCGTAGACCACAAATAGGCCCATTTCACTGACTATTTGCTTTACATGATAGCTAAACGACTGTACTGTAAGACCAGAAACTTTAACAAACTTCGCGAGCATCCAGATTCGCAAAATGCATGAATCACGACATTGAAAATTGTATACATCGTTGAAAGCTTCTTACAGCAAAAGTGGCTTATCAATATTAATTCATGAAAGTTTCGTAATGTGAAAGTTCCTGGTTTTGCATTAATAATATTTTCTCTGAGGTTTGTGGCCCATTAGAGTACTTAGGTTATTACAAGATTGATGCCAAGGACTGCACTTGGTATCAAGTTTGGTTTAAACATATTATATCGATTAGATCTCGCTATAATGTTTCCATAGGAAATTTGTGCTTTACCTAGAATTCATTTATCAAAAGTACTTAGAAACATGAGATTTCATATTTATTTTAATTAACATGCTTTTCACAACTGCAACCGATTTTCGATATCATACCGGTAAGTATGTTTTCGGATGATGATGTCATCTTTGACTTTAAAGGTACTATGTCCCATTTGCAGGCCCAAAAAATGAAAAGGTTAAATTCCAATGGCATTTGAAAGACAATACTAATTTAGAACTTCCCTAAAAAAAGGGGGGCTTGAAAATGTCTTTAAGTGGGAAAATAACGACTATTAGTTGTCGAATCGACTTAGGAGCTATAGAGCCAGTAAGTAATAGTCTGATTTTTCAGACCATTGTACCGAATGGTCGTACGTTTTATGCTGCGCAAAGATTCAATCAGTTTAATTTTGGCCATTACAAGAAGTGGGTTATTGATGTAGACAAATGCTCATGTACCCTTTACAGCTCATTTTATGTATGTTATTACCAAAGATGAAAAAGCCAGTCAGTCACTCAATAGTGTCTGACAGTGAAGTCTAGCAAGTAAACGGGTTTCCTTGCATAATTTGAATATTAGGACACTGCTAACGTTTAAATTTCACAGATAGGACATACATGACATAATATTCATAATTCCTGCAAAGTTCTACAGAATTTGATGTTGGCTGCAAAAGGGACATAGTATCTTTAACACAGGAAGGCGCAAGGTATACAGAAGTGTATAAGTGTACAAAAGATACATTGGAGTCAATTATCTTGCTATTTGTTTATTGACAAGCTCCCTCTGTGTTCAGTTCTTTTTAGATGTTTGGGGTGAGAAGGTCATGACATTGTAAATAAAATGTAAATAACAGTGACATTATATATTTGAAGTTTTGTAAAGTAAGTTATTTAAGTCGGCAGTAAAAATCTTGTATTTTATGTCATCATATTTGGATAAGATCTGTAGCAGGTATATGTAAATGATTAAAAAATCAGTTGCTAGACTTTAAGTGTTAGTACATTCCTATGACTCATTGAGAGGTAGGCATTTTTGTGTGTGTGTATGCAGGGGTGGTTCCAGGGGGATCGTGGGGGGCACATCCCCCCTTTTTTTCCTTCCGAAAAAAAATGGAAAAAAGCCAAGAAATATTCACATAAATGTTCAGTTTACGTATTCAGAAATGCCTCAGAATGTACCACAGAGCATTATAAGGTTCAAATGGACCCCACGCCGTAAAGGCTTTGCGCTTTGTGCTCGCAATTTCGTACATTTCACGCCCCCTCCCCCCCCCCACCTTTGGAAAATGTGTGTGTGAGAGAGAGAGAGAGAGAGAGAGAGAGAGAGAGAGAGGGAGAGAGTAAGTGAGAGAGAGAGAGAGAGAGTGTATGTGTGTGTGGGAGGGAGGAGGGGGGGCGGGGCGAAGAGCAAGGCAGAGACAGAATTACAGAGAAAAATAAAATGATAAAGAGAGACAAAAAGTGTGGAATGGAGAGATGAGATGATTGATCGGGAAAAGGCCTCGTTTCTTTTTCACTGCCCCTCCCTCTATCTCTCTCTTTCTCTATCTCTCTCTCTCTCTCTCTCTCTTTCTTTTTTTCTCTCTCTCTCTTCCTCGATGAATGAAATTCCTTACAGTGAATATTCCTGCGGTCTAGACCACTGATTGAAAGCATGCTGCATCAACAGTTCCTTATATCCGTATCCTTTCATTTACAGAGAAAAACATTTAATAAAATTGTCAAAACATGTTTTGATGGACATTACTTAAAAAGGGATCCGGTAACTTTGTCTCAGATTCTGAAACAAAATTCTGGATTTAGCTCATGATGCAATGATAATCATAAACCTTTAGGTCAGTCAGGAACCCCATGACTTTTACAAGCTGATCGCCTGTCTGATTATCAAGATATTTATGATTGGAATTACAAATTTTGAAAACCGTTCGCCTGATGGTTTTCATAACACTATAGTCTATTAGGGAAAACGAGTATGGTAAAACCGGTCAATCAAAGATTTTTACTTTTTGAGGCACTTCTTGATCATTTTGAAGCGCAATTTTTTTAGGGCTTCATTATTACACCATATCACAGACACTAATAACATGTAGGGCCGTGTATCTCAGATTTAACACTGTTAAACGATCCCTTTAATCGTACATGATTGTATAATATACCGATGTCAGTTTACTAGGAAATGTCGAGTATGCCTAGACGATGTCATTCCTACCAGTCTTATTCTTTATATTTCCGATGAGATATCTTATGAGATGAGGTTCTAAATGAGATATGACAAGTTTTGAGGTTTAATAATCGCTGTGTTAGTCGTTCATTTTCAACTTTTCAGTCATTCAAGAGATTTCAATACACATTCTGTGTGTTTTGGCTATTGTAATATCTTTCTTTAGTAAAGTCGAAGTGTATAGTCATAAACACAGCTATATACTTTCCAACATGGTAAAACAAAAAACACACAAGTTGAATCAATATAATTCGGGCATATGGACTTTTATCGAAGTACAGCAGTGGATAAGCTATCAGACAAAATAAAATGATGCGTTCTGTCATCGCCTATATAATTTCAAAAAATTCTGAACGAGCTAACAAGCATGCGTAGTAAATTAGTATTATGACTGATCTTAATGATTTGTAGAGCATAATATCTCCGCCTAAGGGGAAGGAAATATTTCGAAAAGAAAAACAACTTATAGAATTTAGATCTTTCATGCCAAAAACTAGTTTTAGAGGAAGTTCGGATATCCTGCCCTTGAGCATAACAATTTGATTCCTTTTAAGTCGATTGAAGTTCCTTCTATACTGTCTTGTGTATGTCTTCGTAACTAAGATTACCTATATAACCGATTCGTTCTCAAGGACATAATGATATAATTTGAATTTTTCGACAAAAATTATGCATTGAGAGTTATGACATGCAATGCTTTGGGAATGTACTTGATAATGGATTTGTTTAACAGTATGATGTCAGATAGGTATACATAATTTAATGCATATATCATTCAATTTTCAACCTTTGAAGGCAGTTGTGATGAAATTATAATAAGCTGTCCTTTATCATGTATAAGCTTAAAAAGTATGGTGACACTTTGAGAATCTCATCAAAAGGCTCCTTTTGGAAATACCCTTTATTTCTTTTCAAGGAAGAATCATATTATTTTCATCAAAATTCATTTACAAGACATTCCTTTATTTCTAATAATTTTTTCCTTTATCATGTATAAACTTTAAAAAGTGTGGTGACATTTTGAGAATCTCATCAAAAGGCTCCTTTTGGAAATACCCTTTTTTCTTTTCAAGGAAGAATCATATCATTTTCATAAAAATTCATAGTACAAGACATTCCTTTATTTCTAATAACTTTTCCTTTATCATGTATAAACTTAAAATAAGTGTGGTGACACTTTGAGGATGTCATCAAAGGCTCTTTTTAGAAATCCCCTTTTTTCTTCTTTTCAAGGAAGAATCATACCATTTTCATCAAATTTCATAGTACAAAACATCCCTTTATTTCTAATATCGCGGATGTTCATTTGTCACACAACACTTCAAATGTTAGAGTGTATTCAGGCCTGCAAAATGTCTAAGGACGGCATGAAACACATTTTTATTTTCGTAGAGTTCAGAAAGAAGCATGTGTATATACAGACATCATTTTAATACCGAGGGAAGCCAGAGCATAAAAGATAGAGAGAGAGAGAGAGACAAAAAAAAGGAGAGAGAGAGAGAGAGAGAGAGAGAGAGAGAGAGAGAGAGAGAGAGAGAGAGAGAGAGGGGGAAGGGAGGGGGGGGGAAGGGAGAGGGGAGAGAAAGGGAGGAGACGGGGTGATTGAGATTCGGGTCTTTTGGTGCAGTTAAGTTCCAATACATGGGTTCACAAGAAAATGTAATTAAGCTACTGTTTATTCTAAGAGCTATAATGGTCGTAATCATACCCAGTTTTTACCACTGTCCTGTTTCACGTCAGCAGGTGATCAAAAATAGAGGTACCTCAAACAGCGCCAACTGCAGGAGATCACAAATTGTGACGTCACAATTCCTACGATGTTTGCTCTTTGGAACACAACGAATGGAATGTGAAGAATGCTTGTTGGCAGGCCCACGGCATCTCAACATATTACATGAGGACCATTGGCACATAATGTGCTTTGTTAAGTACTCATCTATTGAACGAGCAAATTGTTAAATTCTGATAAGGAACATCGATGTTTTATTGTTCACTATTTATCAATCATAGCATAATTTACAAAAAGGATGTGATTAGATTATTTACAATGGTACCTATACTCCTTTCTGTTGTTTATATATTTATATGGATATAATCGTAACATTCACACTTATGGAAATCGTGTCGACAGAAGAAGACAAAAAAAAGTGTTGGTCCAAATAATGATTTATAACAGACTATCATGTTGAAAACATTGCCTCCTGAGGATTATCAATTATACAATACGCCAACCAAAATACTCAAAAAGTTCATACTATAGCATCTAACAAAGTAGTTATGAACAAAACCTTTACAAATATAAAAATGCAAAATAATAATGGTAAATTAATAGCGTCTCGGGTAGGGAAGTCGATGAGAGAATATTCAGGAGGGTGTGTGCGGCATATTAAATTGTTATTGTTATCTGGGAGCATTCTTTCACAGTAAATCTCGTTTCCTATATACGCCTAGTTAATGGGGCACTACACTCCATAAACTCAACGGCACTTTTAAGAGAATATTTGTGACCTTGTTTTATAATACTCCATGAAAATTGCGAGAACAACTTTATAGAGGCAAAGAAATAACATTTAAAATTGCCAGAGTGGTATTAGCATATCAATATACACTGTAATCTTATATCAGTAATAACCGGCAACAAGCCTATACTCCCAATAAAATGATTCTATTTTGGAGTGTGCATTATAATTGTTCACTGAGTATACGCAGTCAAAAATTTCATTTGAATTTGGTTGATAAAGTTGACAACACTCATAAACAAATAATTTTGAGCATCCCAACTTGTGACTGCAGTCATGTGCCCCTTCGGTAATTCAACATCCAACTTCGTAAGCACGGGCGGACTTTTTTGAAAGAATGGTGTCAGTTCTTAGAAAGTTCATTGGTCATCATATCTATAATTAGTCACATGCCAGTCATCTGCCAAGGTGATGATGGACTGGTAACGCGGTCTCTTCTACGCATGCTCCTTGGGAGATGAAATTGATCTCCTTCACCGTCTTTATGTCACGATTACCACTATAATCCATGTGCTCATCAACGAAGTAGATTATCATTTCAGACAATATGTTGTAAACGAATATGAAAAATCAATAATTTCATACGTTTTAGTGAATAGCGAAGGGTAGGCTCATATGTAATACATATAACTATCATGATAACAGAGATAATTAGCTGAGATCGATTGTGAAAATTTAAAAATCATTGGAAGTCTTGGTGGTCAAGCTAAAACTGATTCAACTTAAAGTTGTTCAAAAGTCTTTTTATCTTTATTATCATTATAATCACTATTTTACTGATTATGGGGATAAATTTGAGCCTCGCATTAGCTGCTTTAAGTTGCTAAGCCCAGTAGAAGAAAAAAAATCAGCTAATACAAACATTACTTGCTTTGCGACTATGAATTAACCGTGCATCAACATTTTAATATAATAATACAATGACTTTTCAAATTACTAGTACTGTTTCCAAATCCATAGAGTCATAAATGCTTAAATCCTTTATTTAATAATCCTTCGTTTAGCTTTTCCAGTTTACAAACAACTGATTTCTTGGATAATCTTTATTCTTAGAGTAAACCTGTATGTACCCAGTCATACATTATTTTTTTATTGTAAGAAGTAACCAACAGAGAAACGTGTTAATTCAAATACCTTTTCCCTATTTAAAGTCCCCTTATCCCTCTCCGAAACTTGTTCTTCGATGCATTTTTAACACACATAATCAGAGGCTCTTATTAATTTCTTTTAGTATATATTGGTCTCTGCCACCACCCCCATTTGAAAAATTCCCCTTGATCTCTTATCACTTATAGATGATAATAATTTTTAAACAAATCTCCTGTTTTTCATCTCGGGTCTAAGTTCTTCAGACTACAAAATATTAACCACGAAATGGCGCCCTTGGCATCGTAACTCGCTTGTCGTCTGCTACCGCCACTCAAAACACACTTACGCCGTGCGTTCTGCTCTGAGAGACCGGTAGGGGTCACTCTCGTATATGAAGCGCGCTCGCAACGCCGACAGGTATAGATACAGATTACGTAGGAACAATTTAGTGGAGTCATTTGCAAAGAAAGCCTGTCTACCTAGCTCTAATTAACTCCAACCAACTCTTGATAGGAAATACAAAGTGAAACATAACAGGATGAGGAAGTATAATAAGCCGGTATAGAATCTGATTTAGAACACGGACACACCAGACTCATATTGCCGAAACTGTATAGCCGTATTTTCCGGCGTCTTGATTTCGGAACTCCGTACCGCTGAGGACTGAGGAATAAACCCGGTATTTGGAACGGATTGTTTACTATTGATACCATTGAATGTGCATGTATTAGTGGTCTGTGGAGTTATAGGACGATGGAGCAAGGGAAGGGCTCTGAAACGGGGACCCCCGTCTATGTGGACAGTGGGGATGAAAATCCTGATAGCTACAATAAAATGAAATTTCACGCCAGTAAAATGGACCTTAATCTACGTATTTTGAGAGATCAAATGGTGAGTATCAATTACTATCATCATGGAACCCACATCCACATCTCACTCATCATGCTCATTTAAGGGTGCCAGAATGTTTCATTGTCGAAAAATATTTTATACTGCCAATGAAGTAAGCACCTAAATGTAGACATTCCAATATTTTTCTTGTTTGTTGTTCTTACATGCAAAGCAAATCTTCTTTTAATTCCAATCAAAACTGAGGCCATAAAAGGCATAATACTCAAATGAAATTTGACTTGCCATCATTTTCTTGATAGGGTATAATGACGTAGACGTAGGTCGACATTTCTTAGTACATTAATACATTTTCATTCAATTTCTTTATAAATATCTTTGCCACTTTATCATTGTGACCACAGTGTTTGTACATCTTTTTAATCACGTTTCTTGATAATTAAATGTACTTTTTATATTATGTCATTAAATGCAAGGAAGAATATCCAAAAGATTTAAAATAGGTTGATTTACAGTGGATGAAAATGAATATTTGAATCGATGGTCAATTTAAGATGAAGTACATACTTTTTTTTCTTGAATGAATATAGTTTGAATTATTCAAAGAAAGTTGCCATTTCGTAAAATGAAATTTCTAAGAAGTCCTTATCTCTATGAAACACAAAATGTCAGACTCACATCAGCCTTCATTAAATTCGACTGCGTGGATGTTGCGTGGATGTTGCGTGAAGCTGTTGGCTTAATGGATTTAAAAAGATTATAAATTATGAGTGAACTTCCAAGTCGATTGTATTCAAGATCTAATGGTCTCCCACCCACGTTTCATTTACATACTTTCATTGGCTTACAGACTGAGGTAAACTTCATAGATTGAGATACAGTACAACTACAAGTTCAAACAATATTATTGAATGTAGAAATTCTAGGGATCATCAAAAATTATCAAAAATCATCAACTTCGGCATCTTTGTTCATTCCTGATACGATGCATACAGTCATGTATATTGGAAATACCATCCGATGTTCACCTGATGTAATTTGAGTCTTGCTGTGGTATGCAAGATGGCGTCTGAGGTAAACCATTCGGATGTTTTCCTCATTCAGTCATTCTCAGATGGTCGTGTGGCTTGTTCGTAATGTCATCCAGTCATCCTAGTCATACAATGACTGTATTGAGAAGTCACGATCACGGACCTCCTTCTAAAGCCCCATTCATACATTTATGACTTCCACTGATTACCCTCTTTTTATGATCCTTGATATAATTTCATTTTCTTTCATCTTCTTAAAAGTATGTCTGATCGAGAGACCGTCGTCCTCTGTCAAAATTTTTTCTTGAGACATTTTCGACAGCACTCCCCTCTCGACCCCCCTCCAGCTCTCACCCCATTCCCCTTCTCTTTGCATTCCTTTCTCTTACCTTTTGCTTTTACCTCTTGCGATATGATTTGCTTGAGATAGAATCGAGTCCTGTTACTATTTCTGTCTTTTCTACTAGTTATTCCTGAAATGACTAACGACTTCTAACGTGTCCCAATCATGTTCTTAAAAATCTTTCCCTCTTAAATCGCTGGATGGTGGTCGTAGGCATATACAGGAATGAAAACGAGTCGACTCTTCTTTTTTAGCAAGCTGTATATACCATGAAAAGCCACGTTGAAGTCTGATATATTCATCACAGGATATTAAATAAATTAAAATGACAAGGACTTTGTATATCACGTATCATGTATGCACTTCGTGTGTCTATATGATATCCCTTTGTTACATACCACTTATTTGCCCAACCGCAGCAGCACGAAAATTGAACACGAACTCTTAACTTCACACGTGGGCTGCAGCTGAACTTTATTATGATATTTTGGCTATTTTCTCTAGCTTTACTGAAAAAATTCCCTTTCTATTCTCTCTCGAGACCTCTGCTTAGTGAGGCGAATTTGACCTCGCGTGGCTCCTAACGTTAATTTTCGTCTGGTTATCCTATATTCAAAAGATGGGGAAAAGTTCAAGACCACAGGCAGAGTCGGGAGAAGTTATTTTGACAGGGGTGACAGAAATATTTGACTTTTCAGCGAAGTTACCCCAAATCACATGTACAGCACAGGGTTGAAGAGAAGACTTCAAGATAAGTCTCAATCAGCCATTTTTGTTTCTGTCTTCAATTTGCTTTATATCCTCCATCTCTTTCCTTTCTGAATTTATTTCACATCCTTCCTCATTTTCACCCGCACGGTCTTCGAACATTTCTTCCACCTTTCCTGTTTACCAGAAATGGTTCTTCAAAGTTGAATTCCTGTTTTGATTATAATGTCTCTTTCAGGAATTTCCAACGAGTAAGAGACGAAGAAAGAATAAAACATCAATATAGGTCCTATAGTGCCTGTTGGTGTAGGGTCTCGAAAGCTTTGGTCAGATATCTTATATCCAAACACATTTTTTCCTTCTGAACCTCTGAAACCTTATTGTGATTTACGTTAGCCTAAATTTTGGTTTCATCTATCTTGATATTCTCCACGTTCTCGGTCATTAAAAAAATAGATTTGATTGGTTTATATCCAAAATATGAACACGATGTCATTCATTGTGATATTGATGTGACTACGTAATCATGACCTTTATTATCACTTGTCATCGTATCAACAGGACTATTTCATATACTGTACTCATGACCAACATGGATAACAGATTATACACTGTTACAAAATGCCCTTGAACGACGGGCGTATACCCTTGCCCGTGAACTCGACCGTCAAAGAATTCAGCTTTACCCACACGCCAAGGTGTTAAAGTAGTCTGAAAGTGATATTCGATATGTTGAGTCACTTTTTAGTAATTCCCCCATCATTTTCGATGGTTTTAACTTTGTGGAATGTGGTTTGTTGTGGCTTACAGGATACGCAGCCTCATTCAGCAGTATTAATAACTGGGGGAGTAAATTCGCGGTGTAAGGAATTTCAATGTTCAGACTCTTGAGGATCCTCTGTCATTGAAATGGCATTATGATTTTAAGAATGTAAATTAGTATAGTTCAACCCAACATTAAAGATACTATGTCCCTTTTGCAGCCAACATCAAATTCTGTAGAACTGTGCAGGAATTATGAATATGTCATGCATGTCCTATCTGAAATTTAAACATTAGCAGTGTCCTAATAGACTTCACTGTCAGACATTATTGAGTGACTGACTAACATCTTTTTTTCTTTGGTAATAACATACATAAAATGAGCTGTAACAGGTACATGAGCATTTGTCTACATCAATAACCCACTACTTGTAATGGCCAAAATTAAACTGATTGAATCTTTGTGCAGCACAAAACGTACGACCATTCGGTAAAAGGGTCTGAAAATCAGACTATTACTTAGGTGATTGCAATTACTTAAGTCGATTCGACAACTAATTGTCGTTATTTTCCCACTAAAAGCCATTTTCAAGCCCTTCCGTTTTGAGGGAAGTTCTAAATTGGTATTGTCTTTCAAATGCCGTTGGAATTTAACCTTTTATTTTTTTTTTGGCTTGCAAATGGGACATAGTACCTTTAATGTGACAAGTCCACGTTCGTAAAGTTCAAAATTATTGGGCGGGTCTTTGTGAATCAATCGCATTGTTACCACTAAGTACCCAGCATACTTTATTGTTCACTATAATGTGCGTTCAGTTTTTCTTCTGGCCATTTATAATGCAACAAGAACGAAGACAGTTTTGCTTCAATCGTGTCAGTACAAATATATCAGGGAGTGACACCTTACTACAAATTGACTCTGCTTTCTTCAGAAAGTGGTGAGCAATTTTGCCTCGAAGTAGACTTTGTTCACCTTTTGAATTCGGGGAGGGTGAAGGTGTTTCCCACGTGGGTCCCATTCACGGTTTATTTTAACGCAGACTACATTATTGTATGCTCACCACAATAGGGGCTGCTCCGACTATAAGCAATGTATGCATTATGATGAGTCACCCTCTAATACGCTGGAGAAGTGGGTGTTTTTTTCTTCTTCTTCTTGTTACATGTTTCATAAATGACAAGGCATCCTCGTATCATAATGGAGTGCGAGTACAAAGATCTTTGACATTCTGGTGTTAGTCAGGTAGTCGGGTAGATATTACTACTGTTACACTTACAGTGACCCGCTTGCTCTCTTCAACTTGAGTAGCACATTTTTCTTCGTCTATAATATATGATTACTGCATGTGAATGTGCCAATTTCCCGCAGATAAACAGTTTATACCATTTTGGAGAAGAAAAAAAACAAAACCACAAAACTTTAATTTAATTTTTAGAGGGTTTCCTTGAAGAAATGATACTGTTTTTGCACAGCAATGTAGGCCAGTCGTGTACGTTGGATTGCTTATTTTGGTGACATTTGGGGATTCGAAAAGTAATTTCAGGAAAAGGAGCAGTTATTTTGCGTCTCCCATATACATGAAGATGAAAAAGGGTTGCTAATTTGGATTATACTTCGAACGCTCATTATTTTATTAGACGCTTTGGTATAATGAATATTCGAATAGATTTTAAGGAGGTACAGGAAAATGTACGATTGTGTTTGAAACGTTTAACACATCAATAGTTCTTGCTTCAGGGTGAGGATTAATGACTTATGACAGGTATGGATGATGATTGAATGATTCTAAAGTATAATGAAATGAGAAATCTTTAGAATGCAATGGGTTGAATTTCTAAAGCAGAGGATGTGAAAATGTTCCTTAGGTTTATTGCGTCTGCAGGTGGTGTACTTGAATTGAACGTCAGTCGATTATTGCTGGGATTTAAAGGGTATGATGGGGATCATTGAAAATACAGAACTGAGAAGTTATGGGAATTTAAGAAGAGGAGTTTGCTGCGAGAATCAATACAGCAGGTGTGGAAGCTGTATAACCGGAATGAGCATTGTCAGAATGATGAATAGAATCGGTTCTATATACAAGAACGAATATCATAGGATTACTTGTGTATATTATAGATATGTTTATACTTTATACCTACTTGTGATGGTTATTTTTTTTTACCTGACTGCTAAGAAAGCATAAATGCTTGTAAGTAAGCAACCAGACGGACGACGGCTTAAGGTCCTCTCCGAGGGACCTGGTAGTGAGGATTAATGCCTTACCAAAGGGCACTAGCGCATCGACTTGGTTTCGAACCCGGGTCACCGGATTACGAGACCACTGCTCTACCAACTGAGCTATCGCGCCTTCATGTACACTTTCACGTTTAAAAGCAGTGGAAACTGGAATAGATAGCTTATGCCAATTAAACCTGTAATATCATTAAGCTCTAATTGATCCTTTTGAAATGATGGGATGATAATGTGTATATAACGACACTTAGAAAGAGTCCAGCTCTTTACCTTCAATAAGATAAGAAACATAATTATGTTTCCGAGAGTGAAACAAAAACAAACCCTCCAAGTCAGCTGGCACTTGTAAAACGATTCGTACATCGTACAAAGAAAGAAAGAAAAACAAAATGTTGGATACGGGTCAGACAGATCAAGACTGTGCTCCTGGATCTCTATTTTCTGAAAACTTAACCTTGACTTTCCCTCGTCTCATCTCAAACATGCGTGTGACCTCCCATATCCAGTTCACGCGATGGTGTGTATTTTATATGACCACATATAGCCCAATTCAGACAGTCAGGGTTCAGGAATGGGATACCGTAAAGATTCAGATGAGAAACGGATACATAATACATGGGATACGTTGGCGGGTCCAGGGGCATAGTAGAACGCCCCTCCATGTGTATATACTCCCCTCCCCCCCCCCAGAATCACATTTCTCGGATGGGAAAAAATGACATTGGGGAAAAGAAGTTACTCTCAACAATTCGGAGACCCCTCCCTCTGTTTATTTTGAATGTCTTTAATTAACAACATAAGCATCGACAATGTAAACTATACGGTACTGCGTGTCGAAATATGAAATACAACTCCATATAATTATTGAAATGGAGTAAATACGTTTACTTTCATCAACATGATCAAAGTCAAACAGAAATATTTAAAAAAATTAAACAAAATTTACCTACTCATGTATTTCAAAGAACAAGAATGATTTACTACGTTGGAAAAAAAAGGTATGACTCTTGCGCAAACAATTATTATAGCGATCAAGTGAATTTTTTGTTGTTGTTTCTTCTTTCTTTTGTCTAGAAATTATGAAATCGACCTACAAAATAGTGTTGAAAGGAAAGGAAAGGAAAGATAAAAAAATTAAAAAGTAACCACAAAAAAAGATTGTCGGTTTGAGCGTTCGCGTGCTCTTGCATAAACAGCACAGTCATTTTTTTTCCGGTATGGATGATTATGAAATGAAAGACGGAAAAGCCATACTCTGCGAGAATGTAGGCCATCAAGCAAAGAATTTCGAATTTGGTTTCAACAAAGAAATTCCTTCTATTGATTCGTAACACTCGAACATTCGTCATGGAGGGTTGTGCGGTTACACTTTCGGTCCTCCTTTTGAGAAAGGCGAGGCCAAGACCCTGGTCCCAAGTGATGACGACCTGTATTGGTTGGTGTGTATGTAAGGATGCGTTCTTGAAAGAAACAAGGAATGCAGATTGGGGAATTTTATAATGAGATTCACCTTTCTTTCTAACAGAAAATTCAATTAATTTTGTGAATTCTACCAATCGAGGATTAACTGACAACATCTTACTTATGCGGTGTTCTTCGGATAATCTATTTGTCTTTTTCGCGAATTTATTATAATTTGGGCACTCAAGGATGCGAGAACATTAACCACTCTTTGGGGATCGCCATTAGAGGTCCATGATGGAATTACGTATAGATTTTGCGAAAAGTGGTGAAGATGAGGCCAGACAACGATCTACGAGAGCATGGAGGAAAAAGGGGCATGCGCCCCTATCGAATTGCGAAAGGAGGAATAAAACGAAGTGAATAAAAAAAGGGTGAAAAGTGAGAAAAGGGAAGGCAAGAAGGAAAGGGAACGTGACAAAGGTGATAAGACGACCCCTCCCACACCCTCCCCTTAATCGATAACCGTGTTAATTAATATTTTATCCAACTACATGTACTGTAGTAAGACCGGTGCCCCCATACCAGTGCCTCCTAATGGCTGAACCAATGCACGCTACTCCAGTGTACATGGTGTGTGTGTGGTGTGACAATGAGTCAATGACTTTATGGTTCATCCTTATAATATAGTAACATCCTTATAATGTGCAACAATGTCTTTATGAGGTTTATGCGATTTCTTCCTTAAAGGGGAAGTCCACCCTGATATTATCTTGGTTTTAATAGAAGCAGAACAACGAGAGAAACAAATTAGTGAAAGTTTGACGATATCCGATTGAAAATAGGAAAGTTATGAATTTTGAAGTTGTCATCAGTTAAACACAATTGGCAACACTGTGACGTATCTTGCGAGCTCCTCTCCAATTTGCTCTGTACAGAAAATTTCATAAACTTTGACTTTCTTAATTATTGAAGACGAAATATTTCATACAGGGGTTGTGTAAAACACATTTGCAATAATTATATTCAGGGTGAATATTATATAATACATTTTCTTAAGATAAAATGTATATTTTGTTTTTTAGTACAGGGCAAATGGGATGGGACCTCGCAAGATTCGTCACAGAGTTGCCAATTTGTGCTTGATTGATTGCACCTTCAAATATTCATACCTTGCTTATCTTTAATCGGTTTTTGCTCAAACTTTCACTGATTTCTCTGCTTCTATTAAAACCAACTTAATATCAGGGATGACGTCCCCTTTAATCTTTTTTTTTTTTTTTAACCTCTTTCACATTCCTCCATGTTTCAATATCCCAGTATATACTGTACCACATCTGAACTCGGTAGTCTGTATGTACTCTTCTTCACCCTCCCCAGGCGGTGTATCATGTCGTCCAATGAAGCGCTCAGGTGAATCTGGCTCCTTATTAATCTTCATATAATTATTGTCAGTTCTTCTGGGCATCATAATAGTCAAAGACCGAAAAATGCAATTTCCCGACAGGAAGAGAATCCCGTATCTCCCATTGGTTGAATCTATGTAGAGAGAGAGAGAGAGAGGGAGGGAGGGAGAGAGAGAGAGAGAGAGAGAGAGGGGGGAGGGAGGGAGAGAGAGAGAGAGAGAGAGAGGGAAAAAGAGAGAATACATGAGCAAACGAATGAAAAATAATAGGAAAGGGACGGAGAGGGACCAAATGTATGGTACACAGATTGAGAAATAAAAAGTTATAAAAGAGAAAAATGGGTCGAGAGAAAGATTGAGTAGTTTAGAGAGGAAGAAATAGAGAGAGAGAGAGAGAGAGAGAGAGAGACATACAGACAGAGGGAGAGACAGGGAGAGATAGGGAGAAAGAGACAGACAGACAGAGACAGACAGAGGGAGAGACAGTGAGAGAGAGAGAGAGAGAGAGAGAAGGGTGCGGGAGTGAGACAAAGCAAAAGTGAGAGAGAAGAACATATTTCCAAAAAAAAAAAGAGAAGGACGTAATAACAGTGGCCAATTATTTATGTTTGTTCAAATATTTGCAAACGTTGCACGGGTTGCTCATTATTTTTGCTCGACTGGACTCATATTGTCAGCGTTGCGGGACATTATGTGGGCAATTGACGTTCAGTTTTTACAAGGGTTTTGGAGGAGTAGGTTGGACCTTTACAGATCTCCTATATACCATTCTGAAAGCGAAACGTAAGTGAAAATTGCTTTTCATAGTTTTTTAGATACTGAACCATGTGTACCAAGTATAACCTTTCCTACTACTTCGTTTTTCTGTCATGGAACTGTGGGGGCATTAAACTTTCTGTTGATTATTGAATTTGTGCACCGTTGAATGTTTTGCACAAGCATCTAAGGTTTTGTGTTATAAACTAGGCGATGTATTTATACATCTTTATTTCTTCTTTTCTGCAAGACCATTCAAAGTGTTCTATAAGGAAACGTTCCCTCTTCATCTAAAAATATCATTCGACTACGCCTCTTTGAAAGCACACTTCAACACATCCTGCTTTTATTCTTCTCAAAATGTCACTTTATTGCAATCATGGTTGGACTACTTAACACTTATTACGAATTGACTTAAAATTGATATCGAGATCAGAGAGTTATGTGAAGGAGAATTGAGGTCAAAATACCAACACGTTGACATATTTCCAAAAAAGGAAAAATACTCCATAATTTCCCCTCCCTATAACGTGAAACATCAAATTGAATTACTCACAAGTGGGTTTTTTCTCCCCGAAGCTGTAATGTGGGGAGAAGGAATAGAAAAAAATTGCCATGTTCGTTTTAATAGAATCCATGAACTAGTTCACTACTTCCCTGAAGCCTAAATACATTGCTTGATGGGGTAGTCTTTCACTTGCTTCTGGTTTAAGTAAACATTATCATACTTTGCACTTTGCCCGAAACCATGTTTAGTGGGCTGTGCTCCATGCTAAATAAGATTTACCGAGTTTTGTTCGACATGACTCGAAACTTTGTAAATGGTTTTGTTGATTTGTTAGGCGTTGTTATAAAAGTGTATATCATTTATTTCGATCCCATATACGCTGTCTGCACTTCTAAAATCGTATGTAAAAACCGTTAAGTATGCCTTCAAACACGTTGTACCGTTCGCTATGTTATTTAGCGTCACTTTTGCCGGAAAAGTGTCGAGTGAAAGATATGATAATGGATTTGATATTCTTTTTCCTGTTATAAAGACATCTTTGCATAATGTAGGCCTAGACATGTTATTCTAATCATGATTTTCATCCCCAAATATATTGTATAAGAATATGATGTTACGGATACATTGTGCTACTAGTATAGACAGACGTGCATCATAATATAAGTTTCGAATTGACCGAATCGCATCTTTATCCCCTAATGTTTACATATTCCTTGGAAGGGGAAAGTTTAAAGCGCCATGGCATAATCGATGTACCGCTGAGTTCCAAGGCACGCTCACAAATGTAACCATAGCAACATCTATTGAGACCCCAGTTCATCTAATTCAATTTAAAACTTTATATCCTTTAGCCAGGGAAGATTCTGGTAAACAGAACATGCTCTGTTCAGACACGCACCCTATTTACGTTCAGTAAATGTAGATTATCCTAAAACGAAACAAAAATGATATTTAGACTGCAGTAGTTAAAGCTAAGTTCATGATTTTCATTGAATTTTAAACACAATTACCTAATTCATCATCCTTTAGAATAACTTAGGATTCATATCTGAAAATAGCTTTTTTTAGTCATGTAACATCACCCTCGCCCCCGCCATGATACCCCAACCCTAGGTATATTCGTCAATATTGAATTTAGAGCGCCCCCCCCCCATCTTTCACTGCCCTAGACATACATGTGTCAATCAAGTCAGTCATCCTGCTGTTTACAAAACCTCGCATACGTTTCGAGTCTCATTCTTGCCCAAAGGCACACGAATATTATTTTTTATCGTTTGTAAATTGGTCGGAATCGGATCAAACCTGGGACCACCAGTGGCGGCTGCCGCTACCGCCCAGTATGGTGTCATTAACTTACAATATCGATAAAAGCAGACAATCAACTTTATACGGCAGAATAAAACTATACTGTTGACGATCTTCAATTTTACTTAATTTTACAGTTAGCATGTCATAACAAAAGACGAATAAAGAAAACATATTAAAATCAGGCCAGCAAGTTACCATTAAGAATGTTGCCATTGTTTTGTTCCGTGTTTGCGTTAACGGCACAATGTATTATCAGTAATAATTTTCCACATTAAAGTGTCCTTCATTGTGAATAGAAATGTCAATATTTTCAGTGTGGAATTTCGTAGAATCTGTAAAAAAAATGATATGTTCATAAGCCATGAATATACTAGTGTTCAGTTCAAATAAGAAATATATATTTTATGGGAATGTAAATTCTATATGAATGTGATCCATTATCATGAAGGGTAAATATACATCATTGTATTTTATTATTTATTACTTTTATTTATTTATTTATACATTATTTAGACAGGTACACAAGATCAGAAATAAATCTGTTTTGCATCTTGGACCTGGTATTAAAAGCATAATCTAAAAAGTAGTAACAATAACAAAGTATAAAATGATGCTATGACTATGAAAAGGGTGTTATTGTATCTGGTTGCGTCTTCAGGAGCTAGATGTACTTTTAAAGAGAGGTCTGGACCCTGTTTCATAAACTTGTTATCAATAACAAATGCTAAATTCCTATGACATAGTTGCTCTCAGCCAATCAAACCCACGATTTCAGTAGCTTATAACAGTTATTGTAACTTGTAATTGATAACAAGTTTTTATGAAACAGGGCCCTGGTATTTTGATTCCAAGTTGTAGAGGAATACGAAATGACACTCAGAGGTGGTGCTTATATCAAGACCGTGCTCAAGACCCGTTTTTCGACAGGAGTCAATTTGTCCTCATAAAAAGCACCGTTGGTCTTCTTGGCTCCTGAACTGCGCCCCTGGATGTGCTAATGGTCAGGGAGGGCCGAGCCTTGACAAACAAGATCAAGATCAAAAGAGGTACAAGACCCACTCCGGATGGGGGTAAGGACTCCTCGGAGACCACTCCGTTCACCCCCTTTGGTCCCGCGGCACTTTAAACTACCCCCATCCAATGACGGCACGAGAAAGTGCAATGCTCATAAATCAAGATGGGGTAGAAATTATTTCCGTCGCTTGTTTAACAAATCCGTCTCTCATATCGAGGTCAAAAATTTGTAAATAAATCACGGAAATATGAAACAAGTTTTTCTTCATATAAATAAAAATGTGCGTTCTTGACAAATTGGATTTTATATATTTCGAATAGATTTTGACGTGGAATTTGTTTAGTTTATAAATAGAACGCGGAATATTAGTAGTAATTAGTTTAACAATTCCAATTTCAGACTGAAATTATCCACTTAGACGCTCCAGTCTACCCGTCGTCTGATCTTAAAGTCGAAATTGACATTTTTTTAAAACTTAAAGGTAAAGACCAGTTTTGGAAACGCCCCTCTCTCAAAAAATGAAATGGGAGCTCTCATTACCAATCATGTGAAAGAATATGTTTTTACTAATACGTGATGATACAAATTTTGCCGGGAAACCGCCTACTAATTGATATAATTGGTATATTATTATATCTATTGGGACCAAATAGATATCGCGCACGTGGTCGCGTAGTCCCATATACATCTTTCTGTGTACAGTGCTTGTAACTTTACCAAGACTGGGCCAAATTTCTTATCATTTTGATGATTCCAGAACCTTGCAGTACACACCAATACTTATATGCTAGATGATCAACCTTTTCTGATCGATTTCACAACGTTTCTTTCACAATGCAATCGCATGACCAGTGACTGGTCTTTATCTTTAAAGTAAATGATAATGGCGATAAAATGTGTATGTATATGTTTTGTTGAACTTTACCGAATGTTTTACGCCATGGATTCTAATTGATAAAACAAATTGTCCACTTCGTTAGATTTATGAAATTTGTTCATTTATTTCAATACAAAAACTACCAGTCCTCTTCTCTGTTTGATATCGTGAGCAGACTATCACCACTTCGAATATTTTGGTATCGGTAATACATAACCTCCCTGTGAATACTTCCGATACCTAATCTGACAGGGTTTATGACAGTTCAATGTACAGGGGCGTAGAACGATCCACGATTTAAGTAGTTAGTAAGCAACACGTTTGTTAATAACTGAACAAGATTATGATTGTAATCTTGTAGCTACGTCTGACCTACTGCACAGAACTTGAAAGCTGATGTCTCGCCCAGACAGGAAAGAAAATCTTATTATTTACCCTCTGGTAACAATTGTGGTACACTAAAACCGGATTAGAATTTGCAAGCCAGGTCTGCTTCCAATGAACGTGAACTGGTATCGAGCACGTAACGCCCAAAAATATATGTTTTTTTATTGTCAATTTGTTTGCGCTCAAATTTGAAGGATTTTTTATTGGGTCGCAAGGACTTACTTGAGTGTAATAATGAACAATTGTGAGAAAATAACAACCTTGTGCATGGTATTATATAAAACAATAGAAAATATAAGTATGTGAGTATTTATTCAAAATACTATTAGGATTAACCGAGAACTTATGTTAAATGTAGAATGGCAATGTTCTTAGGAATGTATATCCTGCACCTGCACCTGCACAAAATGGACAGCCCATTTTTTCTGTTGTTTTAATTCTCAAGAACATTCCAGCTGTCACAGTCGATTGAAAAATGAATGACAAAATATAAAGCATAGTATTGTTAAGGCAACAATAAGTTCAAAGATGGCGTTGATTCTCTCTGTTTAGCTTGTACATAGTGATTATTAACTTTATTTTAAAAAATATGTTTCATTTTACGTTTTAGGTCTAGCTTAAAATCAACTCATTCGAGATCATGTGCTGGTACATGAAATATGAAATATATCAATTAAATTTGGAGTTCATGATCACAGAAATGGAAGTTTTTTTAACTACATGTATATGCTAGCATGCTGAACCTGTATATCAGATATACACTCATTGCTAATTTTGACAAAGTCAAATACAAATAGGTGCGGTTCCCATCCCCAATTACCTATATAAGCAGTAGTTGAATTTATCTCAACCTGTCTAGTCTCTCTGTGCACTTCTTCACGTTATTCATTTATCTTTGTCGTCTGTGTATTATGCTTCGTGTTTAGTGTACAAATATTGACCGTAGATTTGACAGCAAACATAGCCAATCACACGCACGAATTCCCGTTTTGTGATTATCCAAGCAAGATATCAGATCAATATTGCAACTACGTGATAAACGTCATACATTACCTGTTATGTAGGTTATGTATGACGTCAGAAGGTCATGACAGTTGTGATTTTTTTTTAAAGGTGATCACTAATGATCATTGGCTGAAGGAAACGATTTAGCATTGAGTTTCAAATTTAAAGTATTTAAAATAAACATTAAGAATGTTATCCGTTCTTACATCATCGCGTTTCTTTTTCGAAGTTCAGGACCGACGCGTGTTCAGTGAGATATGATGATAGCGATGCACTTTCTATGAGATTTATTCCTTCTTGCAGACCTATTGCTATCAATGGCGTAAATACGTGGAGAATGTCCCCCGCCTCCATCGAATATCGAATGGGGGAAGAAGAGAGAGAGAGAAAGAAAGAAAAAGAGATAGGTAGAGGAATATCAAAATTTGAATATAAGTAACCAACCCCAATCGTTGAAACTGTTAATTTGCATTAATTTTCCATTTGTATAGGCTAGCGCCCCTGCTTACTTTCCTTCCATGCATGGTTGGACTAGCCCAGTGACTGATGTCATAGCTAGATCGGTCTCGATCTGGGTTTTTTTTTATACCTCGCTCCTGCATGGTCTTGACTCCAATAGATAAAGGAATATCAAGTTTTATTTCCCGTTGTTACTCTTTGGACCTCGATCCGCCAAGACGCCGGTAAATTCATCGTAAAAGATATGGGTTCCGAACTTCCGATGAAATGATATCAAGGGGAAATCGTTTAACAGTACTGTTAATGAGTTAATTAGTTAGGTTATATACACATGCGTCGTGATAATTATGCACCCAAGGAAAGGCGGAGGAAAAGCGGTATAAGCCACTGGCTGCAGAGACGCACATTGACCCCCAAGTCAGAGAAGTCTGCAGTGTATATCTATATAATACTGGAGAACGTCATGCAAATAAAATCAGCAAGGGAACTTTTGATATGACACAGAGCACGTTCAACATAATGAAAAAGAATAGTCCTGTCCCGAGTTAAAAAGGTCTTTATATTGCAGTATGGTATATCTCCATCTATCTTGGCCCGCCATTCGTAAGCCAGAGCCGTTGGTGAATTTATGTCTTTGGGTATTCAACTCGGCGCGCACTTTCAGTTTTGAATCTAATTTTCAATATCTGTTGACGTCCTAAATGCTCAGAATAGCAAACATCTGTAACTTTTCAACGCTCTGCTTGCTGCAATCAGGTCTGCCCATAAACATTTGGTGCAAACGGCCCCCCCCCCCCACTCAAAAAAAAATCTTCAAATAAGTGGCAGTCAATCTTGAAAAGATGTGTCCCACTGCAGAAGTTCCCATTTCCTAATCTAAATGAACCCATTGTGAAATAACATGAGCTGTATCATTTCATATCGGGCTAACATAATTCTTAATGATATATTTAAGTGATATGTCATATATCCTACTAAAACATAGCTTTGAATTGTCCTGACTACTATATATTCAATTACAGGAATACTTAATTTCTCATAAACTTGGTAGAAATAATCTGGAGCTTGTAAGTTTCTAGAAGTGGAAATACTATAGTAGTAGCCCACTTACAAAAACTGCAATTTAAAATACTCATATACATGTCAAATGCAAATCGAATAAACCTCCATTCATACACTTCACGTACAGATTGCCAGACCGTGATATTGATTTCTTATTTGGCGTTGAATGCAATATGGCAGCTGTAAGGTGTGCTTGATAATACTTAATAGAAAGTGAATTTTGGAATCCTTGCTATTAGGTCTAACTTCGTTTCTGGTCTCATAACGTGTTCGTATAATTATATTCACGTTTCTGTATATCCCGTGCATGACGAAGGTATGCTGATGGGATGCCGATACTGTCAATACGCCATTTTCGTAATGTAATCAAATGTAATGCATAAACCTTTGTTAATCGCATCGTTACACATTATTTCATTTACCTGTTACGAATGATTGTATTTCAATAGTCAGAATGCAAATTGCATACGGTAGATTCCGTGTTGTTAGGTAGGACAAGCCATGTTTGTCCTACCTAGCAACAATTAATGTATGCAAATCGCATTCCGACTATTGAATACAATTATTCGTAACAGGTAAATGAAATAATTTGTAACATGACACTTAACAAAGATTTGTGCTTTAAATTTGATTACATAACGAAAATGGTATATTCAACATCATCCCATTCTTATATTGAAATGTACTACCAGTTATGCATCTTTATGATAGGTCTAGAGTGTGAACACCTCCACCTTGACCGGTTTTTGCCTGCTCCAACTTGTAAGAACCGATTTCATGCTGTGCCCAACATGCCAATTCCATGTAAGCAGCAGACGGTTGAGGCTGCACACACCATGCATGGGCATGGCGTCAATGCTTGTACATAATGGTATTGCTCAGTGTTCTGGTTACCAAGGCAACGGGTCCACTAGCCGAGTAGAGCCATCTCAATTTCATATGCATGAATGTTTCGATTGAATGTGATGCGTTATTGTAAACAAGTTTGATAGAGGGTCCAAAGTATGTAGTTTCTAGTGATGAGGGCGACGTGTTGTTGATCGCATTTTTGCACGTATCAACTATACTTACAATTAAAGTTACAGTTTCTAAGTTTCATTTTGATTTTTTTTTTAAACTTTAATTGTAAACCAGTTTATGTGCATAGATTTCTGTTTACTCCGACATAATATAAATACCTTCTGTCTCAAGATAAGTTGTAGTTTTCAAAATGTTTCATTGTTGAGTCATTCAAATCTAAACGAAGTCAGCTTTTCTTCATGGTATCCCGAAGCAACTGTGCGATATATCAACGTCTTCGTTAATGAAATAAATACTTATTCGAGAGCTAAACACGCAGTTTCAGTATATGCAATACAGTATTGTTGGGAAATGTGCAAGAATAAAATAACATGCGCTAAATCAAACGAAATGATTTAAAGTAATAATGATAAGAAATAGCCAAACAAACATGATAGAACATAATGTTCAATGTTTTAGCAATAATAATACTAAATAATAATAGTTTTTAGTAGGTTTTTAGTTATTGAAACCCTGAAACAATTAACCATGATTATTATTTACAATAATACATGATTAAAAGTTCACTATTGTATAGAAATGGTTACGTTTAAAAAGCTGTTCAGCTGCGAGTATAATCACTGTTCATGGCAATAGCAATCCAGTTCAATCAAACATTTAGTGGTTTAAAGGCTTAAAGGAATGATTTAAGACAGAACATTCTTTCCCACATTCAGGAAATAAATCGTCTCATTCTGGGAGTATGAACTGTAACCTTTGACCTGTGGTGTAGCACTCATTACTCGACGGACTCCTTTCCCCTCAGCAAGGGGTAGGTCGTCTCATGAAATGAATGGTTCCACGTGGAGCAAAGTGACACAACTTATATAGGGGAGCGAGATAATATTGGATGGCTTTGAGTATGATACAAGAATATATTGCCATAGCGAGAGCAATATTTATATAGTATCACACGAAAACAAAGCCATACAATATTACTATCATTATCTATATCAGGCTGACTAGCGAAATAACAAAATTTGACTTACCTCGGTAAATGTTCGATAATCAAGCAATATTGTATCGACAGTTGAAGTTCCCGGATGACAGAGCAATACGAAAACAATATTGATCTGTCATCCGGGTATTGCTCTAACGATATTAAATACACTGATTTATTGTACCACTTGGAAGCCTTATATAGATAATAATCATGAATATTTGCAGTTTTTTCATGCTAAAATGTTTGGAATACATGTAGTAATGGGGAAATGATGACCTTAGCCTTACAAAAAAGAATGATATGTTACATCTAAGAGATCTCTTTTGGTTACATAAGACGCTGGGGTTGGAACAATTTCGCTTTTTAAACACCCGAGACTTGTTTAAAAGAAAAGGCTGCTGTAAACTGCCCCAGTGGCGTATATAATTATGTTATATTTATGTTATATTTATGTTTAAATCATAAAGATAGTGGTAATTGTTACCTTGTATCTTTAGCCTTCTCATCAATAGTAAGAAGAAAAATTAACAGTTTATTGCTTAGAGTATTATGGAATTGTTCAAATTGTGACGGAAGCTATGTATTAACATGACATGGTACAAATTAAATTTAGTAATTTAATATATACGGATCTCTCCGTGATGTAGGCCTATATGGTGCAATACTGTGAAGAAGTAAAATCTTCAGATAGGCACATTTCTGTAATAGAGCGGACATACAATTTGTAAAGAAGAAAAAGAAAGTATTCGTATAAGGATTGTATATACCCTTCACGATATCATAGCATAATGTGAACAGTTTGGTGGTAAACTTGCAACGTCATTAAAACAGCCGATATCATTACTCTTCTGCTGTGTGAGGAGCATGTGGTGAGGTTATACTTATAGGAATTAGAGTATTGACCCCTACGAACTGTGAAGAAGTCACGAGATGCTACTCCATGTCTAGAGCCGTGCTCGCTCCAATAGAACTAGACCATCACAGTGAGATACATCCCCCTCAAAGGACAGAGGATGGAAGAGAAGAGTCGTGTTAAAAGTTTTGGAAGAGCTACCCCGCATCATGCTCCGATCTCACATCTGGTATTGACATTTACTTGCATCCGTTGATAATGGACCGTTTTCGTGTGAGTTCATATATTTTGGTAAAATTATTGTATTAAAATTTTATTTCATACTGTATATAGTACGGCTTGTTATTGATAGAAAATAGTTAAAACTTCGCCAATTTGCCGGTGTCTTGACTACTTTGATCTGTCTTTATGATGCCGAAATGACGTGTCATTATGTACAAGTTAATGTCGGTGGGATATCATTACCGGTACTTGCTTTATCGAAGGAGGACTGGGTAACGCTTCAATGTTCCGAAGCTCATTTTCATGACTTGCAACTCGCCATTTTATTCAAATTTCTTGATCACAATACCAAGTTAAGTACCAAAGTTCCCATTAAGATTTTGGATGAGAACTGTATTGATAATGCTGTTTCTGCAAAACATCACACGCATGCGGCAACATCATCAAGCGTTTGTCAAATTCTGGTTTAAGCCTAGTTGACATGCACGGTGAAGTGATTTTGCAGAGCCACCACATCAATAGGCGTTGGCTCCATATATAAACCTTGTTCCTGTGTTTTATTCCTAATCCTTTCCCCATTTTCGTCTCGAACGGAAGTTCAGAAAGGTTCACGTCTTCCTATTTATAATCATTTTGTGGTCCCGTGTTCCTTTTTCTATTTTTTTAAATGTTTCTCAATAATAAACCTGACACTTTCTTGGCCTGGTTCATAACAAGTCGAGCAGACCGCGTACCCCAAAGGATCATGATGGATGGCATCAGTTAGGAATGAGCTCCCTGGAAGAGTATTGAAGATTGAGAGAAGGAAAGAGTGGGAAAGATAGAATGGGTCCATAGGAAGATGAGAAGACAGATGGTGAGGAAAGAAAGAGAGAGCGAGAGGGGAAGAGAGAGAGAGAGAGAGTGAGAGATAAGGAGAAAGTGGGAAAGATAGAATGGGTCCATAAGAAGATGATAAGACAGAGGGAGAGGGAAAGAAAGATGGAGAGAGTGAGAGGTGGAAGAGAGAGACAGACAGACAGAGACAGACGGGGGAGAGAGAGAGAGAGAGAGAGAAAGGAAGAAGGGGGGTGATGAGATGCAGAGAGATCAGTATGTACAGTAATGAATGTTTAAGATGAAATGGTTGATTTCATGACTAAAGATAATTTCTATACCGCCACAAAATGTATTGAATCACTGTATAATTATATAGTCTTACTGTATAAGGATCCCATCTTCGTGATCTCCCCCGGGATCCCTAAAGCGGTAAAAATAGGGTAAAAACCTGCAAAATACGGACCGAAATACCTCCATCCTGCTCTCAGCTAATCGGCTACCAATTTCATGATTGATAGATGGAATCAGGAACTAATTGGAAGTCAGGGTCTAGTTTCGGCAACCTGGGGAAAACACGAATGGTGTGTTGATGTGTCTGTAGAACCACCCTGTGAGACTAGCTCTACGAAGAATTTCATTTTTAGTATTCAAAGACCTATAATTTATTCTGTCCCCATTTTATATGCAGATAATAGTTATGCTGTATTTATGTTTTCCTTCTTCGCTATGTTATTTGAAATGGATTTAAAAGGATGACGGTACATGGTAATCTCCCGTAACATTGTTTTTTTTTGCATGAGCCCAATACCCTTTCCCCCTGAAAAACACATCCGTGTAACAGGTCCTCAATGTCCCCATTTCCCTTCAAAATTCTTTCTTTAGCAACCTTGATTTATTTTTTTTTCATTTCATGTAGAAATAGGAAATAAATTCAATCATATAAATGAATATTATACTTAGAATGTGGTTACCATTCGTTGTACTTTTGTCTGACTGAGAACAGATGGGTAAAGGCTTTTGCATTTCTATCGCGCGCGCGTTTCCTCATTTTCCTCCAATTATAGATTGGGGAACTGTTTTGTTTTCTTGCATTCACGTCCGACGCCAATTCAAATGAAGTCTGACAGATTTGCTAGCTGTGTTTATAAAACCATTTTATGGATATGTAATCTTCTCATTGTTGATGCTTTCCGGTGTGTTGAGAAAAGGAGGCATAAAAAAGTGCAAAAGATTTGAAAGCACTTTCTTTCCTCAATATCAATATCATTTATCCTCATCAGATCATCGTCGATGTAATTTCAGTCAAAGCATGTCCAAAATGCCCGCAATAGTACCACCCTGTCGTTAGATTTAAAATGATATATCATTTTATAATATTACGTATGATATTTACCATAACTTTCATAATTATCCATATAGCCTATTCCGTACATTACGTAACATGTTCATGACTGTACTATTATGTGTTAAGGCGAGCAAGGGGAATTGGAACCAATTTCAATGACGTCTCAGAATGTGTTTGTGCATTATAGAATGACGTTATTGAATCTTCTAGACTCTTCTCTGAAACGGATTGATAGTTGAGCCATCTACAAATCAAGATGTTAATAGATTTTCTCGTTACGTCACTGCTTCATTCCATCTTTATGGTATCAAGGGGGCTTGATCGTCGTAAATGTCAATTTCAAGACCTGGGTATTGCGAAAGGGACTATTATTAACTTTAGGGTTCCGAAATGAGATTCTGTTTACTGAACTTTAGAAGGCAAGGAGGCACTCTTTTCTTGTCATGCAAAGAATGTTATGAGTTTTTTTTTAAATGAAGGCCCAACCTTTTCGTTTAGGATCTATAGTTAAACAAAGAAATAAATAAGAATATAAACTTACTGCACAAATTATTAATGTATGAAACTAGCATTCATCTTTCTATTTGTAAATCATACTTTGTATTCTTTCTCGATTTTTAAATTCATTTTCACAAAAGCCACAGCATGTATTGAAAGTGCAACTATCGTTGTCAAACCTGTTTAAAAGCCTTACCTCTATACGGAACCGCCATCAATGAATATTCTAGCTCAGCCGAGGCTTGCTTTAACTAGTCCGCTAAAACTGTATCCTAATTAAGACATTTTAAAACAAAAGCTTATATATGTACATATATCTATCTATCTGAAGAAATGAAATTGAAACCGGTCATAGTGAAGAAGAGAAATCTCAAGGATTTTTATTTAAATTGTTTGAATTATTATTTATAATTGCCGTGACGAAGGATTATCAAAATCAAATTATTTGTTCTATTAGTATATATATATATATATATATATATATATATATGCGTAATTATATATTCATAAATTTTATTTTGTGTTTCTACGTGACATGATTATTCTTAGACTTCCCGTATACATCCGATACTTGATAGACTAAACTGATAAGACGTAGACCCGTAATGCTATGGAACTGCTGTTGTATTCCGGTAGACATCTTTAATGAATCATCGCGACCTTTGAGGGGTCGAAAGGAAACCAATGAAAATTGACAGACGGCCGAGTATTTAATCAAATTGGAATAACCAGCTGATCTTGGTGAGATGTAAACATATCGCTCGTATCAGTCAGACCATCGCAGATTTGTGTGCTTGGAGGGCTGATATTGGCGGTAAACCAATTTTGACGCGTCGAAAACAAGCTTCGCTAGATTTAATATGATAGATTGGAAAATTGTGGACCATTTAGAGTCAGCTCGTATCGGCATGTCTGTGTTGAGTTCTTGAGCAGGATCAAGGCTGTTCATGTCGTATTTCTCACCAACGCTTAAGGTGCGTAATATAACAGTTTGATGTTTTCTTTGAGATTATGGATACTCTCTTTGTTGATGGCTGTTGTCATTTGGCTACAACCAAATCACCAAGGCAGGTCAGCCATTGTTGTACCGATGAATCGGATTTGCAGCTAACCAGTCTGTTATACTGGGATGAACTGTTGTTGTGGTTAGTTACATTTTTCAGGTTATAGTCTTTTTCGTTTTGTTTCGTTTTCGTTTTTAACATTGGGTTCAAACATTGAGTTTAAACATTGTATTTTCTTTATCCAATGTGTGGTGTATCACATCGTTTCAATGACACAGTTTTTCGCTTGTTGTTTGTTTGTTTGTTTGTTCTTCGTCGTCTCTTTAAAAATGCTGCATTAATAATTATTGACTGTTGGGTTTCACAATGGATTTTACTAGGCCATTAATTTATTAGATGTACACCCTGTAGTTACGTAATGACGATAGTGATTATTATTTTACTTCTAACATCTCTATAGAGGCTCTCTCTTCGGTTCTTCCTCTTCATTTCTATCCAAATAATGTAGTGTAATTATATTGATTCCCTTTATCAACATCTCAGCTTACATGTACGTTATTCTTCGCCCCCCCCCACCCCTGTCACCCCGCCCTGAAATGAAGTGCTCATTTTTTTCCTTCTTTTTATTACACCACTCCGGCGTAATTGATTGTTTAGTCCCATATATTTCTTATACAGTAAAACAAATTCTGCAAGTGCAAGCACAAACATCCAATAATTTCCACCTCATTTGACCATGTTCTCTCAATCCTAATTAAGCCCATCATTCATCTTCATCAAAGGAATCATCTATAGCTTTAAGATCTCCATCTCAAATATACCCCCTGCTCTGGGCCCTCACGGCATCACTACCATATAAGGATGTTATGAGACACGTCAGGGCAGCCGGTATAGAGTGAATCGCACGCACTATGTTCACCATTGTCTACGCCAGGCCTGGTCTAGGCTGTGGTTAAGACCAATATATGGCGGCGATCCCAACAGATAGAAGATGCGCAACTACAGGGTGTTTCATGAAATTTCAAAAGAGTGATATTATGTATTATAGCATGTTTGATCTGTATAAAATCCAAAGTTAAACCACATAACCTACTGAGGTTGCAAAGCGGCAAGATTTTAAAGTTATTTGGAGGAACTCTGTAATGATTTGACATTCTGAATACATTTGACAATATTGAAACTTTATTTGTGCTTCATAAGACGACATTAAAGTGACTCGGTAACATTGTTGAAGGTTGATGAAAAAAATGTGTAATTTTTGTATGAAATGTTACTTATTATATTCCTTCTACTGTACTAACCCTCTAGCATGCACAAAATAATCCTGTAAAAATTCTCTATTCACAAAGATATTTATGGTTTTCTTTGAAGGCGTCACTGGTCAACACCCTCTAACAGTAAATTCTCCCAACCATTTTTGAATTTTCCCAACTTTTTTCCTTGAAAACAAGACATAAGACAGGATTTTAAAAATCTTTCAATACTTAAATGTCTGGAATGGTATATAGAGTCAATTCATAGCTTTGTTACGATTTACATTCACCTAAAATGTAATTAAATTGTAATAATATAGTAGGGAGAATTAAGGAATCTATCAGATCAGTTTTCCCAAATTTTTATCATTAATAATGGTCTGTTTTCACTCAAACTTTCAGATTATCTTTAATGTTACATCTAGCATTGAAGTCACTACCTTAGCACCATTTTCTCTCATCTTAACAATGTTACCAAGTCCCTTTAACATTATGAATAGCAGCTTAACTTCCAAAACACTTTTTTTCTTCCACCCAAAGTAGTAAATTGTCAATGACGCTTACAAAGGCCCTACCGAAAGGTCGTGGGAAGATTCACACCCTTCAACTTTTGCATTAGGCAAACTTCCGTTTATTGTTAGTTATTTCAGTTAACATCATTCAAAAGTGTATATTTTAAATATTACCGTATATTATTGCTACTGCTCCTACTACTCAAATTGATACTCGGCCTTCTATAGTACTCTCTTTAGGTTTGTCTTTTTATGCTATTACTTTAGTTGGCAGAAGTAGGGGTTCTAATACGAGTACTGGAAGCAGACATATCAGTCGCAGCAACAGTAGTACAATCTGTAGTACAATCTGTACATGATTGTACTCTGTCGCTTTAGTCCTATTCAGCTACGAATCGACACACGTCTTGATTTCATGAGATACACTGTAGTCTAACCCCGAGATCATATTCGATATTACTTGGCATATGACATCGATCAACGTCAAGAAGTTGTTGCTTGTTCGACGTGGACCTTAATATGGGGTGATTGGATAATTTGTCATTGGTCCCCATCAGCTGTTTCCAAGCAGATAATTATTGAGAAGCATAAATGTGTGTGAATCATTCCAGGAAATGAAAGGGCAGGAATGATTGGAGAGGACGAAATAGAGAGAGGGGAAAAGAAATAGATGAAGGGGCCGAAGATATAAAGAGAGGGCGAGACGGGGATGATACGAAATGATTTCATTTTATTAGCGTTTAGAAGAAAAAATATATAAAAAGGCTTTTACATCATACTTTCATATCCGTGCGTCATAATTGCATCCTTTTAATTCTAATTAAGTAACATTTTATGTCGTTGTACCTTTACATTATACTCTGGCGACAGCATAGTGCATTTGCCTGTATTCAAGCAATTTAATGTCACCTTTGTAGCAAGCTTGGAATGCAGCCTTTTAAAGGGTTCCATGTTTTCATAGCTCTGTGTAAATTGGACTGCTTTATGACGTCATTATGGTCAACATCGTTTGCGCTGATTGAATTCTGAAGTATTTAGTGAACAAAATAATTATTGTCTATTGACCTTGTGAACGACGCACACAAAATGCGGTTGTTATCATAGTTAGCAGTGGACAATGTTGAGATAACTGGCCATCCGAATTCTATTGGACAACAAGCATTCATTGATTGAAAAAAGGCGAAGAATAGTTCGATTATACAAACACAGAAGTGTTGATATTGTTGATGGTGTTTATTCAGGCGTTAGTATTGTTCGGAATCTTTGTATCATGTAAGGAAGGAATGAATGCATTCCTTATGAATGTAGATGATTCGATATTCTGATGATATCCCTAAATTCTATACTTAAGGATCTACATACTTCTAAATACATCTTATCACGTGGTTGAATTATGCATACATGTACATGTATATCCATATCAAAATGTTTTGTTGATAACGGCAAGTTACGTTTATTTTCTGCGTCTGTTTGCCAGACGAAGATATCGCGTTGTGGAACTAGACGCTGTAAATATCAATTATCTTCAGGATCTTATTTGATGGTGGTTATTTCACCCAGTATTTTGTTTTCTTTAATATTCTGGAGCCTATAACCAGATCTTTGGAAAGGTTTGCGTCATATCGTTTCAAATAAAGACCTGTAACATCCCTTCTTCATCCTTGGAAAAAACCGTTTGATCACGTTTGATCATGTCAAGTGCGTCAGTGAAAACAATGTATAGTTTAGTCGTGAGATCAGCTTATGTCTTATCTTATCTTATGATCATCTTAAGTGGAAATCCTTCCCTAAATCGCCTAAAAGTCTCATTTTCTGATGCAAAGTAGTCCTTGCTTCGTGCAGGGATCATCCCTCATTTCCCCTGCAGCGGCCCCTACTGAATTGCCCGCATGTTTCACGTTAAGCACGACTAAGCTTTTGAACATGACGGTATGCGCAATGCTATCAGCTACCCGAGCCGCTAAATTCATGTATCACCTGTATAACATTACCACGATGAAAACAAGACGTGTGCTGTAACGAGCAGAGATTGAGTTCCCGCTATAAACATGTTGGGTAGGCTAGATTATATATAACAAGGATGCAGCTCACCGAGTTCCCTTGACGTTCTTGATATCACCGATTTCCCTTTTTTGCTATACCCGGCACAAATTGCAGTAATCATCCATCTCTTTTTGCTGGAAATTGTTCGATATTATCTTAAATCAGATAATTTATAAGCACGTCCGAAACACAGGCGAAGACTCCGACAGTGTTGAAGAGTACCAATAAACACGCCCGATGGTAATATATGCAGCAATATGAATAAGTCTACATCTACCGCTGCTTACACAATCGCTTCTCATAATACTTATGATATTGATGCGATATGATTGACAACATTAGGCCGCTATTGTTGCTCATCGGTGATTAGATTCTAACGTGAAATATTTTCAAAATCATGGACATTTCGAATGTTGGTGATCAGCACTTAACGCATGCTATATAGTTATTCCGATGCTAAAAATGTAACTTTAGGCTCGAGAATAGTAAAAGACATTCGAACTTCGTCGCATCCTGAAGAACCGGAATCCCGACAAAATGGGTCAAATACAAGAAATATGTTATAACTTCATAGATACAAATATCCAGTCAATGCAAATTTCGAAATATGAATTTTGTGCTCCGGATTGTTGTCAGGGTGTTCTCATTATTCGGAATCATGAAGATGCTTCCAGAGTTTCATGCCAATGTTCAGGATTGATGATGACACTTTCCGGATAGTTTTAGAAACACGGATGATAATAGATAGTAATGGAACTTGACCCTAACCTTTTTTTCACCAGTCTTATCAAACTATCACTGCACCGTTGATATGACTTAAGGTATGCCGTGAGTGGTGACGACATTGAACTGTTGTCATGACTTGTATTCACGTATGTCCTACCAATGGTACTCTGAATCTACACCCCTGGTGATGTTTATAATTAGGAATGTATCTCACCTGTCTTGACAAGGTATGGCAAACATGGCGAGCTATCTCTCCTAATCATAAACATCATGACAGGACCACAGCGACGAGTAAATAATTGTTCATCATTTGCAGTTGAGGATTGCAAATAAATGTGGACGGAATCTGATCTCGATGATTTCAAATTGAAAGTTGGGTATTCATGAATGTTTATACTTCTACTGCCGTTGGAAGGTTTATGCAAATCGATGATTATCAAAGATAAACCCAAGACTCTCTCCATCGTTCAATTCCTTTAAAGTGTGTACGAATTTTATAGGAAAAGTAGGAAATAAAGAAATCGATCATTCACGTCTCAACTGAAAAAAATATCAAAATAGTTTACTTTTAGAGAATAATATACGCGATGGAAAGAAAGAGATAGGGAGAGGGGGAGTATAAAGGGAAGGGGCGGATGAAATTGCATGGCGGGCAAGGAATGCAAGATATGGCCATCTTACAAAGTGCAAAACAATACGAGCTACAGGCTGGCCGTGGCAGAAGAGAAGACTTATACACCCTTCACGGAAGAGGAATGTAAACTCTAGTAGAGTGGAATTGAGAAGGTCCATTGCACCCATTTGTCATCGTACCTTCTGTCAAGACCCACTGGTAGCTGATGACGATTATCACTTAGGGACCATTGTGACGTCACGTCCACTCACTCTCTGACCAAGTACTACCATTCCATTCTAGGTGTCACTATGGCATGTTTGCAATCACTCATCGAAAATGGCCGGCATCGGGCTTGTTACGGCACGAAGTTTCTCTATATTTAGATGTTTCTGAGGAAAATAAAGATTTCTTGACCGTCAGGTATATAATATAGTGTCCTGGCTCAGAGGCATTTCCAGGAATAACAAATGTGTTTGTGCTTTATTGAACAATAAATCATTCCACAAAAATAATGCTTTAGAGAAAGGAAAATATAGTCCAGAAAGATATTAGCTTACAACCGTTTATACTGTAGAGTAGGCATGTAGCATTCATAAATTCCATTTTCTTGTTTGTTACTTTGAAAAGAAATATTAATGGCACCACTGCTCGTCGTCGCTCATGATTGTCGGTAAAGGTATTCACTGTATGAAGATTACTCTAATATATTATTTCCCGTACGTTTAAACCATTAAAGACTGTCTGGATTATTCCATGATTGAATTTATAAATCTCGACTTGACGTTCACAATTCGTGGATCGTGGATGTTTGTTGTGGTATAACGGCTTTCCGTTTGAATTATTCGTGAACAAAACGGACCACGGAAGTCTACGGTTTGATAATGTGCTGAAGCATGTGGACATCGACTAAGAGGGAAATAGAGAGAGAGGAAGAGAGAGAGAGAGGGGGGGGGGGCGGTAGGTGGAAAGATTTAGAAGCTAAAATAATCGGACAGACCTCGGTTGTACTTTTTTATAGACCTGTCTTCTTCCATCGCGTGTGAAATCCCGCTGCGGATATTAACTCGACATGATTTCCCCTGCGAGCGACCTTATGATACTGACTGGTTCATGAATTCAGCTGAGTGTTAAACCACAGCATGTGGTGTCTTGTCTTGAAATCAATCATAATGGAGCTTTGAGACAGGCAAGAGTAGACGATACAACTTGTTACATTCACTTGACCATATTGTTGTGGATATCAGTGCCCCCAACTTAATACTGTAATATCACATAAGACGTTAGTTTGTCGCCCTTTCTCTTACTGTTACTTTCCCTTTTTAAAGCAGACAGATTTTTATAAACAACAGATTTATCTTAAAACCAAAATAATATGATGATGATCCTATAGGCTTTCTTACTCTTCATGAAAACAAAAGTCAATAACACTTGATTTTTTTTATTCTCCATTGTATTTCCTTCTGCAGACAAATCTTCGGGATAGTGGTGACGAGATTTCTAGGCAGATGGCATCAATGTACAGAAATTTCCAAAAGGTGAAGGACGAGGACCGAGTGAGTGATGAGGGAGATGTCGAAGACAGCGGGGATGAGAACATGCGTGATCGCAGCTGCGTCGACACGGAGGATGACGTCAACCAGATGACAGACTTGGACGCTGACGAGTCGAGTATGTCAGCCAGGATGGGAAAACTACCGAAGGGACAGATCGCCAACCTGCAGCGCAAGAAAGCTGCACAGAACGGACGCGATCAACCAGCCAAGAATTTAAATAGAGGCAAGGGGTATAATAACCAGCGAGGCCAAAACAACGTCCCCGGTATGAACGATACGAAGTCTAGAGACAGCAACGCCAATGATGTATCCTCGGATATAACCACCACGACAACGAGAAATCCTGATACGCAATTGAGCGGCATGGATGGCGATGCCGAGGATAATTCTGATGAGGATACACTGAGTGAGAGTGAATGCAGTGGAAACTGTCTCTGTTGTTCATCGATTGCTTCCTACCAAGGCATCCCATGGACGATCCGTCGGCCTAGTTCTGCTGAGACAACAGAGTATGACAGTGATAGCTCAGAGTGCAGTGATTATGAAGATGATCGTTACCGATCTAAGAGAGCTCCTCTTCACGCTCGTCTCAGCCCATTTTTCCATCAGGAATGCAGTCATTCAGAAAGCAGCTCACCTCTAGATGAAGATGTCGATGAGGTGGAAAAAATGCCAGTCAAGAGGATGAGTCCTCTAGGATGTGAAAGCCCGAGTAAAACCGATGCCCTCCCGGAGGCCAACCGAGACAGCAAACCAAAAGCACCTGCCAAAGGGGCCAAAGGTGGCCCGCCAAAACCAGCTCCAAAGCCCGCCAGCAAACCAGCTCCATCAGCTGCAACAAAAGCCAGACCAGAAAAATCAAAAGAACCAGGAAAGCCAGAACGAAAAGAAAAAAAGGACAAGGTACAAAAGCAAGAAGTTAGCTTATCGGAAGCCGTGGCACTTGGAGCTGTGGCAAGATCAGAAAAATCTGCAGAAAAATCAAGGAAAAAAAGTGAAGATAACACCGAATCCAGCAAGCAAAAAAGCAGGCACGTCTCGAAAACAGCAATAGTATTGCTTGACCCTGAGGCAGAATTTAAAGATGGGGACACTATCAAAAAGAGATCAAATTTCCTTCCTCAGCAACAGCCAATCGAAGTTCCATTGTCTTACGTTGATAAAAATGGTAGAATCACTCTGACACCGGATCCTAAGCTTGCTCCAGAGGCATACAAAGCAGGAAAGACCATTACATTCAAGGTAAGGGCTGCAAGTAGTAATAATGCACCATCTACTCCAGATGGGTCTATGATCTTTACTCCAACCTCACCAGGGACCAAGCCTACCTTCAATAACCAACCGCCAATGTCGCAGCCAGTGGTGAAACCATTACTTGGCAAGACCGTCCTGAGAGTAGGATCCACAGAGTCACCACCAGTTAGTCTGGCAGCAGAAGAGATAGGCCATGAACACCAGATCCAGGTGAGTCCTGAAGGAATCATCCGACTCAGCAAGCGAACACCCGTTCCCATGCAAGTTTTCCTGCCACAATTTCAGCAACAGCAGTCCCAACAGCAGCCAGCCACCATCAGGCTAACCAGCGGTGGAGCTACCGCTGTTGGAGATAATTCGTGTCCCAGTTGCCATCGGAAGGCCAGTCCTGGGTTGGTACAACAGCATAGCCAGCCTTCTTCGAATGTGGCAAGCAATGTCAGAGTGATTCGCATGTCACCTGGCATCACACCTTCACCAGTCCAGCCTGTGCAGCCTCAACAACAGAGCCGTGTCCAGGTCATACAACGACAAAACTCCATGGGTTCTCCAATGGGATCTCCACCTGTGGAAGGCCAACATGTCATCATTCAACAGCAGTCAAACCAAGCACCTCAGAGGCATGGTCAGCACATAGTTATCAACAGACAGGATTCAGGAAATCTCCAGTTCCAGGTGCGACCGGAGCAACAGATGCAGCAACAAGTGGGATATCAACAGCAGATCTACCCACAGCAAGGCTACACTCAACAAACTGGATATCCACAGGAGGTCTATCAACAGCAGCAAAGCTACTCACAGCCGGGCTATTCCAGTCCTCACATTCAATTGCAAAGTGATAGCATCTCAATACCAATCCATCAAGGCAACCCGACCTATCAGCGCCAGATAATCCAACAGCCTGGTCCTCCTCAACAGGTCCAACAGCAGGTCCAGCAGGTCCAAACACCAGGCAGCTCTGGGGTGACCACCATCAGGTTTGGAGATGGAGCCCCAATCAAGGTGACACCAGGACAAGGAATGCGATTCGTCATTAATCCAAAGTGAGGTATATAACATGTGAATTTATTGATATTGAGGGAAAGAGCTCAATTTAGACATGCTCTTTGTGAAATGACATCTTGACAACATCTAAAGAAAATGTACTGTTTAACATCAGAATGATATGCTTTTGGTTGCATGATATTGCCCTGAGCTTCATGGCCCGTTGTGCATGTTATGCCATGGCTATTTCTTAGCCAGAGATCAAACCAAATATTATAAAGATAACGTAAATATCATGACGAAAACAAAAGTAAATGGAAATGGTATATCTGTTACCAGTGCTCTGAAATGGTCTTTTATAGTATCAAAAGTATACTTATGAAGTTATGGTGAAACTTTATGTTGATTGTAATGTAGTCCATGCTAGAGGCTATTAATTCAAATAGGTAATTCTTCTAGCGATGAATTATGGCATTAGAACAACATCAGCCGGGTTCCTGTGGAATTGGCTCCATAAGAATACAAAGATTTCTTCCCAGAACTTATTAGTGGATCATTTTAACGAAATTAACGATTAAAGTAGAAATTGACGAAAGTAGTAAATAGTTAAGTATAAAGTGTAAAGAAACAGTGATCTAAATTTTCAGCAATAAGATTGGCATTCCAACGTTCTGATTTCAACTTGCTATTGTGCCTTGTGATATACTTTTCGTATAACCAACCATACGAACCTTCAAACTTGTATTTAACAAAATATTAGTATAAACAAAGTTCTTTGATTTATTCGAAGAATCTGGAATGTCTTGAATCATTATGTTTCAAACTCAACGAAAACTCGTATTACTAACATTTAAATGTGAATTTAAAGATGAAAGCTAGTTCGTTTTATTTTAATGAAAATTGTTTTGAAAAAAACACACGAACTGTAAGATATCGGATTCGTCAACCTACATGAATAGAAATCCAAAAGAATCTTGCAAATAGTCAGTGGTTATTTAAAAAGACGGTTTGCTTGATCTTATTTCCAGTGTGGTAAAGAGATCTTTAAAAAAAAGAAGACTTATGGAAATTATTCGGGTAGAAGATTGGTTCGTTACCGGCATGATCGTGAAGTGAGTTGGCATATTGATAGGAAATGAGCAGTGTATAAACGTGAACTGACTTTAACATCAAGAAGTCAAGAAAAGAATATTCTAGATATCCTTCATACTTTGGGGAAAGTATGGAGCGGCTTTGCATTTTGAACAAAGTTTTGTGTTCATAATTGTGAAAGTCCTAAATCCCATGTCACACAGCCAAGCGGTCGCAAAACCGACCGATTACCAACAAAAACTTTGGCCAATGGCGGGAATGTTATACTTTTTTGTTCGGTTTATTGTTGGTCTTCTGTCGACCTCGTAAGTTTTACTGCGGTATAAGCAGTGTATTACATACTTTCATAAGTTATCTACCCCAAAACAAAACAAAACGAACATTGAACTGTGCTATTATGTGATATAAAGTGTGTTTTTCATTTGATATTGAGGAAAAAATAGTCTTCTTCAAAAGTATTGTACATTAAGAATATGATGGATTGATATTTCATCCATTTTGCTCGTATAATTTGAATGTAATGTCGTAACGAGCCTTATATTTATTCCTTAAAGATGTGTGATTGTATAGTGCGTTAGAGTCATACCAAACGCTCCTTTGAATATAGGCCTACAAAATAATAATGTACATTTGAATAGTTTACCGAGGAATAAGAATTTGTAATTATATTATGTAATAAAATAGAACTATTGTAAACGTTTAATTGCATTAATAGCAACGATAGCAAGAAAAAAATGTAGAAAAAGATTTTTTTTTAAATATTGGGAAGTTTTAAGCATGTATAAAAGAAGGTAAGCAATATAAAGGAAGTGTACATACGATATTAGTTGTAAAGTAAATGGATGGGTGAGGTATGTGCAATTTATCGAAATTCCTGGTTTTGTAAGATATTGGTACGAAATGACAAAAGAACCGATTATTAGGAAGATTTTGGATAACTGTGCTATAATGAGAAGGAGTATAATGCTTATTCGATCTTATGGATGGTAAAAGAAAAATGACCATTATCAAAGTGCTAAAGCTGCTAGCAAAGTCATGTGTACACCGATTGAAATTAATCGCAAACAAAACTAGACGAAGAGGGGAACTGATGCGCATGTGGCAACATCATTGCAGACCAAGTAAGACAGAAAGCTTGTGTTGGAATAGATTGAACAATATACTCTGGCGTAGAGTTTTCTTCTATTCGCCATCAGGTTCTCTCTTTGTAATCTTGTGGTAAACACGTACAAAAGGGAATATTGACTACTTACTCCTGAAAAGGGCTGGCTCTTTTCAAGACGTTTTGGGGTAAGATTTAATTTTTTTGCAATTGCTTTGAAAATTCGTCCATTTTTTCTTCGAAAATACTTTGATGGTTATAGGTATTAACTGTACAACCTTTATGTCTCACTATCTCATTAGAATGTGATAATATCTAAGTAGTTTACACTCTATTAAATTATATAAAACATGATCGCAATTTTTCTTCTTCGTTTTTTGAAAATGTTTTTGCTGTTTTGACGTATTTATCTACAACATTAATTTTTTTCATCATATCCTTTTATCCTTTCACATTTTGAGGTTTTCTGTTCCACCGAATTCTGTGATCTCTGATTCCCATTGGTCTGCATAATAATATTGTCCGGTTTCTTACACGTTTTTGTTTATACGCAACTGTTTTTTTTTAACCCTGTAATGGTGTTGGTTTATTTTGGAACATGAATTAAAAATATTAAAAAATCATTACTTGTAGACGTTATAATGATTATCTTTAGGTTATTGTTCTACTGTAGATGGTAGTTCATTCTCTATACTATTTATATATGGTGTTTTTAAGGATGTATTTGAATTATAATTTCTCGCAGTAAGTGAATCGTGAATATTAAAGACGTTCCAATGTACATGTAGATAATAGGTTTTATGATCGATATCAAGAAAGATAAAAGAAAATATAACTAGGAAAATGACAATGAAATTCATGTCTTTCTGTTTGTACATTGGCTAGGTATAAATTGTGTAATCATGTAACAAGTTTGATGGATCATGATTGTGTAAAAATTCACAGTAAGTTGATGAAACGAGAGGAAATTACTCCTATATAATAAAAAAAAAAAAAAGGCTATGACTGAGAACAAAAAAAGAGAAGAAACGTACGTGTACATGTATTTAGATGTGTATATCAAGAGGTGCCTTAATTTTGAAAATGAAAAAATATTGATTTTTTTTTTTTTTACAGAATACACATAAATGTAAAAATTGAAAGTTTGATACATGTACCAGTATTTATTTTGCAATATGTAGAGTCTGTCTTTGATATTGTGTAGCTCTAATCAAGTTTTTGGAATAATAAATAAAAAATTATAAATTATTACATATAAGAGGATGAAAGCTGATGCGCCCTTAAAACAATTTAAGATGACATGGTAATTGTAGTAATTATATTTTGTTTTAACTAATGTACCGCAGCACCATGGTAACCAATTCGCAGTGATCTAATAATATCTAGTTTATTATTAAGAGTTATGTCAAAGTAAGAAGTATGGTTGCGAACTTTAATTTGCTCTGAAGTACACATCATTTATGAGGGACGGGTGAAACATGAAATTAGAAAGACATGTATAATAATTTTGTGGCTATAGAATTTCAAATACAATGTTTGTAATGCTTCCATGTTTGACAATGATAACAAAATAAACAACTCCTGTATAACTCTGTATGCAGTGTTTCAACAGATTTCACAGACTGTGGTCTCATCTGTGCAAAATGATGGTAACAACACACTCTGAAAAGGATTGGTCAAAGCTCACTATATGTCGTTGTTAGCTGAATACTTATTCGACAAAGTTCTTGAGAAAGATAGTCTAAATTTTTATTTTGAGCATAATTTCGGACCGACATAATATCGAATATAATATTGAAAAAAGAAAGAAATCCTTTTTGATTTTTGTTTGTGTGTCAAGATCCTATTCAGACAGATTGAGAAAAGCACATAATGACGTTCGTTGAAATTGACCGATCCTATTTTGGTTTGTAAGTTTGTTTGGTTTATATTGTTCTGATAGTTTAATTGAAGAATTTAAATCCCACCAAGACTTGGGAGGGGGGGGGGCAAATATGATCTGGGTAGCTTGCATGTATTTTGTCCCCCTGCAAAGGGTTATTGAAAGCGGCGTATATCGACTTTACCATCTGCTGGTTACGCTACCGGTTACCATTCCCATGTGAATCATAGATCTTAGTATAGACCACAAATCAGTATCATATATCTCCCTGCATGGATTATTGTTGTTCTTTTGTAGTGGATGGGTAGATTGATAGAAAGTGCCATGGCCAAGTGATGACACATATTGGAGTGACGTAGTGATGAGATTGGGGGCCTTGGTGGGGGAAGAGGGCAGTTTAGATGTAGCTGGAAAGGTCAGGAGAACAGCATCATCAATCTGAGTATGCGATGGACTTGAATAATTGAAGTAATTATAACACGATTGAAATGCACAGGCCATGAATTATGAAGAAAGAATGTAAGCCTATCCACAGTGCTTGGATTGTCACGGGATGAACATCACTATGGCCGGTTTAGAAAATTACCGCATGATAATCTTAAATGAATGTTCATTTAGTAAAAGGAATATGAGGGGGAAGGGGGGGGGAGAACGGAATTAGTTATCTCGGGTGCAGGGTGTTAAAGATACTATGTCCCTTTTGCAGCCAACATCAAATTCTGAACTTTGCAGGAATTATGAATATGTCATGTATGTCCTATCTGTGAAATTTAAACATTAGCAGTGTTCTATTATTCAAATTATGCCAGGAAACCCGTTTACCTTCTAGACTCCACTGTCGGACACTATTAAGTGAGTGAGTGACATCTTTTTTTGTTTGGTAATAACATACATAAAATGAGCTGTAACAGGTACATGAGCATTTGTCTACATCAATAACCCACTACTTGTGATGGCCAAAATTAAACTGATTGAATCTTTGTGCAGCAGCACAAAACGTACGAGCATTCGGTAAAAGGGTCTGAAAATCAGACTATTACTTAGGTGATTGCAATCACTTAAGTTTATATTCTTTCATCAATATTCGACTTCAAACACATTTGTTTTGAAAATGCTTGCAGAAATCTATTTCACATTATGACACAATTTAAGTGAAAATTTGCCATCAAATTTGTGGGGCTCCCAACACTTTAGAGGGGATATTGGCCAGATCAAAATGTGCTCTAAGCACATATTCAGTATCTCACTATGGATCCCTTATACGAGGTTGTAGAATTGGGATATGTTTGTACAGCTTCGACATTGTCACTCTGGAGAAGAGTATCGTATTCTTTTAAAAGGCACTCAAATGATCGACTGACAGCTTTTTGCTGTATTATCAGCAGGGTATGAATTGGAAGAGATGCTGGATGTTGATAGCCATGAGCAATCTGCATCTAATATGAGTTATAATGTAATAACAACAACTATTAGGAATTTGATTTTGAGAAGGTTCAATATAATACGGTATAAATAGAGGGGGAAGATGAATAAGAGAAAGAGAGAGAGAGAGAGAGAGAGGGAGAGAGAGAGAGAGAGAGAGGAGAGAGAGAGAGAGAGAAAGAGAGAGAGAGAGAGAGAGGGGGAAAGGAAGGGGAGTCAAGAGTAAATATATTAGAGAATATGAAATATTTATTATTGGCATTACTCTACTTTATCTCCTCTATTTTTCAAACTTTTTTTCTTTCTGACACAAAATTGCTAATAGTAATAGCCTTTTAAGACTAAATGAAATTCCAAATTCCATTTATAAACGAAGTTATACATGTAATTACAGATTTAAAATAAAAAAGACACCCAGATGCTTCTGAAATGTACGGTACAGATTAATTCAGGTACTGTCATTTCATGACTATTATGTATGTTTTTGTGGGGGAGCAGGGTATTCAACAAAACATTTCGTTATTTTTCAATTTAGCCTCCTGTGATTGATGAAATTATTCTATCGAGTTTGACCATTTCCCTATTAAGATTTTTCTTTCTTCTTCACATTTCACATTTTGCCCCCTGCCAAGTTTTCTCATTCTTCCCCCCCCCTCTCCCTCCCTCCCCCCTCTCTCTCTCTCCCTTTCTCCCTTGGGTACATCTTATTTTATTGACAGGATGGATAATCGGCACACTTGAGTTAAAGGGATTGGGTAACTTTGTCTCAGATTCTGAAACAAAATCCTGGAGTTAGCTCATAATTATAAACCTTTAGGTCAGTCAGGAACCCCACGACTTTTACAAGCCGATCGCCTGTCTGATTATCAAGATATTTATGATTGGAAATCAAAATCAAATTTTACGTTTTCCTAATGGTTTTCATAACACTATAGTCTATTGGGGAAAACAAGTATGGTAAAACCGGTCACTCAAAGATTTTTACTTTTTTGAGGCACTTCTTGATCATTTTGAAGCGCAATTTTTTTAGGGCTTCAATAAAAATTACACCATATCACAGACACTGATAACACGTAGGGCCGTGCATCTCAGATTTAACATTGTTAAACGATGCCTTTAAGGAAGGGGGTGGGGGTTACACCAGTTTTCCCACCTCTAATGACAGTCTGCTCATCATTCCAAACAATTCGAAGAGTGCTGTTCTAGAATGGCCATTGGCACGCCGTCAAGATGAACGAATAGACCGATGAGCTCTATGATGCCATGACGTGATGCTACACTAATATCACCCATTGCGTCATTCACCTAATGCAAACAAAAGAGTACATTAAAACAAAGAGAGGATAGTGTCTATTCATTTTATGGGGCGGGGGCAAAATCCCTAACAAATAATTGGCATTGTTCTCAGCAAGTTTGATAGATTTCGGAAATTAAAAAAATAAAACAATGTGAATAATTCTTAATTTTGAGGACTTTCATTTTTGGCATGTTGCCATTCTCTCAATATATTAAGGCAATTCAGTTCCTGTTTCATATTTGTCTAACATCTTAAGATAATTATTTTGAAATAATCTAAATGATGGTCAGTTATGTAAGTGTGTGTGGTGGGGAAATATTAAAAGAAATAATATCCAAAAGTGTAAACATAATAAATTATGGCTTCAATTTATACTTACTCAGAGTGAGAATATCAGTTACATAATACTTTAGAATGTAAAGTTATCCCTTCAATTGGAAGAATTTGTTTAATACTTATAGGACATTGTGGGTCTATAATGGGCCTATAATACCCTATTATACCTTTTAAGAATACTATAAAAAATATTTAAACATTTGAATGGTGGAATAAAAATACTCGCGACCGACGTTGTATTATCAACTGAAACAAGTCGCATCCGGGAGTCGCATATACTATAAAAAGCACCCCTCTCTCTATCTCCTCTCCTCCTCCAATCTTATAATCATCATTCAACACGCTCTTGGAGGTGTTATTTGTTCAGGGTATCTGGTCTTCAGGTATGGAATGTATACATCTCCCAGCCCTCATGATCACATACAGTGAAGATAAAGTATAATCAGTGTAGATACGTGTGTAGGATGTGTTTGGCCTATTATCACAAAATATTTTCGATAACACGACATGATGAGGAAGCAAAAGAACCTCCAAAAGACAAACAAGGAAAAGACCATCACAGGGACAAAGAGGAGTAACTAAGAACTACTGGTAGCGATTTGACACATTTTTATTCATAATTATAAATCACCAAACATTGGAAACTACATCTATTTTGAAATACAATACATGGAGATAAGATAGCATGAATGATGCTTGAAAAGGCCCTGAATAGGACCTAAATTGGACTTATGAATCACATTGACATCTGAAAATTAGCATTAGGTATTTTGATATGAAATATTATAAATTATATTGACAAAATTATTTAAGGTGAAGACCGTGAGATGTAATAATTCTTAACAACAACAATATACGTTTCGTACTTGGTTATATGAAAATAAATGAAAAGAGTTAACTCATTTATAAAAACCTAAAACTGTGTGTATGTACTACCCAGTCTTATAATATAACTGGGTTACATATAACTATAATCATGGACAAGGGAAATGGCATTAACATCATTTTCATTCCTCCGCCCTTGGTCAAAACCGAGTGCCCCCTCAATATAACGACGCGACCCTTAAAAACTAAACGGAAGACCGGACCGAGCATTCCACGCTAAGAAAGAATGCACGTAGTACGAATGACATTAAATGAGAGGTGAAGGTCTAAAGCGAGCTGGTGAAGGGGTATGGTATGAGTGAATGAAAGAAACAATAAATACACTACTGACAACACTCGTGTAGGAGTAAAGTGAAGGGCATACTACGACCATTCATTAAGAGTGGGAGGGGATAGTCGCAAAGCGACCGAACTTTAAAATGCATGTAAATAGAACGTGATGGAGCGGGCTCTTAGGATCATATAGCCAGTAAAAACAATTAAATATTTTAGTTTAGTAGTTTGTGAAACAGAGGGTTGGGACTGCATTATAGACCACGGAGTTCGCAATCTTCTGAAACTTAAAAGGGATAAAGAAACTCTCAAGGGAAAATGAGAGAGAGAGAGAGAGGGGGAAAAGGGAAGGGGAAGGAGTTTAAGAGACCCCCCTCGGCCCAATAGCGAAACGCCATACATATGGCTATCTACAGTAGATGTCGACAGAGCGCAATTGGTATCCCTTCTCTTTCTTAAATCCTCCATCTACATTTTTGTATTTCAAAATTGATTAAGATAAAAACTAACAAATCTTCCGATTTTCTTCTCCAACTGTCCAAGAATCGTTACTTGGGAGATGTATTAACCCCCGCAATACCAATCTGGACCTCTACTTATATTTATGCAATGGTTATTATAGTCCGGGGCGTGTATGTACTACCAGTATAGCAAGCTAGCTAAGAGTGGGTTTGGCATTTGGAAAGGAATGTACATGTCAAGCTGAGCTATGAAAGGCTAGGGCTGCTACAAATGAGCTCCATCTGAGATGATTATGTTCACACTGCAATTTAAGCTGATGTTTAAAGACTGATTCATACCGAGTTAGGTCTGGGCCCAGTCTTATAAACAGTTGCGATTAATCTAATCGCAACTTATTTGCGATTAATATCAATCGCAACTATGTACAGTTAACAACTAAATTATTCATATCCCTTGTGAATTTGATGTTTTTTGTGTTTTTCGTAACTTGAGAATGAAAGGTGGATTGGTTGAATTGGGGCCTTTGTTGAATACTTTTAGATGTAAGCTTTAATATGTCTCATTCTCAAGAAACATTAATCGGGACAAATCAAATTTTCACTTACTTAAAAATTAACAAAACTTGGTAAGGGTATGAATTATTTAGTTGTTAAGTGTATATAAAAGATAGGAGACTGCAAATTTGCGATTTATAGTAGGACTTGCGATTGATTTGGATCAATCACAACTCTTTATAAGACGAACCACTGATATATATTCACACTGGAAGCTAAGTTGTTCTTTACAGGCTGTGGACATTAATATCCATTTCACGCTTGTATACTGGGTAAGAATATTTCCACATGGGAGCAAAATAATAATAATAATAATATTCAGCTTTTATATAGCGCTTAATACATCTCGGACGTCTCTAAGCGCTTTACAGATATATTATTACCCCGGTCATTGGATTCAGTGCTTGCCTGCACACACTGTGTGCACAATCTCCACTCCTGGGAGCATTCCAGCCTGGCGTTACTTGACGCTCAAAAACTGTTTGACCAACAATGACGGTCGCATCCTACCGGGTACCCATTTAACACCTGGGTGGAGAGTAGCAAGTGTAGGTTAATATCTTGCCAAAGGATATTAGTGCCGTGTCGGGATTCGAACCCTCGACCTTCGCATTTCCAGTCAAGCGCCTTAAACCACTCGACTACGACACTCCCATTCATTCAATGACAAACATATTATGAATGCAATAATTTATCAGCAGGCAATTTGGGAAGAAGAATCCATACACGTACTTGAATACATCTGCAAACAAGTGAAACGCTCTCGGTCTCGCCTGCATTACGCAATTCGATATGATGAAAAATTGAGGTTGGGACATTATTTTTATAGGCAGGGTGGCCCATTTGCAGACCCCGAAAATGAAATCCTCTGAATATAATAAGCATTTTGAAGTACATGTGGCTATTTTTAGCTAGACTAGCTCTGATCTGCAGCAGTGCATACCAAAACCACAAGTTGGTCCATACATTGGCACACTGAGTGTGTGTCACTGAGTGTGTGTCCTGATAAATTTCTAAAATACAAACTTTAATTTGTACACAGAGGCTCTTTTAATGGACTGTTTCAGATTTTTTTCCTTCTCCCCTATATATGTCCAATATACTAATTTAATCTATTCATTAAGATGTAAACAGGATCTAACTCTCTCTCTCTCTCACTCACTATCTGTCTCAATCTCTCAGTTTTGTTACCTCTATTCCTAATACATGCTGTCATAATTATTATGAGATATACTCCAATATATATTATCGAAACATCAATATTGTCACCTAGCTGTAACTGATCATGTACATACTAGGCCTGGGACCGAATACTAAAATTACTATTAGAATATGCATGGGAATGTACTCGAATGATTCGAATACTTACTTTCATGAAATATGAACATATAACAACAATTTATTTATTAATTCTCATATTAAATTTTGAGAACATAATCCAAGTCTACAGACCTAAAATGACCTTTGACCTGGACTTTGTGTCACATGATTTGTGATACTTGATAGCCCTTGGGTACAAGTTTCATGGAATTTGAACAAACACTTTTGAAATTATGCTAAAATTTCAAAATCTTGATGTTGATGCCACAACAAAGTCTAAGTTTCCAGACCTGAAATGACATTTGACCTTTACTTTGTCACCTAAAAGACTAATACAGTCAAACCTGCTTTAGTGACCACCTGTATAGAAAGACCACCTGTCTACAAAGACCACATTTTTTGTTTCCCTTGAAAATGGTTTCTCATTGAAACATGTACTAAAGGAACCTGTACATAACGACCACCTGCCTATAAAGACCACTTTTCTTGTCTCCCTTGGGTGGTCTTTATAGACAGGTTTCACTGTAACATGATTGGTGATACTTGATAACCCTTATGTTCAAGTTTCATGGAATAGGAATGTATACTTTCAAAATTATGATAACAATTAAAAAAATCTTAGCCTGATGCCACAACATAGTTAAGTTTGTTGACCTGAAATGACCTTTGACCTTGACCTAGTGGGCTGAAATTCTACTTACATGATTGGGGATACTTGATAACCTTTTAGTCTAAGTTTCATTGAATAAGAACTTATACTTTCAAAATTATATTACAAATTCAAAAACTTAACCTCAGGTTAAGTTTTTGATGATGATGCCACAACATAGTCTAAGTTTGTTGACCTGAATTGACCTTTGACCTTGACTTTGTGACCTGAAATTTTCCTCACATGATTGGGGATACTTGATAACCCTATAGTCCAAGTTTCATTCAATAGGACCTTATACTTTCAAAATTATATTAACAATTCAAAAACTTAACCTTAGGTTAAGTTTTGATGTTGACGCCGCCGCCGCCGCCGCCACCGGAAAAGCGGCGCCTATGTCTCGCTTTTTGCTACGCAGGCGAGACAAAAAAAACCCATCCATCAACAAGAACAAGATATATTACTAAGTTCAGTAATTCACTGAACTGAAATGAATGAATTATACAAAGGGACAAGGTGTGTTTCATTCATCTATTCAAACACATTCATCAACATTCTACTCGTATTATACAGGCCTCCTGCAAGCTTTCAAGATTGCCAAGAAAATTTGCCCAGTAAACCTGAATTGCATTTAAATTGTTGACGATAACGATTACACGTCTTTTCAAACTAAATTTGTATTATTTTATACGAAGCCACCCGCCGGATCCTGTTATTTCATCTATCACTGATTTAATATACTTTTTCCTCTGCAGTGGGCATTGTAACCTTGGTAGTGATCATAGCCTGCGAGGTTTCAATTAGATTAATAGTGGAAACGCACCCAGTGTCTGTAACATTGTTGATAGGGGATCCCAAAACAAATTAGTGATTACTGTAAATGCATACGGTGGACTCTTAGCAAGGCAAAGGAAGGGAGGTACACATGTACTTCTTAACTATGGAATGTGTAATCTTATAGCACCAAACAGAATGTGATATCTTCCTCGAAGACTTAGGTGCAAAAGACATGACGTTTTTGCCAACTTGATTTAACAAAGATTCAATAAAAGGAGAGCTGCACGAAGAGGCATCCATTTTATGATATACTGAATTTATTTAATTTGCTTTATGCCAGTGAAAACTTCTTATGGGATTGTACAAGACACACAACTCAGAAAATTTGTGGGCTGCCCGAAAAAGACCGCTACTGACATTGTCAATACATAGCTCTTACGGCCTTCTTGTATCTTTCAGACGATGAATTTCTCTGTGATTCCTTTTGAATTCCTGACTTCAACATCGGACCCTATACATCAATGCTGGAATTGATTTATTCTGACAATAGTCCTAGAAAAACAGAGATTTCCTGAGGATTTGATATCAGATTTATGTGTACTAGTATATGCATTCAAGCATGCATTTCATGTTGATAAACTGCAAGTGGGAGTGTCGTGGTCGAGTGGTTTAAGGCGCTTGACTGGAGATGCGAAGGTCGAGGGTTCGAATCCCGACACGGCACTAATATCCTTTGGCAAGATATTAACCTGCACTTGCTACTCTCCACCCAGGTGTTAATTGGGTACCCGGTAGGATGCGACCGTCATTGTTGGTCAAACAGTTTTAGAGCGTCAAGTAACGCCTGGCTGGAATGCTCCCCAGGGAGTGGAGTTTGTGCACACAGTGTGTGCGGGCAAGCACTGAGTCCAATGACCGGGGTAATAGTATATCTGTAAAGACATTTGCATTAAGCGCTATATAAAAGCTGAATATTATTATTGTTATTATTATTGTATTTGATTCTTAAAGAAGGAAGGGTGTGACCATAGAGATATATATATCTCTATGGGCATATATGGCGCCCTCTTGTGATATGGGCTTTAGGTCAAGAAGACCAGAAAATTAATATATTAATTATACTACTGTCCAAGTTTTACAACTATAATCAATCTTTGTTTACTAATATGTAGCGTCCAACAAAGGTATCAAACAGACCCAATACTACGCATACCCTAACCAATCTAAACCCCAATGGCAACACTGCCCTGAATCCAATAATTTTGACAAAATAAAGCCCAGAGCAAATGTTGCGCAATGAAATGCCGAATCTCTTTCTTATGGAAAGAAGCTCTAGATCACCTAAAAGTGTCATGAAAACATGCATCACTGTGATTCACAGAAAAGACAGCGTTGATTCAATATCAGTTATTTTACAATTGTTGATTTATTCATAATCTCTTACAACAAGATGCATTTACAATTCGTTTGTCTACACCTCGGTAATCAATTTCTGATTACAACCAAGGAGAGACCTTTCACAGCACTATGAAAGTGAACATAAATTCTTAATTTAACAATATAATTATATCTCTATTCATGTACACTGAATTGAAATGAAAAACGCAATGTGTGTCAACATGCATGTGATGACATGGAATCAGTAAAACAGCAATGGAATACAATTTTAGAAAGTAAATACACACTCACAATCACAGTCGGGGAACAAAGAATCATAGGAGAGATTACACTGAAATATTCACATATAGCATGTTGCTGGTATACCATCACGTTGATTCACAAAAACATTTTTACCCGGTATGGCTATAGTGGCCAGCTATATATAAATGTATTTAATATTTTCCATGATTTGTTTTTTCTTCACAACTGTAATTCCACGGAAATTTGTACACATATGTATAACATCATATTCCCCTTTTCCCCTTGCCTGAACACCAGAAAGTGAGAAGAAAAAAAGTATGATATGCTGTACAAAATATACCAGGATGATGTAGTATGTACATGTACTTCTTTTAAAAAGATATAAAGATTTAAAAAATGGTATAACTATCATGAAATTATTTTATGAATATAGTGGCCAGCTATATATAAATGTATTTAATATTTTACCATGATTTTGTTTTCTTCTTCACAACTGTAATTCCACGGAAATTTGTACTCATATGTATAACATCATATTCCCCTTTTCCCCTTGCCTCAACACGACAAAGTGAAGAACAAAAGTATAATATCCTGTACAAAATATACCAGGATGATGTAGTATGTATATGTACTTCTTTAAAAAAGATAGCTAAATGTAAATCTTAGCCATATTAATTCATGTCCGAAACAGTACAAGATATTTAAAAAATCTAAATGCAAAGATATGTGTAATAAATCAAGGTTAAATTGAATAATCAACGACCCTTTTCACACCCGATGTATAAATTGTTCCTCACTTTACATGGGGGTATATTGATATACATGTGTATATATTTTTTTCATATATATCAGTCTATGGTACAAAAATAATTCAGCAAAGATAAAAAGATATCTTGCCGAGAGCCAGAAGCCAAGGAAATCATGAATTCACATATTTTCACACTGAGCTAACACCTTTCTGGCACTGGGCAGACAATGTGTCATCAAAACACAAGAGTAATTAAGAGCCTTGAGTCATCATCATGCATCCATGGTGAACTACTTACCACATCCATATCTACGAATCAAGGCTAATTATCAAACCAGACATCATTAGGAAATAATTTCATTATGACAATTTAAAACAGGGATTGCAACAGATTGGTGACTACAAAACATGAGAATGAAAATGAGGCTATTATAAAGCATATGTCATAATGATACAATGGAATATGAAACTATGCAATATTGGATAGCACGACCATGATGAAGTTATTAATTGATGGGTCCACAAAGGTTTGACTAATATTAAAGTGACCCGGTAACATTGTTGAAGGTCGATGAAAAAAAACTGCTTAATTTTTGTATGAGATGTTACATTATATTCCTTCTACTGTACTTACCCTCTAACATGCAAAAAATCCTGAAAAAATTCTGAAACCACAAAGATATTTATGCTTTTCTTTGAAGGCGTCACTGTGCGACACCCACTAACAGTAAATTCTCCAAACGTTTTTCCATGAAAATAAGACGTAAGACAGGCTTTTATATATCTTTCAACACTTAAATGTCTGGAATGGTATATAGAGCCAATTCATTGCTTTGTGACGATTTACATTCACCTAAAATGTAATTAAATTGTAATAATATAGTTGGGAGAATTAAGGAATCGATCAGATCAGTTTTCCCCAATTTTTATCATTAATAATGGTCTCTTTTCACTCAAACTTTCAGATTATCTTTAATTGTACATCTAGCATTGAAGTCACTACCTTAGCACCATTTTCTCTCATCTGAACAATGTTACCAAGTCCCTTTAAGGCATTTTAAACTTAAAGTATTGTTGTTTCCTTACATATACACACAAATTCTCAATTTGAAACTCTCAGATTTCTTTGATACATAATATGTAATCTTTTTCTTCTGGTTATCATGAGGAATATTAGTTTCTAGTATACAGTATATTTAGGTAATAGGTGACGGGAAGTCATGAGATACATTAAAAGCATATCTACTACAAGAATACAAAAGAGCAGAAACAAAGTTTTACATAAACTTATTAAACAAAGTCACTTGTCCTTACTCATCTCCTTGTTTAGTCTGATAAATACAGATTATAATATCTAGCCTCACTAAATGTACCTTACTTTTTGCAAAACCGTAGATAAGTGACATTTGTTACATTTGTTATATTACGTAAATTAATGAAAGTAATGTACAAGGAGGATATTTAACAACACACTGCTACATGCAGATATTCAAACCTTCCAAGTTTAAAGAGAAGGTTGAGTTCTGGGAAGAGGTAAAAAACAATTTGTGAGCGTTATCATTGTTATTATGCAAGTGTGGAAGAACATCAGATAAAACATGTTCCCTGAAAAGCATGGCTCTTCAAACGCTTTCATATTCTAAATATGCCATGTATCCCGCATGTTTGTGTAGTCCCATATACATCTTTCTGTGTACAGTGATTGTAACTTTACCAAGACTGGGCCAAATTTCTTATCGTTTTGATGATTCCAGAACCTTGCAGTACACACCAATACTTATTTGCTAGATGATCAACCTTTTCTGATCGATTCCACACCGTTTCTTTCACAATGCAATCGCATGACCAGAACTCAACTTTATCTTTAAGCAAATACACGAACAATGAATGTTGATGTCGGCTCTTAAAAATCTTTCACAACACAGAGAGTGACTAGCTTCATTAATACTTAAAATGTTTCTGTTTTGTACATGTGTTTTCAATTGAATACCTGAAATGGGAAATAACATGGTAAAATTTGCAAATGTAATAATCTGAGAGATTACCATGATACCATCATATGTCTCCAAGACAGGTATAGGCAAAGGAAATGCCTAATACACATGCAAACTTAGCTATTAGGAATGCTTCTCTAATGCCATTCTGCTGGACACACAACATTGTGGTTTCACCTGGTATGCTAGAAAAATACAAACACTCTTTGACTATGCTCTCCTTTCTTTTATAAAAAGGATTTCAGTCCTGTATCAAATGTGTGTATACCAAAAACTTAACCTGGATTTTCTCACTATTAAACACAACATACACAGATATATATGCAGTGAACCAAATTTACTTTAATTTAGACATGGATTTTACAAGTAAAATCCCTGTTTTAGATGAGGAGTAAATATTATGGTAAAACATTGCTGCAGTCACAACCTTTACATATAGGAATTTACAAAAAAATAATTTGAGATGGATAAGCTGAATACATGTACCAGGTAACAGTAACAAACAAATATTAAAGCCTTTTAAAGGTATATAAATATCGACATTTGATTTTTGTCAGGAACCTTTCTAATAGGCTAAATATTAAAGAATTCTTCCAGTTGAATAGGACAATCACAAGTATACAACATATTAGTAGTTAGTAATCATACAATGATGCATAATGTTTAGACAACATTAAAGATATACACGTATGTACATACATGACCGATGTACTAACGTATTCAAATTCATGTTCTTTCTGAGAACGTATGTTAACTAGTACAAAACTAGAAAGCCTGAATTTGAATACATTAGTGGATGTTATATCAAGAATGCTTCAGACAGGCTACCATCTTGCCAAAAGCAACTTCTGAAGTATGTATACAATGAAACTGATCAATTAACTTGTCTATTTACAGTTGACTATGTATTTGGTCTTCCAAAACATATATCCCTTCACAGTGAATTTCATATTTCAAGATGATTATCATTATATTTCAAGAGCAATATAATATAAACTTATCAAATAAACATATCTGAATTCATTATCTGAAAACATTTTCATATAATGGCAATCTTATCAAAGCAACTGCATGGTGATTAGTGTCTGATTGCTAAGACTGGTAGTGTTCCAATCTCTCAATACTTGTCACATAGCTGAACTAATGAATCACATTGTGCACTGTTTAATTTGATATCAAGAAAGTACAAATCATTGTGTCTGCAACAAGCATATTATCAGAGAGTGTTATCTCTTCTTATTTACAAAACTGTGTGATATCAATGTCTTGATTTTTCGTTGTATGCCTTGAAACGTGACACCAATCTTTGACAAGTCCAATCTCTTGTGACTCTCATCATGTCTCCATCTGAGATTGATCACCCAGATTGGTCTCATGTCTTCTGCTCAGTCTGCGCAACATGAACATGGTAACAAATCAGAGGGTAGTCTATGAGAAATGTTACCAGTTCTATTAGAGATGTCATGATCTTGATGTTGTCTTTCACAGGTCGATTAATAGGTTCTCTTTGATTGCAGCTCGGTCCAGCTGCTTAGGTGTCTTTGAGCCCTGAACAGAATAAAGAAAAAGAAAGAGAAAGAGAGAGAGAGAGAGAGAGAGAGAGAGAGAGATGTGAGAAAACTCATCATACCATGTGTCTGATTAATTGATTCACCCAGCATGAAATGCTTGTCTAACATCACGAGGCACAAATTGGGGAAAGAAACAATGGAAAACTTTGCCTTGCCTATGCTGGTTTAAAGATAGCACCCTCCTTTAGCATGCACATCATCCATTATCATGTTAATAAACACAACATTCTCTTTAAAAAGAGGGAAACTGGTTCGGCTGAAGCAATTTCTTACGACCATGTCATATGCTTACCTTCTTGTCTTTTGGTGTAGCACTGCCAAAATCAATGAGCTGTAAAATGAAACAAAGAAGATGGAGAGTAGGAGGTTCAGGGTTCATTGAAATCACATTGATAGTAATTGTATTGCAAACATCGTATTAAAAAATTGAGAAATCAAAATAAATCATGACAAGAGGGATGACACAGTAAACCAAGATAAAATGGAATTTGATTAACTAAATGTATATTTAAGGGAATTGTATTATTCCCTCTGAACATCAGAGAGTAAACATAACAAATTTGAAAAAATGCGACTAAGATCTGGATATTGCTGGTTGATTGCACATAGCCAGATATTATTTGCATCTATAATCATTATTGAGGTGGTATAACAATAAACTTTTACAAATCTCAAGGCATTCAATACTTTGAAAAGTCCCTTCTTGCGAATAAACAAGCAAAGGCTTGTCACTGCAATGACTGCATTCAGTAACCAATGTAATTCTTTTCTTCACTTTTGTCAATTACACATGCCTCCTAAAATGAGGAAGGAAAGATAAATTGCATATCATACCATCCCAACTGAAGGCTTGTCTTTGGGTGTGGCAACTTTTGTCACTGGACCAGACTCCTTCACAGTCTCTTGTAGATTGGTCCTTGTCCTCAGCACATTATCAGGATTGGGAGTCTTAGTTGCTGTTGAGGTTAACTCTGGTGAGGAGCATGTTGTTGCATTAGGGGGAGGGATGCTATCGTCCACCTGGAATGGTTTTATGGCAACCTTCTCTTCTGGACCATCAGGAGAGAGCTTGAATTGGGGTGGAGTCTGGAGGGGGCTGAGGAGGAGGGGAGAGAACCTTGAAGACTCCGTCTGGGCGGGTTGAGCTGACCGAGGTCTGGAGATGAATCGAGAAGGTGATGGAACCAAAGCTAAGTATAATCTTTAAATAAAATTCAGTACAGGTGTGAACCAAGAAATATGATAAGGTTCTTGTACTCTTTGCAATTTATTGAATAATTCAACTATAATATTTGGGAAATTCAGTGTTTTTTATGTAGTAGACATAGCCTCTCGGCTCTTTGTGCTTGAAGACAAACAAAAAACAAAAACAAAAACAAACTAGATGGAACTTCAACTGCGCGCAGTCGAAAATGATGCCTCCGCCATAGAGCAATTTTACAAACCAAAATGGAAGCAATTTTTAAAATTCAAGTTTGATTGTAATCCATCTGTTGGTTCTAATGATAACGCGATCACAAGCTATTTTGAGATACATAATGAGCCCTGTGACCTTTGACCTCGTGACCCCCAAATCTAATCAGTTCATTGACTCTGCAAGATACATACATGACCCAAGTTTGGCGGTAATCCATCAATCGGTTCTTGAGATAAAGTGATCACAAGCTATTTTGCATACATAATGAGCCCTGTGACCTTTGACCTCGTGACCCCAAAATCTAATCAGTTCATTAGCTCTGCAAGATACATACATGACCAAGTTTGGCGGTAATCCATCAATCGGTTCTTGAGATAACGTGATCACGAGCTATTTTTGCATACATAATGAGCCCTGTGACCTTTGACCTTTGACCTCGTGACCCCAAAATCTAATCAGTTCATTAGCTCTGCAAGATACATACATGACCCAAGTTTGGCGGTAATCCATCAATCGGTTCTTGAGATAACGCGATCACGAGCTATTTTTGCATACATAATGGGCCCTGTGACCTTTGACCTTGGACCTCGTGACCCCAAAATCTAATCACTTCATTAGCTCTGCAAGATACATACATGACCCGAGTTTGGCGGTAATCCATCAATCGGTTCTTGAGATAACGCGATCACGAGCTATTTTTGCATACATAATGGGCCCTGTGACCTTTGACCTTGGACCTCGTGACCCCAAAATCTAATCACTTCATTAGCTCTGCAAGATACATACATGACCTGAGTTTGGCGGTAATCCATCAATTGGTTCTTGAGATAACGCGATCACGAGAACGGGACGTACGTACGGACGGACAACCAGAAAACATAATGCCTCCGGCTACGTTGTAGCGGAGGCATAAAAACACTTGCATAACAAGCATGCTTTCTTCGTCATGGTTGTCCTCCCCAAAACAAATCCATTCAAATTTCAACCAGTCATTTGAATTGAAATTCCAATTTTCTTACCTTGATATGGCAGTGGGTGCTGCCAGCCTACTAGCCGGTCTGGTGGAGGTGCTGGCTCGTCTATTAGGAGTAGGGATACTGGATCGACGCCTAGCTGATGCAGGACCAGCAGAAGTAGGGGGTACTGAGATGCTTGTGTGCCTGGTGTGTGGGGTACTGGGATGAACAGGAGTGGATGGTCTTGGTAACGTTGAGATTGAACACCTCCTGAAAATGGACACAATCGCAATTAATATACCAATCGATGAGGAGCTACTGAAGTAAGGTAAATACTATCACTTTTATACTTACTGCCTCAATGGATTGAATGTTAACAGAGAAATCTACACAAAAACTGCACCCCTTTTATATTAGAAAAAATACCACATGGGGTCATGATTTTGGCAGTACTTAGCAAATACACACTTTTTAATATTTCATCATAAAGAAATATTGTCTGTGAGGCAAAGTCCTAGAGTCAGGTGTTGTGCATAATTTGGTTAGTTAAAAATAAAACTGACCACTCACGCGAATTCATCAGTTGCATTTTAATAACCACTTTATTACCTGCTGTAAAACAGCATTTATTTATTTTTTACTCCAAATTAACTTGTCACTATTTATTGCAAACTGACATCACTCAGGCTCAAGTACAGGTGACAGGTTGTTTCACGAAACCAGCAAAAACAAACATTGCCTTTACCTTGGTGTAACTGCTCCTTTTGCTGGTGTAGTGTTTCCACCTGCACCACTAGCAAGTAACCTCTTTGGAATCACCTTCTTCTCCTGAAACACTGGGGTGCTTGGTGTTGCTGCACGAGGTGTCGGAACTTTCCTCTTTCCTATGAATCAAGATTTGTCAGAGAATTTATAAAAAATATGGTGAAAAATCGTATCTACCATTTCATTGATCAGCGATTCTCTAATAAGTTTTCCAGAATAACAAATCACTTCTAAAACACAGTGCAAATTTTTAACTGAAAAGTGAGGAGTGTTACCACCTAATTTGAAGTAAAGTTGTCGCTTTTATCCCACAAACACAGGACATCTACATCCCATGGATATGTACTGTCCATCTGTTTTGACAATCTTAAACAGCTTGCAGTGTATATTCTTCTAGATATCTTTGTCAACTTCACTATTTAAAAAAAAAAATGTTCACATTTTCATCACAACCTCCTTTAAGCCCTCCTAGGAAAATATGAGATAGCAGGTGAGACATACCAGTGCTAGGAACATGAGATGTGACAGTGGTCTTTTGGGAAGGTCCCGTTCCATTGGTAGCAGCCCCAGAGGTTGCCCCGGTGCTAGCCCCAAACAACATTGTTGCCTTCATGGGTTGGGGCTTGTTTGCTGCTGGTCCAGCGGTTCCATTCCTATGGGCTGGTCTGCTGATTGCTGAGGGTTTGATCAAGCCTATCTTCTTGGTGGGAAGCTTGGTGGCTGGTAAAGAATCTAAGATATACATGTAAACATACAAGTGACATAATAGATGACCATAAACATAAAGACCTTCTCCGATGAAAATACAACTATATATCAATGGAAAGCTGATTGGACATAGAATACAAAAACATACACATAAAACTTATGTTTCATTTCGTTATTGTGCAAAAAGCAGATAAAGACTTCATTTTCAGCCCCCTCTGAATTTGGGGTAAACAGATGACAAATAAGCCGCTATCATGATGACGTCATGTGTATGTATGTAGAGAAGCCAGCTCGATTGTACGTCGCGACCGGCCAGCCATGCAAAAAACAATTGTGCGCGAGTAATTGTTAGAGAAAGTTTATGAAAGTTTTGAATCGTTCATTTGGGATGGCGTCACCAGTTCTCGAAGATGACCAAGACGATTTGGTGATGGAGTGTGATTATGAAGAAGATGAGATTAGAGAGGAAACCAGTGAAGAAGACAATAGTGATCCCGAGACTAGTGACAGCAGTGATGATGGTGAAGATGGTGCTGCTGCAGGTGCAAGGCAGCGTATTGTAGCATCACTAGCATGGGAGTACGAGCCATTGCCCCGAAGAGCGGGGAGATAATGTCGGAGATGCTCATGCTGGACACCCGAACGGTGAAAACAGAGTCCATAGTAAATTAGAAATATCGAGGATTGGTATGATTTCTTATTGTATCTTACAGCGATTGATGCTGTTGCCAGCGTTGTATTATATTCTGATCCTTTGTTCCTCGCAAGTTGCGACATTATTAAAGATATTTAGTGAACTCCCATATCGCTCTCTTCGGGCGGCTTTGCTCGACTTTCTGACTTTGCCTATTCAGCCCTGATCGGGGCCGGGCCAGGCAAACGCTGCGGGGATATTTACCGTAGATCGACTCATGATAGCCTCGGACTCGGATAAACTTCTCAGAGAATCTGATAAGTTTATTTCACATTGATTTAGCTAATTTACTAATAAGGATTCAATGAAACAATACAGCTGTTCGATATCTATTCGTAATTCGTTGAAATATTCGCATGTAAGACTCTATAACGAAAAAACAAAGTGATATACACACCATGTTGACAGCACGTAAACACACGTGAAGAAGCAACCGGTGGCTATAGCCTCTACATACGATGACGTCATCAAGTCGTCTTCTGTTTTTCGTGAGATTATTTCCGGGTTTTGATGCTCTTGAATTCAAGCTTTCAAACAATTATTTCTCCTCTGCATGACACTTTGTGAGCAATTACTGTATTTTATCAGCAGACCTGCCAACCAGTACGATTTAGTCGTATTTAGTACGATTTTTAGAAGTAAATACGACAGTACGATTTTCCTCAATAAAATACGATTTTCCAAAAAAAAAAAAAAAAAAAATTTGTGTGTGTGTGTGCCATTTTCAATGGCAAAATGCCCATTCTGTGTTGTAAAGTATCCTACCAGCTTCTCACATCGGCAATTTGGGGATGTTCATTGGTTCATCGAACACACCAGTCATGACGAAATCATGCATATTCAACCAATGCTCCATAAAAAATGCTGTAAGAGGCATTGATCCGGGTTTTTTTTTTAATACAACTTTTGGGATTAAAGAATACAGTTTTTGAACTCCAGAGGTTGGCAGGTCTGCAGTTTCTATGGCCCATAAGCTTCAGTTTGATATATGATTTATCCATTTCATTTTTCAGTTTGGATATGGTCTTTAAAAGAAGGGACTCATCCAAACAAATAGTTAATTTGAATTTATGGCAAGATGAGGTCTACATGTTTGATGTTCCTTCAAACTGCTATATTCTTAATACTGTACATCAGGGTTATACATACCATTCACCCCCTCTATTTTTTGGTTTCCTCATGAAGGGCTTGAGCCATCCGTTTCAGCATTTCATATCCTGTTGCAGAATGTGGAGCAACAGGATATGAAATGCTGAAACGGATGGCTCAAGACCGAGGTACTTGGAGAGACACTTGATGTACAATTCTGATTGGGTCACTGAACCTGTCATAAACTGACAGATCACTATTGATGATGATGAAGGGCAAGGAGGCAAACTCACCTGTCCTAGCTTCTGAAGAGACACCATTTGTTGACTTGCTTCCGCTTGTGAAACCCGGTTTCTTCAGACCAGATATTTTAGGGCTCGCCTAGAAAAAATATACATTACATCAAAAATTTATCAAATCAGCTTGACTTTGTAATAATGACAAAATTGTTTGTTTGCCAAATCAGATGTTTATTGTTCAGTAAAGGAGTTTATCAATTTGAAGAAGAAAAAAAAGTTATTTAACTACTAAGTACTATTTTGCAGGAACAAAATATGCCTTTGCATCATTATATTTCGATTATTATTTAACTGTTATGATATTTATAGTCTAAAATGCATGATGAAGAGTGGTCAAATGGAAGATCACAAAGTTAATAATATTTGAAGAAGAGGAGGGTAAAAAAAGATGAATGTGAAAAGGAAAAGTCATAATATTTTTTACCAATTTCTTGACTGCAGGCTTCTGAATTCCACTGTTTGGTATCTTGGTAATACCTTGGGGATTTGTTGTTCCGATCTTAGCTTTATCATTATGTGGAGCAGAGTCATCACCCTTTCTAGCCGACACAGTGGTTGGTCTGCGTAGTCCCCTAATAGGTAGCATGGATCCCCTACCTCTCGGCTTTACACCCCGCGCAGGAGGGCGAGGCTGGAGTACTTTGGTAGGAGGATCTCTCTTTGGTTCAGTTTTTGTACATTCTGTTGTTTCCGCTGTAGGGTAGGGACTTGGTTGGTTGGTGGCTATGGTGAAAGTGCCACGCCGCACAGGGCTACGAATATCCTTTTTAACCTGACGCTTGAAGCGCTCCAATTCAGACTTTGCATCCCCAGCTTCACACCTTGCACTCTTCTCTCCCACTGTGCGCACTTTTACGACACCTGAACTCTCCTGGATACTGTCCAATCCAGGGGCAACACTAGATTTCTGTCCCCTGGCCTTTGTTATTAAGGAATCTGAATCAGAACTGCTTGAGGAAGATGAGCCACTGTTGGAGGAGTTACGCTGCAGCTCAAGGGAGAGAGACATTGCCTCTTTGAAAAGAGATGCATATTGCTCTGCAGTTGGTGGACTCATGGGTTTTTGCTCTGCGATGGCCATCTCTGCATTTGTGGCCACACACTTTTCTTTGAACCCAACTGGCCCAATGAAAACCTCATCTTCTTCCTCTCCCATCTCGTCATCTTTCTCCACATCAATTAACTGGCCACCATGACTGATAAATAAGATTAGATAAAAACAGAATTACATACATGTGATCATACTGCAGGCACCGTCTTGAACTCAATTTTCATTTCTAGTATTTGAAATCCAAATTCAACCTGTAATAACTTACAAATCATGAAAATGTCAGCCTGTATGTTTATTTGATATCTAGCCATACATTCTCTAAATACATATTGCAAATGACATGTTCATATTTGACAAGTGAATCTATTAAAGAGAAGGGTTTGAAGTGACATTCCAAATCAAATGTGTAGATGCTTGAGTTACATTGGAAGATGTGCTAACCCCTCAGCTACACTGTACGTGTACAAGCTTTATCAGCTTGGTCTAACTCATGTTTAACAAAGAGAACCTCAATCACACCTTCATTAAATTGAAGCAAATTCTTACCATTCTTGAGGTGAAACAGGCAAGTCAAAGTCAAAAGTTTCATTCTCGATCAAAGCTAGGTCATCTGTCAACAAAAGCATGCAAAAACAAAAATCTATTCACATCGACGCTTGAAAACATTGGCACAAGGTTAACAGTATCTGTTGATTGAAACCACCAGAATAGGATTAACACATGTAGCAAGAACCTACTTGATTCAAACTCACAAGGACCTTTAAAAAAAGTTTATGACACTGCAAATAGTACACCTTTTGGACTTGGGTTCGGTTCTGGAAAAGACAACAAAAAGGGTAATTCGTACAGGAAATATAGATTTACAAAGAATGTTTAAAGGGCAATCCAACCCTTGTAATAAGTTATTTTAAGTAAGAAAGCAGAAAATAAGATACACAGAATGATGCAAGTCTGAAATAAATTGGACCAATAATAAGAAAGTTATGAATGTTTGAAATATGAGATCATTCAAGTCCATATGTGAATCTTAAATTGGCAGTTTGGTCAGTGGACTGGGACGTTGTCCTGGATAACTCTCCCCTTCGTCATGTACAAAAATATAATTATTTTCTGTTTTTAGTGCCTGTAAGTGCCCTCTCCCTTAGGACATTACTAAAAACATATCAAGGTTAGCATACCATTGTATTGATTACAGGTCCTCTAAAGAGAATAGACCCTATACTGAGTCTAATATTTTTGAAAAATTCAAAATGTTAATAATTTTGTGTGTTAGAACAAATGGGAAAGTTGTCTGCCACTACATCACAGAGACATTTCCAATTCAGCCTATTGAAAGAGCTTACACCTATAGTGATTACCACTTTAAAAAAATTATAGCTTTCTCATTTTTTGTCCGATTTCATTAAAACTTTCACCAGTCTACTTATCTGATTTATTCTACTTTCCTCTTAGAGTAGTGTGGTATCAAGGTTGGATTTCCCTTTAACAACTAAATCAAGACTGTTGGACAACTTCATGTACCTTGTAATAGTATGTTTTAAAAAGTACTGGATGGGTAATAAATGAGGACAGTATTGTTAAAGTATTCATCAGTGAAAATGAAGGGTGTAAGATCATTACAGCTTACATGTTAAACTAGCATTTGATTATGGTAGAAAAAATGTATTTGAGTTTTAAATTTCCAATAATACATACCCATAGAATCTGATGACATTTTTGTATCACAATCATTCTCCATGGTGATTTTATCAATATATTTTCCCTGCAAAATATAAATAAATGAATTGAAATTAGTCTTAGCAAAGCTGGATCTAAATAAGGACCAAACCAATGTCAAGCTCTGATATAGGCCAGACTAGTCGTTTTAAATATTTTACCTTTGAGTGCGTATGCGCGCTCACCCTACAAATTCACCTACCTGAAATTTTGTTCATATAGCTAGTGTGCGAGCAGGTGCGTACGTCGCTAAGACATATGGATAGAGAACAGTCCAGGCAGTGGACTAGCTATGATACTGTGAGAGACATATAAATCTCTATTTTCTCATAAGCTCATTCATAAGTTGCTCCTCAGTATGCTACCTTTTTTCTTTTGCAAGTAACTTTTCTTGTTACATGTAGTTTCCTCCATCTAATCTACTAAGTACACTGTAGTTTAATCTACATGGATTAACCTAACATGGATCTCTTTCATTTTCCTTCATTCTACCTTTAAGTTGTACAAACTTTGAGGTTTTGCTAGCCTGTAGTTACAACTACTGGTAGTACTGCCTGCAGCTGCAGTTTTTCCCAGCCAAACTTTTTGCAAGGGGGTCAGGAGCCAATTGATTTTTGTAGATATTCATATGGATGATGGATCATTTATAGCAATTTTTTTAATGATAACAAAAGTAGATTGCAAATTTGTAATAGTAGATTGCGAATTTTTAATAGTAGACGGTCAAAAGGGAAAGTTTTGTCATGAGCAATCTGCCTATCCATTTGCAGGAAAGCCAAATAGCAGACTCGAGACTGTCACACAAATCATACAATGGAAATGGGCAACCAAAAATATTGACCAAAATATCTCTGACAAATTTATAGACTGTCTCCCAAATCGAAAAGTCTCCCGTATTGGCCATATGCTTCAAATTTAATGTTAGCACGGCATATCTACACTGGAGCTCTGGAGTTGGAAGTCCGAAAAATCACACAAAGTAACAGTTCCTTCGGATATACTGAGAGTGCGTGTCTGAGTGAGAGTCTCTGACTCTGTCAGTCTGTGTCTAGTCTTAGAGTGAGAGAAAGACTAAGACTAAGACTAAGAGTGGCTATAGTATACTCCTACTCCTAGGCTAGACCTATAGCTTAAAGGGGGTGTAAACTGACAAATACAGGGGAACGCTATCTACGTCTCCTTTTGGACAACTGCACGTTAACGAATGGACTTGTTTAACAGTAGTCAGCGACTTAATCTTTACATGGTCAGCGTTCATGTCACAGACCGAAGTTCTCCTCACTCCTCGGTTTCGCGTATGTTGCACACACGTGATTGCTGCGGTCGCGGGAAAGACACGGACGTAGTCTCGTCAGTTTACACCCCCTTTATTCTTTCACCACAAAAGTCACAAGATATTACAAATTCCTTCAATCAACCAGACATATTTTTCTGTCTACAAATAAGACTACAGTCTACATGGTCTAGGGCTAGGCAGTAGACCTCGGTAGATCTAGGTCTACTCACTTTCCATTCTTTCTAAGTCAGCTCACAGTGACACAGTGCACAGGGCCGGGCCAGGTCACAACCATCACAATCACCATTAATTATCAATCAATGTACAGCTAGTCACAGCCATTCTAGTTACAATCATATCAGTCACTCATCTCACACTGTCACACTCAATTTCTCAAGCTCACTGCACAGTCATCAGCAGGCTACAGTACAGCCCAGGCTATAGCAGTATTAACTCCAGCGAGCTCCGCCGCCGCTAGGCCGCTTCGGCAGCGGATCTCCCTGGCCTAGAGAGCTATAGCAGTGCAGTTTAGGCTAACCGGCTATGCTATGCCTGCCCCATGGGCCTAGCTAGGCACATCTGCACACACACCGACTTGGCCCGGGTAGCAATTTTAGCACCGACTATTTAATAGTATTGCGGTTACGGCATAATCATAAGACACACCTTTCCGAAAACACATCTTACTAAAAAACAAAAGAGACAGAATTAACAATTATACTGAACAACGACAAAATTGTAGATTTTACAGAAGGAAAAAATACGTCTTTACCTGGTATATTCCGCATTCAGATGAATGATTTGAATGAAGCGCTGAGGATTTAAATGACAAGGGACGATCTACTATAGAAATAGGGGTACAAAATTGAGTACTTAGAGGGTGGAGATTTTTGCATTTTTACAGAAAAGATAGAAGTGATAAATGTTCTTGAAAGTATTTCGATCATCACATAATTGAGAATAAATAAGTAAAGTAGTATCGATTTTTAAAAAATGTTCGCGACTTGGGTTCAAACTTTAAGATATATGTTATCCCCTTAGATTATCAATGAACGTAGCCCTTTAGCCCAACAACACGGTCAAAGGTCATGCTTCGCATCATGGTGGATGAATCTGAAACCTACTCTGTAGACGCCGTTGATATCGTCCTAAAATTTGGTCTCTTCTTAGGTGCAATTTTTAGATTGTTGCAATATTGTCTATTTTGGTACTACCAAGAAGAACATCGGATAAGGTAAAATACTATATGTCACGTTTTTATACGTTTTTTTACGGTAAATATGTGAGCAACACACACAAATCTATAACGCATGGGACTAAAGGCGCGGAAACACACACGTGATTTGCTATAGGCGGGTCTATGCATTGTTAATGCCCGCAGAAGTTGTTGCGCAGTGCAGTGGCTGTGTTGTGTGTGCATCTTTAGTTTTGCAATGCCTTACTCTGCATGCAGCCAAAGTGTTCTGTTAATTTAAGAGTATTGCTGTTGAACACAGGATCTAATGACTCTAATGTCTAATGAAATCACAACTTTCGCATGATCATTTGATAGACTTATTAAAGGGATCGTTTAACAGTGTTAAATCTGAGATACACGGCCCTACATGTTATTAGTGTCTGTGATATGGTGTAATAATGAAGCCCTAAAAAAATTGCGCTTCAAAATGATCAAGAAGTGCCTCAAAAAGTAAAAATCTTTGATTGACCGGTTTTACCATACTCGTTTTCCCTAATAGACTTTAGTGTTATGAAAACCATCAGGCGAACGGTTTTCAAAATTTGTAATTCCAATCATAAATATCTTGATAATCAGACAGGCGATCAGCTTGTAAAAGTCATGGGGTTCCTGACTGACCTGAAGGTTTATGATTATCATTGCATCATGAGCTAAATCCAGAATTTTGTTTCAGAATCTGAGACAAAGTTACCGGATCCCTTTAAAGTTATATGAAACAAATTTCTGTTTAATAAAAACAATGTTTAAAAACTCACAACTGTTTGTCAACTTTTTCAAAATGACAAAAACTCAATCATTCAAGTTCAACATTATTATTTTAACAGCGTAAAAGCCAGACATTGGCATCGTCATCCCTAGAAATGACCATCAATGAAATGATGCCCATGTGTGAAATAGTGAGTTGACTGTTGAGAAGGAAAATAAATATATTTTATTATTTAATTTAACTTTAATTAGAGTAGGGTGTCTGAACGATTTTTCAATTTTCCCTTTTGGATCGTTTTTCACCATTTTGGTTGGATAATTGAAAAAATTATTTACTCAGAATAATACATTTCAAATTTCAAGACTCACCGATGTTTCTATCAAAAGTTACAGCCCCTTCAATTCCCTACAATATTCATCCATTTTTGTAAGAATCGACGAAAAAGACGTACACGCAGAGTTATGTTGTTTTGCTAAATTTAGCACAACAGCTGAATTGCGCAATATGCAAGCGTACACATACGCGTGCAAGCGTACGCGTGTTGCTTAACTGATGCGGGATTGGCAATCCATTGTCTTCAATGGGCACCCACTTCGGGTTTGTAGACACGCGCCCGATGCATATTCATGTGCAGATTTTACGCTATCACCATGGGTTCGGCCGGCGCGGAGCTCACGCCTCCCTACTTAGCTGATCCGAAAAATGTGGGAAGGGTATTTTCAAACTGTAATTGTTTGTGATCCCTGGGGCTAGCGAAAAAATAAGCGTAGGGATATTTTCCTTACGACTGGGACTACATATCGCCAGGGCGTCATATCTCATAAGTGGCAAATTTCGGAGTTAGCCAGGAAACAATGTTTAAATAGCTGTTTTGACCAAGATATTTTTAGAATTTCGAGATGACCCCTCTGGAAATATTGGAATTAATCTGCTCTTTCATATGACACCTCATTTATTGAGTATCACCTTCAGGATCACAAAGAATAAAGGTTTGAACTTCAAAAAAAAAAAAAAAACTTTGACCAATTTTGCATGATCGCGTAATGCACATAGACTGCATAGGGCTGCGTGCAATCTCTATGGGAAGGATTTTAGCACACAACATCGGGTGCGCGATCAGACACCCTAATTAGAGTCTAAATAATAAATTATATTTATTTTCCTTCTCAACAGTCAACTCACTATTTCACACATGGCATCATTTCATTGATGGTCATTTCTAGGGATGACGATGCCATTGTCTGGCTTTTATGCTGTTAAAATAATAATGTTGAGCTTTAATTTAAAGAATAGAATACCTAGATCTACGTCTACACTGCACTACAATCTACATGTACTTCAGTACTTGGCTTGGATGGTATGACTATGAAATTTGTTCAAATCCCTCTTTAGACTAAATTGTGAAAAAAAGTTTTCCGTTGACCCTTGTGACGAGAAGTTTGAAAACTTATAAAACTTAATTTAAGTGATTTTTTAAATTCTATCATCAGTGATTGTTTCCTAGCATTAATGCTATTATCTTCATTTCTCTTGCTTGCCTGCTAAAAATAATTTCTTCATCTAATTCTCCTTTGTAAAATTGTTATTCAATGTTGTGTTTATCTTTTGTTATTTGTGTTTGTTTTATCTGCTATTTTCTTTCATCTCCCAGTAAAACATTCACACTATATTTTCCTTTTCCATTCCACTTTTACTTTCGCCTTTAAAAATTTTTTTTTACCTACTTTACCCTTCCCCTTTTGATTGCTTTTAACCATGTTCCTTTCATTCATGTCTATGAGTTTCTCCAATTCTGTTTTCTACTTTTTAAAGTTCCATTGTTCATTTTTTTTACATTGTCTATCTCTGTTATGTTTTATTTTATCATTCATCTGTTTGCTATTTTGCCTTCCTTTATTTTCATTTCTGTTTCTTCTGCTCTATTTCTTCTTTTTTTTCTTCATTTTGTTTTTATTGATCCTTATTCATGTGGGTACTTTCTTTCTTGTTTCCTTCTTTAGCTATTCTCCTTCATCCCATTCATATATTTTATTTTATTTTCCCTTTCTCTTTTTCTTCAATTTTCCATTTTGTTTTCCCCCATTGTATTCCCATCCTAGTGTTTCACTTTATATGTGCCTGTACTGTGTATTCTACTCTCTCTCACTTTCCTGAACTTTTTTCTCCCCATTTTCTATTTTTCTCCCTTCCCCTTATTATCCCCTTGCCGATGAAGTCGGAGGGGATATAGGAATGCTGCCTTCCATCCATCCGTCCTTCCGTCCTTCTGTAACAAATCTGATTTCCGATCGATAACTTTAGTAATTTTTGACGGATTTTAATAAAATTTGATATGAAATTAATTGGTATCAAAATACAGCTAAGTTAGATTTTGGAGTATGTAGGTCAAAAGACCACTATTCAGAAAAATTATGTACAACAAATTGCGTTTGCATCAACTAATTGTTTCTCCCAAGACCCTCAAAAATATGAAATGCAGATTTTCTAATTATTTCTGTAACTTTCTTTTAAACAGGAGACTGCTGCTGAAACTGATGACATTGATGTCACAGAAGTTCAACTATCTCAGAGTGAAGTAAAAAGACCAAAGCAAGAAAAGAAAAAGAAGAAATAGACATTTTCTTGGAATAACTGGTAAGTGATTTCATTCATCCCATACCTTTTTAGATCTGTATTATTTTCAGCTTTAACATCTGATACAAGACAAAGGGACTTTCTTTTTTGTCAGGCTGGTGCAGAGTACACTTGAAAGGATTTGTATGCCTCCGCAACGAAGTAGCCGGAGCCATTATGTTTTCGGGTTGTCCATATGTCCCGTTCTCGTGATCGCGTTATCTCAAGAACCAATTGATGGATTCCCGCCAAACTTGGGTCATGTGTGTTTTTTGCTGAGCCAATGAACTGATTAGATTTTGGGGTCAAAGGTCATGGGGCTCATTATGTATGCAAAAATAGTTCGTGATCGCATCATCATTAGAACCGACGGATGGATTGCTATCAAACTCAGGACATGTATGTATCTTGCAGAGCCAATGAACTGATTACATTTTAGGGTCACAAGGTCAAAGATCAAAGGGTCATACATGTATATGAAAAATAGCTTGTAATCACGATATTCTGAGAAACTGTTAATGGATTACAATCAAACTTGCATTTTCAAAATTGCTTCTGTTTTGGTTTGTAAAATCGCTCTGTGGCAGAGGCATCACTTTCGACTGCATGCAGTCAAAGATCCATCTAGTTTTTTTTTTTTTTTTGGGGGGGGTGACATCTAACATTCTTGTGAAATGTTTATTTCTGTTTTAATTTAAGACCATTTTTCTCTTTATGAACAGATATAATTTGAAACGATGGCAAAATCCAGAGCTAAATCTCGACATTCAAAGGCGAAGAATACAGCAGCCTCTTCCAGCAATAGAGGGAGACCCAGCACTAGAAGCCCAAAAGGAAAATCCAAATCTGGACGCAAGCCGCTAGAGATTAAAGTCACAAGAGCCAGAGGTAAGAAGGATGCCTGGGAATCAAGGGCTGTCTTCTCTTCCAACACGTCTGGCACAATGTTCAGGAGCATTGGGGTCAACACCGAGCCTGTCGAATTTGCATCTGATGCCAAGGGGCCAAGGCGAGCCAAAGTGCCCAAGAATGAGCCATTGCTGCAGAAGGTGGTGACCTACATGCGGACCTTCAACCATGCCAGAGCCTTGAGCGCCCTTCTCACCAGCCCTTCGGTTCGCAGTGCTCTGCCAGCGGTGGTGGAAGTTGAGGTACGCAAAGAGGTACAGAGGTTTGTGAAGAAACCCTGAGCTTTCCCAGTCCGCAGATCGTAGCTACAGGAGACAAGACACATCGCATCACCGAGTCAGCTTGGGGACATATTCTGGCCGAGTTCAAGAAGGAGATGCCAGTTTTCTACATGTCATGTATGGCAGCCCTTGCCCCTAAGAACAAACAGTACACAATCAACAAGTGAGTACAATTTCTTTTTCTTCACATGGTCTATGAAGTATTTAAGCATTTTATGGATTTTCTCTCAGTGTCATTTTGCGCCCATTCTGTCTTAATCATCAAAAACTTATCGACAGTACTGATCCTTGCCAATCCTGTTTTGCACATACTGGAAGAGTAGTGGAAAACGTTAATTTGGCTTTCTTAGCTTACCCAAACTGACTGTGTACTGCACTTGTTTAAACATCAATTCATGAGCATGGATGGAATAATTTCTCTCTCATTTTTTTTTTTTTTTTTTGGGGGGGGCATACCTTGAGGCATATTGTGATACCCCTGAGCAAGTGGGGCAGGGGGTAGTTAAGGGTGTTATGATATATTTTTGATTCATAATATTCTTCTGACCATTGACAATTTAATTTGAAAAATTAACATCACTAGAAACAAAGTTTTATATGTGGTAAATGATTATTTACTACTGATTTCAGAAAGATTAAAAGCCTCACATTGAACCGTTCTTTGATGGGCCTTTATAATATATTATTGTTACAGCATTAAATCAAGCCATCAAGCCACTTCTATTAATCAAATTTTTGCATTTCCCTTTCCTTTGCACAGCCCTGACAGCTATGAATCATCTAACAGAGGCAGACTCGGCATGATCATGACCATTCCACTTTTCACACGTCGCGAGCGCAAGTTTCAATATCTATCCAGTCTTATTGGAGGTCAGCTCTGGCGTCATGGATGCCGGCAGAGGGTACGTATACAGGCATGATATTTCCTTAAGATGGTGGCTAGGGGATTATTATTATGGCAAATAGGAATTTTTAGGACTTGAAATTCTTGTTTGATGTTCCCTAATTAACACAGAATTCGTTAAGTTAGATTTTTGTCTCAAAGTTCTCTTTTGTTATCCTTGAAAGTATCTTTTCAAGCTGTAAGTGTTAACTTGTGGACTGAACATTCAAAGGAGATGTTACATGTGGCACTCTATCAGAGGTCATGCCGTAATAAAAAACTAAGTGCTTTTGCCTATATATTTCAAGTAATTTTGTAGTATAAGCATATTATGATACCTTTTAAACGTCTTATAATTAACACTGAATGTATTATTATTTCTTTACATCTGTCTGGACAGATCTTTCATGAGTTGTATCGTCTTGGGGTGAGCCAGAGGAGACATGGATCTATGGATGCTGCTAGATGGTTAGAAGGAGAGACCACCAAGGGAGACAGGATTATGAAACAAAAATACAAGGTAGGGTGATATGCCTCCTCTTTCCCATTGATATGCTCTCAATTATATACATGTATATATATACTAGGGCTGGGACTAAACACTGGGTATCTGGGTCCTGGGTCAAAAAAGTAGATTCCCGAAATTGGATGGCAATGAAAAATAGGGCCTTTAAATTTCTTAAAAGTGACTTTTTTATCAATCAAATAAATCAACACATGCGTACCTTGGCTCAGATCGGTATATTCTCCCATTCAACATTATTTTCACACATGTTTGGTGATGTTTAGTGTCATGATCATGCCTCTGAAAGTAAAAAACTTGGGCACAAATAGAAATAGCATACAAGTCGCCATTTTGATTCATGCAGGATAAACAAATCAAGATAAAAAACTTGGGAACATTGTTCAGATGAGAGAAAGTGGTGCTAAGGTAATGACTTCAATGCCTAGATGTACAATTAAATATAATCTGAAAATTTGAGTGAAAACGGACCATTATTAATGATACAAATTGGGAAAAACTGATCTGATTGATTTCTTAATTCTCCCAACTATATTATTACAATTTAATTACATTTTAGGTGAATGAAAATCGTCACAAAACAATATATTGGCTCTATATACCATTCCAGACATTTAAGTGTTGAAAGATTTTTAATAGCCTGTTTTATGTCTTTTTTTCATGGAAAAACGGTTGGGAAAATTCAAAAATGGTTGGGAGAATTTACTGTTAATCACTGTTAGAGGGTGTTGACCAGTGACGCCTTCAAAGAAAACCATAGATATCTTTGTGGTTTGAGAATTTTTTCAGGATTTTTGCATGTCAGAGGGTTAGTACAGTAGAAGGAATATAATAAGTAACATTTTATACAAAAATTATGCAATTTTTTTCATCAACCTTTAACAATGTTACTGAGTCACTTTAATGTTGGAATAATAAAACACCTTTCTAAAAAAAACTTTTTCACAAAATACAGATCGAATAATTTTTTAAGGCAAAATATTTTTTTTTCTCTTATTCTAAACATGGCATGCTTATTTACCTGCCCAAAATTTAAGCGGGTACCCGAATTAAAAATATACCCGAAATTCCCAGCCCTAATGTATACAGATATTTCTGATGGAGCACAATAATTATGGTATCAGCATTTCCATTTGCTGCAATCTCAAAGACAATCAAAAGCTCCCTGAAATTCATTACTAATTCAGTCTCTCTGAGCTCAAGTTCATCTCTTTGCGTGCATTTTACGTGGTATATACATGTATATCAATACACAGGTGACTTGCAAAGAGGTATGATGCAGTGAATATTCAGATGCTGCGACTTTTCTTATTAAGTTGACTGAGTGTATTTTTGCCTTTATGTACATATATTTGTAGCATGTAAAATGAGTTTTGTCATCTACCTCTGCCTTACCCTACAGATAATGGATGAGGTAGAAGCTTTACAGAATGGAGTCCTTCCAAGTGCGGAGCGCTATGAAACAAGCGATGATGAAGGAAGCAGTGAGAGCGATGATGACGAGAGCGAGGAGGAGGTTGACGAGTCTAGCGATGGAGAGAGTGAGGAGGATCTCCTAGAAGAGAGTGATGAGGAAGACGAGATCATGGCAAAACCAGAAAGGGTCAGAGGTCGTGGTAAGAGGGGTCAGCATCAAGTGGTGATTGAGGAAGCGGTGATGGATGACAACTGGCAAAACGATGGGAAAGGGAAAAGGAGCAGTTCAGAAGTTGTCATCTCTGAGATGGTGAAGATTGCGGAACAGATGTCAGAGACATCAGAGCAGATGATGAAGTCCTCTATGAAACGGAAGAGAATTGCCAGACCAGAGGAGGTGACAGTCCTATCCCAGGATAACAACCAGATTGTTCTGCAGGTGAGCAAAGAAGGAATGACCAGCGTGATACCTGTCTCAGATGCTTCTTCAGGTTTAGGGATGCCCATCATGGTGGAATCGGCAGGTCAAGGAGGCTCCATGAACATCAATCAAGTCATGATGGATGGGATACCCACTCAGATCGTCCATCAAGAAGTTGTGACAGAGGAAGAAATGGATCCTGAGATGATGGCTGCGCAGCTGTTGCAGCATGTCCTTCCAACAGAGATCATTACCACTACTCAGACCATTCCACAGGAGGTGGTGACCTCCACAACGCTGCAGACTGTATCTCCAGAGCAAGATGTCCATGAGGTAGTCACCATCCAGGAGACTCCAGGAGGACAGCAGACAATAGTCACCCAGAATGTAGTTCCACAGGAGATAGTTCAGGAGCAAGTGGTCCAGGAGCAGGTGGTCCAGGAGCAGGTGGTCCAAGAGGTTCCAGAAGAAGTGATCATTCACGAGGAGATCGTTCAACAGGAGGTGGTGACGGATGGAACCATGCAGGGAGGAGGAGGAGGAGACCTGGAGAGTGAGATGGTACCTACTCAGATCATCACTGACATGGGTGATGGAGAAATGACGACCGTTGTTGTAACAACCGAAGTTGTCACAACAGATGAGGGAGCGACGACGCAAGTCGTTATGGTCTCAGAAGATCAACGAACCCCAAGAAAGAGGCCAGCAGAAGCAGAACCAGAGTCAGAGGGCAAGCGAAAGAGGAAAATAAGAGCTCCTTACTCCCCTTGATAGACTGCCTATAAAAATCTGTTCCCCAATCTATTTTATTATGACATTTGTTTAATTTTGTAATTGTATTTCAGTGCTAAAATAAAATGTAAATAAAGCTTTATGAAAGACTACTGTTCAATTAATAATGTTCTTAGGTGAACATCTGTTGATTGATTGTTTGTCATATTTTGTAAATGCTAATTATGCTATGGTATGGATTATTTTCACATGACTTGAAAAAATGAGCTAACATTGCTACCATCACTTCCTCTATTGGGAGTGCTAGCTTTTCTTTCCACATCTTTAGATACCATTTTTAATGAATTATCAGTCATGCCAGTGCAAAGAGTATTGAGTACCCAATTCTGCATCAAACAGTAAATAGCTTTGGATTTTTTTCTGCAGATGGATTGTAGTCACTACCACTTTGCTATGATTTAAGCAAAGAGTGTTGCTATGGATATGATGAAGTAGATTTGTTTTAAGGTGGTTGTGAGTTTTGGTATTGAAAATGTTGTGAATTCCCTGTTCAATGGAAATGTTATTATTGGGGTTTCAAAGACCTTTATAGTACAAAGTAACTAAAACTATATAAATTTTACACCCTGAAATTACTAAGGCAGATTTACACATGAGGGAGTTATGAGGGACCACTTTATATTATGGAAACCCTGGCAGGCCTGTTGCCCTGTGTTTCTTTGCTTTTCACTTGGCTGTTTTCACATCATCTATCAAATTTGTTTGATACATACATATATCGTTCAATTTGTTGTGTTTTTTCACATCCAGAGTACATTTTTTCAGGATTTTGAGCAAATCTTGGTTTTCTGGTCATCCCCAAACTAAAGATTACCTTTAAGGAAACAATAGAAAAACCACAAATGTTACAGCATTCAATATAATAATAATAATAATAGCTCACATTATTTGCGCCTAATACTTTGTTTCTAGGCGCAGTACATATTATAACCCCGGTCATCGGATTCAGGTTTAACCGCACACAATGTATGCACATAATGCACATTCTGTGTGTATACATGTACCTCCTTTTTTCTCTTCTTGTAGTGGTATAATGTTCATGATTTCCATGGAACCATTTGTATCATAATCATTATATAATAGAAGACAGATAACTAAACTGTTTCTTTGAAAACTGTTAAAATAAATGGTTTCTTTGATTCCAGATACAATGTACATGTATTTCTATTCGTTGTCAACTTTTCATTAATTATCTTGTTTATTGAAGACTTGGTGGCATGATGATGGTTTCCATATATATTGCATCTCGAAAATATGTTATCCAATGAATTTTCCTTCAGTTGTATATTGTAGCCGATTATATTGTGAATTCATACATTGTAAATACTTTCTATGGTACATATGTACATAAAGCTAAAGCGAAATATTGTTGATTTTTGTAAGCTTCATTTGGGCAATGTATATGAATTGTTTTGCTATCAAAGCAACAAATAGCCCTTTTAGTGTATATATGATTGTGTAAAGAAAGAATAGAAAACAAAAGTTGGGAAAAACCGATTGTCAAATGCTTGACTTTGTGTACTAACGTTAACCAAGACAATGATTTTTGTTATTCTCTAATTGGTGAAGCATTTGTAAAGAGAATGCCATGTACATGTATGATTGTGATGACCTATTTCTTTTAATCTTTTTAGATACCTGCAGTCTTGCACCTGTCAATTACTGTCCTTATTTTGATAAATAGAATCTTTGCATAGTATTCATTTGGCTACTATTTTGTTTCCATAAAAATGTGTGCCAATCCTAGTTGCCGATGGAAAAATACAAAAATGCCTTGCATGTTCTATGCTAATGCTTATCATTTTATTCAATGCATTTACAGTCCAAGAATTCTTGAATGGATATGATCATTATTATTCGACTACGGCTGTAGCCGTTCATCGTAGGTTTATTGTGTGAAGGTGGCGTTGAAATGAAGTATCCAATATTCTTTAGCTTGTTTTTATTTGTGAGAAAAGATTTTGTAAATTTAGAGAGTTATTAGCTAAATTTAGAAAACATAAATCACTCGGTTCAGATATCACACGACATGAAATCCAGTTTTAAGATTTTTGAAAGTATGGATTTGCTATAATACATGTATTTATATAGGGGCTCCAGTAAATATTCTTTGAAAAGGTTTGACCTGTATTGGCATGTGACACAAGCTGTAAATATATTTTGATATATGTGTACACCAATGTTTCATATAGCTATCTACATAGCAAAATAATCACAGGAGTTTTTTTAATTTTTTATTTGATAATATCACATTATTCTCCATCTTCTTTTGTATGGGAATGATGAAATGTAAATGTGGAGTGCAAAATGCACAGCTAAATTTTAGTGTAAAGTTTTGAAGTGCATGCCGAGTTTCTGTGTTACCAATGTATACCTAGCGTAAACTATTTACATTTTTATTGTGTACTGCTAGGACAAGAAACTGGAGGCTGTGGGGAGGAAAGGTATAGAACATATTTTAAATTGACATGTCTCACTTTTCTCATTTTAATTTTTTTCCCAATATAAACAAAAGTGAAAGTTTGCAAATTTTCAGGGTGAAAACTATCAGTATTTAGGCCAATACTTGTTCTAGCAGTACATATTTTCATTGTTATGGTGTTCATGTATGTGTAAAAACAAAATCTATATTTCATTTCCTTCAAAGTTATCACATATTTTGCAAAGAGTGGAAATAAAATGTAGTCTCTCTGTAATTGGATGTTGTATCATGTGTTGCCTTGGTTAGAAGTGTGTGTACATACTTAGGTTGCAAAATAACAGTTATAGAGCTGCCAACCTTCATGACCAGAAGGGTAATCTTACAGGCAAAAGAGAGTCAAAGCACTTTGTGAATATTTAAAACCTTGTTCTTTCATTGCATGAAGTAAATCCTTCCCTTTTCAAGCAAACTTCCTGCGGAATCTTGTTGCATGACGAAAATATGAATTTTTAAGTTTTCATTTCAGGTTTCTCATTTGTATTAGAAACGTCTCGCCAAGGAAAAAATGAACAGCGATATTGTTATTAATTAAGAAAAAGGGACATAATTATGTACTATATGAAGGTAAAAATATACAGGTTGGCAGCTCTCCAGTTGAGCACAAAAATGATAATGTAGAAAATTTAACTCTTTCTGGAACTTCTATCGGACCACTTTCTTGTGATATCAATGCTACCCTTAGAGCATGCAGACTATTTGATTTAAAGGTAAAGACCAGTTTTGGAAATGCCTCTCTCAAAAAAATGAAATGGAAGCTCTCATTACCAATCATGTGAAAGAATATGTTTTGACTAATACGTGATGATACAAATTTTGCCGGAAAGGCGGGAAATCGCCTACTAATTGATGTGTTTGGTAAATTATTATATCTATTGGGACCAAATAGATATCGCGCACGTGGTCGTGTAGTCCCATATACATCTTTCTGTGTACAGTGCTTGTAACTTTACCAAGACTGGGCCAAATTTCTTATCATTTTGATGATTCCAGAACCTTGCAGTACACACCAATACTTATATGCTAGATGATCAACCTTTTCTGATCGATTCCACAACGTTTCTTTCACAATGCAATCGCATGACCAGAACTGGTCTTTATCTTTAAAACAAAATTTTGACTGCCGCTACTGTTCTTCAATTTGCAGAGATGAAATACCACATCATTGCACATATACAGAATCACACAGGTACAATAATACTTGTACATGTATATTAATTGGACACCACATTCAATCAGATTTGAAGACATTCACATACCTAGGTTAGGGATGGTTTCAGACATAACTGCTGGTGAGTGCATAATGGTTTTAGACTTAATTATGCCACCTGAAATGAAAAGGACTGCCAAAAAAAAAAATATCAAGATCTAATTTTCACAGTATTCTTTATTTTCACATGACTAAATCATACATCCAGTACAAAATAAAATGTTGACAAGATACAAAATTGATACACCCTTAACTCATAACAGAAATGTTGCCCGTTTTTCTAGTATTGTACTGTTAGCCTCAAACTTTAAGAATACATCTCAGGGGGGTGTTTCACAAAGACTAAGATCGACTTTAAGTTGGACTTAAGTATAACAGGCTGTTCGTGCCATTGTTTGCTCTCATCATTATGATCTTTAGACAATATTTTTTCCTTCAATAATGAATTATCAAAACATGCAAGTTTTGTAGATTTTTTACCATGATTTGTACGTCCCTTGAGAGACCAATGCCAGTAAATGATGAGAGCAAACAATGGCATGAACGGCCGCCTATACTTAAGTCCAACTTAAAGTCGATCTTGGTCTTTGTGAAACACCCCCCAGGTATCATACATAATTATTACCTGTTTGGAGCCAGAAGGGTGTTAACTCGTATCCTCTCACAGAGTAAATGCCCTTCTGGCTCTCAACAGATGATATACTAGTAGGCAACTACATTTGACAGAACTATTAATCACATTACAAACAAAATTTTGAAAGAAAAACAAAATTTTGAAAGAAAAACAAACATTTGAATAGAAAAAAAGGAAGGTTGATAGTTTAATACACGTACAATCCAGTTCAAAAGATACTGAATGTGGGATTTTAACTTTCATCAAGAAAATGCACAAACTACCTGGGTAAACAAATCTTTCAAATCATGCAGACATGCTTGAATCATTAGGCGATGCATACATAAGCTGAATATGAACCTGAAACTTTTCCCCTCTGAATCCATAATTTAACCCATCATAATGCCTTTCATCAAACTGTACTTGAACATAGAGAAACTGGATAGCGTGACAACTGAAACTCACAAATTCAATCAATTGGAAAGGCACATGATGCATATAGGGTATTTTACAAAATAAAACTTTCTATAAAATATTAATGGTTATTTTTTTCTTCAATACATGTACTGATGTACATTACCGTGATATTCTTATGCCATGAAATAATGTGCAATAAATAAGTTTCATTTCTATAGGAAATGCCATCATAATTCTCCATGAGGACTTTGAGGTGTTGGTATATTTTCTGAACTGTCCTCAGTCACATCTTCCAAATCATCAGGAGGATTTGGAATCTCCTGACCAGCTTTTAAAATCTCATCATCCTTTTCCTTTGGTAAATCTCCTCAAACTCTGAATTATCGGTATTGGTTTCTTTATCATCAGTTTTCACACCATCAGTAAATACTGCCTGTTGGTCACCACTGGAAGCATCAACCTCCCCTTCTTCAGCAGTGGTAGATTCCAAATTCTCTGATGATTCTTCAGATGCCTGGCCTGTTTCATTGTTAGCTGGAGGGGTGTTACATGCAGAAACACAGAAGGGGTAGAGGAAAAACACAGAAAAGAAACACAAACTTATTAGGGTATTAGAACACATCAAAACTGACTTCTTGCTACAAAACAATAATACACAACTAACAAAACCAACTTCAAACTGGTAAAAAAATCATAACACAAAAAAACATTTTCCATGCAAAATATCACTATTATACACAATATAGAATATGGAAGTCATGTAAATATTGCAAACAAACCAATAACTAGATGTTATACATGATAATAATTATGATGTGAAGGCTGAAGATGCTCTCAGAAGTGCAATCACATCACTGCAAGCGACCACACTAATGCAACATCTGGAAAAGGCATATAAAGTGCCTCAAAATCCCGCAGAATGTAACAATGGGCCAAGAAAGCAAAAAAGTTGAACTTGCCCAAAATTGGACATAAGTGTGCTTTTGATTTGTCAAAACAAAATTATCAATTTCACTTCCAAGGCATTTGCAACTGCGTGAGCTCTACTGCCCTATTCCCTTCAAATTCCTACCAAAATTTCAAATAGTTCTCATCCCTGACAATCACAGTGAATTCACAGCACAGAGAGTTCCTCAACTCTTCTAATTCTCGATTTGAAAGAGGTTTACTTTGACCTTATTTGCAATACATCAAAGTATGCACTTAGAGGTATATAATATGGGTAGAACCGTGCACACACACAAAAAGAAAAAAATATTGAGAATATAAAACTGCATAAAGAAAAGAAACACATTGTTTGTGAAAGTGGTGTACATCCATTTGCAAACCCTGAAAGAGGTAAAATTTGCTCAAACTCTCATCCAAACATAAATCCACACTTCTCATAAAATACATGGGAGAAAAGTACTGAGATATATATAACAAATTCAGAATACATGTACTTGAAGTCGTATTTCTACTCAATTTGGTTTTGCTATCATTATTGCATAATTTCTTAAAGAATAAACATTTGCAAATGGCTGACAAAACCTCTGACAGAATGCAATATTATTTTTGAAACTATAAAAAATGATATTTTTGATCTAAATTCACAAAGTACAAAATATTAATTAGTATTGTAATTTGAAACATGTATTTTGGAAGTGCATATTTCTTTTACAATCACAAAAGTTCTGGAAATATTATGTGTCCTCATTTTGCATGTTGGTATACATTCTACAGAGAACACATATTTTTGGAATTGGGGAAAGTCAGCCTATCAACAAATATAAAATTCCATTAATCTTGACTAGCGATTACCATATCATAAATTAATGCATGTAACAGGAAGATATAAATATCACATTTGATTTCATCAGATAACTATAATGATGTCATTGTAACTGACAGTCTGACACTATATATTTTAACATCAACCATATATTTCTCTGTTACGGTTCTAGGACAATTACCCCCTGGGCAATCATCCCCGGCCAATTACCAGCGGGACAATTACCCCTTGGAAAATTCCCCTGAGGACAACCACTCCCCGAGGACAATTACCCCCAGAAAAAATTCTGCTTTTATTAAAACCAACTTATTTAATGAACAGTGGGGTAATTTTCAGGGGAGGGGGGTGGGTAATTGTCCTAGGTGGGTGGTTTTCCTAGGGGTAATTTTCCAGGGGGGTGATTTTTCAGGGGGCAATTGTCCTGATACGCTCTGTTACAAAAGATATGATCAGTCTCATAATAACATTTGTTGATAATAGTTTTTTAAAATATTAATTCCATTCACTTCACCATAATGACTAGGCGAAAACTACAAAACAAACCCTGTATGATATAAATGGTACATGATATATGATATGATATAACTGGCGGCACATCTCCATATTTCAAGACCATAATAAAAGTTGAGATGTAATTTTCAAATCCAACAAGAACTGTCCTGAGCTATAAAAAAAAAGTTCCAGTTGGAAAATGCATGAAACTTGACTCTTCAAAACCATGTTTGTATCATTTTCGAGAACTACCATGAGACACGGTATTAGACATGTATTTCCACGGGGCATGTGACATTGATTTTGCACTTCATGCACATATGGAATATAGATTTAATATGGCATGATACATGTAGAAGTCAGCAAGTTTTATATATCTTTGAATTTTTCTTTGGCAGTGAATCAAAGCCCTTTGATACCACTAAAAGAGTCCTTCTGCCACAAACATTGCACCTGCTGTTGTTCAACTACAGGAGTATCCAACTCATAACAGTAATAATATAATCATAGTTAATGTTGATAGGTCTTCTTACATTGCATCTCTTTTTGTGTCCAACTACATGGCTCTAATATATAGGCCTATCATCTGCACATCTGTACTAAATAATACTTTCATTCCTTCAAGGGAATCTAAATCTAAGACAGCTAGTAATACATTTCTCACCATACTCCATGACACACATAAATATAGATATAGTACTTATTCACTCCATCAGTTTTCCTGACTATATGGTTATATTTTGGGTGATTTAGTGATCAATTACACTGCACTGACAGGAAGTGTGCTGAAGAATTTAGAGTCCCCATTGTGCACTTTAATTGTGTCTTTTGATATGTTGTCAATTATGATGTTTGTGTACGACAATGAATGTCTACAGTGTTCCAATGCTAATGCATACCGGTACCTATCTATGGCAAATTTCCTCTGTATGTTGATATTGACAGCACATTTAAAATTCATTCAAATCTCACTGGCTATAAATCATAACACTGCAGCCCTGGTTATTAAACTGGCCTACTCATACACAACACACAAATACACACCTAGCTTTAAAGGTACTATGTCCCATTTGCAGGCCAAAAAAAATAAAAGGTTAAATTCCAATGGCATTTGAAAGATAATACTAATTTAGAACTTCTGTCAAAACTAAAGGGCTTAAAAAGATCTTTTTGTGAGAAAATAACGACGATTAGTTGTCAAATTGACATAAGTGATTGCAATCACTTAAGTAAATAGTCTGATTTTCAGACCCTTATACTGAATGGTTGTATGTTTTGTGCTGCGCAAAGACTCAATCAGTTTAATTTTGGCCATTACAAGAAGTGGATTATTGATGTAGACAAATGCTGCATGTACCTGTTACGGGTTTCCTTGCATAATTTGAATACTAGGACATTGCTAACGTTTAAATTTCACAGATAGGACATACATGACATATTCATGATTCCTGCAATGTTCTACAGAATTTGATGTTGGCTGCAAAAGGGACACAGTATCTTTAATATACTGATGGTTATTAAACTGGCCTACTCATACACAACACTCAAACACACACCTAGCTTTCATATACTGAATGATATCATTGGTAATAAGCTCATTGCAGAGTGCAGACCGTACATTTGATCTGCAACTCTACACAAGCCGTACAAAATGGAAGCAATCTTCAAATATGCATGAATTCATCAGTTGATCACAGACCACCATCATTCCTAGGAATCCAACCGTAGCCACACATACCAGTATGTGTGCTGATTCCGACAGCAATAAATAATTCCAAAGCAGTGAATTTTTTAATACAAAAAGCTGAAGAAGATTCGTGTCACGACCCCTCGTCACCTTCGGGATAGAGAAATCGAGAGATGTACCAGCTGCCAAGACCTAGAGCAAAGATGACGGCCATAATGGGACTATTCCTTGAAGCTAACACAGTCCCAATAAACAAGAAGAAGTACATGAGATAGACCAGCACTTCACCTTTTAGACTAAGTTTAGGATCAAATGCTTTTCCCTTACCTTTGACTGTTGAGAGAAGAGGATTAAAGAAAAACATTGGAGACAGACATGAAGGATGGAGACCACTCTTTATTATAAACAAATATTTGAATTCAGGAACAGGTTTTCATGTGCATCTAGGCATTGCCATTTTAAAGATTTTAATGCTTACATGAATTTCTTTTCCATGAACCGACCTCGAGAATAACAGAAAAGTGCTTATGAATTAGGGAAAACAATATACAGCTTTTTACTAAATGTTGCAAATTTGAAGCATTCAATGCTTCTCTTCTTTTAATTCTATTGTTCTGTACTGCAACAAATACAAGCTCACATCAAGAAGTGATATATTTTCTTCTTTCTTTCTGCTGTTGTATGTTGTGAAATATTTGCATTTTGTATCAAAGTAATGTATAATGCACCATGCAACTTTGATGCAGCATAAAATATTCGATACTTGCTGATCTAACGCAACTGCTTAGCCTAGGTAATATAAACAGTGACATCCGGCAGCATAATTCCTAGGATGGTAATTTCCGATTTCCCCATTTTCATTGGGCATTTAATACTTACATTTCTTAAAGACATTTCCACAACTGGTAACATAAACACAAACCAACAATATACTGTTCCTAGCCTCGTACTTGCGCTGAGATGAGATAATAAGAAAGTAAAGTAAAGTGTCAATACTTACAAAGTGCTTTATCTACGCATTCATTGCCGACTCTTTCATAGCCATCTTCACAGTCACAGTAGTGGCTTCCAGGCACGTTATGGCATTCCATGTGATCCTCTTCACATATATCCTCTTGTTCACACTCATCGGTATCTGCAGGATAAACAAGGTTGATTTTCAAACACATTTAAAGGTCACTGTAGACCACATACAGATATAGGACTAGAAAGGCATTTTTCTTAGTTCATAGGGAATAATAATATTATAATAATGATAATTTAACGTTTTTGTATAGCACATAACACATAGGCATAATTTCACGTCTCTATGTGCTTTACAGAACAGAATACAGAAGGAGTGGAAATGGTGCAGTGGATTCATACTTGTGAGATTTTACAAAGTGCTAAATAAATATGTTTTCAAATTACTTCTGAACTTTTCGTATGTTTCTATATTTTTAAGGAAATGGGGACTATTGTCTTGGAATTTCCCAGTTCCCTGGTACCATACCAATTCCCTAGCAGAGCAATTATCTTCATTTACCATCCTCAAATCATAAGAAGTAAATGAGTACTTGTTAGAAATTCGTTGAATGATTTCAGTGGCTTAACTAAGGCCATGCCAATAGGAGCACTTTGTAGGTACTAGTTAAGGCGAGTATGCGCATTCTTATGTCGTTTCTATCATCATAACAGATTTATTGAGGTTGAGGAATTTAAGAAAAGAGAGTTCATTACACAGTCAAGGTTATGCTTCATAATTTAAATACACCTGGAACTTACCTCCACAACCATCTTCTTTCATCTCGTAGCCCTTCTTACATTTGACGCACGAATCTTTGCCCTCTCCTAGGCAGCTATCACAGGAGCCATGACATGCAGCACACTTGTAGGATCCCTGAGTGTTCTCACAGAACTCGTCTTCATTGCATGGAGGTTTCTCCTCTACGACACACTCATCAACATCTATAGAGAAGACAATAAGAGGAACAATCGATGATGCTGATGATGATGATGATGAAAATCATAATATGATGATGATGTTTGTATTTTAACTGTCTAAAGGCAGCAGAAAACTAATTTAAAATAAAAACTATTGGGTAAAAAAAAATTCTCACCCAAGTCTCTTCATGAGAGGAAATATCTTAAAGCTTTATGAGGACAAACAAATTTGAAATACAGACAGCATTCAACTAACATATAGTCATATTAACAGAATGGATCATGAAAACCGATCAAGGACTGGGGTTTTCGAATCAAAATACCACATTCCAAGGAAAAACATGATCATATTGGAAAGGGCTCAATATGAATACATGAATAAAAAATCATACAACTTTTTAGTACCAAGTTCATTCTATTTCACCCTAACATAAACCGTTAATATGGAGATGACTTTCTAATAATTACCTTGGCATCCAGCTTCATCATTCCACAGCCATCCAGCTTTACATTTCTTACATCCTTTAGGTCCTCCACCAGTACAAAGGGCTGTACATGCCTTATGACAGGCTGAAATACAAATAAATGAACATGCATATGACTACACAGGTAAAGTACTGTATACAAACAAAGTAACAAACATTGCAGAATTGAATCAGACATAAAAGACAGGACTGAGAGATATAACTAAACATAAATCTTCCAACAGAAATCTTAAATTGAATGATAAACATGAAGAAAAAATGTTACACCATACTTCATAGTAAATGATGAATAATATTTTCACATTTATAGTTAATTTCCCTCTTCCCACATCCTTTTGGTACATGAGAGTCCAAATATTTACATCACACATTGATATAGTTAAAAAAATAAAACATATTAATTGAATATTTCCTTTTTTTTCAATATAAAGGAAGGTTTCTTTTCAGTTCTTCCAAAAACGTAGAAAAAGAAAAAAAGATGAGGAAATTGAAATTCAGAAAAGCATAGTTAGACACCACAGTCCCACGCATACCTTTACATGTTGTATGTGTCTCGTTCTTCATCACTTGGTAGTAACCATCCTTACATATATCACATAGGTCTCCTTTATAACCAGCGTTGCATTTACATTTTCCAGTACCCCCTCTGGTGCCTGCGCCCTGTGTACACGAGATAATACAAGGTATATGCATGAAGGTTGCACTACTACTCCCATACATAGGCGAGGTATTTGCAGTACCGGTAATCATTATTATTCCTTGTACAAAACAAGCCAATCAGATCAAATGAGTTGGCTGTAATTCTTTATTACTCTTGTTACCGATTATTGCATGAGTCCTTGTGCGTGGAAAATTAATATTTTAAGGTATAGATTCAAACATAATTTCTCATCAAATTGTTTCATGATTTTGAAAAGAAATCTTTAACAATCTGCCCATACACATCTTTAAGAAGTACCAAATGAAACAGCCCTTGGTATGACCGTAACATCCTGCACAACATCATTCCTACCCTTACAAAGTGAAAGAGGATTACACAACAGTATCACAAGCGATGTATGTAGAACAGATAGCAATGTCAATTGCAGAACAATCAATATTTGCTGGTAGTAAAGACTCTTTACAGCAAATTCACCACAGTGAATATCTCTAAATCATACAACTGTTACTGCAAAACCAGAAACATTTGCCCACATAAAATGTTCATAAACTTTGCAATTGGTACAGATTTGAGAGCTTCATTCGGTAAAATGAAATAAAAATCACAACTGACACAACATTAATATTTTTGCACTTTGTGAGAGTTGCTGTTTTTTACAATATCTATTAGCTAAATTGTCATCAGAATAGAAAAATGAATTGAAACATAAATACTCACCAGACACTTCCCAGCTCCCTTACATGGTCTATCCACTCCATATGGACATTCTGTGTGAGATGACATAAGAGAGTAACAGAGAAATCAGGTATTATCTAACATCTCTCATCATCTCCTTTTAAAGGACTATGTACAACCAAATAGATGCTTTAAAGCCTATCTGCACTAGTTTGGCCAGGAGGGATTAGACCTCCCTGCGTCGTCACCGACAGGTGGTTATCTCATCGAATAAGCTCTCAATTAACATAAGAAAATGGAGATCATGAGGGACCAACGGGTACCGCTTAGGCATTGTTTGCTATATAGAGGGCGCAAGTAGCTATAAGTAGTGCAGTCCCGCTTTAAAAGAAATGTGATTGATATCTATGTCCCATTCCTATTATAAATAGCTCTACATGAAAGTAGGACCAAGTATTACAACTCTCTATCAGTTTAATATCTCTTCAAGCAATTCTTTTCCAAATTTTCATGTAGCCTCCATTGTTATTCTATGCATAAAGAAACATACTTGATTATTGGGGAAATCAAATTAAATTGACGGTTAGTCTTTAGATATCTGTATTTTCACAAACATATCAAATCAAGTTTACATTGTATGAATACTCACCTTCACAGTCTGGTCCAAATGTGTTTTCAGGACAGCAAACTGTCAAAGAAAAAGAAAAAAATACAAAAAAGTATCAGTAAGCTTCCTGTAAATGGTAAAAATAAGTGTAACTATACTGAAAAGAAATAACGACTACATTTATATAATAAACTTTTCATTTTTTAAACCACTCTTTATCCATAATAACCAGTTTACCTTTCAAAAGACAATTCAGTTCTACTGTATTGTACTTCATGAATATACCATGCTTTCATCTGAATAATTTTGTGGAAGAAGCTTTCTCTTCCAAAGGGAAATAACAATAAATATTCTGAATTTTACATCAATCTGTTACTTTGTTAACTCTAAAATCATTAACCCTCATATGTTGTAATACACCCCTTCACGGTTAAGGCCGCCATTTTAATTTGCGCATGTATTGTTATGTCACTGCCTGCGCTGCGCGCTCACATCATATCGACACATGCGCTTTGCAAGCTGCATAAAATATAAGTTACTCGCAATTTAAAAATGGCGCCCATGTAGGCGCATGCGCACTCTTGTAACCGTGAAAGGGTGTATTGAGACTTTTTAATATTTTATGATTTAGTTCCAAGCCAGGTGGTCCTTCTGTCTTGTCTAATTGTCTCAAAATTGATAATTTTGAGACAATTTCTCTCTCAAAAATGCAATGTCACTGAAACATAGAAAGTTACCTTTATAGTTATCAATGCAGAACCATTGGAAGAGGTCTGGGGTCTCTAGATGTTCCTTCCACCATTGTTCTAATAACTCCTCCTCATTTTCTAACAAATTGTGACACTGTGGGAGAAAATCATCATCATCATCATCATCATCATCATCATAAAAATTTAACAGGTTTTTGGATTTTTTTTCTAAAACTGTTTCTTTCCTAAAACTTTGCAAATGCTGAAAGCCCTTCACATTTATCATTATTCTGTTCATGGGATTCATATGAATGCTGGACGTGGTGTTTTTAATAGGAGTCGGGCCAACTCGGCCTCCGGGCGAACTCGGCCTCGCTGTAAAACAGTCATTTTTTGCAGGTTTAGGGTTAGGTCTAGGGTTAGGGTTAGGTTTAGGGTTAGGGTTAGGGTTAGGGTTAGGGTTAGGGTTAGGGGACCGTTTTTACAGCAAGGCCGAGTTCGCCCGTAGGCCGAGTTAGCCCGGATTCGTTTAATATATCCACATATCTCTTAACACTGCACACATGCATGCTAAACTGATTCACATGTGTTTTAACATATTCTATCAGGTTCCTATTTCTCCCTAGTGTATACAGATAACCAATCTAGTAGATAACAGCTGTGTCATCATGAACTAGGATTGGAATCTATGCTCACCCCGTATCCACTAGCAAACAACATCTTCCAAAACCACAATTTCTGAACTTTTAATGAAAAATAATATAACAATTTTGGTCAAGGTAAATTTCCAGGTAAATCAACTGAACCACTGTAACATTATGCAAAAACTAAATGTCCTATACTAGTGTATTTTTTACACAGTTTGTATTATAAATATTAGAATATTGACATTTAAACCTCTCATCCATTACAGTATGGATGGAAAGTAATCTTGAGCTCTGGTATAGACAATGAAGTGAACACTCAAATGATACATTTAGAATTGTTCTCTAAAAATGACTTCCATCACAAGAAATCAAGATTACTGATTAACTGTAAATTTGCCTGTGTTAAAAAAATGTCACTACCGGTACTTACGTCATGTTCTTTGCTTTCACAAAGGCTTTCAGTAACTTCAATAAATCTCATTTCACTGTAAGCACGATAGGAAAAGAAATTGAAAGCAAATTAATGCATGTAAGATGGCAGTAACTGACATTATATTACACTATCTGTATCATAGAAGAAAGAAAAAGAATGCAGGAAATAATTTCCAAGTGTAAACGGCCTTTGACCATGTACAGTGATGGCATACGGTGGTACAAGATATATTTGCAAACAGATGCAATTTCTCAACAGCATATCTTTAGTCACACCAGCAACCCATAGTGGTCAATGCTAATGCTTTGTAAACAGCATGTTTTTTGTTGCTTTTTACACAATGTATTTAGCCTTCATGGTAATGGCAGGATTAGTCTTTTTGTGAAGACTTTTACCCGAAGGTGTAAATTGTCTAACACAGTCTATATTCTACACAAAGTTTGAACTTGAAGCCATCTGATAATGGCGGTACTGAGGTGTGACGAATTAGAGTAGTTAATCTAAGAAGAAAATGCTTCAACAAAGACATTTTAACAAAGAGTCTATAACAATGCACACTCCTATTGATTTTAGAGCAGACCAGGTCCATGGTTTGATCCTTTTAGGAATAATGCAGGTCAAACTGAGCAGCTGTTACGTAATAAACAAAAATATCTATCCTTGGTAATAATACTGCAACATCTGCCTCCATATTCTTTGTCTCTCCCAGTCTTTGTTTTATTCCTCTCCACTCTCTCTGTCAATTCCAGTGTCTATGTCACTATAAAATTCTGTCTTTCCTATCTTATTTCTTTATTTTTCTCTCATTCTTTGATTATTTCTATTTTTTGTCGCTCCTTCTCTCCCCCTCCCTACCCCTCTCCCTCTCTATTTCTTTCTTTCACCTTAATACTGTATGCCATTCCCCCTACTCATCTATCTCATTTTTAATTTTCCTTTTTGAAAATACTTTTATAAAATACCCTCTTCTTGTCTCGTCTTCGAACAATAATGACCCATTGCCTACAGGAAGCGGGTGCTCTCTGTACATAGCCTATGGGAATAAAAGAATTCAGTTGTCAATGGGTTTAACACTATATCGATTATAATGCAACTAACCTGGTAGCATAACTGCCTAGTTTCTTCTCCTCCCAGTCAGCATCTCCACCTTCATACATAGAACGCGCTGTGCGTTCCATGCCCTGCAGATAGAACAGGCAAGAAGAACTTCATGTTAGAAGTGAATGTTATAAAAATGGATGACTGCTGAATGTATGAACTATTCCTGAATCAATAATGTTTTGTTTTTTTCTTCTTTGCACAGGGAGCGGGGGCGACGTAAATTAGCAAGACCACTGCAGAGATTGGTCCTCCACTCATGGGCATTACACATTAGCAATGATCATCATCGTTTCATGACCCTAGACAGTTATCTAACTAAATTCAACACTAGTATTACTGAATACATCTCAAGTGCATAGAGTACCTGATGGTCATATCAGCAGACATTCACAATGGTTATGACTTATGAACTGATTTCCAATAGCCAAGCAAAACTGCTTACAACATAATTATACCCCCAAAAGAAAATAATCTTGGAGCAAATACATCACCCAGAAATTATACCTGGGTTGAATACCATTTATGATTTGTACTGAAAAAAAAATGACATTACACAATAGATGATTCTGCAATTCTAATCAAAACACACATATAAAACTTCCATGTGATAAACATAAATGAAAGATGGAACCATTGTGCTGCTGTATATCATTTTCTTTACCTGTAAATTATGTACTTAAAGATAAAGACCAGTTCTGGTCATGCGATTGCATTGTGAAAGAAACGTTGTGGAATCGATCAGAAAAGGTTGATCATCTAGCATATAAGTATTGGTGTGTACTGCAAGGTTCTGGAATCATCAAAATGATAAGAAATTTGGCCCAGTCTTGGTAAAGTTACAAGCACTGTACACAGAAAGATGTATATGGGACTACGAGACCACGTGCGCGATATCTATTTGGTCCCAATAGATATAATAATTTACCAAATATATCAATTAGTAGGCGGTTTCCCGGCAAAATTTGTATCATCACGTATTATTCAAAACATATTCTTTCACATGATTGGTAATGAGAGCTTCCATTTCATTTTTTGAGAGAGGGGCATTCCCAAAACTGGTCTTTACCTTTAAAGGTACTATGTCCCATTTGCAGGCCAAAAAATGAAAAGGTTAAATTCCAACGGCATTTGAAAGATAACACTAATTTAGAACTTCCCTAAAAAAAAAGAGGACTCGAAAATGTTAAGAGGGAAAATAATTAGTTGTCAAATCGACTTAAGTGCTACTAAGTCAGTAAGTAATAGTCTGATTTTCAGACCATTGTACTGAATGGTCGTACGTTTTGTGCTGCGCAAAGATTCAATCAGTTTAATTTTGGCCATTACAAGAAGTTGGTTATTGTTGTAGACAAATGCTCATGTACCCTTTACAGCTCATTTTATGTATGTTATTACCAAAGAAGAAAAAAAGCCAGTCAGTCACTCAATAGTGTCTGACAGTGAAGTCTAGCAAGTAAACGGGTTTCCTTGCATAATTTGAATTAGGACACTGCTAACGTTTAACTTTCACAGATAGGACATAACATGACATATTCATAATTCCTGCAAAGTTCTACAGAATTTGATGTTGGCTGCAAAAGGGACATAGTATCTTTAAGTAAACATGGCCATGTACATTTTTTAAAATAAAAAATCTTGAACAAAAATAAAAAAGAAGCGTCTAGATGCTTGATGTACCTCTTTGAAGCCCTTTGTGACTGTTTTGCAGGTATCGCATTTCTTCTTGATGGCTTCATTCTCCTTCTTGCCTCCATCGCATGACGAAAGGAGCAGCATGATTCCAATGATGACCGGGAGAACGAGTCTCCAGCATAGATCCAGCCTCACCTCCATTTCTGAAGTAAGTATAATTACTTAATTAGACAGTCTGCAGCAGTGCAAGCTTCTTTGTTTTAATTCTTTTTTTTTTATATAGATTGTTCTTAATTGCCAGGATCAAGATGAGCCAGAATATTCCTATTCCAATGAGACTTCAGGAACACAGTATAGCAGGCAGCATAGGGATTCTTTCTGGAAAATACAGTAAGGAGAGAGAGAAAAAAAAAATCCATCAGTAATTTTAGAGTCTTCACCCTTCAGAAAAAGAGCAATTACACTTAAATTTGTTTGTTAAGCCTAAGCCTAACGCAATTCAAGAGATGTCCCGTATGAGTCTTGATATATTAGGAATAAGTGAACTTTGGTGGAAAGAGGCAGGGACAGTTGATAGGGACGAGTTTGTCATTGTCTACTCTGGAGGCGTACGTCATTTCAATGGAGTAGGAATAATTATGAAAAGGAAAATCTATAATACTATCAGAGAGAGTCATTGTAGCTAAGTTCAAGGGAAAACCTTTTGATGTTGTAATAGTGCAGGTGTATGCACCAACGTCAGATTATGAAGATGAAGAGGTTGAGAAGTTCTACAATGATGTTGATGTAGCCTTGAAAAGTGCTAAAAGCTCTGATGTCCTCTTCGTTATAGGTGACTGGAATGCTAGAGTGGGCAATGAGAGATATGAAGACATCATAGGACAATATGGTTTGGATGAGAAGAACGAGAGAGGGGAGAGGTTTATACAGTTTTGTGAACAGCATAGACTGATGGTAGCCAACACATAGTTCAAGCTCCCCAAGCGCAAACTATACACTTGGAAGAAACCAGGAGATACTGCACGGAGACAGATAGACTATATTGCAGTCAGCAAACGCTTCCGAAGGAGTATAAAGATGGCCAAAACTTATCCTGGTGCAGATATAGGCTCAGATCACAACCCAGTCGTTGTCAAGGTCAACATTGCACTAAAGGTGATAAAGAAGGCTCCTTCGAAGAAAGCTAGATTTGATGTAGATCTGCTGAGGCAGAGAGATTTCTGTGAGAAGTATTCTACATCAGTACACAACAGATATGAAGGACTGAGAATAGAAGACGTGGAACAGACTCCAGAGGAAATGTGGTCAAACCTAAAGGAATGTATGCAGGATGCAGCTGAGGAATGCCTCCCTAAGAAAAAGCGTGTAGCAAAACAAGTTTGGATGACAGATGACATTCTGAATCTTATGGAAGAGAGAAGAAAGCACAAAAGGAAAGAAGCAGAATACAGAGAACTTGACAAGCAAATCAGATTGAAATGTACAGAAGCTAAAGAACAATGGCTCGTTAAGGGATGCAAAGAGATAGAGCAACTGGACCGTCTGCATCACACAAGGAATATGCATCAGAAGATCGAGGAGGTTACACAAAAGAATAAAAAGGGGATAACTAATGGTGTAATTCAAGATAAAGAGGAAATGTGCTGTTTGAAGGACAACAAATACAAAGTAGATGGATGGAGTATATTAAGGAGCTTTATGAAGATGACAGAAATGAACAAGTGAGAGAAGAAAATGAGCAAGGACCAGAGATTCTAGTGGCAGAAGTTGAGGCTGTGCTTGAAAAACTAAGGGCAGGCAAAGCATGTGGACTAGATGGAGTCTCTACAGAGATGCTAGTGAGTCTAGGAGAGCCAGAGGTCAAAGAACTAACCAAACTATGCAATGTTATCTACACGACAGGCAAATGGCCAGAAGACTTTGTGGTATCAGAGTTCGTTATGATCCCAAAGAAAGCCAAAAGTACAAAATGCACAGACTTCAGGACCATAAGGCCTAAAAAAAAAAATTGATGACTTGGCGTAACGGGTCACTGAAAATTAGGGTAGGTAGGGCGATTTTTTTTTTTTTTTTTTTTTTTTTTTTTGTTGTTGTTGCTTATATTTGCATACATGAAATTAGCCATTCATACACATACGTACATACAGTGGCGTAGATAGGTCCTCAGACCTTGGGGATGATCTGATGAGAGGGGTAGACCACAATATGTTCAAATAACTCCACGCACACACACACACATATATGGACACACACACTGTGTGAGCAAAGTGAGCACCAAATTTACCCGTGAACTGAACGCCATAGGACGCCATGTTGGGGATACAATCGCCTAGCGGTACTATGGCGTACCTGCCCGCTGCACTCGGCGCGAGCTGGCCCAAACACGGCGCGGCAAAGCCCAGAACGAAAGCAACAAACATCCGGGTTTTCCCCACTGCGATATCGATATTTACGCAATCGCAATCGGATCAAAAAAAATAAAAAAGCGTAGGGTCGGCGATAAAAATAGGGTCGGGCGGGTTACGCCAAGTCAACAATTTTTTTTTTTAGGCCTAAGCCTCATAAACCATGCATCTAAGATCTTACTGCTTATTCTCACCAGCAGAATACAGTCAACTATCCTGAAAGAAATTAGTGACACACAAAGTGGGTTTGTTCCAGGCAAAGGCACAAGAGAAGGAATATTCAATTTGCGAATGACTGTGGAGCGTTACCTGGAGAAAAAGAAGGATGTGTACATGTGCTTCCTGGACTATAAGAAAGCATTTGATCGAGTTAATCATGAGAAATTGATTAGCTGTCTGAACTCTCTGGGCCTAGATGGGAAGGATGTACGTCTGATTGCAAGTCTATACTGGAACCAGAAGGCAGTAATACGAAGCAGGGAAGGGTTATCACCAGAAGTTGAAATACGGAATGGTGTTCAACAAGGCTGTATGATCTCTCCATTGTTGTTCAACATCTATTCAGAGATGATTTTCAGAGTATTGAATGATGAAGAGGGTATCAAAATAGGAGGTTTGAACATTAACAACCTGAGGTATGCGGATGATTCTGTAATACTAGCCGAATCGGAGGAGGATTTGCAGAGACTTGTAGGAAAAGTGAATGATGAAGGGGAACGATTTGGTATGTCAATTAATGTCTAGACTAAGACCATGGTGGTGTCGCGGAAGAAGGAAGTCCCCCGGGTTCGCATTCAAATCAATGGTATATTAATAGAGCAAGTAAGCAAGTTTGTTTATCTTGGGCAGACAGTCACAGAGGATGGAAAATGTAACAATGCAATAAAACAGAGGATTGAAAATGCAAGATCAGTCTTCATGAAAATGGAAAAGATATTATGTTGTAGGAAGATAAACTTTGAGCTGAGATACAGAATCTGTAAATGCTACATCTGGAGTACTCTATTGTACGGAGTCGAAACATGGACTCTATGCAAAGAAACAGAACGAAAGTTAGAAGCTTTTGAAATGTGGTGTTTCCGCAGAATTGGGTGTGGGGTTGTGTGGACTCTGAAGAAAAATAAACCTGTCACTTTTGTATTTCACAAAGACTATATGCATCAAATTTCTCTGACAATCATAAATATTTGTCTTTAATAATATTGTCTAATACAAGTCTTTGCATGTTAACTTCTTCAAATCACCGATTTGAATAAACTGTCTGGATACACAACCTGTCCGGACACACAACGTCTGGGTATACTTACCACTTTCAAACTGGCCTGACTTTCATCGGATGCATCAGGACGCATCCGATGAAATGGCCACTATGAAAGGTACAGAGGAGAAAAAGCCGATAGAATAGCCGATGAAAAGAAGAGAAATAGGCGATTAAAAACAGCCACTGTGAATGCGTTCAGGACAAAACACTTGATTAAAAGACCGATGAAAATGGTCAAAGGTTGCAGTCACGCGCGCTTAATCGTAACCAGCTGTGTTTGTTGACTTTTTGTTGAACATGCTGCATGCTAGATGGGGCGCGGGCTTAATAATTGCACAATAATTCTTCACTTCCGGCAAGGTGTCGCCACAGCGAGTGAATTTCACCGGCAGTATGAAAGCGACAGCGGGGAAAATGGCGGTTTCACCTTTGTTTACATAAGGAAAATTCAATCTGTATTTTCATCGGTGTGACTCCGATAGAACCAGTTTGAAAGGGGTATTAGTTAGTATGCAATTTTGCATAGAGCTCTGTGGAGCTCTTGGGGAAGAGTATTTACAAATTAATGTAAAAATGTGATCTCATTGAATTTTGTCCAAAATTCCTGCAGAACCATATTTTTGAATATTCCAAAATACTTTAGTCCTGAATCCTGATGGAGAAGTTTATAGCTCCACAACTTGCAGAGATGTCACATCACATTCCTTTGCAATTTTTCTTACTGAGAGTGGATTAGGGATTGTCTGTTGTTGTTGTTGTTTTAGTTTTATTGGCGTGTATCATTCAATTATGAATATTTACGACCTTAGTCCTTAGCCTTACTTAGGCTTACTGCTTAGCACCAAAACTGCAAAAAGTCAATAAAATCTTCTATCAAGATAGACTAGATTCTATATGATTATGACACAACGTCAAAGTTTGCCTAAAACTGCCAACAGAATCCAACTGTGTAGTTTAATTGCAAGTTGCTTGTGCATACATAACTCAAGGGAGGTCCGCCGCCAAAGGCGTCAAAAAAATGTGACCCAACCCGCTGTTTGAATCATTTCCTATTCACAGATGCAGGCTCTGCTCCCAGCTCCCTAACTCCGGGGAGCTCTGACGCCGGCGTCGGAGCTCGGAGCTCCCCGGAGTTACCAGCTCCCTGGAGTTAGTGCATACATTACAGTGCATCTGATTTAGCATGAAAACGGTCAAACACAGCAAAGATTGCCCATCGAATCGAATCGAATCGAGACACCCAAGTATTGGCTATTCTGAATTCTATTGTCCCCCTCCCCCCCAAATCAGTCTCAGACTCAGACTCAGAGTCAGATTTTATCTTTTAAGTTATTATGAATTAGCCTAGTCAAGATCTAGTCTATTAATTATGTATCTCAATAAAAATATCTCTACCTTTTGCACGCCCTTTATGTACCTCATTATCCCCAGAGATTGGCAGAGACTGATGAAGAGTTAAATCTAACATTTCGGGCTATTTTTTAGGACAAAGTGACCGGGTATACACTCCGCAAACCTTCTCACATTTTCGTTAGCACTGAAAATGAAATTGAAAATTGATTATGATGAACCTGCCGTCATTTCACGAATCATTTCACAAAGAAAATGAGCACACTGGTCTTAATAGTCATTTAAACTACTAATCAACAAAGACTGACTGTAAAGATATTTAAAATAACTACAATACATGCAGAAAAGGGTGATCTTACCAGCTATATTGTGAGCTCGACTAACGTATGATGATCAATTCACCACAGTTAAGTTATGTGTGCAATGGGCGCAGCCATGTTGGGAATAGGATTGGCCAATGAGAGAAGGCCAAATGGCGAAATATAATTATGCCACATAACGGAGAAGATCGAGACTACAACATGTACATTCAAACCTGCTTTTATGTCCACCTGTCTACAAAGACCACATTTGTTTCCCTTGAAAAATGGTTTCTTATTGAAACATGTACTAAAGGCACCTGTCTACAAAGACCACCTGACCACTTTTTGTGTTTCCCTTGGGCGGTCGATATAGACAGGTTTGACAATAGACAGCTAGCTGGAAACTAAGATATGATAATGATATGCAGAATTGAAAAGAGCAAAGCGGTGTTTGATATGTTAGTTTTCCATTTTCAATATGAATAGATTTAGTGCGATGTATATGTAACTATATAGGCTGGGGTGGAGGCAACGCAGGGGCGGATCAAGGGGGGGGGGGCACGGGGCCCTGGGGCCGGGCCCCCACCCCTGGCAAAAAACAAAAGTTTTAAAAAAATGGTAACGATAATTTTACCTTGAAAAAAAAAAGAAGAAAAAAGAAGACGGGCCCAGATGATAACCACAATTTTACCTTTTCGTTTTTGCTCAAGGGGGGGGTGTTGAGTACAAAAAAATATAGTGTTCACTACCAACCACCCCCGCTTATCAAAATATTTCTCACGAATTGGGCTCCCTCGTCGCCGGCTAGATCCGCCCCTGAGGCGATGTAAGGGAGGGGTACTGAGATCAGGATCGAGGGGAGGGGAATTATAATATAGGGACATAATTAATTATTTAAACAAAAATGTATAACATACGCTCGCGCTGTTAATAGCTATAGTGTATCATTGAACTTTTCTTAAATTTTAAACACAGCTAATTGGAGTATAACCACTGAAAAAATGGAACTAGGACTTCTCGATTGCCTCTTCTTTCATACAGAGATGGGAGATCCACACACATTCCATATAATGTCGGGAGAGCTACAAATAACTAGATATATACAAGAATATGAAGGTCTAGATTGATATCTGTATTAAAACTTAAGCGTATCATGCATTAAAGTTTATACTTCAGGTTAGTTATAATATATGCATTTGGTGGTATCATATTCAACTCATGCATTTATTTCAGTTTGATCATGACTTGTATCACATTCAGTCAAAAGTAATCATAATGCAATTGAGTTTCTCAGTAATATGAATCATGTCATGTACAGGTATTTCATTCAAAGAACATACGAATGAAATTTGTGCTAACTAAATGTTCAAGAATATATAATTTTTATCTAATCACTTTTCCATTTGTCTTGAATTATATACCCCCCAAAAAAGTGTTCTTGTATTTGCCAGCTTCAATGGAATATCTAGTCTAGAGACTAAGGGGAAAATAGATTAGAAAATATATCTATATCCACCTATTTGCAATTATGACATAATTATGATAGATAACTTTAGGCAAGATATGTTATTTAGATCCCTTTGACACAAGCGCGTAGCTAGGATTTAATTTTTATATTTAAACGTCTTTGGGGGCGGTAGTGAGCACGCGAATTTGCCCATCAGAACAGCATTTGCCATGTTGAGAAGAATAGTAGTAATAGTAATGGTAATATATTGTTTTTCTGTAGCACAGTTCAGGACCGTATAGGCCCTCTATATGTGATTACAATGCTAACATTTGTAACAATCACTGAAAACGTATCACTGACTTTATGTTGTGTCAAACTAGAACCAGGTCGGCCAAAATTCTGTGTATAGATGGTTCTGTTTTGAACCTTTTTTATTTGCATGTACAGGCATTATTTAGCGTACCAGACCAAATGGAGTTTATCAATATAATTGTATAAGATGCATTGGGATAATAGTTAATACAGTATTCTCTTTTTTTCAGGAGAGAGAATGGAACAAAAAAAAAAGGAATAACAATTGGATTCCAAAGACACTGTACAATGAATGTGGTAACTCATGAAGTATATTGATATGTATGTAACAATGATACTGATGTAAATCTCATTGGTTTCCTTTTCATTTCGCTCCTCGGTTATATTTATTAGACCATACATTTTATTTCTGAATATTATCTGATGTGAAGCCAAGCTATAGCTATGCGCTGAAATAAAGCAAAAGATCAAATGACTGCTTTGTCAGTTGATATTATTATTAAAGAAGTTTGATGTGTTAATGATTATAACTTTTAAGGACTTGAATTGTTTATCAAAGATTTGAGATAGGTGAAGGGGAGGTCTCGAGCCTCGTTGCCCGCCAGTAACAATACAATACGGAAGTGGGGTTCATAAATTATGCAAATGGCCATTTTCGTGATTATGTGTAAAATATTTACTAGATAGTACTCGACTAGTTGAAAATTTACCTCGAAAGTTCTGTAGAATTTGATTTTGAGTGCTTTGTTCCCAATTACATGGATGCTGAACATGAATCTACTTGTTTCAATTTGTTTAAAATGACGTATCTGGCCGTTGCCTTGGTAATAAAATATTTTCTTTAAATAACATGGAAGTGACCAAAATACATGTATATCTATTTCTAGCTACCCTTTTGATTTTTTTCTTCAAATCTGTTATCCAAGGTCATGGTCACTCTAATATTAAAAAGACCGTTACTATGCCAACGCCTGTAATTGCAGAAAGTAACATATATTTCTCATAAAACAGCAACATAAAAGCATAATAATCTAAATATATTTTATTTCATGTTTAATGTTCGATTACCACAAAAAACATGGTCATTCAAAGTCATAGCCGTGTCACAGCTTAGTCGTTGCTATAGCAACACCTATTTTGAGGGGGAAAATAATATTTCTGTGTCATAACATAAACGAAAAATCCTAAGGGATATATCTCAATGAGCAACGAACGTTTAGCGATAAAGGCGAATCCTGGTTCGTCAAAAATTCTGACAAATTTGTGGCGACCGTAACATTCGCCATATAATCGAAAGTCAGTGAGCGTCCTCTTACGACTGAAAAAATCTTCAAAATGTCTTTAAAAGGTCCTGTAAATTTTCCAATCAAATATTGCAAAAGCGAATGAAAGCATTAACTGAACATCTTGGTTTTGTTCAGTAGGGTAAGGAAAGCATAATTAGTCATAATTATTTGTTATATTTTTGTGGTTTAATTACAAAATATGTTACTTTTAAGAAGACAATCCCTTACCATGACAACGGCTAAATACGTCATTTAGAAACATGGTAACAAGGAGATTCGTATTCAGCACCCATAATAAAATCAGATTCTACAGGAGAAAAAATATGTAATAGCCCCCCTACCTATAATTTATGACCAGGAGCCTTATACTAAGAGGGCTAATGTTGAAAATTTGAAGTCGTAAATTTCTGACGTAAACATGGAGGGGGGAAAAAATCCTTAAAGAGAAGGTTCTTTGATTTTAAAAGCTAACTTTATTGTCATTATTGCAAAGGTAAAACTTTGATTGGACAAGGTTATCAAAATTCAATGCTTGGAAACATTCGAAGTAATGATTATTATCAATTACAAAACGCTTAAATACAGCCCCGGCATAGCACCTGAAAAGCTCTCCGATCGCTGCTGAGATGTGTGACGTCACATGTTGAACATGATTTGCACAAGCAGACGATGTCCCATGACATCTCACACATTTTCAGTGCCTGTTTTATGATCTTCTCTTCAGTTATTTCTCTTACTTCACTACCGTCAGGCTAAATGTTTAATCTATTGCCTCACTCTAAATCCCGCGCATGGTATTATTTTGATGAAAAATGCAGGATAAAAAATAAAGGAATCCGTCGCTTGTAAACAAAATAAGACGCCATTGTATTTTCAGCTGCATACACCGCGGTATGTTCGGCGTTTCAAGAGGGAACAAATGCGTCCATGCTATCATTCCGGGGTTTTAAATTTGAAAGTGTGGTTTCTTTGATTGTTCATTAAACCCTATCCTGTGTATTTACAAACAAAAGAATTTAGTTATCAGAATCGGTTTCATATCCCTTTTTGAATGGTGTAAAATTCCATCACATTTATATACACTAAACTCATTATAATTTGAGAAATAATAGCATTGCAATTATGTTCATTCTTTATGGGATGTCGTCTGCTTGGGCAGGATTGGTTCATTTTTCTGGCGAATCTCTCGCATATCCCAGATGCTATCGAGGTGGTTTTATTTGTATTTTTATAAATCACCCGATATGTAGTTGACCTAAAACTTGTACGATGGCCATCTGTTAGCTTACCAGTTTCTAGTTATACGTTATTTGCCATATTTGTGATTTTCTTTGAACAGGTACTTTAAAATATCATCCTCATAGTAAGATAACTATGACAAACATGTACAGATTATAAATACAAGAATTTCTATAGATTTAAATATTTTTTATTTTTATAAGAAATCATATCAATGGCATTAATAATTGATATTTATTTTTTCAATCTAATAATCTTAATCACACATAACAAGACAAATGTTTTGGGGAACAGGATTGCAATCTTTTCATTCAACCAACGTATTACGTCGAATGTGCACTAAACCTTGTGAAATTAATAAACTCCCTTTATCCCAAAACGCCCGGCTTGCTGATTGATCTGGCAGATATGCAATGATAGACAAAACGATGTCGGTTTTTATTATATCAATCTATAATAATGTATTATTATTGACAAATTATTTTCATGATAACATTTTACATACATGTAAGTAATGTAACAATTTGCATTGCTCAAACAATATTAAATAAGTAATGTCATATTTGTTGTGGCTTAGCGTCGGCCGAACCATTAGGGGGCGCACTGGTATCATTGGAGGGATCACCGATCTTACTGGAAGGATGAAATGTGACCGTTAGGAGATAGGTATGAAGGGGCTCCTATCCTCACTTTTTTCTACTTCGTCCTCTCCCTCTCCATTTTCTTTTTCTCTATTTTTTCCAGTTCGATTGAGTGGCACCTGTAGCTACGCCATGCATGGCTATTTGTCTTTGATCACATCAAGAAATACGATGTATTTCGCAGGAATATTCGTAATCTGCACGCAAACAAAAATATTTACAATTTTCCAATCCTGTCCACACTGGTTGAACCGATCGATATAAAGTACAACCTGAAACCCAAACAACAAACCACTTATTAACAATAAAAATCCATCGTATTTGCTGTCGCATTTTAAGCAAATACAAACAAACAAAATACATGCGATCTAAAATGTCCTGAGAAATTAGGTAATATTTTTTCTGTATTGTGTTTCATATTACCAAAATGATACTGCTGTGTTAATTCCAAATATCTTGCCTGGTATATTCCAAGAGAGATTATTATAGCCTATTCTGAAATAATGATATATTTTGTTCCACTAAAACACAAAACACCATGTGAGTACAGAGAAGTGAACTCTGATTTCAGGTTTGGTCAGATATGCTTCACATGAAAGCATTCGCCCAAACTTGAAAGATATTTAAAACAGAATAGTTATTTCAGGATTTGTGATTAGGAATGTTTATGTTAAAAGGCAAATGACTATAATGGTTAATAACTTAGTACAAATATAGACCCATCAAAAATTGTTATTCAAATTTATAGACAAGAGTCACCATGTTATTTTACACCATCTTATTCACATATATATTTTGTTTTAATATTAATATATACATTAATACATATATATATTATATTAATAAGTAGTACTGAATTAAGAATCATGATGCGTGTAGCAATGACAACAACGCCCTATTGCAAGACGGATACGGTAAATACTATAGAAAATCATATGGAGAACAGGTGCCGCTACGAATACAGTGATAACGGCTATGATTGCCGATCTGGTTGCCTCTGCTCCCCAATCCAGCGAGCCGCTATAGATAAAGGTTTCGCCCTGGGGATTCAGACCGCCGGCTGCGTAGTAAATCCCGGTAAAGCAGAAATAGATAGACGGGACCAGCATCACGTATATCAGGTGCAAGATGCGGATGGGTGTGGCCACCAGGAAGGTGTCGATGATCATGAGCATCATCGCGACACCATGGACGTGGACGTTGAAGACATGGATGACGGTGGAGTCGGGGTTGTACACCAACACCCAGAACAGAAGGGTGACGAAGACGGTGGCAGAACACGAGTAGACCTGGCAAAAGCGTTGGATTTGTAAATACCAAGGTGTGGAGTAGACTTGGTCCAGTTCCCTCTCTGATGCGGCCTCTGCATCTGCTGTTGGGTTGGCATTGCTCATCTCGATTTTGTCACTCCTCTCGCCCGATTCTTGAATCTTGCCTGTTGAGAGAAAAGATTGGATGTACAGAGGTATTGGAAAAAGTTAACTGAAAAAATATGATGCACTCGTTTTTTTGTTTGTTCGATTATTTGTTTTGTTTGGTTTGGTTTGGTTTGAGTGGTGTTTTTTGGGTCTTTGTGTTTGTTTCCGCTTTTGTTTTTACTTTGCTTCTGTTTTCCCCCCTTTTTGTCCCCCTTTTTTTTTGCTCATCAGAGTAAAGACTTGTGTGGTGCCCATTCCCCTCCCTTCGTCCAGCCGATACTGGATCAGTCATTGTGAATCCCATCATAACAGTTTGTAGCAACAAAATCAACGTTAACGGCGCTCCACAATATCGGTTTAATTCAATTTCAAAATCTATTATAACAACTTATGTTGCATGCTTAGTGGAGCTGACCTGGAATTTAAGCTTTTCATGTACAGGTGAAATAAAATATTCATCGGGTTACGACTCCATTTTTAATTTAATTATAGGATGGCACACACTTACAGTTAACAACTAAATTATTCATACCCTTACCAAGTTTTGTTATTTTTTAAAGTACAGTGTATATGTAGATTTGACTTGTCCCGATTTATGTTTCATGAGAATGTAACATATTAAAGGTTGCATCTAAAAGCATTCAACAAATGCCCTAATTCAACCAGTCAAAATGATTGTACTACCACCAATCGACTTCTAAAGTGTTGGGAGCCCAAACAATTTGATGGCAAAATTTCACTTAAATTGTATCATAATGTGAAAGAGGATGTCATTTAAAACACATTTCTGCAAGTATTTAAAAAAAAAAATGTGTTTGAAGTCGAATATTGATGAAAGAATACAAAATTTAGGTTTTCTGCGTACAACAGAAAACCCAACTTATGTATTCTTTTATCAATATTTGTCTCCAAACATATTTGCTTGGGGAAATCTTTGCAGAAGTATGTCTTAAATGACATCTTCTTTCACATTTTGATACAATTTAAGTGAAATTTTGCCATCAAATGTTTGGCGAATTTCGGGCTCGCAACATTTTTTTTTTGGTTTATCCTGGGGCGGCCTGTGTAATGGGGGGGGGGCACAATTCCGAAAAATCACCCGACACACGTGCACCGCCCCCCTCCCAGGCTCCCCTTACAAATAAAATCCTTGTTATCACTTCATGAAGAATCATCATATTAGTTTGATAAGCATTCTGACATTTTCAAAAACCCGCCCACATTCATACCATTGTATTCTATCTCTGATAAACGTGCTGGCTAAATAAAATGTTTAGGGGGTCAGGTTTCCCTTATATTAGTGCCATATGGGTTTAACTTGCCCCTTCCTCCCCGAATTCGACGCTGCAACGTCGCAATTAACCCCTACCTGTATATTTCAAAGCAACCGATCACTCCTACACGAGTGCGGTTTGTTCTTCGTGTTTGTTTTGTCTGTCATGCAATGCATTTGTGTGATTTAAGAGGGGATTATTATTACACGAGAATGAATCTTGGCAACGATAAGCAGTGTATTTATTTCTCACAACGACCGCAAAGTCCGCAAACTATCATGTTTCATAATGTGTATATTTAGCCTGAAAGGCTAGAGTGCAGCGCACCTCTTATTAAATTATTATACACAATATTCTCGATCACAACGATTGTAAAAGTATTGTGGAAGATTAGGAGAATGAACAAAAATTGCATTTCTTTTTGGCAGAATGAAAAAAAACTACATTACTACAACAAAAGAGTTATTTTTTGTCAACTGCTATTTTCTACGTCACATGAAACCTAATCTTTCGAACGTGTTGAATATTTCAAGGGCTGAATGACATACAATGCCTTCTCTGACCATCAATGAATATTATATTTCAGCCTCGTATAAACCATTTTATCATATTACAATGCATCATGTTTTATAAACAAATCATTTGATTTTTCTGTTCTCTGCATTTCGATGGATCTTATACATTAAAAAAGATAACAAGCTAGCGTTACTTGTACACAACCTGGAAAATACTGTAAAAGTATTATTGCATAATTTATGATGTATTTGAAGACATTCATTCATTCATTCTTTTATTTTTGTATTTTCTTTCTTATGTAAATGTACACGATTCTTTGTCATGGTGTAATGTAATCCCTAATATTTTGAAGCGCCTTGACCATTTAATTAAAATGGATAATGGCGCTTTATAAATCTCATGTATTATTATTATTATTATTATTATTGAAGGTATGATCACTTTAGCGCGCATACTGAATAAGTTATCTCAGACATTATGGTGTTTCATAATAGCCTAATCATAATCAATATGTCCTTGTAGGATCCATTATCATATTGAATTACATAATATCACTCATTGAGTTTTGTAGACAAATCGATTTACTCTTCTGTTCAATCTCTGCATTTCGATTTTTCTTTTTGAGGCTACACACTAGGAAATATAGGTACAATTCTGCTACAATAGCAGCACCCTCTGCCAAATACGCGTATAGGTTGATGCAAATCTGCAACCCAATTGCACCCTTACTTCTTAGTGTGTAGGCGCTGCCTGCGCACAAATTGGCAAATATTGGAGACAGCATTATCATAATACAGGGAGTAATTGAAGGTATATTACATTATATTCAAGAATGACACTGTGTGAGTAGGTTCGATCATGAATGTGATTTTGACTACCATCGCCCATCGGGTATAGGATAGAGAAGGGCAGACATTTAACACCCTAGCTCTAGTTCTGTGAAAAAAATACATTCATTTTGTATTTTTGTCGGCTCTTTTTTTTACTTAAATTTTATTTTATTCCTTCATGTGATGCTGGAATAATCCACTTTTTGTGGACAAGAATAAATGAATTGTGCAATATGTTTATTTACTATTCACTAATTCAATGCATATTTATTTTCAACCTATTTTTCATCTATTCATAATTCATGACTTTGATGTTTAATGTTTACGGTTATTTCTTTATGTTATCCATTGTATATTGTATACATGATATCATTAGTCTTCGGACTACAATCATGAATGATATTTTAAAGTTTTTATGGTAATAAAACGCGAATGAATTTAATTGAGTTGAACAATTATTGAATCATAAATTATCAAATAGGCTTAAGATCTTTATGGGATGGAACAAGGTGAAAGTTATTTTGACTGCAGATACATAGAATGAGCACATAAGGTATACGATAGAGGACAAGCATGGTAAATAGGCATAAGATGTGGATGGGATGAGAAGGTCACTGACCTTCAGCAAATCATTCTCTTCCGATCACTCTTCATAAGTAGGCCTACGCTAACCTTTTCACTTTTGACCGGGTAAATGAAGCCTGTCAGATCGCTTACACGCATTTTTCAATTGTCTGCAAGCAGCTAGTCAAATAGATACATGTATTATCCCAGTGGAGGCGTTACGAGGGCAGGGAGTCGTCCCCCTCCAACGGTGAAACCACTTTTTCAGAGATTTCGGAAACATTATGAAGCTTTAGAAAAGTGTTAGGTCCTGTACTTCATCGTAATTTAATCACATCATCATTTATTGATTGATTGTTTGCTTGCTTAGTAAGTGGTCTGAGAATTTCAAAATGTTGCCCCTTAAACTTTGGCACCGCCCCTGATGTTTTTTTTCTTCTTCAAAACCTCTGCTCTATAGATTTTCTTACAAAGGTTTATGTGGTCAGTCATTAGGGCTAGGTGAAATTCAGGGGCGGACTGGGACAATTTTTAGTACGATATAGACCTACTTCTCAAAGGGCCGGCCACTCCGTTCCAAATTTTGACTTTTATTATCCAATCCGCCCTCCGAATACAACTAGACCAAGAACACTTGGTGAACTCTCCCGAATCTCTCGATTATCTAGTCCTTCTCTGGCTGAAAAGACGAGATTGGCACGGTGAGGGGCCGGGTGGAGGGGTATAGGGGGTGGAGGGGTAGGGGCAGGGTGTAGCATCGGTCCAGCCATTAAGGGGGCACCCGGAAAACGTTAGGTGGATTGAATGTGAGAAACGTACGGCCATGCAGTGATGGGAAGGTTTGGAAGAGGGTACTGCGTATCAGCTTTTTTCACGTTCCTTTCCCCCTTGCACTTTCTTACTTTATCCTTCACTCTCTTTCCTTTATTCTTAAATCGCCATTTCACGGGGGCAGTGGCGGATCCAGGGGGCCTAGAAAAAAACATGTAAAAACACCCTTTTTGAAAAAAAGTTGGGCCCTCCTGGCGCCCAAGGGGTGGCGGTGAAAACAAATAACCCTTTTTTCGGGTGCCAAAAAAATTGTGCTCACTACCCTGGCGCCCAAGGGGGTGGTGGAAAAAATTACCTTCCCGGAAAAATTTTTTCGGGTGCCAATTTTTTTTTGCTCACTACCCCCCACTGAGCGAAAAATCGACCGGCACGATTTTCAAATTTTCGCACGAAGTGGGCCCCTTTTTAGGCTCCCTTTAGGCTCCCTTGCCGCCGGCTGGATTCGCCCCTGGGGGGGGATCTATACGTGACTCATGGGTGGTTCAAAGTTCAATTTGCTTTGAAGCCAAAATCAATGTGGCGGATTCGATTCAAAATAACAACCGTTCTAACTGAATTCTTCCTATTTATACTGACTTCTAAAATTACCCACCTCGTTGCTCGTGCCTCATGTGCCAGTAGAAAGTGCTGACGGCGGCGAGGAGAAAATAAGCGAGGACGAAAAGATAGGTCCAGTTCGAGATGTAGATAAGCCATTTTGCCCTGGTGTCGACCGTGCTGTAGAGTGGTTCCTCGCCCCAGTAGACCAGGGTGAGAATGACAAAGATGAGCTGATAAATAGCTATTGCTAGACGATATGTCATAAAGGTCCATGGCATACCCATCCATCGTCCCTGCAATCAAATAAAATCAGAACTATCCTTGAAATTGTTGTAATTTCGAAAATACACATCCTTGATTCAAGATGGAAACACACGGATGTTATTGTTATATACAAAACGAAGTTCACTTTGTCACGCGCTGTTAATTTACTAGGCCTACAATAATCAAACAGCAGACCGATGCCGGAATTTGTTTGATTTATTTATCCCCCAAGGCCTTGTTCAAATATTTTGCAGCATTGTGTATGGATACATGTATATATTTCAATCTAGCGACTTACTGAAAGCGAGAACAAAACGGCTTCCATTTCCAGAGCAACAATTCACGCGACACCACAATCGGAGAAACAGTATATTATGCACATTATACATGCATGGAGGAAGAAATTGGTGACTATATAGCACAATCTATCTTTGCAACAACTTTCACTTTTATATTTCTCGGACGAGGAGGTGAGCATCGTGATGAGGAGAGAGTTGTGAATTATATTAGTCTAAAAAACAAAAAAAAAGGGAAAAGAAAAAAAATCGTATACTCACATGAGGTGTGACAAATAGATTTGGTTTCGTTCCTCCCAGCGAGAAAGCTCTGCAACGAAACTCCATCTTCAACGTTTCCAGACAACCCATCTTTCTAACTATAGAACCACTTTTTACCCAGTTCTCTCAGATAATAACGTGTCGCTATGTACTTGTTGCGGCGAAGATATATATCTCGATGATGACACTGGTGGAATTATATCTGTCAAGACGAATGCGAACGCCACGCAACGGTTCGGCATGAGTGCGGGCTGTTGGGTATACTCCTGCCTTTTTATTGGGGTTTTCAATTTTGGAATCTGTACTGTGAAAGGCTTGACTGAACTAGGATACGGAGTGTATCGTTGTGACGCCACGCACATACCAACGAATCTGCGCGGCAGTGATCAGTGTCCCATCCTTTACAATTTGATTATGTACAGTCCGACATTGAAAAGAAAGAAGAAAAAGGTGCGGTCACACAGTGGACTCAACGAACGGGAATAACAACAATTACTATATACATGTACCTTGAATCCTTCGTAGTAAGTCTTTGATATATTATACAGTTAAGCCCTTAACTCTAATATTGTTCATAAATTGATCCGATATTTCTAAGGAGAAAAGGAGTAGAAAGCATTCAAATGAAATCTTCAAAGTGTTCGGAAATTTAATTGTTTTCTGATTGTTTTTTGTAAAGTATAGTGCGCTTGCGGGAAAATGTCAACATTACACACACATGTAAAAAAAAAAAAAAGTTAAAATGTTAGATATTAAATAGTAAAAATTACTGATTGGGCCTATGGTAGAGCTAGCGGGTACAGGTGTGACAGGACCTTTATCTTCCCCGCGTGACCATAAAAAGTTTATGTGAATGGTTACTATTCACCATTATTATAAACCAACGCACCAAGACGAGTGGGTTGAAGGTTATTGATTGATGTTTTATCTCGTTTGTAGGTCAGCAACTATTGAGAGGTTGAATAGAATAGTTTTGTTCAAGGTAAAAAAACGGAGTGTGATGCAAATGCACACACTCCGTCTATTATACGGGAATTAATGTCCTTGGTATAAGGGTATAAGGGGGAAAAACAATCTGACAACTTGTCTATGCCTACAAATCGCAGATGTATACTATATAAAAGGTATTTTGTTCGGGGAAATCAAAATACAGAGTGCTATATAATGATTAATGGTCAATCGACGTGATTTTCATCATTTTAGTGAAATAAATGGACAAACCAAAGAGAATAATCAACCAATATAAACATTGTTTTATATTCCTTTCTCGTTTCACTATTATAATTACCAGAATGTTTCTTGTCATCTGTTTTTTGTTGTCATAGGCTATAGAAGATGTTGTCGCATGTCTTCTTTTTTTGCATTACGGCTTTGCCCAATACATTGGCATTATTATGCGATTCGAAACGGGAAACAAAGAGACAAATTGCGTTTAATAGGTGATAAAGAGAATACATCTCTAAGAGATTAAGTCACGAGGCAACCCCCCCCCCCCTTAAAAAAAATAACATATCTTATAAGCACGCATTATACTCATTATCAGGATTATATTATGGGTCAACAAAAAAGGAGAAATGCGGCCTCATTGTTTCCTCGGCAGCAGTTTTATATAGTGCGTCCCAGAAAAAAAAAGAAAACCTAAATCAAACAATTGTTTGTGAGCGAAGTGAGCGAACTATGAGCTGTATGCAAATAATTCTGAGAAGAAAATTACATTATGCTGTGGATTATTTTCTGCCTTATGTACTTTGCCCTTATTGTGGAAATATCACCCAACTGTCCGCTTTGCGCTTTTAAAAAGTTGCAGTTTTGGGTAATGTAAAATCATTGTCCATAAGAATTGCAGACCACTTTGATGTCCTTTTTACCCTCACCATCGACAATATCTCAATTATTATTTATGTTATGATGATGGCATTCATTTTGCCTTCATTCTTTAAAAAGAAAAGTACGTATAAACAATCTCCTCGTTTGGTTTGTGTTTCCTTCAGGTCAAGGTTGGTCATGTTAATGACTGTGTGATCCTATACGTTTACACAGATTTACCAAAAACAGGCACAGATGGATTTTGAAATGGCATTTTTATAAAACAATGTTATTTATTGAAGCGTTTTTGGATTGATGTAATCAATATATCACTTGAAAGCATTCTACTTCTACTTTATGAAAAGTAAGGAATTATATTTATAGCTGTGCATCATTTTTTTCACATAGTAACCGTTTGATTTTGGTTTCATTTTTTTCTCGGGCGCACTGTATATCGTTTTCAATCTGACTTTTAGATCTTGATTAAGAAGTAGAAATAGAAAAAAGAAGAAGAAAAAAGAAGGAGAAGGAGAAGACAAGTAGAAGAAAAAGAAGAAGAAGAAAAAGGAGGAGGAGGCGAAGAAGAAGAATTAAAAGGAATTTAAATACTTATTTCATTAAAAGCTATAAACGTCGCTCATAAATTATTATATTCCTTCTAACGGACACCGCGTTTAATTCGAAACTACATGCCGTGTACATTCTATGTAATTCATTACACTCCTTTACACTAGTAACCGATGTGACGCAAGAACTAAACGGATAACAATACATAAGTGGAAGTTGTTATCGTGAATCATATGCGGATTCCATTGTTACTATGTAAACAATTAACTATCACCATGATAGTTTAACCAATGCCAAGAACGTTGCAATTTCCTACAAAACAAGGACATTCTTTTTTATATAATCACATTAACAGATATTTTTTTAAAGTTTTATTTCAACCAGATACAAGGTCACGCAAATTTCAGTCACCGATTACTATAGTAGAACAGCTTTTCCATGATCTGTCTCCCCATTTACAGCGGCGGATCTAGGATTTTCCAAAGGGGGAGGGGGGCTTCTGAGTGAAGTCCAGCGGCCCGCATTAGGGTCCCTGTCGGGTTGCAAGGACAGAGCACCCGAACACTCTCGAGTTTTGGCAATTCAGAAACTGCAAGATAGCCGTCATTAGCAATGGAAACACTAATCTATCCCCTTGAATTTTGCACTGCCCCTATTGCTAGTTTTGTTGGAAAAACCAGTTCTATCACACACATACACACATACACACACGCACGCACACACACACACACACACACACACACACACACACTCTCTCTCTCTCTCTCTCTCTCTCTCTCTATGACAATTATAGAACAAAGAGGGTTGTCTTGGATGGGGTCCAGTGGCCGCTTTAGAGCCCCTGCCACGGTGGGGGTATAGGGGGTGAAGCCCCCGGACGTTGTCGAGTTTTAGCAATTCAGAACTAGCCGTCTTGAGTGATAGAAACTGTAATCCATGCCTTGAAAATAATTGAATATATGCACTGCCACTACTGCTTTATTACGTTGGAAATCCGTTCTCTCTCTCTCTCTCTCTCTCTCACCTTTTTTTTGTTTTGTTCATGTTTTATTCCGCCAATTAAACAGAACAAAAAGCATCAATAACAATTTCGTGAACATAACAATTTACATCACATAATGATATTGTGAACTACGTACGAATAATGAAAATTTGAGGTTTTTAAGCTAAGATAAAAAGAAAAACAAACAAACAAACAAAACAAAACAAACACCCCCTACCCCTGATCCCTCGTTCTAATAAATCTTTATCTAATACAATCGTATTCTTTATACAAATAATTGGATTCATGCAACTATTAAAATGCTTTAAATTATCTCTTGTCAAGCTATCAACATTTCCAAATGATATGATGGATTCTTCAACGCAAACTTCATCTTTTTCATTTCATAATCACATAAATAAAATTATCTACTTCTTATATAAAGTAACCCATAAAGGGACAACAAGGAGGGATGAAACATAATTTAATTTTGTTACTGCATAAGTTTTCAATAAATGTATTTTACCCATGATAGTCAAATCCCATTGTTTCCACCAAACTAGAACCTTTTTTTATTTTACTTAATATTTCTTTATAATTCAAATCATCTTTTAATCTAAAATCGACTGAAAAATTAACTCCTAAAATTTTTACTTTCCTAACGAATTTTCCAAATAAAGGCCCACCTGGTTTTCCAGTTTCTTAACCCATATACATAAAATGTGTCTTTTCCTTATTCACCTTTAAACCACTAAATTTGTCATATTCTTTAAATATATATTGCAACCTTCTTATTGAGTCTATATCTTTCAAAAAAATGTCATATCATCTGCATACAATAGTCTTGTCTTATTTTATGTTCCCCAAAATGTAACCCTTTAATTATTTTGTCCCTCCTTACTTCATGTGCCAATAATTCTATTGCAACCCAAAACAAATAGGACGACAATAGATCACCTTGTCTGACCCCCCTTTCTATATCAAAATAACCAGTTGAATACCCCATTCATAATACAAGTACTTATACCACTATATAATATCTTCACCCAAGAACAAAACGAATCACCAAAATCAAACATTTTCAACACTTTCAATAAATATTGATGGGATACAGAATCAAAAGATTTTTCAAAATCTCAGTACCGCAATACAAAAAACCCTGTCCTTTCTCCAAGGAATGCCTAGAATGAAATAATATATCCTCTATCAATCGAACCGCTTCCCCAATATTCCTGTCTTTTATATATCCCACCTAATCATAATTAATTATTTAATTTATAACCTTTTTAATCCTAGTTGCTAAAACCTTGGATAATATTTTATAATCTACATTTAACAGCATAATGGGTCTATAATTGTTGATATGCAACGCAACTTTGCCCTCTTTCTCTATCAATTTGAGATACCGTTAATTCACCCCTTACATATGTTTCATTCAATACTACCAACAAATCCCCTGATATTGGCCAAAATGTATAATAAAATTCCACTGTAAAACCATCATAAATATATTTCATATATAGGCACAGATGGTCATATCTCAGCCAATACTTAACATATTCAATTTGTTTTCGACATTTGGGCATTTTTTAATGCTCTTTCGGAAAATGAAGAAAAATTGAGAAATTCTAAAATTATATTTTTGATGACGTCACACTTCACACTCTATATATCCAGATCCTGGTAATATTAGGCGCAGCTAGTCTGGGGAGCTGCTCTGCAACTCTATAGCATTTTGCCAAAGCCTATATATCCAGTCTATTTAAAAAAAATGAAAAACAGTATAAGCCTCCACAACTTGATTAACTACCCTCGTAGAGAAGAAATTACTCCAAATATTTTTGTCTGCTCTGCGCTTAGTCAGTTTAAATATGTTACTCCTAGAAAGTGTTAGTGGTACTATGAGCTCAATTAAGATAGGATCGAGTTACTCTTGAAAGTTTTGTATTTTGAGCATTTTGAATGTCTCAGTCATATCACCAAGAGCTCGTCTATAAACCAGCGAAGGCAATAGCTTCAGTCTATATACGTATAGTCTCTCTTCGTAACCATGTAAGTCTAGCTTTCAATTAAGTAACAGACGTAGTGGCCCGCCTCTGTACATTCTCGAAGGCATCAAATATGCTTGTAATCATATATTGGGCTATACTTAAGTTCATCAACATTCTCTAGTTTAATAATATTCTTCCTCTAACAGTTATCATCACTCAACCTTCTTTTCATCGTCTCTATATGTTTCTCTAGCGTTTTGAATGAACCGGTTGGTAAGGATGGAGTAGAAGAAATGGAATTGGGATCATAAAATATTGAGATCATAAAAAATATGAGTTCTATTAAGCGAACATCTTTCCCATGCACCTTGTAACGGCCAAATATGACTGGGAGAACAATAAGAAAGAGAACAGAAAAGGAAAATAAAAAGTGGCAGAAAAAAAGCAAAGAGAATGAAGATAAAGGGGAGAAGCCTGAAAAGATAGCAGAAAGGGAGATAGAGAGAGAGAGAGTGAGAAAGAGTTTGAGTTTTTTTTTCAGGGGTGTAACTTATAATCTGAGGACCCGTTTATCATCAAGCATGCCATCGTCACTTTTACAAATCTCAACATTTCCATTTGAGAGGTGTACACCAACCCAAGTGTACAGGTGTGTATATACATATTTTTTTCTTTTTTCTTCAAAACAAAGAACATTTTGTGCAGCAAAACACACGCCTGAGAGATTTAAATCTCAAGTCTTCCAATGCCCACCCCTCCCCTCTTATAGGAAAATCCTGGATAATCCCATGAGATAAATCATGCCTTCAAACCATAATGTAACTCTCGCTTCATTTGTGGACATACACTCAAACATAATCATGTCTCAAATGCTTAAATACATAACCAAAGTAAAGTCACAATAGTTAATAGAGAAATATTGACTACAAATGAGAAAAGGCCTCTTTATTTATTTTCAGCAAAATGGTCAAGGTATAATATGAAATATAATGGCAGTTTAATAAGCTCATGTATACATGGACTGTCATACAATCACATTTCGAACTTCTTTAAGAGTTCTAAGGAATAATGGGATAATCAATTCAGAAATGAAAATGCTGCCGGACAGAATGTAATAGCAGCACAACATGAAACATTGCTCTGTGTCACAAGACATACAAGAAAATCTATAGATTAATTCATGGAGCTACCACAGCACACCTTTTGGAGAAGAAGTGAAGAAACTGTTCAATATATCACACTAATTTGTTTTACATTCTATCTAAAATCCTTTTATTTCCTGTTTTCTTATAAATAGTTTTTATTCCTTTTAACCATGATTATCTAATGTCTGTCTCCAATTTTGTATTCTATATTTTATATCTAAATCAACAACCATGTAGCAAAATATGAAGTATCATGAATTGATAGTTTCATAAAACAAATAGTTTAATTTTAAAAATAAAGAATTGCACAATGAGATTATGAAAGTAATAATAATAATAAAAATAAAAACAGTGCTTGGAAAGTGCTTTCCACCAAAGTCTTTAAGTGCTATAACAAACAAAATACAATGACCAACAATTACATATTAAACAAAACAAAAAAATTACAAAAAAACCTACAAATTACAACACATGAAATATACATCAATGTGAACAGCAATTTTGAATAAATGTGTCTTAAGTAATCATGGCAATACTTAATTCGGTGGATAACAACGATTGCATCTCTTTAAATTATCATATGCACCATCTTGACAATGTAATGAAATTGATTTTCTTCAGGAAAATAAAATCAATTATTTTTATTATAAAGCAAAGCATGCACAATAGTCATGGATTGGAAAGACCAAACAAAATTCTATACAGAAAATTTTGCTAACCTGCAGCAATATCAGAAACTCATTTTCACTAAATTTGCACATAATTTGGGGGTATCCAGATTAACCCCTTGCTGTTAATGCTTACATGCAACAAGTATTAGGGGTAATAGGAATTTCTGTTTCAAATATTGTGTTCTTTGTGAATGACATACATTGTATGTCATGTTCTTACTATGATCACATAACTGCAAAATGTGACGATTTGAATATAAGCCTCTCTACTTGTCAATACGTGACTCATCCACTCAAGAATCAAAACCATCTACAAGTCACCAGAAATCATTATTACTTTTTTTTCTTCTTCATATAATGTAAACTAGAGATTCCAACTTTTCCAATGTCATATTAAGTCACTTGTAGTTTATCATAGAGCAATCAATAATATATTGTCAGAGAAATTATATTTTCCCCCACTTGCTCCATGTTATGTTTGAGACTTAGTGATGATTCTGAGCCATTGTGTCATGTATACAAGTTAGGAATGAAAATGTACAATAGTCCACAAACACCTGTACATCATACTTCATACATAATCAGTCTAAATGTAAATACACATATACATTTGATTGATTAAACTTTCAGCAATTTACAGGTACATGTAGCTATATTTCATTTAGCTATCCCATATTTTAAAATTATCATTGTAATGTCATCAGGAAAGAGCGATGAGATTGATACAAATACGGAGAAAGACTAAAACAAATTTATTTCTGTGTAATATATCACAAACAAAAATTTAAAGGTTGCATCAAAAATTCAAAATGTATGTCTTTTACAAGAGCCATTCATAAGATACATTATGAATGATGGCAGTTGTGAGAAGCATTTGTAATCATACATATTTTGGCACATACAAAGGTTTTTCCTTTCACTTTAAAAATGATTGACAAAAGAGAACACAAAGTAGTTCTTTCGTATAGGAATGGTGAAAATCAATTAAAGAAAGACTTTAGTAAAAGGAAGTATGAAATGTATGTCACTGACTTATGTACAGGAAGACACAGGCTGACAAAATCAGCTACATGTAATTTGAGTAAACTAATGGATATCATATATGTGAAACTGTACAAGCTTTCAAAAATGGGTGTACTCATATTTGATCTTTGACAATATCGTATCAAGGCAGCCATAGCAGCATCAAATGGAATTCACTGAATGATATGAGGAATAAAAAGATAACATGCATATGCTATCATGATGCATAAAGATTGAAATAGCAGTGGGTGTGTATGTCATCATACACGGTGTAAATGTAAAGAATCACTCTTCAAAATTTTGACCTGAATTTTCAATAGTGCATGCACTGAATAGCATTTGTTCTTTTGCTCCATGAAAAAAAAACAAAAACAAAATGGAAGTACAGGTAAAAATAAACAACTCAGACTGATTTATGCATCACTCTTATTGGTAGCCTTGGGTTCTGCACATGATAAGTGTTATGAAAAATGACTTACAATCGATTTATTTTTCAATTTCAAATACAAAATACTATAAACCCTGCAATACTACATGTATAGCCTAAGCTCCCCTTCCAAATTAAATATGGGAATAGAATTTGAATGACATATTGATCTCTAGTCTCTACATGAGTACTTTCAACATTGTTTTATGGCAACCATACAATGAAGAAATGAATATTATACAAAAGAGGTATAGTACTGTAACTATTAGATAATTTTAATACTACAAGTATTATGCAACATGATTTCAAAGCAGCAGATAAAATAGATGCATTCAGCCAGATTGTCTAAGATCCATCAAATTACTTTCTCAATCTCCATCAGTGGAGCTGAAATCGCCACCCCCCATTTTCATCAGATCATATGCACTCCCCTGGAGGGTTGGCTCAGGTCCAATATTGCCAAGTCTCAAAGATCTGCAGCCACCATTAAGTGACTCGGTGCTACCTACGTTGCGCGAGGGACTTGCTCCACCCTTCTTCAGTAATTCCTTTCCCCCACTGCTCCTTCGTCTGAGCACCTTATGGATGAACTTTGACACAGGACTCGATCCATTGTGAGGCGAAGGTGGCACATTGCAGGTTGTCATACTTACTCTTTCCAGTCAACTCATTGCTGATCTGACTGGAAGCGGTTCTCATGGCTCCCTTCAAGTCTTTTGATGATGGTGTCAGTGACTCGGTTTTGATGTTATTCTCACGGTCATAGTGCGAGTATGGACTGCTCAGAATGTTCATGCGAGGTGTGTATCCATCAGGAATCTGTTTACGCTGTGACCCTTGCCTGTTAGGAGAAGGACTCAACCTGCGATTGGTCTCTTGCTTCTGTTCGAACAAATCTTTCACATGCTTTCTCTGCTTCTTCTCCACCACATCGTTCTCAAAATCAATATCGATGTTGATCAGTTTAGCTTCCTTCATGGTGCCCTTCACACTGCCTTTGGCTAGATTCAGTCGGATGGTGCCCTGATCAAACTTGGAACGTCTCCTTGGACTGTTTCTCTCCGAGCCTTCATTCGCATTCACTGGATCCACTCCTCCTGCATTTTGTTGGAACGATTCCTCCAGGGTCCTCCCCGACAGGTTGGAGAGGTTGAGATGAAGAGGAGCATCTATCTCACCACCAGTATCTTCTCTCATCCTTTGAAGGATACTATCCTCATTGGTTGCAGCACCATTGTACATCTCTCTCATGTACTGATTCCTATTCTTAATCAGTCTTGGATCATCTTCAGGTGGGAGGGGTGTGGAAGTTGAGACAGGTGGGGTTGACTGCATCTCCTGCGATAAAGCATATAGTATATATACTATTTTTTATCAAAATACTGAACCTGGTAGCCCGTAGGCTGAATTACATTCCAGTTTACAATGTAAAAATACTCCACAATAATATTTGTTCATTGGCTAACTGTGTATTACTATTGACCGGCAAATTACACACAAAATCCCATTGACTTTGCTGAGCGGTCAATATTTTTTTCACCCATAGTTTTGTTGGCTTATCAATTAAACTTCGAGGGCAATAACATTTGAAAATGCCCTGCTCAGATGTCTGATACAGTTAATAATGAGTAATATTTGCTCAACTTACAGCCACAAACTGTGCAATCTCCTGGGCTGTCTCTGGTATGGGTGACCTTAGACCTCGCCTCACGCTAGATTGAGTAAGGCATTCATCAAACTCATTTCCGGAAGAAACTGAAAAACAAGCAGCACAGTGAACAAATTTATGGGTAACGTGAAATGCTAGTTTCAACAAAATATATCAGCATAACTTAATATCATAATATATATGAAAACAGAATTATGATTGTAATTCTATAGCCTTTAAATCATTCAATCTAACTATATGATAGATGATTGAAGGTAACAGTGAAAAGAGAGAGAAAGAGAGAGAGAGAGAGAGATTCGAGGGTGGGGGGGTGGGAGGGGGACAAAAGACACACAGATAGAAAAAGTACATAAAATAAAAAAATAACAAACTTAAAGCAGCCAGTTGTAGTTATCGCATGGTTTGATTAAAGGATGTGCAAATATATAGCAAATTTACAAGTTTAACAATGAGTGTTAATAAGAAATATCGAGTATGATTCTTACTTTCTTGTTTGGCTCCTTTGCTTGCAGTAGATGAGCTGGACGATACATGACGACCCTCATCTTGGACGACACGGCACTGGTCTGAGATGATCGCCTCAGAGCTGTTTTTAAACAAGACAGAAATCAAACTTTATCCATACCGTCTATTATTGGAATAGATTTATTATTTATTGGAAGAGAGCAAGATCAGTCTACTGATAATACATCTCAAGGACAAGCATGAAAGAATTGTAATGTAAGAAGAAAGCTGGGGGGTGTTTCACAAAGACTAAGATAGACTTCAAGTTGGACTCAACTATGGCAGGCCATTCATGCCACTGTTTGCTCTCACCATTATGATCTTTAGATGATATTTTTGCCTTCAATAATGTAAATTCTGTAGATTTGTGACCATGATTTGTACGTCCCTTGAGAAACCAATGCCAGTAAATGGTGAGAGCAAACAGTGGCATGAACGGCCTGCCATAGTTAAGTCCAACTTAAAGTCGATCTTAGTCTTTGTGAAGCACCCCCCTGGGAAGAGAGCAAGAACAGTCTACCGATAACGAATCTCAAGGACAAGCATGAAAGAATTGTTACGTAAGAAGAAAGATACAACATTTATGACATCTCACATACAAAACAAAATACGACAAGGTGACATCACAATCACATGACTGAACTATGAAGGTTGGATTCTATATCAAATCTATGAAAGTATTCTGCTTTTATTGTTTGTTAAAACTCAAATTAACTTGCTACAAAAGATGTAGTTTCCTTTCTTGTCCCAGAGTCTCAATGTAATTGTATGCACAAGGCAGTCTGAAGCCGGAAGTATGTACATGGAATACAGAATGCTGACCTCAAGGACCCCCATTGTTTGTATAATTGCCAAATAGTGAGGGCTTTGAAAGCAGCCTATGAGCTTACCATAAAGGTTACACATGAATAACAAGGGGTCATATTTCAGAATATGCTTTAGTAAAACCAACTATAGGCAAGAAAAACATAATACTGGTAACATACATGCAAGAATGTCACTTACCAGGTTTCACATGAAGAACAACAATACTAGCAGAGAGGACAAAGTTGACTATTTGCATGTGTTCTAATCCTTCCACTGGTTTCCCATTCACCTGTGAAAAAGTGAAAACAATCGAGTTAGCCAACTATCATAAATTCATTAAATCACAACATCAGGCTCATTTCAATCGATCGTTTTATACACAGCAGGTGAAAATATTGGCAAACATCAAACTTTTTTTTAAAGCTACAGAGAGTTTTTTTTTAAAGTGAAAATATGTTACAATACTACAACATATACACTTGGTCAAATCCCTATCATAATGGCCTTTAATCATCGCAACAACTGTCTCATTCCCCAACTCCTTGAAAAAAAATCACTCCAAATGTATGACAGATTAGCAAACTAAACACATGGATAGAAATAGAAAGGGGGGGGGGGGTTAAAGAAAAAGACAGGACAGAGAGAGGACAGATGAGGGTTAAAACAAAATATAAATTAAGACTTTGCTTCTTCTTTCTGCTTCACTCAAGAAACGTTATTCTAAAAAGAAATATTATGCAATCTACTATCCTTCATCTAGTCTGAAAAAAAATAATCTGAAAATTAAAAGGCTACATTAGTTACTGACCTTCAGAATGCGCTCTCCCTTTTTCAGGCCTGATCTGTCTGCTGGCGATGAAAGATCAACGTTGGCAACTGTTATGTCCATGCTCTGATCTGTTCCACTACAAAATAGGAAAAAACAAACATGAGAAACTCTTATTGTGATGTTGGTAAAAGGGTTACTCACATTCATTCACTACCAAGAGGGACGCTTATACCATTGTGAAATTTGTCAAGAAAACTTTAAGACTTTGAAAAAGAATATTTTGCAAAATAAATGAAGACAAAAATCTTTCTAAAGATACAAAGTATACTTACACACAAACAGTCCCATGTAAAATGGATATTATTACCATCAAAACACAAACTAAAAACTAGCACATGACAGGAATACCATGTAGTTTGGGGGACAAAGTCTTACTATCTACGAGTAATTCAAAAATGTACATATTCATATCATGATAATCAAACAATTGACTGAAGTCAAGTATGTTGGCTCAAGTCAGCTTGCCAGAGTACAATACTTGAATGTATGACTTGAACCATTTTACTTTGCCAAGCTGAATTAAAAATGCAGAGATTATCCAAGTACTGAACTGAATAAATGCTCTTGACTAGCAAGGGACTGTAGAAGTGGTCTTACCCTCTAATGCTGAATCCAAGCCAGCCATCTTCTTCAGCTAGGATGGTGACCTTACGACACTTAGACTTGGAAGATTCTGTCTTGATGGTATCTGTGCTAGGTAATCTCAACTGACTGCCAAGGTTACCAGACCTCTGATCATCAATCCTGAAAAGAATGGAAAGACAAGGCCAATATCAATAGTAGTCTTTAATCAACCATATCACATGTGCACTTTGATTGCACAGGATAATATAACAAAACTTCCCTTATTGTACACTAATAAATTAGTACTGGGCTATGCTTGGCTAAGAAAAAATATGCATCAATTGTGTATAATTATAGCATAACAGTCCAATGTCAGTTATTGAAAATGCAGTTTAATTAATTTATAAACCTTTCCTAAACTGACTGTACATGAATAAAAAAAGGTCACAAGGATCTCTATTTGAGTATCATAAAGACTTTCACTTGTTACTCAATTAACAATTACTTAATTAACACAAAGAAGTCACCCATAAGGGACACAACAGTCTAAACTGGACTTTTATTCTGCTTACCTTGGTGTTGTACCAGTAGAACCAGGCATCTGACCAAGAGGTGCTAAGTAGACATGGATACGAGAAGCAGACTTGATAGCTACTACAGCTTGGGAATGGCTGATGCTCTTGAAGACTACGTTGTTCACCTTGAGGATTCTTTCTCCTACTTTCATTCCCTAAAAGAGATTAACAGGTTCAGTAAACATTTAGTTTTCAATACTTGGTTTGGTTTGCTTGCAATACTTGCCGGAAGAAGAACTCACAATTCTTTCCTTTTTTATTTTCAAGATAGTAAGGCAAAATATTTCAGATTTCTTGGATCGATAAAGTATGGGTCAACTTAAAACTATATATCTTCATCATTACACTACCACCCAAATTTCCAGAGCCATAATTGCTCACAGTATTCAATAAATATCTAATTAATATCCAATTAATAATAAAACTATGAAAGTATTTTTCAATACAGCAATTATTTTAAAACTCATTTTCTAAAGTAGTAGCATCAATTGCTACAATGTACATTAGCATAAATATATTTTCTGTTAAATACTGTAACACCAGAAACTATTGAAACACCGGTAGTGTAAATGGTCCACATTCATTCATGTTCATGTTTCAAAATTATCAAATGTTTCTTGCTGTGAAAACAACTGTTATTAACCATTCACAACAATATACTTGTGTTTTATAGTACTACAAGAAGTAAGTCTTTGCTTGCCCAAATGGACAAGTACTGTAGGATAGTAGCATTGTATTCTCAATGAATGCACATCATATTCGACAGGACCATGTAATATATATGTAACAATATTCTGATGCAATACCTTTCGCCGGCTTGGCCCCCAGAATCCACCTCAGAGACAAATATGCCAGTGTTAAGGTCAATGCCACCTCGAATGCAAAAACCAAAGGACTGGCCCTCTCGCCTCTCAAGGGTCACTCGTCGCACCTGCAAATTTTATCCAAATGGAAAATACACAATTTACTTACAAAGCAGTTACAATCTTGAGACATTGTAAAATTACTTGAATAAGACATCATGATAATCCTAAATACATGTACAATTTGCCATGACATAGTCTTAGGCATACATTGAATTCATGTTATGTCTGATATCCAAGGAAAGAGCGATGAATAATATGTTATGTTTATCAACAATAACAATATCTAGTACACAGTTAAAAAATATCAAGAAATGTATTTTGGTGGAACAACAGTAATGTTCTACAATATAACCAATTATATACCTCACTTTAGAAATCTAGCCATCTGATTGGTCGAAATTGGAGTCGTGATTTCAAGCCATGCCCCACTCACACCCACTCACAGGGAATAGTTAGAGCCCACAGGGCCTAGTTAAAAGTTTCTACCCTCATCCTCATCATCCTGCGATCCCCATTGGCTTTTTTAGTTTGTGCGGGCGGCATTCCATACATTTTTTGTGCCGCGATTATTTGGTTGCTATACAGTACAGCGTAGACCGCCGATCTCGATTGTAGCTAGGCCTAGATCTACATGTAATGACGAGATAACGCCCTTTGGAAATATAGAGAAAACCTGCTCTTTCATATGACACCTCATTTTTGAGTATCACCTTCAGGATCACAAGCAATGAAGGTTTGAATCTTGATTTTTAATTTATTAGTTTGGGATTAGTTTGACCAATTTGGCACGATCGCGCTATGCACGTAAACTGCATAGGCTTATAATGCGTACAATCTCAATGGCCAACTGAGCTACCTAAGGCTAAGTTTATCAACACAGATTTGATTACCATGATTGACCTTGTATTCTATGATCCTGTTTTCAGTATATAAAAGTTATAATGACTGCTTTAATATTCGAGGGCTAGTTGTTTTTTGCTCGGGAGACATCGTGCTATCACCCCTCGGCACGCCTCGGGGTGATAGCACGATGTAACCTCCCCTTGAGCAATAAAAACAACTAGGCCTCTCATAGCAGTCATTATTACTATAATAGCAATCAATCAATGAGTAATATCATCAAGTAATCACTAAGAATCACTAATAAACGTTTGTAGTCCTGGGGGGTGTTTCACAAAGACTAAGATCGACTTTAAGTTGGACTTAAGTATAACAGGCCGTTCATGCCATTGGTTGCTATCCCAATTGGTCTCTAAATTATAATCTTCAGATAATATTTTTTCCTTCAATAATGAATTATCAAAAATGTAAGTTTTGTAGATTTTTTACCATGATTTGTACATCCCTTGAGAGACCAATGCCAGTAAATAATGATAGCAAACAATGGCATGAACGGCCTGTTATACTTAAGTCCAACTTAAAGTCGATCTTAGTCTTTGTGAAACACCCCCCTAGCCTTATATGCTAAAATCTAAAGCTGCTATATGCACCTGCTTCTATTTGCTCTCACTCAGTGCAAGACAAAACACAACATGTGTTTTCATGAAAGATTGACATTATAACAGCTGAGATTGTGGTTGGTCCTACACATAAATCTGTTTATTGAAGTAGAATAGAATAGAATAAAATTCTACAGTATAATATTTTGAACAATTCCCTGTATGCTATAAGCTTTTCACATTTTAACTACAAAATGTTTAAACCCACTGATGTTTACACTGCAAATACCTGAGGATCATGAGGTACTGTTATGGAAACCATGACAATGATCATTCTATTTGACTGTTTAACTTGGCCTTGCACAAACAATGAATGCATACATGCACAAGACGAAAATGCAATTACATGAAAGATCCCTTGTGCACTTGCAATGGTTCATGTACATTGTAGGCTACTGTATACTGGGTATAGATGTACATGTACAATGCAGTTACTATAAAATAAGGAAATATGTTACTATTATCCAGCTATAAATATCCCAAAAGAGAAGACAAGTACATACAGTCCTTTTGATTTGAAAAAATGTATGGGGGTAGTTTGTGGGAAAGACTTCTTCAATTATTCTGTTGGAAGTAGCAATTAATAGGATTTTCAAAAATACCTGGAGGGATTTTGGTGTAGACTCCTGCCTGAGCTCCCCTAGTCTAACTCTTGGTGTGGAATCACTACTTGTTTGGCTGGTATTGAGTACTGGAGGCTGTGGTTCACGAAACACTGACTTAGGAGCTTCGTCCCCACTGACTGGCTGCTCAAGAGCATGATACGTCTTGCTCGCTTATGTTCCTTCGACACCCTAGTCAGCTCTACAGCCTGCTGGCTTCCATTACGATGCATCTCACTGCGTCTGCCTTTGAAGGTTTCCATTGTGTGTTCTCGGCCTCTGCTAGGTTGTGCAGTTGCTCTACAGGCAACAAGACACGAGAAGAGGATTTCCGACTCAATCCTTTGTTTGGACTTGGCTTCTTTGCACCATCCAATTTGTACTTCTCCACAAGCTTTGGTCTAACCAGGGTACTGTAGTGCTCAAATTGAAGTCGAGATAGGTTGTCAAAGTCCACAAGAAGGTCCTTTGGTATCATTGGAAAGATGAGAGTCATCAAATGCACTTTGTCTGGGGTATCCATGAACTTCTGTAGAGACGTGCAAAGTCCTAGCACGGATAGGGTCTCTCTGAATCTCCGGATACATATCTTGAGCTTTGTGCACTCTGATTCTGTCAAGTGTTTATGGGCTGCACTGCGCAGCTTGTATCCTGTTGAGTTTGCCATTATGAGAATTAACAATCATTCATTTAAGTCCAGCATGTGCTCATCTTCAGCTGATATTCAAGACGTTGAATACATACTTACATGTATGTCCTGAGATAAAGAAAAAACAAAAGTTTAAATGTCATTTAATGAAACTTTAGTCACAATAAAAACGTTCTCTGATTGTGTAACTTGCTGCCCTCTACACTACTACAACATATGGCAATTCTCAGAGGTGTCTTGAATTGTTAATTAAACAATATGTTACATTTCTTTAATTATGATCACCTCAAAATTAAGAAAGGCTTAAGTTATATCCATTAGTCCGTCTCTTCTCGTTGGCCTTGCTTTCACCGGTTAGCCTTGCCAAGACAATACTATACAAAAGGAACCCCACGAAAAGAGGCAGGTGTTGGGGCCTATTGGTCTAGAAGCAAGTGTGCATTTGTATATATTAAATGTAACAGTATCGTAAATGATTAAGATTAGTTTCCCATCATGCTAACAAAACTGGCCTGCTTGCTCTCGCTCTTCAAATCACCTCCATACCTCAATAGATGAAAAAAATGCACAAATATTTCCCTAAATTTCTATGAAAACTTGGCCCAGTTTAATTGCAAAGCAGCCAATAAAGACTTGTGATCAAAATGCAGATTGCCAAGTTGTAGTAGATTAATATAGACTCTAATGCTGACTTCAGTAGAGGCCAGCAAATTGATGAAAGTGAAAAATGAACACCATGAAGACGTACAAACTACGATAAAACTTAAAAAGAGCCTAGAAGGCTAGATCTACATACATGTACAGCACCCTGGCCTGGCCTGGATAGCCTGATACTGATAGTGATACAACAACTGACAAGCGCTGATCTGATTCTTACTCACACAATCACAATCACATGAAAGAGCATGACATGCAGAGAATTATAGGCACCACAATATAATATATATACCTAAGTTATATATAGATAGAGTAAAAACATGATAAAGAAAAATCTATTTTAAATAGAATACACTAAGCCTGCTCGTAAGTATTATTTCCGAGCCCGAGCCCTCCTACTCTACGTAGAAGCTACCCAGCCCCAGGCCGATGAGACTGGCTTCGCTTGCTCTCGCTCTCCGTGTCAGAGGGCCATGAATAAAAATGAATAGGTAGCTAGACCATAGTCTATATAGATGAGTCACACGTTCGTTTCTAAGCACGCCCAAAACACTCAACGTAGCAACATGTTTTCGCACATTGATACTATTAAAGTCACTTCAAAATCGTTGGTTCATACAAAAATTCCATCTCACATAATCAATACAGTAATTAAAACACGGAAATACCTTAAAATTGTTGATTTCTGGAATTTCTGCTTACCTCTCGCATCTCGGTTCACCTGTACTGTGTTATGCACATACGGGACCTTTAATTAATACGCTAGCATTCCGCATCAATGATTGGCTAATTCATGTGACGCGCAGAGCCTCAATCAATATCTGAGCCAATAGCATTCAAGCAACACGCAAGATGTTATTTTAGAGGGTTGACATTTATTACCGACAGCATCTAAATGGTCTTCACGATTTTACTTTTCACTTATCGCAAAGGGAGAAAAGGGGGGAGGGGCAAATGAATGAATGAACCATTCATTTTTATGATGTAATCAAGTTAATATATGTTGTTTAATTTACTATTACCAGTCTCTTTTTTATTTAAAAGATTATACATGTATCATGTTTTTGTGGTTTTGGATAAAATGAACTTGAACTTGAACTTGTATAGGAGTCTTAATTTCACAGAAATAGACTATTAATCATCAAGGCCGGGTTCGTGACAGTTGGCCCCCGACATTCAGAAAAAAAAATGCCTAAAAAATTACTACTATAGTATATGCATGGAAGAGAAAAAAGATTACCCACAAGCGCTTTTTTCTGTCGCTCCGTGGTTACTATATACGCGACCTCGGAAAATAACAACCGTGGATCGAGGGACGAGGTAGTCCAGACTCTGGCCTATTTAATTTTGATCTCCACCGCACACCAACGCTACCTCCCCTACTTGCTACCAGCCGATGATGGCGTGATCATTAAATTCGGACTGCAGCCGGCCGGCGTCTTATTTTTTCGTACCACAGCGAGCCCAGATTCCTATTATTTCATGAATATTCATTACGCAGGGTCGGGAAAGTCTCGATTCTCTTGAATATTCATGTATGATCGAGGCGGGAACTATCCTACATACGTAGCATGCGCAGCATCGAATATTGTGTGTAACACGTTGGATTAATGGTATAAAACGACATTAGAAAAGCAATGTCATGGTCATTTAGATCATAATACAGTCATAAATGCTGTGTTTAATTATTAATAAATGCACAAAAAAAATGCCAGTAGACAAGATATATAGCATATATTGGCAAGCAAGAGTAAAATGATTGTTCTCTTGATAGGCAATTTATGAGTACTTTTCCGAGGTCAAGTTGAATCTAGTTCTTTTTATGAATGGGAAAATAATCAGTTCTAGGTTCGCTTGTTTAAATATTACAAGCAGAGGTTGAATTTTGGTATTGAATATGTGATACAGTATAAACATGAGTTAAGTTCAATTAGCAAATGTGAATTTGATAAAACTGGATTTGACGTTTTATTCTTCAGACTGGGTCGTAGTGACAATTCAATCTGTATTAAAATTAAATAACAAGAATAGGCCTACATATTTACAGACATTTAGCAAAAATAAATACCTGTGCCAATATTGCACTTAAATTATTTCTATGATCTATGCATGCTCACTTAACTGCATAATATTACCACTGAATAATTACTTCAGTGCCTGCATGATGTGTCGTTTCACATATGTACCTGTCATAATAAATGACTTATGAAATCAAACTCTATAGCTACGTATTTCATCCTCGTAAAGATACTCTTTCGTATTTAACGAATAAGGATTTATTTGTGACACAGAGTGCTATATTCGTTCTCACCAATTCTAACCGGATTAAATACTGCTTTCTTTCCTAAGCATCAAATACAGACTTGTTCAATACTAATTGATAACCAAAGGGACAAAACTAAGTCACTATATACAAGCAGTGTATCAAAGTCACCTTTGCCAATTGAATTTAACTCATGTTTATAATAATGTATCACATATTCAATACCAAAATTCAACCTCTGCTTGTAATATTTAAAAAGCAAACAGCGAACTGATTATTTTCCCTTCATGAAAAGAACTAGATTCAACTTGACCTCAGAAAAGTACGGTAGGCCTACTCATAAATTGCCTATCAAGACTCTTGCTTGAAATATATGCTATATATAATCTTCTACTGACATTTTGGCATTTACTAGTATAAACACAGCATTTATGACTGTATTATCTAAATGACCATGACATTGCTTTTCTATGTCGTTTTATATAGGCCTACCATTAATCCAACGTGTTACACACGATATTCGATGCATGCGCATACAGTCAGACCGCAGCGCTCGCAAAATCGCCCGTATTTATTCAAGTCGTATGCATGTTTTTGCTCCTCTTGCATACGTAATGAGCAAAAAACATGGCACAGTTCTCGTTCTTCTTATCTGCTCAGGATTCATTTAATGACAATGAATTTGTCATAAATATTGAGCCAGAATAATAAACATTATAGTGTACTATTCAATAAGTAGTGAGTGATGTTTTAAAATGTGAAAAACACGAAGAAAACTTGGAGAAAAAAATATTTGAAGAGTCGGATATTCATGTTAAAAACTCATTTTTATCGGGGGTGCATCTCGTTAAATTTTGGCTTACCACATAATGTAGATATTTTCCTAACATAATATCATAGTTCCTATTGATGTTTATCTCAATACCAGTCAGGAACAAGCAAAGTAGTAGCTGATGCATACTAGACTTCGGCGGAAAATTGACATGGCCGATCGGCGAGCGTTTTGCGTGAAGATCAACCGGGGGATACTACGCTATATCTAGTTTTGCGTCGATTATCGATGTACTGTGCGGTCCAACCAGTCCGTGCGCTATACGTGAACACGCACGGAGGATAGTGTGATAGGATAGGTGCTTAACCCCCGGGCGTAGAGGCTTTGTATTGCCCCACATACTTACTATTGTGTATGATACTCGTGCGATACATAATAATAGAAGTGTACAGAAAGTACAAGTTGGATTCGGATATGCACACAAGTACACTCAAGTACAATATAGAATACCAGCTCTAGACTGAATAGGGGACAGAAGGGAGGATTTAAGTGTCTATGTAGGCTATTTTCGGTCAGGTTTTGATATCATTTTAACAAAGAAGACACATTATTCTTTCTCAAATGTATATTTGTGTAAATACAAACTTTCGGGGGCAATGTGATTGAAAAATGAAAATATGATTGTTTCCATCCCTGCTAATAATTTTATGGTTGTAAAAGTTCTGAAATGTGTTTTTATATTTGTAAACCATGGACTAATGAGAAGAGCCTTAAACAGGAATTTCTTTTGGTAATTCCCAGGCATTCAATGATGGTAATATTTTATTTGATAATTCTTTTGTGTAACTCCAGTTCATTCATGTGTATTCCTGGAAATAAAATATTACAAAATTCTTTCCCTTATGCTCTTTTCTGTTTGTTATTTTGTTTTATAGTGACCCGCTGAATATATATATCTGATAATTTATTTTCTGATTTTGTTTATGTGTTTATGGCCCTCAGATAAAAATCTTAGTGTGTGTATGTGGGCTGAAGGGCTCAAATAAAACTTATAGAATTCTAATTTTCATCTTCAACATCATAATCACAATCATCATCGCCATCATCATCACGATCATTATCATCATCACCATAGCCATCATCACCATCACCACCGACATCATCACCATTATTAATTGCCATGATCACCATCACGATCACGACCAACAGCATTGCCATCATCATCACCACCATCAGCATTGCCATCACGATCATCATCGCCATCATCATAATCACCGTCATCATGATCACCGTCATCATTATCATCACCATAGCCATCACGATCGCCATCACCACTGACATCATCACCATTGCCATCACGACATCATAATCACCGTCATTATAATCACCATGATCGCCATCACCACTGACATCACCATTGCCATCATCTCCACCATCGCCATCACCACCATCACCATCATCATCACCAACCTATCAACATATGTCAATGCTCGACTATTTACATTATATCACCTTGTGTAGGTACTATTTTGGATGAAATACAAATCTGACAAAATATCTTTTAAAAGATTGTTATTCTTTTTTTTTTTGGTATTATTTAACAGGTCTGTGTAATTTACATTTCTTAATCAACATTCATGCTAACTAACCCAGAAGAAACCAGCTCTGGTTTCTTCTGAATAGCCTAGTAAACAGACAACGGTTAAACTAAAAAATTATTGTTCACACTACTACTAATAATAAATGAAATAGGACTAGGAATAAAATTTCCATTTTTTAATATCTATATTTTATTTATAAACTGACTTTGACATTTATGTTGAGACCATCACACGCATAAAATGTGTCGCTGAGAATAAAAGTATTATTAGAGTAAAAAATTGTTAAATTGTATAAAGGTTCAGTCAGTTTTCTATTAATATAATAAATGCTTTGTTTGTGTGAAGCTCGAATACCACCTTGGAAGTATCAGAGATACAAAAATGTAATCATTTGAAATGGATTTTTCTTTTACTGAAAGAATAAGCAGAACAAAATCCTTCTCGTCCTTCTCCCAAACTCCCCGTTCAAGATTGTTTGTTCCTATGTGAAGCAAAACTGCATGCTGTCGAGTCTTCAAATGAAGGCATGCCATGGAGTCCAGCAAATGTTGATCCAGGAACTTGTGCAATGGAGACTGATGTGCGATGTCTGTGTCTTTCGAAAACTTTTTGTCAATGTTCCGCAAGTTTCGATGGCTGAGTGCGTCTGTCAGAAAAACAACAACAAATGATAAGAAGAGGGAATATAAAATGGCTTAGTTCAATGTATGGGGATTTGAAAAGATCTGATCAAAGTAGCAAGCCATTTATGGTAGACAAAAACTGACTTGCATTCAAATTTATCTTTTAAATGAAAATAAATTACAAGTGTCAGATTCATGAAGTTTTCCCTTCATTTTTCCACATGTGCACAAGTTGTTAAATGTAAGTGTTTAACTTTGGCCTTTTGTTTTAATTCTGCTCTGTTCATTATCATAATACAACTCGCACAAGGGAAATGCTGCTTATTTCTATGGCTGGTTGTAAAGTTTGAGTTGACCAGAAGGCAGAACCAAAGTTTAAGAATCCCTAAATTAATATAATTAATTATCCTGTAATTTGTAATTTTAATAATATCCAGCTCAGCTCAGGATTCAAGTTCTTTACAATTCGATCACACCCCTTGGCCTTGATACTTGTCTAACCATGCTTAAGCCCTTGAAATATACTTATAAAACATATCATTTGATCTAGATTTATAATGAATAGCAATGACTAATGAGCAGTCGATTTATTTACATTGCTGTCGATTCGCGACAACAAAAACTAAAAAGCTGACAAAAATATATACACATGGGACTACATAAATTTGTGCTGTATGCGCCACACAATGGCACAGCGACACACAAGACACCCCGCCATTCCTGACTGAAAAGCCGTAGCCATAGCAATTTCCCGCGGTTTCGAATCATTTTCCGTCTACTTCCGGTAGATTTCCAAAATATAGTCAAATAATTTGGGCATATTTCTTATTCAAATATTACTTGCATCTACATGTTTTCAACATCAAACGATGGACTGGTTATCAAAGTCGACGTAGGATGCAAAAATTCGAAATAATATTATCAATACCAGTCAGGAACAAGCAAAACACGACACTATGTAATGAGTAGTTAATTTCCGAGGACAAAAAAACGCTCTTTTTGTTTGCGATAAAAGTAGGCCAAAAATCTAATTAATTTGGGCAAATTTGGTGTCAAAGAACAGCGAAAATTTCAGAGATTGACTTACCCCATGATTCCGCCATGATGAATTGCACTGTAAGCCGTATGAGGACGACAAAATGATGCTACCAAAATCCCGTGGTTGGTCTCGTGTTTTACGAGAGCGTTGTAAGCGAGCTTTTCACCGCACGAGAATCTGAATAAAAATTGCCGTACAGCCTCATTATCGCGCACGCTGCGGTCTGACTGCATAGGATAGTTCCCGCCTCGATCATACATGAATATTCAAGAGAATCGAGACTTTCCCCGACCCTGCGTAATGAATATTCATGATATAATAGGAATCTGGGCTCGCCGTGGTACAAAAAAATAAGACGCCTCCCGGCTGGGCTGGTGAGCATAATTATGAGTTTGTTGATAACGCCATCTTCGGTGGCTTGAATCAAGTGTGTAGGGAATATAATAAATTAGGACCGGGCAGATTCTGGACTAGGGACGAGGGTGTATCTAGAATAATTTATTTTACTTTTGCCTCTTACCATTTTCTTTGCTTTTTCAATCTAGTAAAATAAAAGTTTGCTAGCTTTTTTTCATATAATATTGGATAAATCGGTTAAATTCTCTGGCCTTGGATTTCTTCTTTATTTTGTCTATTTATCTTGTCAATATTAATATACTTGGCCTATCTTTATTTTAAATGTTGTTGGCTTCCTTAGCCTGAAAATTCGTTTTGTTGGGAATTACTCTACGGTAATGAAACTTAATTAATAACTAAATAAGTTCGATTGGGGGTGGGGGTGTAGGTCAAAGTTGGACCCTCATCTGCTCGGTCGCTGTAGCCTTTCTCAGTGAATGTGGCCCATGAATTGTTTTAAAAAAAGAAAGAAAAGAACGATGCCGCCCCTGCCAGTGTTAAATACCATTGGACTTCAGTACTAATAAGTCTTTGGTATCTAGGCTTGATCGGACTGACAATATCATAAGGCCTATATGTTGCATGGCTGGAATAAGTATGAATCATGCTGATATTCCTGGTGAAAACATTAGGCCTATGCAGCAGCATGGTCTGTGAAAAATTACATGTAAGCATATAGATTTTGGAGAGCCGCCAAGAGGTAGCCTCGAGGGGGCCGAGGGATGCAATAAGTTAGGACGTGGGCCAGATACACCACTGTGCACATGCATCACAGTTTGTCTATTTATTTGTTTTACCTGACTGCTAAGAAATCATCTTACATCACCGATCACTTTGTTTGTAGCAAGAATATTTGTTGAATATTTATTTATTATTCATTCGGCAAAAGCCTACATCAGGATAAAACAATTAACACATGGGTGTGGAAACAGCCGACTTAATAACCATGGTATGTCACTAACTTATTCCCAATATGACTTCTCATTAATAATTTCCCCGATTGTCAAAAAACAACATCAACACAACACAACAAATCAAAACAAACAAACCACAAACGAAAGAGAATATAATAAAAAATGACGCCTTGCAGTAAAGTCATGACATCAACTGTTATTATCAAATTTATCTTACTAAGCCTAAATTAGATCTATGGTTCGATTAAATCGGAAAAACATACGAGATATATAGTTTTAGTATAATAATTTCGGAGTGTTCATAATTATCATGGACCCTTCGAGGAACACACTGTTTTTGGATGGAGCAATTATGTAATTGCTTACTAGTCAGACCAATCAAAAGCACACAAATTGACAGGTCCCATTCATTGACCAATCACCTACGAGGATTTCGGATATTTGCATACATAGTAAACAAGTTCTCAGTGGCCATTCATGATCATGGCGTCCCTTCCAGTGCCGAGCCAAGTTAGATGATAGCACGAGAGGAAAACAACCTTTGTTTTCCTGATTCAAGACTTATATTGCACCGAGAAGCTGAGTAATACGGATATTGAGGTAAGGTATTCCAAGAGTTATGTTTTGGTAGCTGAAATTACCTGGTAATAGTTATAGATTGGATGTTTTTAGCTGACGGAAATCTTGTTATCGAAGCCATTCATTCAGTCAGCTGGGCGGAAACCACATTCATTTACTACATAAGACAGTACACACACAAATGCACAGCTACACGTAAATTCCCGGGTACCGTGGCCGTGGCGATGGCGTACGTGCGTAGAGATTGAATGGGCTGTTAATTTCATAGAACTTAGAATTAGCCTAGGTGAGCGATAGTTTACTACTGGGATTAGTGATTAGTGATCTACATTAATTTGTTAGAAAGACACATTCAAGAGGAAATGAGAAGCAGAAAGCCAGAACTTCAGAAGGTGAAGGAGACTAGACCTTAGCCTAGGCTTAGCGCTGAGTCAGTTTTTTAGACCGAAAATAGGGTCGGCTCCTCTCTTTAGACTAATTAGAGACAGAAGCCGACCATAGGCGCTCCTGTGCAAACTTGGTGGTACGGATCTGGCCACCAAATTCCGGCCAAACTTTTGGACTAAAATGTCACTTTAGCAGATTCAAATCCGATGCATTTATTTTTGAAAATTAGGTCTAGGCTAATATACATCGGTTCCACTTACCAGATTGACTGTCTTTTCCCCCCGGTTTTCTTCGTCGATGAGGCCAAGTACATCAAGCAGCTGGAAATGGTCCAACGTCGTGCTGCCAGATTTGTCTGCAATAATTACAACCAACGTGCTAGTGTCACAGACATGTTGAGGGATCTGGATTGGGACTCCCTGGAACATCGGCGAGAAGTTGCAAGACTTGCCCTCATGAAGCAGATCCAGAGCGGACAATCTGCCATCCCGAAGACCCTAACACCTCTTGCTCTTACTAGATCCCGTCGTTCCTCAACCAGCAATACCCAACATTTGAAACAGACGTACTGCAGGACAGACTTCTTCAAGTTCTCCTATTTTCCTCGTACGTGCAAGGACTGGAATAAGTTACCTGATAGCGTTATCAACACGGGATCAATTGATTCCTTTAGGTCCCATGCGCTACAATTCCTAAAAGATCGCTCTATTCCATGACCACGTGCCTCATTTCCGTGTCTTTATATGGACTAATAAGTCTGTCGACATGTATTGAAGAAGAAGAAGAAGAAGAAGTCGAAATTGAACTCCGCTCCGTGTTGAAATGTTTGCAGTGCATGCGCAGTAATAATTTCAACGGAGTTTACTTTCGACGAAAACCCTTGGAGAAAACCGGGGGAAAAGACCCTTAAACACATTATACAGTCAATCTGTGGAACCGATGTATATTAGCCTAGACCTAATTTTCAAAAAACAAATGCATCGAATATGAATCCGCTAAAGTGACATTTTAGTCCAAAGCTTGGTGGCTAGTTTGGTGGCCAGATCCGTTCCACCGAGTTTGCACAGGAGCGGCTATGGTCGGCTTCTGTCTCTAAAGAGAGGAGCCGACCCTACCCAAATCAGAGGCCAACAAACGAAAGAGACAGAAATCTTCGGTCTAACATAGCTGCATTAATACTATCCTGGCTGTGTATTAAAACCTGTTCTATTGATTCTCAACATTTCAAACACCACTGTACAAAACTCAACTGATTTCACTCAAAATCGGTACTTTAGTGACAATTGATGACACCTAAATAGCAGTAAAATACAATTTGTTCAACTCGATCACCGATGTTAGAAAGAATAATTTAAAAATTAAAATCGTGAGTCTACTGTCAAACTTGCTTACAGCCACATGGCATCATTGTGTGCATTTGTGTGTTGTTTGTGTATTGACTATTCATGTGTGCAATTGCTGCCTATTAGCACGTAGTGCAGCGCTAGAGGTCAATACGCATTAGCATTGGCTCTCTGAGACAGAAATAACCGTCAGGTATGGGTCATTCTTAATAAAACTGACTTTTGTTGACATTCCTCATACACAGATGGTATCCCGTATGCCTCGCACCACGGGGAGAGATAGAGCCCATTCTGCAGCCAAATGCTGCAGATAGTTACTCCCCTGATTTTCTAGATCTAATTTTCTGATTTATAAATCAGATATCCCGCATACTAAGAATCTTGCGATCTGATTGGTCTAAACGAGGTCACATTAGGTCACGAGGTCACAGTACTAGCACCCTGCGATAGTACATTTTGTATAGTATTTTTTTGCTGCTTCCCCACTTGCCCATTGAATAAGCATAGCAAAGTAGGATACGCGAAATGATATCGATATCTACCGATATCTGTTGGAGCTAAACTGCTTGCATAATCAGAACGCCGCGAGCGAAAACCTAGCTTCTTTTAATTATGTAAAATTCACTTTAAATAGACCTTATTGCCGATGTGGGATATAAAACAAATATTAGCCTCCTTTACTCTGGCAATGGATACAAACTATCATCGCCTCGGTGATCTCGGGGCTACTATCATCCCTCGCCTTGCGGCTCGTGATGATAGTAGCCCGAGATCACCGGCGATGATAGTATGTTCCATTACCCTCGTAGTCGATTAATATTTGCTTACTAGATCTATGTATATTTTTCTCCTATGTACAGTTATCAAATTTTAATGACTTATTTCCAAACGAAATTTACGGACTTACGTATATGAGTTATCCAATTTTTATATCAGAACCATGAAACGGTATGTTCATGCATTCGAACTGGTAATCTATGACATGACCCAGCCGATATATTTCGGGTCAACTTACCAAAACAATGCCAATGGCCAATCAGATCACTCTGTTTGATATTGGATTTATGAATATTCAAATATCATTGGGTCAAGCCGGGCTGACTCGTACATAGCTATTGGACATTCGAAAAGAAAAAATGAATATTCATTAACTCAAACCAAGATGGCTGACAACAAATCATGTTGACTATTGGAATAATCATTAATTTAGGATCTAAATGAGCAAGCTATCGTATTAAAGTCAAAGTAGATATTTCTGTGTTATTTTTATCTTAAATAATATTCAGTGTAATATTGCAGCCAAAGTGAATATATGAAGACGTAAAGAGTCAAAAACTTGTTGCATATCTCATTCATCGCGGTCCGGCCGAACCGAATCATTCCTCCCGTACAGTCCCCATAGGACGTTCTTCAGTCTATGTATAGATAATAGAGGCGGTCAAAGGAGCCAGATGCAATCTCAGCGGAACAACCACTGTCGATATCAGAGACTGAAGCTTTCGGTCTATGACTCTCTATGCTTTGCTGGAGTGGGTCTGTTATTGTGTTAAGTGTAAGACTGTAGGACTCTAGATATAGTCTAGAAGAAGAAGAAAAGAAAGAAAGAAGAGGAGAAGGTGGAGAGAAAAAAGCTTCCTGATGCATTATCTTCAATTCAGATTCTTTAATTATGTTGAAAATCATTATTAGATCAATTGTTTGTGTCATAATAAAGACCTGGCCCCGCCCAAAAAGTATAAATAACTAGAGGATATAGACCCTAGATTTTTTAAATCTAGATATCTAAAGGAATGAAATACAATAACAAATGAAAACAAAAATTAATAATTAAAAATAAATGAAATCAGATAATTAATATTATTATTAAAGAATTAAAAAAAAATGTAAAGACAGTGGTATGATATGATTGTTAGTAGAGGGTTTGTTTTTTCATTTTCCAATCCAGGCAGCAGTCATGACAGACAATCAAAAGTTTCTAGCAGATGATCATCCCCACCTTGATTGCAATGCTAATGGTAAGTTATGGAAAGTTAGAGGCCTATTATTTTTTCAGCTGACAATTCATATTTTCATCCCTCTAGGACTCTTTAGGAGTAATGTTGATAGGGCAATAATTTTAATGTTAATTAAATTTCTATTGAGGAGGACAATGTTGTTGTTATAATGAGGTAATTTTTATGTTTATTTGAAGAGTATGATAATGTTGATCTTTGAAATTTCATACGTGTGACATGTAGTGGTAGATTATGAAAATAGGTCATCAAAAGTTTATATCAATTTTGTTTATAAGATCATTCAAACTGTTAATTGATAATCTTCACTGACAAATTATGCAGCAAATAGAAAAATTAAACATATTTGATGTACCAGTAGGCCTACCTTTCATTTGTTGAAAAGTACCCTATTATTGTTTATTGAATGCTGAAAAAAGATTGTATGTGGCTGTTATATCTACATTTTGTTCTTGAATTAGTAATATACCAATAATTCTGTGAAGTTCACACATCTGACCTTGGTACAACGGTTCATTTCTCACATTTGTTATTTCTCTTTAATGCACAGTTCCCAAACCTTGCCAAGTTCTCGAAATTGAGACTGGTGTGAAACCCATGATGAACAAGAATGCGCCTATCAGTCACATGTATTCGATGGATGGGTGTAATGGAGATGGGGATCACCGGTCTGCTCAGAACTGGCTGACGGAGTTGGCCATCATTGCCACCAGCCCACAAAGCCCCCTCATGGAATCAAGAAGGAAGAGTGGGGGCTCATCTGGTAGACAGAGGCATCACTCAGAAGGGAGTGTACTTCATAAACCAACCAGGTAGCTGGACTTCACTTTTTTTTAAAGCATATTCTTAGGTGATCTCAGTGAAATTCCATTTTATAATCTAGGTTTTTTCAAGTCTGATGTAGAATTGAATAATAACATTTCAGGGAAGAAGTTACAAAGTAGAAATTCTCTTTCATTGAGGATTTAGTGCATATTTTTCCTTTCAAATAATGCCTCCAATTATGGTTAACAAAGATGGAGATCCAATTTTTGTCTCGCCTGCGCAGCAAAAAGCGAGACATAGGCGCCGCTTTTCCGGTGGCGGCGGCGACGGCGTCAACATCAAAAACTTAACCTAAGGTTAAGTTTTTGAATTGTTAATATAATTTTGAAAGTATAAGGTCCTATTCAATGAAACTTAAACTAAAGGGTTATCAAGTATCCCCAATCATGTGAGGAGAATTTCAGGTCACAAAGTCAAGGTCAAAGGTCATTTCAGGTCAACAAACTTAGACTATGTTGTGGCATCAGGCTAAGATTTTGACTTGTTATCATAATTTTGAAAGTATACATTCCTATTCCATGAAACTTGAACATAAGGGTTATCAAGTATCACCAATCATGTGATTAGTCTTTTAGGTGACAAAGTAAAGGTCAAATGTCATTTCAGGTCTGCAAACTTAGACTTTGTTGTGGCATCAACATCAAGATTTTGAAATTTTAGCATAATTTCAAAAGTGTTTGTTCAAATTCCATGAAACTTGTACCCAAGGCCGGGTTATCAATTAGTATCACAAATCATTAACACAAATTTCAGGTCACAAAGTCAAGGTCAAAGGTAATTTTAGGTCAGTAGACTTGGATTATGTTTTCACAACTAAATATGAAAATTAATAAATCAATTTTTGTTATTTGTTCATATTTCATGAAAATTATCAATCTTAATTGGTACAAATAATAGTAAATAATTATTCTGATGATTCTTTGTCAATATTCACTTAAAAATGATGATTACATTCAAAGAATTTCATCTTGGGGGGCCTGCCGATGGGCCACCCTGCCTATAAATAATGTCCCAACATCAGTTTTTCATCATAACGAATTGCGTAATGCAGGCGAGACCGCCGAGAGCATTTCCCTTGTTTAGTAATGATTTTTACATGAATATATATGATTCAATTATCACATACTTGCTTATGTTACACAAGTAGAATACTTCCATATTGTGCCATCATTGTTCTTTAATTACATCAAGATTATAACGTGACTGTAACGGAACTTGTATCTTCTGTATATAGACTATCAGCTGCTGTCAACTCTCTCAACCGTGCCATTCACACCTATGCCAAACCTCCTCGCAATGCTCCACCTCCATCATTTCTCATCTCATCTTCATCATCATCATCATCGTCGTCTCACATCAACGATGAGGATGACTTTATCGATCCTGTTGGTACGTGGGCCCCTGAGAGCGATGCTAGGATCACCTCTTCTTCACCCTTCCCAGCCTCGCCCAAAGATTCAGAGTCAGCAGGGGGTACTTGGTCACATCCCTGGCCAGTAGCTGTCTGGAAGTGCTTTTTGAAAGGTATATCCGTCTGTCACTCTACGACATCATTTCAAGCTTGTGCATTGTAAAGCAGTATATTAACTTTTTAGACCATTTGAGTGTACTGGCTTCTTACAGAGGGTTGATTTCATATTTATGTAACACAAGATCGAACCTGACAAGACCATTATTGATTGATTTATGACACCATGAGCATGAATTATCCTTGCTATAGAGCATCGAGTCTGAATGAGGCAATTCATCGCATTAGATTATATGTAATTAGGTGATAGTGATGTCCAGTGAATTTTAACTTTCTGTATTAATCATCTGGGACAAAATAGTGGTTGGATAATCGGAAAAATTATGTAATTAAAGAAAATTAATCAAAAAGTGGGTATAGCCACTTGTAACTTACCTAGGATTTTGGCCCCTGTGCCTCTTGTAGTTAAAAATAGAGATTGTAATCTTCCTTGTAAACTATCCAAGTGTGTGTACATGTAGACATTCTTATACAACAGTCCTACTGGGTAGTTACAATCAACTTCAATATCCACTTTGAAACATACCACTTTTTTATGGCTATCAAAAAATGTGATTTTAAAGGGGAAAAAACTTTTGTTATTTTTAATCGGATTTCACTCAAACTTTTGTGCTTCTTTTAAAACCAAATTTATATCAGGATGGACTTCCCCTTTAAGAAAAAAAGTCTAATTGAACCAAATACTCTATCCCTGCATTAAATATTTAGGTAACAGGATACGATTCACGTCAGGTCCTCGCACAGAGTGGCGCCTTGCCGAGGAGATCGGAAGCAATGCGTATCTAGCCACACAAGCCAGTCTCATCCAGGATGAAACTGGAAGAGGACAGTCCCCTATCTCTGGGTACGCACCTCTTGGATTACGTCTGGTCAAGATAGAGGACCTGAAGTCCAGTGATCCTAGGCTACCCGACATCCATGCTGAAGTCTATGATCAAATGAAATTGACCTTTGACCCTGATGTCAAAGGTCAATCGTGTCTTGAAGCCATCTGCTCTACGGATCATCCTTTCTTTGTGCGCCATAAAGGTAAGACTTCATAAGAATAACCAAACTATAGCTTAAAAGAGACTGATATGATATTTGTAACAATGTGTTTCTTTAATCCTGGAAGTACAACATTACAATCATAATTTACTGATTATACACTTGTTTATGGAAAACAAAATTTCTATAATGTGATCAAGGATAGGATTATTCAATTTTGACTCTTCAGTTGGATATGAATAATCTTGAAATTGTTTAGTTGGTTGACTTACATTCAAAGTAAATGATTTACTACATGCAACATCACATTCCTTAACTGGATTGCTGTCTATGTGGTATAAGTAACAAAACATGAATGGAATTAATTCCAAAGTGATTCTTTGTTTTCACTGGGGCTTCAGGGTGAATAGTATTGTTTTTTAATTTTTTGTTTGTCTGGTATTCTGCAGGTTGGTCCTCATACATACCTTGCCAGACAGTAGTAAGATATGGTATTCCTTGCTCTGAGCTTGAGAGTGGAGATGTGTGCTTACCCCCTTCTCATCCTGATGCAACCAGCTATAAGGAGTCAGATGTACTAGAAAGCTTTAAAAGGTTAGTTGATGTATGATTTAATTGAGAATGTTGGAGACTTAAATGCTTCACAAAATATTATTAAAACAAAATTTTGCCTCAAGGTCTCATTTTCAAAGAGTAGATGCGGATAGATTGACGAGTTTCAAATTTCATGGCCATTTAATCAATGTTGATTTCTTTAAAGGGATCGTTTAACAGTGTTAAATCTGAGATACACGGCCCTACATGTTATTAGTGTCTGTGATATGGTGTAATAATGAAGCCCTAAAAAAATTGCGCTTCAAAATGATCAAGAAGTGCCTCAAAAAGTAAAAATCTTTGATTGACCGGTTTTACCATACTCGTTTTCCCTAGTAGACTATAGTGTTATGAAAACCATCAGGCGAACGGTTTTCAAAATTTGTAATTCCAATCATAAATATCTTGATAATCAGACAGGCGATCAGCTTGTAAAAGTCATGGGGTTCCTGACTGACCTAAAGGTTTATGATTATCATTGCATCATGAGCTAAATCCAGAATTTTGTTTCAGAATCTGAGACAAAGTTACCGGATCCCTTTAAGGTCATTGACTCATTGCTCAATTTATATCAGTGAATTGCTCTGCTATATCATTCTTTTGTATCCTTATTCTACTCTTGAAGTATTAGAAGCAAACTGAAGTCTACATATGAAATTTAGCCATTCTAGCAGTAAAAGGTATTTTGATATTATATGTGTTTTTCTTATTTGATTTCTTGCCATTAGCTATGACCTCACTCCTTCGGACTCCGCAGCAGTTCTTGCCCTTAGCAGCATGGCCAGACACCGTAAGGATCTAGAGAATAGCCCAACACGTCAGGTTCCATTCTCTGCGGTCTCCTCTTCCTGTCAATTATCTCCTGGAGGTAGCGCCAGTGCCCCATCGTCACCTTCCAAGGGCATGAAGAAGCTCCAGTTGGTGGACCAGAAGGGGAAGAGACCCATGAATGCTTTCATGCTCTTTGCCAAGAAATTCAGGTTGGAGTACACCCAGTTGCATCCTGATAAGGACAATAGGTAACATACATTTACACATGTATCTATCATGTTTTTATATATTTTTAAAAACCCTTTACCAGCTCTGGCCCGTCTTATCAATCGCAACTATGTACATAAGAAATAGGCGACTGCAAACTTGCGATCGATTAGAGGACATGTGATTGATTTGAACTAATTGCAACTCTTTATAGGACGGGCCCTGGTCTACCAATTGAACAAACAGGGCGTTGTCGCAGTTGACTTTTGTCACATGTATAGTATTATATACCAGTACTTCAAATAATATGACTGTTCAGTGTTTCGATCCATGGTGAATAAAGAATTTAGGTCTGGAGGCTGATGGCAACCTTCCTCCATGCTAAGTAAGTAGTTGTTTTTAGAGTAACTAGCCATTAGGGAGGTAGTTGTCTGGAAGAATTCTGCTTTGGTGTAGTTGTGTAGGGTTAATTAGATGGTAGTTGTCTTAATGAGGGGGTAGTTATCCTGAAGTAATAGCCTTTGTATAATTGTCACAATACAGAGGATACAAATGGGTACCCTTATTTTAGAGTCTATGCACATAGCATTCATTGGATAACCTATGAAAGTACAATGACAACTGTAATCCCTATCTTGACGTTATTTTCTCTGATTACTTCCCATCTCAGAGCCATCAGCGTCATCCTTGGTACCAAGTGGAAGAAGATGAAGCTAGAGGAGAGGAAAGCGTACTCTCAGGAGGCCAAGTATCTTGCTGATGAACACAAGAAGATTCATCCTGACTGCTGGAAGAGAAAACGAGCACACTCTACAAGCTCTGTGGTAAGTAATCACAAGTTCTTCTTTTCTTTCCTGAAGAAAGCAACTACATTACTGTACTTCGTCATAATTTGCCTGAATTTGAAAGTATCATGATTAATCTTGTTCTTATTTTGATATTATTTTAGTTCATGAATAAAAAGTTAGCTGCAATTTTGTTGTTTTATTATTGTAAAGTGCATTGATATTTTCTCCGAAGATGAAATGCGCTATTGAAGCCTAGGTTATTATTATTATGGTTTGCTAAAATGAATGTACTTGTCCATATAGCAAGACCTGTCATTCAATCCAAATTTATAAATAGGAATTTTAAAACTTGGAAATGAGCATGGGTCTTACTTAGTACTTTGATTTTAAAAAGATATGTTACAATATATAATTAGGTTTTCTGAAGAAAGCAAATGACAGTGTAATGTTTATTGCATTTTCAATAGTAGGTTACATGATGCAACTTATTGGTTGAGATTTCAATGTAATTAATAATTTTGTCTTTTAACCATATATATGTAGTTGAGCCAGTAAACTCGAATTTGGGTTAAAACCCATAATTTTGACTAACTTTTTAGATTAGTGTTAAATTCATTTCAGACCAAACTCTTAGAACACTGTTTTTTTCTCTCTATCTTTCCATCAGCATTCTTGACGAAGCTCCTATGCTGCAACCCAGCCATTGGTGCCTATTACTGCAGCTGATTGATGGTTGACTATTTCAGCAATCTCTCAGGATTATCACCTTTATAAATGGAGTCAAACTCATAGGAATATTTATTGATGGACAATTATATCCTGTGAATATTTGGGGCTTAAAGCTCCAACAAAGATAAAGCTATATATATATATATATATATAACATCACTCAAGGGAGGCAAGAAAAGTGGTCTTTATGAGCAGGTGGCCTTTATGTAAAGATTTCAACACTGTTCAAGGTTTGAAAAAAAATGGTCTTTATCAATCTTTTTTAGATTGCTGGTCTTTTTATACAAGTTTCAAACAGGGGGAAAAAAACGATGAGAAGATATTCTGCTCAAAGGTATTAAACTGTGTTTATTAGGCCAGTGGTCTTTCTGTACAGGTGTTCACTAAGGCAAGTGCCACTGTTTCGTCTCTTTGTCTTTGAGTAGATGGATGAGCATCAGTCCCTGAACTTATTGTAATTTATGAGAAGATGATTCAGGAAATATCTCCTCCATGGATGATGCTTGCAGAGTGCTTCTTGTATTCACCTTGTGTGCAAAGCCAGCAAAGGGTATGGTTAATCAGCATTTTTATAAGCATGGTTGTACCTACATACTTGTATGTATATAATGTTAATGGATGTGTGGTGATGTTTTTTAATGAAAGGCTGAAATATATTTCAGGAATCTCTTTGTAATACAAAGAATTCACAGTTGGTAATTCTAAAGGAACTGAAATATGTTAACAGGTTTATGTTATTAGATTCATGGGTGATACTTTCAAGATGCAGTCTTGAATATTAAGTTGTATGTGCTCACCAAAAATGGCAAGGTTCACAGTGTTTTACATTGAATGAAATCTTTGTGAAACATTTTGAAGGTACAGATTTCCAAAACAACATAACAATAAGAAAGAATAGAATGGTATATAGAACATTATATATGTATCTTGCTACAAAGCTGAGGTGAGTTAAATCCATTGACTGAATGTGGTACTTGAAATAATTAATGAATTAAGCATCGTAAATTCCTCCTGAATAAAGACATATTCTTCCAGTACCGTACCATTCAAAAGCATAGTTGATGGGAATATGCATGAAGTGTTTGTTTATTCACCTAGCATTCAAAGATTATGGTAAATCAGCATTTGTATAAGCGTCTGTAGAGGTGTCGTGGTCTAGTGGATACGTCGCTTGTCTGTGGATCACATGGTTTCGCAGTTTGAGTCCCGCCGTGGCACTAATGTCCTTTGGCAAGACATTTATCTACATTTTGTCATTCTCCACCCAGGTGTTAAATGGGTACCCGGTAGGATGCAAACGATAATTGGGTTGGATTGGCATTGTGCGCTAGTAAAATGGCGCCTGGGTGGAATACTCCCCAGGGAGTGGAACGTGTGCACTATCATGTGTGGATAAGCAATTGAATAATAATGATTGCAGTGTAAAACGATTAGAAACGTAGTATAAGCGTTTTACAAATGTTACTATTATAAGTATACAATAATCAGTGTTTTATGCAGTGAAAGTTTTAAATCTAAGTACCAGAAGTCATGTCAACACCACTGCAGGTAGCTCTAATGGTGCGATACAGATTTTTCCAGTAAGTACATGTATATGCAACTATCTTGTAATTGCCTTCCCACATGGTACCGTCTCTTGATCTGCATTCATATAACTTCATTGTGCTTCAAGGTATAAGTTAACCCATCACCTCATAGCATTCATTAGAATTACCTCTGTGTTCCTCATAAATCTTATTGGTGCCATTTTTACATGAGTGCTAAGAATATTAAGTGTAAGCCATAGGTAAGAAAGAAACCAAGGACCCTACAGGTCAATTTCGGTTTGGATGAAAGAGTCTTTCTGGGTTTGGAAGGGTCACTCTAGATAAGTTTTGAAAGAGATAATCTTGCCAATACTAGTGCCACTTTTTTGTGATTAATGCGCTGTTCAAGGTAAAGACCAGTTTTGGAAACGCCCCCATTTCAAAAAATGAAATGGAAGCTCTTATTACCAATCATGTGATAGAATATGTTTTGACTAATACGTGATGATACAAATTTTGCCGGGAAACCGCCTACTTCTTGATATATTTGGTAAATTAATATATCTATCTGGACCGGATAGATATCGCGATCGCGTATATAGTCCCATATACATCTTTCTGTGTACAGTGCTTGTAACTTTATCAAGACTGGGCCAAATTTCTTATCATTTTGATGATTCCAGAACCTTGCAGTACACACCAATACTTATATGCTAGAGGATCAACCTTTTCTGATCGATTCTACGTTTCTTTCACAATGCAATCGCATGACCAGAACTGGTCTATACCTTTAATACTTTTTTATTTTGTCAAATTTGAGGCACTTAGTTTATAGTAACACTTGTGTTTTGTTCATGTTTTTTTTCATACATGTTTTACATATCACTCCCCTTAGTAAAGATAATACCTTCAGCATTACCCCTCAATTCAGAAAACTGTCATTTTGAAGTTACTGCATTAATATTAACAATTCAGTTGTCATCATTTATCTTTTGGTTCTTGACTGTGACTGTATTTCGTTATTATAAATTTGAAGGCAATGTGTATTTTTATACCAATAACCCCTACATAAAAAATAACATAGGAAAGAAATTCCTTTGTTTCTTAGCCATTAGCATCAACTAAGGCAGTAGGAATATGTTTAAGCTTTTGTTGAAGTTGTGCATACCTAGAATTTAGGACCTGAAATACTGTCATGCCAACATTTTCTTTTACCTTTAATATTTGAAGGTTTCAACGTTGAGTCTAGGTGAAAAGCAAGTGAATTTGGATGTTTTGTTTTTTATTACATGATACTTTATAATTGAATAGAAAGAATTAGAGTAAAATGTATTCTAATATATAATATAAGACTATAAATGTAGATAAATTGATATGTCCAATTATATCACTAGAACTATTTATCTAATGTATGTTGTGTGTGAAACCTATGAACAGATTAGTACACTTTTGATTTTAATCAATTTTCGAAATTAATATACAGGTGTATTGCAAGATATTTCAGGACTTCTATGTGTCAAAAAGGAAGGACCGGATAGTTTAATGTGTGATACCTGCTGTATTTGTATACCATTGTGTTTATGCTAGAATAGCCGAAAGTTAAACTATTTTTGAGACTACATGATTGAGAATGTAAGTTTATTTTGATAGAGGTATCAATTCAATAGCTTCCATTAAAAAAAATAGTCACCTCCTACATAAAACATAACATAAGAAAGAAATTAGCTTGTTTCTTAGCTATTAGCATCAACTAAGGCAGTAGGAAGTATGCTTAAAGATAAAGACCAGTTTTGGTCATGCGATTGCATTGTGAAAGAAACGTTGTGGAATCGATCAGAAAAGGTTGATCATCTGGCATATAAGTATTGGTGCGAACTGCAAGGTTCTGGAATCATCAAAATGATAAGAAATTTGGCCCAGTCTTGGTAAAGTTACAAGCACTGTACACAGAAAGATGTATATGGGACTACGCGACCACGTGCGCGATATCTATTTGGTCCCAATAGATATAATAATTTACCAAATATATCAATTCGTAGGCGGTTTCCCGACTTTCCCGGCAAAATTTGTATCATCACGAATTAGTCAAAACATATTCTTTCACATGATTGGTAATGAGAGCTTCCATTTCATTTTTTTGAGAGAGGGGCGTTTCCAAAACTGGTCTTTACCTTTAAGCTTTTGTTGAAGTTGTATATACCAGTAATTGGTATGTTGTTAAAACCTTTGGATAGCAGATTATACAGCTTCATGGGCAGTATTTAAAAAGGATTGATGTTGTGTTTTTAGAGTGATTGGTGTAACATGATAAGACGTTTTACTGCGATTTATTTTTCAATGTCATGTAAGTCGGTCAGAAACCCTGGTGCTTGGTCCCTGACACACTTAAAACACAAGATAGAAGTTTGCACTTTATATGGTTTTTCAAATGAATGCAGTTAATATAAACATAATTATAACTAAAAAATAGGGTGGCATGTATATTTATTTACAATATATAAAGCCTGAATATATTTGATCAGGATTCATTTTAGTTTCACATGCCCTCGGACTGTCGCTTTCATACAGGGGATAAATGTTTTGAAAATATGTCATCTTGTAAATATATTTGAAAACAATATCAGCAGTAAAAACAGTAGGCTATACTCTCTATATTTCAATATTCCTCTACTATGACGAATAACATTTTTATTGTAAAAATAATCAACAAACTTTTTCCTTCGAAAGTTTGAAGCTTCAGTTACTATCTAAATCAAAGCACACACACACACAAACAAAAAGAAACAAAGAAATAGCCGTTTGTGTAATGATTGCACACTGCGATGATGTATTTTATCTCAGTAAATGTTTGTTGTTGTCATGGAGTGTATTGACCTTTCGAAGTAAAACATACCGGGGTGCGTTTTTGTATAGAAATATATGTTATCATGTTGTCTGTTTTTCAAAGAACGTTTTTACTATATTCTGTTGATGAAAAATTTATAAAGAGTTTTTATATATTGTGTACATTAAACATTTGTCGTGAGTTTGTCATGAGCATGGAAATAAAATCTTATTGCATAGCAACTGAAAACATTTACAGATACATTGTATCATGATTAACATGCTATTTTCGTGAATCTTGTACATTACTTTACTTTTATGACAGATAGCTTTGTAGTGTCTATAAAATTGTTTATGTACATCCATAACATTGGATTGACTTGTGTTGATTTCAATTTTAATCACGCATTAATGAAATGAGGTCACAAATACGCTTTCTCAAACTTTATAGCCATATTATATCTACATGCAATATGCTTTTGTAGCAGACACTAATAGTTAACGGTTGTAATGTATTCATATACGATCTCCTTTTATACAGGATTAAAAAAAAGAAATCACCATTTATAATTCAAATAGTAGTATTCATATCAATTACAATGATGATGAATTACATATAAGCAATGTGATGGCATCACTGGAAGATTTGTATTCGAAGGGTGGATGGGATGTCGGACCAACTTTGCTGTCGAGTTCAAATATGATTTTTCAAAGAAGGGAAAACGGGGAACAGGTCCTTAGATCATGAATTTAACTCACAATGATAAAATTTATACAAGCTAACATACAAACAAACATAAACATGCAAGGTATACAAACTGCAACATTATAAATTGTCAAGTGGGGCAGTTTTCACCGCCCAATATGAATATTTACAGATATTTTATTCGACACATTTGATATTCTGTCGGCAAATGTGAGGCTATGATCACCGTTCAATTTGTAGACCCCCAGCTATGCCCCTGCCCAGGATTGCCCCCTTGCAACCCACACTAATCGATGTAAAGCGTCTGCCTCGTGCCTACCGTCATCAATGTTGCTTCCGTTGCCTAGTACACTCCAACATCATCTGGGAACTTCGACACCTGCTTCAGTCCGGTGTCACCATGGCAACCAGGCACAAACGACTCTCAGTGCAAAGAAGTTAGATTGGAAGGCACGGAGTGGGTGCTTCATCACTTCTTATCGCTTAAAATACTTGAGCAATCTCTATTGACATGGCAACGCACATGTATTATGACCTTCCAATACATGCTTTACATAAGGTTACTGCTTTTTATATCCTTAAAAATGGATGATGTAATGAATAAATAGAAACCTAGCTCTATTGTATATAGGGAGACTGTTTTAATGCCATAAATTATAGCCAGAGTCTTTGGGCTAAAATAGTTTCAAACTCGTGAATTAAGCTTTCTTTTCGATCATTATTTCCCCGGCCTGTCTTTTGCGAATGAGGAAGGTGAGGGGGAAGGGCGTGGCTTGCATCAATATAAATACATATTTTGATATATCATATAACTATTTCAAGATGTTAGGCGAAAATATGGCAGCTCTGCCTACTAGAATTAAAATGATCACCATTTTAATGTAAAATAATGTTCTTAAAATTTGCCTCAAATGAAAATAACGCACGAATGTGACTAAAAAGTTATCAGATGAAGCTTTAAAAATGGGAATTGCTGGGATGGAATCGAATAAGCTATTGAGTCATGTATATATCTCGTAATTTGCGTTGTAAAGAAGATGAAAGTGAATACTGGACAGGCTTGACTTGTGGGTCGAGTAATACTTGTCTTTTAATCCTATGATATTATGTATAAACTCCCGTCTATGTTATGATGTAAAACAGAATTTAACTAACAAACCCATTTCAGCTTCAACAGCTCATTTCATTTCAGTTTATTAGTTCTCACTTTCATTGCCCTTGTATATTTTGGGTCAACATGAAACATATGGTGCCTTCCCATCCATATACATACAGACATGTCTCTTTTGGATTAGCTTTTCCTTCAGGCGAATCAAAATCGTTAAACTCGACAATTTCATGTTGACTCGTTGACAGCGTGTCCCACATAAATGGGAGGATAAAGTGCACTCTCACGAATTGTAAATTTACGCCAATCAAGAAGTCGTAAGCGTACGTTCGAGTAAAAAACGTGCAGGTGTTTTGAGGTGATAATACCCTTTTACTGTGCAACGGATTTGTGTTTGGTGCACTGCCTTGCTAGGTATCCGCATTGCTTGTTTAGGGTCATCCGTTTCTACGGAGATATTGGATTTTGGGCTGGCTCTTTTATCACTAATCATGACAGCTACTCATTTTCGATTAAACCAAACTAAGCTAAATTGGCATCAACTTGTAGGTACATCACTTATCGCATCAAAACAGCGCCGCGAATCTGACTCTGTTTTAATGAAACCTCGATAGAAATAAGTGATTCTGTAGTTTTGTCGTGTTCTTCTTTCTACTGAGATTTTAAATGGAATATACAGAGTATCACTGAGGAGATATTTGATCACAGTATTGAATGAACTGCTATGATTTTAATGAAATGAAATGAGAAAGAATTTCATTTTAGGGTGACGACCATTTGTAAAAATGGAGGAGACGGTGACAAATGCAGATCATGAGCAGGCAACATTTTTGAAGAATACGACATTAGTCGAAATCAAGGTAAGTACTTGGTACATAGTTCTTTTCTCTGATAAGTACGTCTATAGAAAGAACCTTGATACATTGGAAATAGTGGCTTGAATTTAAAACCAATATGAAATACACTTTATTCGGATAGTTGTTCTTGAAAAACAAAAACAGAAATAGAGATATTTGTTTGTTTATTTGCAGTTCTGCTGTTTACCTTTACGTGATTTCTGAACTGGTATGTCCTAAGTTGATTGTCTACTGTATATAATTTCATATTTAATGTTTTCGTACGGAATAAATGTTTTGTAAGGTTAATATGAGGAACCTTCATGTTACTTTTTGATATTATCTTCAGAGACTAGTTCTAGAAACGTCTAGAAAGAAAGATATTGAATGCTGGGACAATGGATATAATGATAAACGCAATGAAAAAAAAATCAGAATATATTGTATATATATATTTGTATTGTATTTATGATATATATTAATACAATCATACTGTATATACATTTCAATTATTAAACTAATGAAAATGAATTGAACAGAATTGTGCATGTTAAGAATCTTCATCCTGTAACTGAGGAAGGTCCTCTTTTCTTTTTCGACCCATTTAACAGATGATGTACACATAATGACCGCAAACTAATTCTTGCGAAATGTACCATATTCTTTGCAGAGCTATAACGAAATACAATAACACACAAGGACATAATATTTTCTCGAAAAACACGACTAACTATAGAAGGATAAACAATTTTTATTTCGATATCAGAACTTTACATTACCCTAAAATATTGAATTATTACAAGGATTCCGCAGTAATTCCTTATCTTTATTATGACTCCAATAAGGCCTTTTCTTTGAAATCCACGGGGCAAAAATTCGACAGGAAAACAACAAAAACAAACGAGCAGCAATAACAACATACAACAACAAAACATCCAACAACAAAGGAAATGATGAGTTAGGGAACTTCTTTTCAATTATCATCTTTATTGGTAGGCCTAGTACTATGACTATTATCATTGTGATCGCTTGTTGTTTTTGTTGTTGTTTATTACTATTATTATTATCATTATTATCATTATTATCATTATTATTATTATTATCATCATTATTATTATTATTAGTAGTAGTAGTAGTAGTAAAACTGGTAGTAGTAGAACACGTAATACACGTAGTAGTACTAGCAGCATCAGCAGCAGTAGTAGTAGTAGGCCTATATAGTAGTAGTAATAGTAGTAGAAGTAGTAGCAGTAGCAGTAGCAGCAACAACAGCATCAGCACCATCATACTTATTATCATCACAGATGCATTCATGGAGCGCAGAGCAAACATGTACATGGCTTTAATACACAGTAGTGAGGGAAACTGATGGAAACGAAGACAAAATACAGGACGACCGAGCTCCAAATTAGAACACCTGCTCCAGGAAATAGAGTTCCAATTCTTTATGGATTATAATCTTATATAAGCATTGATATCCATGCATTCAATCATTTAGACTTCATTGGCACTGAACAGGCTATAGGACGAATGAAGAGATGGGGTGGTAGGAGGTAATTATGTTGAGAGAGAGAGAAAGGGAAAGGGGGTGATAACGGAAAGAGGGGGAGAGAGAATGAGAGAGAGAGAGAGAGAGAGGAAGAGGAAGAGAGAGAGAGAGAGAGAGAGAGAGAGAGAGAGAGAGAGATAGAGAGAGGGGGAGAGAGAAAGAGAAAGAGAGAGTGGAATAATTATAAAGGAGAGAGCAATTATAATAGCCTTTTTAATAGCTCGTGATATAATTTGTGGATAATCTGCCCAATATTTTCTTATCAAACATTGCAAACATTGTTGATGGTTCCTGATTTAGTCAGGAAATTCTTCAACATTATTATGGAAAACCAATGTGATCGAATATTTCAGTTAGATTTTCAGATTTTTTTTAGATTTCGAAAGATTCCTCACTTAATTAGCAAGAAATCGACGACTAGGCCCCATTTCCGAGATAATCCATTTACAATATACGGCCAACTCTGGGCTAAAGAAGATAAATATGAAACTTATTGTTTCACGGTGTGCATAATTATATACACAATAAATATCATTCAAAATGTTACCTCACGGATAAAGACTGAAACTTCGTCAGCCAAATTTTATTAGCTGAAGACTCTGCAATAGATAGAGTTAGAGCCCCTTAATACAGACACGGAATCGGACTCTATATACTGTAGATTGTCACCCTGCAGCGCCACCCACTGTTGCCGCAAGCATGGCGATAATATAGCCTCGTTTGTACTTTTTCCTGATCTTCTTCTTCTTCTTCTTCTTCTTCTTCTTCTTCTTCTTCTTCTTCTTCTTCTTCTTCTTCTTCTCTACTACTACTACTACTACTACTACTACTACTACTACTACTACTACTACTACTACTACTACTATACTACTACTACTACTACTACTACTACTACTACTACTACTACTTCTTCTTCTTCTGCTACTACTACTTCTACTGCTACTACTACTACCACTACTGATGCTGCTGTTTGTAATACTGCTACTACTACTACTACTGCTATTACTACTATAACTACTACTACTACTACTACTACTACTACTACTACTACTACTACTACTACTACCACTACTTCTTCTACTACTATTGATACCATAATACAAATTTAACTTTGACAATATTAACTCTATGACAGAATCCAATTATATCCTCATGATTTGTAGATACAATACAATACAATACAATACAATACAGGAGGAAAGAAAGAAGTGTGAGAAATATAGCGTTGCCCAGACAAAGAGAGGAGAGAGCCTCAGCAAGAGAGGAGAAGAGCGAGTGAGTAAGAGAGAAAGAGAAAGAGTAAGAGAGAAAGAGAAAGAGAGAGAGAGAGAGAGAGAGAGAGAGAGAGAGGGGAGAGAGAGAGAGAGAGAGAGAGAGAGAGAGATGTGAAGAGGATAATTAAGAGGAGAATAACATTGAATGCACACAACTATTCGTACTACGAGAATGCTAAATAATACAGAATAGCGTCGATATAATACGCCCTTAATAATCTTGGCCATTAATGGCGACCATACAGGTGCACACCCCTAGATAATTGGCCTACATGCCTTTGTTGCTACACTCAGAATGCTCGTTAGTATGTATGCTGTTTGCTCACTTATTGATTAACATTTGCATTTATAAAAACAAACAAACAAACAACACATTGCTAGCAGAAGCAGGGTTAAGACATCGACTATCTTGTCTATTCTATTCTATTTATTGCTTGAAATCACTCAGAACCAACCAATGCTGTAAACAGTTGAACTCGATTTTAAAGTACCTGTACATTAATTGCGCTAATAGTATATTCATTTACCTTTGGTAGCCTATTTTGCAATATTCGAAGCTTTGATAAAGCCCTTATTTTGGAAAAATACAAATTGAGTTATCTTTCATTCTCATTTCCCGAGGAAGTGGCATTTCAAGATGATTCGCAGGATTTATAATGGCGCCATATTTCTGTTAATAGCATTCAAACGAGCAGGATCCCTCAAACGTCAAATTAGCCAGTCTTGACATTGCGAAAAGGAAGAGTTTCGGAAATGATTTTAAAGTGCTCTAGACTGTCAATATTTCCATCTTCTGACACACACACACAAAAATCAGTCATCGGTCTAAATTTTATCAGCATGGCAATGAGGTGTCTCAAAATTGTGTCATTAGGTCAATGTCGTTATGTTCTGCAGCGTCCAATACTCTGCAACACCAAGGAGATACCAAGGCCCATTTAGTAATATTTTTCATCAATAACAAGTTCAAATAATAATTAAAGCTACTGAATTGCATTTGGTAGGCTGTGAGCAGATTTGTTACAGAAATTTAGCACTTGTCATTTTACACCAAGTTTTATGAAACCGGGCTCTTGTCTGATCCTTCCTTGGCAACACTAACAGCCTGATCGATTTGTGGAAAACAAAATATTCTGACATATACCACACTCTCAATTACTGTTATCATGCTAAATGGTGACAAGTCTCTGGGACATTTGATTTATTGGACAAACAATGACCTGAAGGAGTTCGGATGTAACCGAACGTGCACCTAGTTGATGTTTCTGTGTATTCGTCCCTCCATGATGACATCGCATAGTGCTATACGACCCAGTTCTGTAATGATTTTACAAAGACGTAATACATGATGTTCAAAATAAATATGCTTGTTGGCATCATCATCATCATTATCATTATTATTATTATTAATATTATTATTATTATTATGATTATTGTTGTTGGTATTTTTATCGTTATCACTTTTATCATTAATAATTGTATTATTATCATCATCATTATTTACTATTACTTATCAGTGCATAAAAACTGACTAGGATCACAGGCTGAAGGGGTCAGTTTACAACTAGAATAATACAATATTTATACAAAGGGATGTTAACAATAATATCATAACGGTAATATTATGTCGGCCATGCAAAGAGTGGATATTAACAACTATGCCACCATTGGAATAGTAGTTAAATAAATTATTGTTATTTTTGCGTCATACTTTTTAAAAATCTCTGGCTTATCAACACGAACAAGCAAAAGCGTTAACATGTATACGTATACCTGTATAAACAAAAAAAAGATGATTGTGTAGTACTTTTATTGAACTTTATTGTCCGAATAATCGTCTTTCTAATGTTTCTTCATAGACGCGAATAAGTGGACATTAACTTATAGATATCATAATCATCACCATCCCGTAAGTCCCCTCTATAAATGGGGGTTGGGTCTTCTCGTTACCGCTCTCCACTCTCATCGTAAATTTCCCTACCATCTATATATATCCACCTCTTCCAGGGACCTCCTTTCTTTTCCCTTCCTTTCTCCCTTTTCTCTGCACTCCATCTTGTCGGTTCATCTTCATCTTTCTTCTTCACGTGTTCATACTATCTCATAATTATCACACACACGCACCCTCTCACACATACATACATACATTATATAATAATTATGATAATTAACTTCATAACAAAGTGAAAGGTCCGTATACGTATTATCTTGACACTCTGTTAGATGTCGCTTTAAAATCAACCTGTGAATTCACCTTCACGATTGCATCGTGACAAAACATTTCACCCATACTAATGAGTTCTGTTTGTCGTATTGCCTCATAATTTTTTTTTTAAATTTATCATTAGGCAACACTCAAGACGAAGGATTCTCTTCAGAGCGTTCAATTCGATCAATGCGCATGCGTGAATGAGGATGCGATTCGCGAGTTAGTGGCGATACTCAACCCGCGATTAAAAAGCCTGTGTGTCGTCTGCATACCAGATTTTACAAACAACGCTGTGGCGATCTTATCAGAGCGATGCCATGATTTAGAGTATGTACGGTTCGACTCGTGCCCCCGTCTTGATCGCTCTGCCTTAGAGCTGCTGGGAACCAACTGTAAGAGTCTGAAGTCGGTGACCTTTTCAAGGGGAGATGGCGTGGAATGGAAGTTAGTGGATTCTGCGTTAGATGCCCTATCCAAAAACTGCAAGGCTCCTCTGGAAGTGGTCAGTTTTGTACGCTTCACACGCCTCACCGATAATGGACTTCGAAGTTTAAGCAAACAATATAGTGATAGTTTGAACAAGGTGGATTTCAGCGCATGTGAAGCCATAAGCGATGATGGACTTTACGCCTTGGCAGGTACTTGCACCAAACTGAAGCATCTTGCCTTAAACAGGACTAGTATTTCGGATAAAGGGCTTGCCTATCTGGCGGAGAAGCGACGAGATCTCCTGGAATTGGAAGTAGGTAACTGCATTCGGGTGACAGACGCTGGGATCCGAAGCCTCGCTCGCTTCTGTCACTCGCTTGAATCTATTAGCGTCGAGCACTGTATCCAGATCACCGACGAGGCCTTGAATGCACTGTCGGAAGGTTGCTTCCAACTCGAACGGCTCAACTTCAGTCAGACCGGTCTGACATGCGTGCCCAGTACTATCCTCAGCCTCGGCAGACTCAAAAACTTGCAGGTCCATATGTGCAAAGAGCTGAGCTCACCTCCACAAGAGATCATCGAACGGGAAGTCGATGGCTTGGTGGAATACTTTTGTGAGAGGAGCCTTGGCTTCAGGCTTCGGTTGATGGTGTTTGGACCTAGTGGCGGCGGTAAGACCAGTTTTGTCAAATCCATCTGCTCAGGGGTAGCAGAGAAAGCAAACACACCTACTGATGGACTGGACGTGACATGCTGGTGGCCTTTCAGGGGAACCAAGAACGGTAGGTTAACTTTAATATTATTTGTCTAACTTGGAATAATATATATTGACTTACTTAAACAAGCAAAACAATGCTTAGTCTACTCCTCCTACAAAAGTCTACTTGATAAACAAGTAAGTTTATCAAATAAAATTTAAATATTTTGATGTTTGTATAACTATTATGCTCCTACCACTCTCCCATTATAGATGCCAATGACGAAAATAATTTATAAAAGTCACTATGAAGCAACGATGATAAAAAAAGTCTCTGAGAGGGCAAGCAATGTAAACTTAAAAAACCCACATAACAAAAGAGATCGTTAAAACACTCAATTTTCAATACATGTCAGACATCAACAAGTTTTTAAAAATCACATTAAATTGATGAATGCATCACCAAAGATTATAATCTTGAGTGGTGATTATTAATATTTTGCAACATTATCTGGCCATCAATATGATGTTAACTCACGAAAATTCAGCTGCTTTAAATTTGTGAGATTTCGAAACCAAATACAATTTTCTATTTGCGTAAAAATAACAGGTGGATGGTATTGCAATCAGATCTTGAATGATTGAGTGCTCTGTTTGTCCGTCTGTGTGTAATGGTTTATCGTGCGTAGATATGAAAACACTGTATTATTTTTAGGAATGTTCAGATATAGCTCGGCGAATTGCTATTCATGGCTCATTTCAGACGCCAGATATTACAGTAAAATACGGGAGATAGGCGCCAGCTTTAAGTATGACTCATAAGGAGGTTTATTCTATTCAATCTCGTTTAATTGTGGAATAATTATCTCGGCTCTCTTGCAGCAGTATGCCGAGTCCTCTTCATGATAGTCTCGAATAAATACATTCACACAAACGCACGCACTAAAAGATGCTTAGGTAAAATCGGGAAAGGGATTAATACAATGAGTAAGACGTAGAAGAAGAGGGAGGAAAAGGAGGAAAAGAAGGAGAAGAAGATGAAGAAGAAGGAGGAGCAGGAGGAGGAGAAGAAGAAGAAGAATAAGAAAAAGAAGAGAAGAGGAAGAAAAACAAAACAAAAAGAAGAAGAAAAAAAAAGAGGAGAAAGAACTGGTATAGCGAGATTGGTAGCATTATAGTTATATCAGCAATAACCTCGGTAGACCTATATACTGCTTTGTTGCACCCAGAATAGGTTATTAGGATACGGGCCCATTCTGTTTTTTTTTCTTCTTCTTCTTCTTTAGAATAATTCTGGGTCCTTAAGTTTCAGGAAGCGCTATTGCCTGTCGGAATATCTCAACATAGAAAAGAAAATTACGATTCAACGCTGTATTCGATATCTTCTAAGATCTATATATTATGTTCAATTTCCCCTAACCCGCTGAATAAAGTGGACTTTGAACATAGAGGAAGACCATTCACAGCATGGCAACAGCACCTGTTTGCAACATTCCTGTGTAGTTTGTATCGTAGTCTACAAGGAAAATGACTTGCAAAATATTGATTCGTAGGAAAAATTTATCATGTGAAAACTAAAGTAATAAGTTGAGGAACAAACTTCCTGTGTACTCCTGTCTTGGCATGCTATCTCGTGCAAAATTACGAGGCAACGCGAAAAGGCAATACATCTCTCACAAGATTCAGTTAAGAAACACAGAAAAGGACAATTTGTGCCATATTATGTGACATTCGATTGTCTGGAGCAGGGGCAATGTCTTGGATGAAAATAGATGCCGCTTTGAAAACTATTATTTCAATTGAACATTTAAAAACTCATGATATGTTTGGACATGCATGAAGCAAATGTGTCAGTTATGTCGAATCAAAGAGATCATGATAGACGGTTGACAAAAAGTCATATTCCATTTACATGAGGTAGAGAAAATAGATTTAGGAGTGTTCACGTTGGAATGCTCTGTAGGTGGAAATTTAACTAAAAATAAGAGATTTAAATATAAAATAGACCTCTGTTTATACGATTGTATATTGAAACTAACTTTATAGAAATAATGATTGATCGTGTAGCTAATGAGAACAAGACTGTATATTTTAAGGTTTCAAGCGATCTAAATGATATCAAATGACAACATCACTCAGCCTCGTTCAATGTCTCAATGAAAAAAAAACTTCACATAAACTGACATGCGCATTGGTCCAAGGGATAAAACGATTTTACTTATATTCTAACAATGACATGATACCATTTATTATGAGTTTACACCATAACTTTGAGAAGAAAAAAACAAACGAGTTTTATTTCGTTTGTATTTTTCACACAGATCTGTGTAAATACACCTTTTCTTTTGATCTAATGCAGATTCCTTGTTTAACCACAAACTAACGGCTGGTGAGAGAAGTCTAGCAGTGGAAATCTGGGATCTGTCTGGACGGCCGGTAAGACTAATTAATATCATTTTTCTTCTCTATTTTATGACTTTAACCTTCTTTCTGGGCGTACTTCCCAATGTTCCTCAAAGCATGGAAGGTCCATGCTCAAAGTAACCAATTATTAATGTAAAACACGATTGCAAGAAAAAAAAATAAAAAAAATAAACTCAGGGGCAATTTTAATAACCCTTTGTATATCCCATAGAAATCATGTTGGGATTACGTAATAAGACATTGCACATTTTAAAAGGTGACGGACTTGGCTATTGAGATTGACTAGAGTTGATTTTTCGAAAGTAGTTACGATCGAGTTCCAGGGGGAAAAACGAAGAAGCTTTAAGTTGCACGATTCAGTTCTCAAATATATAGTTTGACAATCATTTTTAAGTGTTTATGATCATATTCTCTCTTCTATATCTGAACGTTTTAACATTTAAGCCTTTAAAGGGATAGTCCACCCTGATAATAAGCTGGTCATCTTGGTGTTAATAAATTCAGAAAATCAGAAACAAATCAGTGAACGTTTGAGCAATATCCGATTAAAAGTAGGAAATTTATGAATTTTTAAAGTTGTCTTCAGTGAAACACAAATTGGCAACTGTGTGACGTATCTTGCGAGATCTTCTCTTAATTGGTCTGAACAGAAATTTCGTAAACTTTCATTTTCATAGATATTGATGGCGGAAAAGATTTGTTTCATACAGGGTTTTATTGAAATATATTTGCAATAATTATATTTAAATTTTGATTGAACATTGTCTTTAGGGGGAAAAAAAAAAAAAAAAAAAAATCAGATTTCATTTTTTTAATTTTAGTACAGAGCAACTGGGATGGAACCTGGCAAAATATGTCACAGACTTGCAAATTTGTGATTGATTGATCTTAAATTAAATCTTTTCGAATTTTCTTATTTTTAATTGGATTTTGCTCAAACTCTCACTGGCCTGTTCCTCTCATTTTTCTGCTTCTATTTCAACCAACTTGATATCAGGATGGACTTTTCCTTTAAGAATCCCGATTTTCTACTTCCTTCATTAAATAAGACGTAGAGGTATGCCTTTTCAAATCTGGCTGAATATGACTATGTTACGCCCTTCACTTTCATTACGCTCACTTTTGCTGATTTAAAAAGTATTTTCAAATGTATCATGATCATTACGATTTATTGTATTGTATTTTTCATAGAGTATAATGGGAAGTGTTTCCTGAACAAGAATTGATTAAAATATAATACCATTATTTTAATTTGTGCTGGTAGGCCCAAATATAAATATCAATAATTTTGACAGTTTAAAACATACTTTGATGAAGTGATATATATATATATGAATAACCGGTCGAAGAGCATTTTTCATTTTAAAATGGTACAGCTTTTCATCATCCTGAGAGGTCGTTAACACTAAGTTTTATTACTCCGAAGGTTTTATGGTTATGCTTAATAGCATTAGCAATCCTAGCAACAAACCCCTCAGAATGCTCCGACTAAACCTTATGTTATTGATTGTTGCGGTGATAGTGATGAATGTGCGGAATATTCATCACGCTCTCTCTAATAATTATTACGAGCACACTGCCATCAGATAAAATTAAACAATACACATTAGTCACGTGCCTCTTTACATTTCTAGGAGCATTAATGCTCTGGCATTAAAGGGACTTGGTAACATTGTTCAGATGAGAGAAAATAGTGCTAAGGTAGTGACTTCAATGCTAGATGTACAATTAAAGATAATCTAAAAAGTTTTAGTGAAAACAGACCATTATTAATGATAATAATTGGGAAAAAATTGATCTAATTCTCCCTATATTATTACAATTTAATTACATTTTAGGTGAATGTAAATCGTCACAAAGCAATGAATTGGCTCTATATACCACTCCAGACATACAAGTGTTGACAGATTTCAAAAAGCCTGTCTTATGTCTTTTTTTCATGGAAAAACGGTTGGGAAAATTCAAAAATGGTTGGAAGAATTTACTGTTAGAGGGTGTCGCACAGTGACGCCTTCAAAGAAAACCATAAATATATTTGGGGTTTGAGAATTTTTTTCAGGATTTTTTGCATGTTAGAGGGTTAGTACAGTAGAAGGAATATAATAAGTAATATTTCATACAAAAAATTACGCATTTTTTTCATAAACCTTCAACAATGTTACCTAGTCACTTTAAAGGCCTATATTTACTTTGATTCACTAGAAGAATGTCACGAAATTTTGTTGTGAAAACCAGTATTTCCATATTTAGTACTTGGTCTTCTTCATCGATGACTTTTATACAAACACATGGTTTACATCGTTTTCCATTATCAAATAAAAAAAATACACTCACTCTGCTTTATGCATGTGTTTTTCTAATTTCTCAGAAATCACATTCTACTCGTATAGTCCGTTTTAATACGATTCGGTTTGAATAACTTTATTACTACAGCAAATCATTTGTTTTTATAATGAAACGCCGTTTACAATTTAAATCTTTTACAGCGCGTGAATCTGTCGAAGGTAATTTACCATCTCAATTCTGTTGACATTGTACGCTGACAACAAAACCCTAATAGATCGGAGATGTGTAGAATCGCTTGCCCTTGGTTAGGAAATAAATTAGTTTTGGAAGAATAAACATGGATGACGTCATGCGAGAGAATGCGATCGATTATTCACTACAACGGAGAATGTAGAATGAATTGTGTCAAAAAAAGGTGTGGTGATATGGCGATATGTAAAAGCATATGGCGTTCATTATCATATAAAGATATTTGTAGCCATCTATTTGAGAAAAAAATTGATGTGACACTGTTTTCATTGCATTGATTTTTTTTTCTTCAAATAAAGTCTTTATTCAATTTTTTTCTCAAAGCATAAAATAATATTTAAGCAAATGTACAAAATGATGGATACATACATTTGATAAAGAAAGGTACAATGAAAAAAAAAAAGATTATAGCATTAAGATTAGTTAGACGTGCCTCCATCTACCAAGAAATAAAATAAACCTATCTTGTTGCGCATAGATTGTTTGTTCAACTTCATAATGATTATTTCAATTTCTTTGAAAAACATGGAAATGATAAAGATCCCTTCAAACATCTAGTTGAAAATATATAATATTTTGCATACGAAAACAAAAATGATATTAACATTTATCGCAAATATGGATTTGTGGTTACACAAACGGTGCTTGCATAGTGTCCGGTAAACAATAATAATAATAATAATTATTATTATATCACTTTATATAGCGCAGCTACTATATAAATATATACTCGACTGTGCTGGATGTATAAACAAGATGTATAATTATTCACAGCGTGTAAGAAATGCATCGTTTAATTTATAAATGCATTCTAGATTGTTAAGTCGATACTAAATAAAGCTGACCATTCTTCTGAATCCCTCTCCATTCCATTTTATTTTTTAAAAAATGTATCTCCCTATCGTTAGATTGTATAAGTAGGCCATTTGATTTGGTTCGTCAGGCACCGAACATAATTATATTCTGCAAAGAGTAAACTGTGGCTTTACCTAGAAAAAATTAAGCTACTAACACCATTGAATATGACGATGTAGTATTTCCAATCACTTTTGAAAACCAACAGCCGTGACCATCAGCTTGTATGTATTATTACTATTAGTGTTTGGAAGATACACTGGATGAGGGCAGAAATACGCCATTTCATTCATGTGGCATGTTGCCATTTAATTGCCCCACTCATCACATCATGATTATAGGGGCGATACGACTTTCATTACGATGGCCATTATCCTATTCAGATAGCTTGATAGAGGTGCACAACATTTCTAATATACTCGAGTGGTGTATACCATTATTTGGCAACCGGGGATGGAGGAGGATGGGCGTCATAACACGTGATAACAAGTTGTATTGATTTTCATGGTCCTTAAAATAGGAGGGGCATGTTTCCTTCACTCTATGCTTGTAAAGCCATTGGTACTCGGTAACAAATACATGTATCATTAAAGTTAGAAACCCATTTGAACAGGTATTTTGAATACCACTGAAATGGTATATTGGCCTATCTTTTGAAGATTTGGGTATGAAATTAAATTTCGAATTCGCTGCGTATTAAGTTCCTAAAATTTGGCAATAATTCTGGAGGAATGGAGCTTGGTCGACATGTCCCTGCTTTCCTTCGCAACCGTCTTCAAGTGGTAATTAATGCACATGCTCTTTTGAAATATGAAAGGTATATATAACCATGCTACAAACGCTGTCATGATGATGTAGGAAAATCAAATCGTGTTCATGTTTCTCCCTTCGTAGCTTTTTTCCGTGAATTAAATGTACACGTCGCCCGCCTCTCTTTATTTACTCAGACATCTTCGAAGCTAAAACGAAGTATTCATCCAAAATGTTTGGAAAATCAAGATGACTAATAAAGACAAACAACGAATGAGAAAAAAATGTATAGGTTTTTAAGGCATTTGCAAGGTACAAGTGTTTTTAATATCGAAACGCACTCAGCAAACAGAAATGAAAAAGAGGGAATCTTGTTTTTGTAAGGGAAAGGATAATCTGTATTAAAGGATAATCTGTATTCCCTAAACACATCCTTGAGTGCCTTTTCCCAGCCACTTTAAAATAGATTTATGTACACCTATCTACTTTCATGTTTTCTCATTACAAAGTACATATCAATGAAATCGAAAGGTTGAGGCCTTCATTGTTTCTCATTAAAAAGTGGAACTCTGTAAATACACTGATCACAAATTGAAACGTCTAATGGTCACTTAGGTTTTTAGTGTTTCTTCCTATTCTCCTGTAAAATATAGAAGAAAATTTATATCAGCTAAGGGACGTGCGCGCATAATGGACATTTGAATGCCCCCCCCCCAAAAAAAAATAACACGCTATGTCAAAAAATGACGTTGGGTCGAGTTAAATACACGGGATTAGATTGGGAGAGTGAGTGAGAGTGAGTGATCGAGAGAGAGAGGGAGAGAGAGAGGAGGTTAGTGAGAGAGAGAGAGAGAGAGAGAGAGTGAGAGAGTGAGAGAGAGAGAAGGAGAGAGAGAACCAGCGGAAGTGTATGTGTGTGTGTCCATAAATACTCACGTCAACAACTTTAAGGTTGAGTACATTGATATTCTTTGTAATTCTGAGTAGTTTTCCACTTTTTCCTATTGATTATTATAACATGCAGGTGTTTTTCAGTATGATTCAATCAATATGAACTAATATACTTCCTTGAAGAGCTCAGTCTTGGAAGAAAAAAAAAGATTTGGTCTTCATTTCATAGACATCCTTTTTCACATATTATGTTTCTGATTTGCTCTATTATACCTATATAGTCTATGACTTAAGGCCCAAATCAATCGAAAGACTGGTCCATGCATGATATTAAAGTAACCAGCTCCCCATATTTGTAAGCATAAACTGCTTGGATTGTTCTTTGTCATTCAAGCCGAATTTCCTTCTTACAATTATATATCATTTGATTTTCGATTAGTAGTTCCTCTCAAATCTTACAGTTCGTGTACAGTAAACAGCAACCTTTTGGTCTAAGACGATGACTCCAATGTACTTTCCAGCCCATCAAATAATGCTTTGTTTTTGAAAGTCGAGATCAATCACACAAATCCGAGTATTACCATTTTCTTCTGGGAACCAGTTATACTTTATCAAGAGTGTAGAAGTAGCTTTTATTTCAATATATCTTGAGCACATGATTTATTTTGAATAATGAAAATATAATTTTTTTTCCCGGGGGTTACTTGACTGAGTGGCCGATGGCATTATTATTCCCCACATCATTTCTGGTTATCTGTTCAATAATATCCCAACCTTCTTACTATCTTTTCATCTTTTTCTTATTTTTCTCATTGTTGTACCTTATCGTTATTTGTTTTTCTTCTGCATCCACTGTAAGTCAAGTCAACGTTGTATTAATTATTCCCTTGTGAGAATTTGTAAACACGCTGTCCAGCGCAAATAGTGCAAATGCATTTTGTCACGGATTCGACTAATTACGCCGGCTACACAAGAATAGAGGATATCCCGGTAAATAAATGCGCGGGAGAGAATCAGACACGTCTCCTTGACGCAGGGACGCGATAACCAAGCGCAAGGCCTCCCCCAGAAATTTAGCGTTTATGGAATACTAAAATACTGTAAGGCTATTTGCTCTTTTTGTTGACCCCTCATTCTCATAATTTGTGTTCGTGTACTTGCTTTGAATTCTCGTTCTGTTGATGATGCCACGTTGTTTATTATGTTTTTTAAAAATATTTTATTGTAAGTATTTTGAATAAAAACAATGATTGAATTGAACTGCACTGAAAACCATATATCTATACAAACCGATGAGGGCAAATGGATCATGGACGCTTCGTGTGCAGCCATGCAACTTATGCCTGCTGCACACACGACGTCATTTTCTGACGTATTATAGGACTGCGTCAGGAAACTATAGCGGTACGAGTCTCCGCACCATGTGATATTCACATGTTTCGCCCAATGAATGCAAAACAAAAACTGCTCTGAATTACTCATGGGCATGGACCAATTGCCTTCATAAGCTAGATTAGCGCACGTGATGACGCATAGAAATAACGCTTCGAGTGCAACGGGTATTTAACAAAAAATGTTCTCTGTTTACTCTGGCATGTATTCTTTAGATTAGGACCCCATCGTATAAAGAGATGCGAATAATCGCAACTTCTTTGCGATTGATATCAGTCGCAACTATTTACATAAGAGATAGGAGACTGTAAACTAGCGATTGATTCGGTTCAATCGCAACTCTTTATAAGACGAGGTCGTGAAGTTATCAAATAGCGCAGAGAAATACAAAAAATATGTGATCGACACCCCCTACCGTCATGACCGTTGCCATGACAATGATGTTGGCCAAGTTCTCCTTCGCTGCGTTTCCTTACAGACAGACTGGGTGCCGTGGCTGATAATGATATTCTGTAAATCCTGTTCAGTGTGAAGTTACCGACCGCTAGGCAAATTTGTGAAGAAGATTAGAGACCGTCTGCATTCTTCTGCTCGAATTTCAAGTCGTTGACATGTTCATGATGTCGAACTCTTGCAGGGCATTCCTTTCATGTATAGACACCGCGTAGCTTGAGAGAGGGGGAATCAATAAAATTGAAGTATTGGCACAGACAACGTAATTTAACGTAGACCAAAGAGAAGAGATATTTCCCGCTCAGTTTAAAAGATTATGCAGCTGAATGAGTCAGTTGCACATAGCATAAGATGAGTGAGCTAAAACAATAAACGTAGAAAATCAGAGAAAATTATGAAAAACCAAGGAACACTAGAAATTAATATTATTGTAATGACATGAAAATTGTAGTCAGATGGAGACAAATGAAAAAATACCCTCATGTATATTAATAAAAACATGTATATTAATAAAAAGAAAACCTTACCCAGAATATCCCAATAATCAAATCATATTGCTTAATTCTGATATTTTGACAAGATATGAGTAAAATATCTGTCTATGATGATAAATGACGACTTCCTGATCTTTTCACCCTAAACACGTCAGACCTGCCTCTGACCAAGTTTCTTTAATGGTCACAATAATTTTCATTTTTTACCAACGTTAATGCACATTTCTTGCACGAATATCTCATGTTAATGTGGAAAAAATAAAGAAGTTAGACAATTTAAAGTGAACGAATGTAATGATTACAAATTATACCAAGAGTAATTCCAATGGTAAGAAAAGAAGAGGATATTAGAGATTAAGTTGACTGATAAAGTACAGATAAATTAAGACCCTTTTGCGTCACTTGTGGATACATATACCGCAATTTAATCTCGATAAATTAGAAGACTAACTCTTTATATAAATTCAAACACGGCATTCATTTTCAAATAAATTATGTAGCAAATTAGTGTACATTTACCATTTGTGAGATATCGCATTACCTTTACATGCCATTGTATAGAATTCGCCCAATTATAGCAGTAATTTATTAATACAGACACGAATGTGTCTCGAAGAACTGGGTATTATAATTATCTCAGAGTCATTTGGGGCCATTCACTTACGTGTGCCCTTTAATCAAGAAAACAACACCGTTTCCTTGCCAATATTTGCTACATCTCTATTTGCTTTCTCTGTTATCACCACATTCTCGAGTTGATATGAAGAAGTCGATGGAAGATCACGGCGTTTTGTGGCATTCAGACTCATGCACCAAGCAACCGCCTGCTCAGTCGTCGCATATTTACTCCCCTGACTTTCAGTTTGCTTTAAAATTTGGTCGATAAAGAGAGAAGCGGATATATTCGATAGGCAGGTCTAATTAAACTGTATAGTTGTCAAGCCATGTTCGCAATTGAGTGCAATTTCTCGAATTTCCGAGGTCATGTCACACTCACGAGGATGCATATTTGGGCATCATCATGATTTACAGTCATTAGTACGCCTGAAAATTGTATGCGTTTTCTATGTTAAAAACGAGTCTGTTTCTCCTTTTCCCGATCATGGCCACCGCACAAGTGGCATCTCCTTTTGCAATTGTGTATTGACTATTTGGATATTTGAAGAATTTTCAATAATTCATTTGCAGTTGCTTTTCATTTTAAAATGGTTTATTGAGTATATGTATAATTGATGCAGTTCCAATGATTACTCGGTAACCTATTTCGATAAGTATATTTGTTTTGTATGTACGTGTATGTAGAAAATAATGCAAATTTGTCGATTTCCACTTCAATAAATAAATGAGATTTTTGTTGTTGTATTCATTGAATTTATTTCTCAAAACTCTAATTCCTTTTCGTACATAACAGAGAAGCAAAGCATTTGAAGATTCATTTCGATTGCGTCATTATCTACACTAATCAAGCAAATGCAGGCATTAAGCGCCTAAACATGTAACTGAACAGAGTGTATGAAGTTTTTCTATTGCAGTAACTCTTTGTATGATATCAATATCACATAGCGTGTCAAAGACCTAACCAGTCACTAACGCAGTCCTGCGTCACGGAATAGGGACTTTTAGATTTACACGACGAGAACGTGGACTGCCACGTGTGCCATTCTTTCAAGGCGCTGGCCCGTGCCCGGCAGTGCCTTAAAAGGACGTCACATTACCTTAAAAGGTTGTCACCGTGGCAGTCCACGTTCTCGTCGTGTAAAATCTAAAAGTCCCTAATGACGCTTCAGTTGCAACGTGCATTGTATTCAACTTCATCAGCGTTGGTTTTCAGTAAACAAATGCACTATACACAATTATAAAGATACGGATATATTGGCCTTCAAGGTTACAATAGGCTACCTACATGTATTATCTTAACATAATACCAATGACATATACAGTATTTTGTTAGTGAAATAAATATTCCATTACCATTTAGTTTTCTAATAACTAGAATATGAGTCAAGAATGTTATGAATCAATCTGCAGTATTTCTACTACAGAGTTGCGTAGGTATACAGCCTTTCAGTTGAAAATACAAAATGATTGACGTGATGTGACGACTTCATCATCTCCGAATCATCGAAAATGATCATTCACACAGATATATTATATATATTATGGAAGGTAGGGAGGCAGGCGTAGCGACGGAAGTATAAATGGATTATTTTGCCCTTTTCGAGAACCGGACAAAGGAAAGAAAAGCGAGATGAAGATATGGAGGAATAGAGACGGGAGAGAGGTAGTACAGTACTAGAAAGAGAAAGGAGTGGCAAACACAGAGAGGCGAGGAAAGAGAAAGGGAGAGAGAGAGAAAAAAAGAGAGACAGAGAGAGAGACAGAGAGAGAGAGAAAGGGAGAGAGATAGAGAGAGAGATGGAGAGAGGGGGTATACGGGATCACTTATTTTGCTCACGGTATCATAGAGCCTACGTGATCTTGATTGTATGATGATATTCATAATAATCTAATAATCTTTTCAATGAGGGTTTAGAGATTTGGGAAAAAACATCGAAAATCATACGCCATCATTCAGGCACATGCGCAAATATTCAAACAAGATTGATGAGCACAGGCACGTTGTTTTCTCTTGGAAGGCCCCGTTCACATAAATTATTAGCTGCACGCTACAAAGGTCCTTCTCACTGCGTTTTAATATTTAGATATGAAGCGCACTTTGTTACTTTATTTTGACATAGTTCAATCAATTAAATACGTCTATAGTATAGGGGTCATGTGTGAACGAAGCCTTAATCTGTTCATCTGTTATTCCTTTGTTCAGGTATGTCAGCGATGTCTCCACATGTTCATTACTCCTGCTACTCTACCCGTCATCGTCTTCAACTTGGCCGACTCTGAGAGCTGTGATGCTGTCGTTCAGTATGCTGACTTCATACACAGCAGGGTAAGTTATAAATTCAATTTGCATCACTTACTCAAAACAACAAACAAATGAGAACCACGCACAAACAAAGAAATGAAACAAGACAAACGAAATAATCCCTAACATAATAGTTATTTAGGAGCAGAGCAATAAACAAAGACATAAAGAAATGGTAATCTGTTCAGACTATGAAAAACAAATTTTATTTCTAGTTAAATCATTCAATCTACCCTCATGCTAACAAATATACAAATTAAATACTGCAACAAAATTACAGGTAATATGTTACAGACAAATTCCAAATATTGGACTGCTGTACTAAATCGATAAAAATTTGCAACGCTTGTCTATGAATGCGTGCCAGTAACAGTTTTTCTCCTTTCGAGTGGGATGTTTGTGTTTGAGAGTGACTTCATGAAGCAAACATCTCGTGGGAGATTTGGCATTCAAAATTCAGGTCTCCAGCAAAAAAATAACCCTCCAGTTTCAATATAGAATGACCCACTCTCGTGAGGCGATTTTGAAGTAGATGTGAGGGGATAGGTGATAAAATGGATTGACTGCATGAGAATGGAATCGGAAAAACTCATTGAAACATGGGGAAAAAAGAAAGAACGGAAAGTGTATTAATTAAATGTAAATATAATTATGAAACTTTCAAGGTCCTCCCTGTGCCCAGCTAAACACATGCTGTAATATGTTGTCCTCTTCCTTATTTTCCTTCTTTTTTACCCTTTTTTCTCAAAAGACAGACTGTCTCCCTAGCCCCGGATTCGGATTCGCATTTACTTGATGCGTAATTGGCATGAGCTGCCCCCAACATGCCCAAAAGAACGGGGCGCCATTTCTCCCCAATAATGCCGTAACGTAATACGGCTAACCAATTGCCATGACGGCGAATTTTTCCGCTACTTGTGCTGGAGACGTGCGCTGGGAGAGAAACGGGAGATAAATTAAATTTTGAACGAATGTCGATTTTGACTCACTTCTAGCATTTTGAAAGAGAATTGCATCAACTGGTATTTGATTGAGCGGTACGCACATCCTCTATAGATTTTTCGTTTACCGCATGGATTGATGTTATCAAATGAATCGCCCTTAGAACAAACAATCTAGTTTTGTCCTATAGCGACAGCACTTTCACTTAAAACGATCTTTTACGTTAGGTAAATGCATGTAATTTTGACAGGATGGCGTTCACCGTGTGCCACTTCCAGGAAAAGTTACTCATCCTATAATCAAGCTACATTTTGTCTTAATTAACTTGATGGATAGGCCTACGTTTTACCTCGAATATTCAAAATATCAAGCATTATTTTGTAACTTTAGTTATTTAGATTTATGATTCAGTAATAGGTTGTGCTGATTTTTGGAATGGATGGCGTATAAATGCAATGAAATAGTGCATTTGTAATTATGTTATAGAGATGTAATGATAAGTTGTCTAAAAAGCACGATCAGTCGTTGAAACCGCACAATAATAATGTGTGCGTGCTTGTAACGAGGGTGCCAGGTGGGGTGGGGTGCGCGCGTTGTGGTGTGTGATGTCACATGTTTAGGAGAAAGAAAGAGAGAGGGGTAGAGTTTCGAGGTATGAAATGAAGATAAGGTTTGTGTATGTGCCTGTGTCACGCCGTGTGTGTGGGTATACGTGTCAATAGCTTCACCGTTAGTTTGTGTCTATCTATAGATGAAAACGCAGAATATTATCAAATAAAATTGTGAGACCTTTAACACCTAATTTTATGCTTGATATCATGCCAGCACGGACGGTGGATCTTGGAAGTATTCATACATCACCAGTAATTATCTTTCATCGATGATATCATTCTTTCTGTTAATTCGCAGGTTCCAGGCGGGAACTTCGTCCTAGTAGGAACCCATTCTGACGAATTGTATGCAGAGGACAAGCGAAGTGGACAATCCAGAAGAGTTCTAGGAGCCCTTAACACCAGAACTGCACAGTACACAAAGGTCTTCAAAGAAGAGATCGCAAACATAGAGTAAGGAATATTTAGGTATTAATAATAATAATATTGGTTTCTTATATAGCGCACGTATCGACCTTGCAAGGTCCTCAAGGCGCTCCAACATTACCCGGCTATGCTAGGCTGCCGATTTCGGCGCTCACAGCATTCAAGGAATTCCTTCCTACCGGTACCCATTTAACACCTGGGTGGAGAGTGGCAAGTGTAGATTAATTCATCTGTGACCTATGCTCTTTAGATGGTAAAAGAGATTGTCAGAATAAAGGAAGATTCGGCAACTCCCACCCCAACCCCCCCTCAAAAAAACCAAACCAGAGTAAATATCATAATATGGTAAATACATTTCCAAATGAAAGAGAAATAATTATTTGAAGGGCAATCCGTCAGAAATTATTTTGTCATTTTATAATGTATGTTATCATTTTAAACTTATTGTAGTTGGTACATTTAATCGCATTTTGTATTTATAAGCATATTTTAAAGTATATACGTAATCATCCGAAATGGACCGTAACTGGACAAAAACTCTCATCTAAGAAATTTATTGTGATTCGATTGAATACACATCGCCTTATATTTATCCCACATGAGGATTACATAATTATTGTGAGTAGTGTAAATGAAATAATGCATGATTTCAAAGAGAGTCCATTTTAGGATGTCATTTTAGCCAGAGATCGGTAGGTATAGGATGTTGCTACAGATTTTTCTCTTTAAATCGTTCTGTTGTCGATGTTGAATATAGTGCCTTCATATCAAACCATTCGTGTTGTTGGACACCTTTCATATGAAATAGAAAAGAAAATAATAACACGATCGTAACTACTTTCGTAAAATCCATTCGGGGGCGACTTCAAAACCCTAATGTACACCCCATCAAAATCATGTTCGGATTACGCAGTACCTCATTGTCATGTTCGCATATTTCAAAAGGTGACGCACATCCCCTCATAATTATTTATTTGACGGGTTAAACTCCCATTTCCGCTCGTTTGCATGCAACATATCGATCCATCCCGCACCCACATATACACAAATACGAATGGTAATTTCATACCTAAACCATTGTAAACTAAAACAGCTGGTATAAATCATATAGGTGATGATTTTGTTGCTAGAAAATTCTACATATCTTGGGGGTGGGAGGAGGATTATATTTAAACGATAAAACATTCTTCTGAATTCACTTTTATAATTAATCCATGTAATTCTAATAAGACCACTCATAAGAGGCAGTGATAGAGAGAGAGAGAGAGAGAGGGAGATAGAGAGGAGGAGATAGAAAGAGGGAAAGAAAGATATAGAGAGGGACACAGACAGAGAGAGAGGGGGAGAGAGAAAAATGAAAGAAAGAGGAAGAGATAAATGGGGTGGCGGAGGGAGGGAGAGTAGGAGAGACCGAAATATGGAAGGCAGATAAATGAGAAAAGAGCGATTGCCAACTAATATCATGAATATAGAGGAGAGATAGAGATAGAAAAAGAGAGAGAGAGAGAGAAATAGAGAAAGAGAGAAAGAGAGAGAGGGAGAGATCGAGAAACGAAAGAGCACCGTAGTATTGAGGTTTTGTGGCGGCGTATTGTCTGCATTTCACTTTCTGCACTTTCATTTAGCATACGTTGCAAAATATATATGTCACTAGGGGCAGAAAGATAAACAGTGCATCATTTACCAGTGTCGACTGCATATATTTCACGTTGCCATCGATAATTATTGTTTACGTCGTAATCAACAAGTCGGAGTGGGGGGTGCACCGAATTGAACGGGACAGCGAGGGCGGTTATAATCAATGTTATATATATAAACCGTTGACCACTTTAGTTGTACAGAGTCTTGAGTTGTGAGAAATAAAAGCTAAAGGCAGTATATCACATGATGTAACTTCATTACTTCATGATTGATTTTTAAAGAATGGTGGTTGAATACATTTTGGACCTATCGAATTTTAGAATTTAAAAATTTGCAAACTAAAGGATTTATTTTGGCTTTTGCATCTTATGCATTCAAATGCACAGAGGATTAATAATTTAAAATACAGCAACTTTAACATGCAGTTTAAATGAGTGATGTATGCAGGGAGAGGATTAGCAAAGCGGACGAGGGTAACCATAGCAACAAAAATGTGTAGAGAGCGACCAAGAAGATAGCAGTGAGGCATCATCTTGGACTTGGATGAGACTTAAGGAAGAAGAAAAGGATGAATTAATTGACATTTGAGGTCTATTATTTCACCAGTCTCTCAAACCTCGCGGAAATTTACGGGAGATTTACGGAAGGATGGAGATTTCTTAACACCTCAAACGACCACGGTTATTTTCTTTTAGGAAGCAAAGCGGATGTGACTCGATCATATCATACAGCTTTAATTGTAATGCTGCAAGGATGCATCTTTTTTTTCTTTCCTTCTGGTTTGGTCGACATAATGCTTTGGCGACAATTGCTTCCATCGTTAATTATCCTACACTAACCGAAGTCTCAACTTTGACCCTGGGACAAACGCTATACTTCAACCCTAACCCTGATCCTTACCCTAACCTAAAAGCCAACTGACACCCAACCCTAAATATAAAATAAAACCCGGAGAAAATATCGACAGAGCTAATATCGGATGACTAGTTCTAAGACACAAGCTCCAGCGAAAATTGCTCCGTGGTCAATATCCTACCTTAGCTAACCGAATTTACATCTTCAGCTATTGGCCAGAGACTACACCTAACCCTAACCTTAATCGTAGGATCCAAATTCTGAATAATAAATCTTGACAATCTTAGTATTCTCACTGCTGATAGATAAGATGATTCTCATTTCGTAATTTTTTTGTTAAAGAATGTTTAATGATTGTTTGAAACATTACCCTGAATTGGTCGGAAGTATAACTGCCCCAAGTATTTGCATCTCTTTACCTCAACATTATGTATGAAGTACATTAATGTGAATGAAATATTTACTTTCTAGGAAGCTATCGAGTAAGAAGAGCCAGCAGCATTGTAAGGATCGCATCCAGCACCTGAAGAAGAGGCTGGAGGGGCTGCCCAAAGGTCCTCCACAACTCATCACTGTCAGTACCCTCACTTCCAAGGTATGATACAACTTTTTTAAAGACACAATTATTATTTTAAGACTACTAAAATCTTTGCCCGATCTTTCATTTCTTCATATCTTATTATTATAAGAGTTATTGATTTATTTATATTGACAAAAAGATTGCAAATTTATTTCACGTGATAAAATTTGACAACAGAAAACGTAAAACATGTTTATTCTGTCTTTCTTATTCAACACAAAGAAATTTTAAATCTGAAATGCTACTTGATGAACCGAAAGGTACAGTTGCTGCATGCTTCTTTCTTAAGCATCATAAGTTACGTTGAGTATGCAGGGCATCAAGCAAAGATTAGAGAGAAGTGAAAATATCGGACATCCATGATCATGGTATAAGCCGGCCTTATAGGGGAAGTCCACCCATATATTAACTTGGTTTTTAATAAAATCAGAAAAATAAAAGAACAAAAATTAGTGAAAGTTTGAGCAATAGCAGATAAAAAAATGGAAAGTTATGAATTTTTGAAGTTGTCATTAACGAAACACAAATTGGCAAGATTGTGACGTATCTTTTGAGTTCTTTTATTGTAAGTTTCTTAGTTATTGATGACGGAATAGATTTGTTTCATACAGGGGTTGTATATAAAACAAATATGCAATAGGCCTAATTATATTTAGGGTGAACGCATGATTGAACATTTTTTAAGGGAAAGTATACATTTTTGAGGTTCTTTAATACAGGGCAAATTGGAGGGAAATTCGCAAGATACGTCACAGAGTTGCCAATTTGTGTTTGATTAATCGCACCTTAAAAACAATTTTCCTATTATCCCCTCCTCGACGAAGTCGGAGGAGATATAGTAACGCTGTCGTCCGTCCTTCCGTCCGTAACAAATCTGGTTTCCGTTTGATAACTTTAGTAATGTTTGACGGATTTTAATGAAATTTGATATGAAGGTCCATGGTATCACAACACAGCCTAATTTTGATTTCGGGGTATGTAGGTCAAAGGTCAAAGGTCACAGCTCATTAAATATGCGAAAAAAGCTAATTATGTATTCGAAAATTTGGTTTCCGCTCGATAAATTTAGTAATGTTTGACGGATTTTAATGAAATTTGATATGAAGTTACATGGTATCAAAATACAGCTTGAACTACAAGTCCACTCCAAAAATAACTTACTTTTAATAGATAGCAGAAAAATCAGACAAACCAATCAAAAAAAGTTTGAGCAAATGTAAATGGGGTTTCCGTTCGGTAATTTTAGTAATGTTTGACGGATTTTAATGAAATTTGATATGAAGGTATGAAAAACATAAATTATTGAGGTACTTTAATACAGGGCAAATTGGAGGGTAGTTCGCAAGATACGTCACACAGTTGCCAATTTGTGTTTGATTGATCGCACCTTCAAAAACAACTCTCTTATTTTTAGTTAGTTTTTGCTTAAACTTTCACTGACATGTTTCTCTCATTTTTTTCTGCTTCTATTAAAACCCACTTAATATCAACTTGAACATTTCTTGATGAACGTACTTTCGGATCCTTTTTTGCGCTACTTTTTGTCTTATCATCAGTTCTCTCCATCACACTATCATCACCATTTTCGTCATCGGTATCTCTTATAGTATCACCATCATCATCATCATCATCATCATCATCATGCATCATTATCTCTATGATAGCCGTCCTTATCACGTTAATCATCACTATCATTTTCATTATCATCACTGTCACTTTCATCATCATTCTCATGATAAACTAAATCTAAATCACCCGTATTCACGTAAATGAACAAATTCAATTCTCGATCATAAAGACCTAGAAGAAATCGACCAAATGGCGTTTCAATAGCCTTGTGCATCACTATTGAAGAGTGCGAACATTCAATCTTAACATGATTTCTATAGGGTATTGAAATTACCCTGAGGTTTTTTTTCTTCTTCTAAATTCATTGCGATCTTGTTGCAATGCCACGAAGACTATTGTCAAATCTTACAGCCAGTCAATTACATGCATAATAAAGAGTTTTCTTTGATATAGTTTGTTTCCATGACAATTTCCGAGGTCTCCGTAAGCTATCATAAATTGCTTCCTAAAGGTTGCAAAAGCAAAAAAAACGGAGCCGTAGCAAAATAATTAGTTGTAAGCGAAACATGATCAATGAACAATGTAACAATTTGTTGCGTAATATTTTGGCATTGAATGCATTTTGATGAGAAATTGTGTACGACGATTTTGATAAAATACATATGAAAACAAAATATGAATAAAGGTCTTCGGCCCTTAGAGTGACGTGTTTTTATGTAAAATGGCTGTTTAAGTGTTTTTGTGTTAATCTCTCTATCTGTTATCGTAAGTCACCACTACGACATCGGTTGTAGGATCAAGTACCGCGACCCCATGTCGTTATTGTGACGTAACTGTGACGTAATTGAAAACAAGACCATCCAAAGAAAATGGGTTGTCATCGTCAGTATTATCTACAGTATTACTTTTCTTGTTCACAAGTAAGGAGATGAGCACATTCTCTGCCCCGGGCTTTCAATACACCTACATCTGTCATAATTATTACTGTGAAAGGATCTTTGGTGGAATATCCTAACATACAATATTCAAAATGTTTTCAAATTTATACACGTTTACCTATGACATGTTTTGTATTATTGCATCCCAAAATCAGAGTGCAAAGTGCATGTATTCCGTCTTGTTAGGTAGGGTAAGCCATACAGATTGTTCTACCTAGCAAGAACTAATGTATCGCAATTTGCATTTTGATTATAGAGTTACAAGTGACAGCTGAATGAAACAGTTCGTGCACTTCTCAAAGACTTATGCATTAACTGTGGTTACAATACGAAAATGGCCTGGCAAACATTATGGCTTGCCCTACCAAATTACATGTGATAAATGCAGTGTACATTCTGACAATTATAATTATTCGTAACAGGTGAATGTAATAGCACGTCGCTAGATAAACGTGTATAAATTCAAAAACATTTTGGAAATAGTCGTAACGGGTTAATGAAATAATTCGTCATGATGAACTAAAAAAGAAAGAAGTCTACATTAAATTCAATTACATTCCGAAATTGGACTGTTTAGTTCAACTTTGGCCCATCAATGATATCTTTCGAGGCTAAAGTGGGGGGTAAAGGGCATGTTTCATAACGATCATAAATGTAGGAAACTTGTTCATGATTTTAATTTTTGTATATCAATGATAAATGTGCTACAGGGCCTGGAGGAGGCCAAGAAGGCGATCCTCAGTACGATCCTGGATAAGAAGAGCTTTCCTCATCTTCGCTACGAAGTCAGACCAGAGACCACCAAGGTCTTTGAGGAGATCCTTACACTAAGGAAGAAAAATGTTCTCCTGGTGCCAAAGCATGAACTCGACGCCATCTTCAAACAAAATGGCGTCTCTTCATCAACGGAAGGCAGCAAAGACGATGTTCAGTTCCTACAGGATGCGGTAAGCCATTTCGATAACGAATTCTGGGTTGAATATTTCGGAAGTCAGGGATATGCATTCCTTGAGTTTCTGTTGCTTAGTCATCCGCTTCAATTCAATTGAATTTTACGTCTTGAAGTCAAACTGTGGTTAGCTAAAACTACGAAGAATACATTATACACTATGTCTCAGGTATTTGGAGCTGCTCCAACCTAAATTACAACCATTGCAATCATTAAGTAGAAAATTTGACTTTGATGAGAAGCTGAACAGGGTATTCATATTTTGCTTATTGTTTGCTTTGTTTAGCAACATAATGTCAAAATTTCAAACTCTTTTACCCTAAAGGAAAGTATTATTGTTAAAAACTTAACAAAGTTATTGACAACCATTTGGTGCAATTGAAGCACATTTGTGATGTTACCTGGTAATGTATGCTGAATCATTCCTTTCTTTCTCCATGATCTTCTATTAAAGGGTGCGATCTTCCCCTTTGCCTTCCCGACCGCCCGAGGATCAGCGTACAGCTCCGACATCATCTGTGTTGACCCGACATCGATGGCACTTGCGTTACACGCAGTCCATCTGGACACCAGTACCAAAGATTTCCGCTTTGAGAGTAAGAGGTTCTGGCCCAAGGCTGCTACCACCAAGAAACCAGCACCATCGGTTCTGGTCAAGGCACTAGAAGAGGTTGCCACGCAAGGTCGAGTCAGAGAATGCATTCTTCCACTTCTTTGTCAGGTAACTTGGACCACCTCTCTGGTGGCATTATCATGAGGATGAATACCAATTATACAATCACCTCCTGCATGACAAAGACCTTATGTGTTCTTACCCCACCCCAAAATTAACACTGAAACATCCCCGGGCAACTACCGGTAAGGACAACTCTATCCCAAAGACAACTGACACCGGACTATTAGCTGCTTAGATTTAAAAACAATTATATTCCAATAAGCATAACATTGTAGCTATTTAATATGTAAAATGTCTTTTTAGCTAGGGAAAAGAACTGAAGCTGTTTGATGGAAGTTCTTTTCTATTTTAAATATAGCCATGCCTACCCTTTGTGAATGTTGAAACCTCTTGAAAAGTCAGAGCCTGAAGGGCTTTAACATCTTTGTTAAGAAAATGTGTTAGTGCCCTTCTGGCTCCAAATGGAAGAGACATTCAGACTCTTTTTTGCAATCATATATACATGCGTGGTATGTGTCATTTATGAACTAAATGAATGTTACTTCTGTCTAAGTGTATAAATGCCAAATCAAGGCGCATTAACAAGAAAATTCACCATCTCTTGCCTTCCCATGTATAGTCTCTTCAGCTTGATGAATCTCAGGTTCTCCATCTGATAGACCTCCTCACCAAACTTGGTGTCCTTCTCAAAGACACCAAGGAATCTTCTGATGATCAGTTCTCATGTCTGGAGCTCCCTAGCTACAGATCCTTGTCTACTAAACTCGTCTATCATCTCCCCCTGCTTGGACTCATGCCACAGAATGGACCGGTAAGCATTCCTATAGCTAACACAATGTTTAATACGCGGGACTTAATCTTTTACGTCTTTGATAAACCTAATGAACGTTCAAACCAGTGTTATCATGTATTTTTTGTGAGACAATAATTGTCCGTAGTTTTGATTCCTACCAAGAAAGCATGAGCAGCCGAAAAACAAATCATATTTGTGATTCAGAATATTTGTTGCCAGATTTAGTACCGTTAGTATATGTTAAAAGCACATGTTTCCTTATATTCTGTAATGTTTTTGTTTTAATACCTGAATGATAATGATCTTTATAACAATTTGCCTGTTATGTGTTCTTACTCTAAGTTTTCTCACTATAATGCACGAGTACGATTATAATTTGCCTTACTGCCATGTCCATAAGAATGTAGTCCTGTTGCATTTAGCATGTACTGTAAATCGATTATGAAACTGAAGAATATATCATCTATTTTTCAGACACTGAATTGGACACCGAAGCCTTTCCGTGGTGATGTCCAGCTGGGATGGCGGTATCGCTTCCAACTCGGCACCCCACCTGGTCTAGTGGCCCAACTTCTTGCTTACTGCCGATCAAGAGTCAGGCAAACCTCATACCAGCATCAATGGCGATCGGGACTGCTGCTCAAGATTGGACAGGTTAGTATTATTATTATTTATTATTATTATCATTATCATTATTATCATTATTAGTATTATTGTTAGTATTATTATTATTATTATTATTATCATTATCATTATTATTGCTATTATCTTTATAATCATCACCATCATTATTATCATTATTATTATCATCATCATAATCGTCATCATCAACATCACCATTATTGTTATCACTATTGGTATCATTATTGTTATTATTATTATCATCATCATCACCATCATCATCATCATTATCATCGTCATCCTCACTATTAACTATAAAAACATTAAAACAATAGTGCTTTAACCGAATGACAAGTAACAGAGTAAAAAGTACATAAATTATGTTGTATTTTATCCTGGTCATATGCTTGCAAACTCACACAACACACGTTCTCACACAACACACAGGGGACAATGGGGCAGTATTCGAACAATAGTTGCTTTTATAATATTTGCGAGTCTATCTGAAATAATGACGTTCGCTTTGTTTCATCCTACAGTTATTGTAGTTATTATAGTTTATTTTCGCTTATATATAACACGAATAGAATAGAGGGATCATGCAAATCATTTTTGTATTTATCTAAAGGTTTATTTTTTTAAAATTATCATCATAATTACATCAAGTAGTTTTGATGGCTTATGCGATATTCAATCAATGATAAAGAGAGTGCACAAACTACAAGGAATGAAATTCGCCTTTTCGTAGAGCATAACACAATACAGATAAACAGAGATTTCAATTTGAGCAATCCTCTGTGCATTTAATGGCTATGTAAGATATTATTATATCGATAAATATGTATAGTAAATGTTGTGTTTACATGAGCCAATATGTTTACAAAAGTATAACGTACTTCTCTTATATATATATATATATATATATATTTCAAAATATAATATAACATGTCCAATTAGATCAGTCCTCCGTATGATAATAGAACGGATAATGATGACGTTAACATGGGTATAAACGAAATGATTGAAATATATGATGGTATTCATTACTGTCGTGTATTTACATCATGTGTTATGTACACATTACTCGTATATTATTACTTATAGCACAATATACGATAAAAATAAATGTAATATACACCACAATCTATATTACTTTGTAGTTAATACATTCTCCTTGAAATTACAATATGATGTTGACAAATTATATATGCTCCCTGTGTGGGTATGACGACTATATTATATTCTTGGAATATTATTAGTTAATTAATAACCCATAAAGAGCGAAAGAGATTGGGAATGTCTATGCTAACCTTTGAACTTCGACTCAATTTTAAAGTGCGACATTTACAGACAACTATTTTCACTTTCACTTTCATCTACACTTACACGTTGTCTTATATTCATATCAGATACTCGGTATACAGTGCGTCCCAGAAAAAACGAAACCGAGACTTATCGACATTTTATCATAACTTAATCACAATTACAATTAATAAATGACACATCTTTGTAAAGCTTAGATCCTCTTTCATTTGGTGCAACTCATATGATACATATTTCACGCATTAGTGATTAAAAACAATTTGAAGAAAGGGAACCAAAAAGTCATTTGGCTAACGGTATCTGAACTTCAAAGGGAAAATCACATTTCTAGAAAGTTTATCTTCTGCCCGTTCATATGACACCTCAATCAGGAAAAATAAGCCAGGAATAACAAAGTTCTGTTTGTTTAAAGTAATGCTTGCATTTCCATAATTTTATTAAACGAATTGGTATTCACTGCCTGCCTGCCGTAGCAACAAACAGAGTTGACAAAAGACTTAACTCCGTTTCGTTGACGATCAGGCATAGACGAAAGACTTCATGCCAGTGAAAACGAATTCGTTTAATAAAATTATGGAAATGCAAGCATTACTTTAAACAAACAGAACTTTGTTATTCCTGGCTCATTTTTCCTGATTTGAGGTGTCATATGAGAGGGCAGAAAATGAACTTTCTAGAAATGTGAATTTCTCTTTAAAATTCAGATACCGTTCGCCAAATGACTTTTTGGTACCCTTTCTTCAAATTGTTTTTAATTACCCATGCTTGAAATATGCATCATATGAGTTGCATCAAATAAAAGAGGAGGATCTAAGCTTTACAAATATGTGTCATTTATTAATTATAATTGTGATTAAGTTATGATAAAACATCGATAATTCTCGGTTTCGTTTTTTCTCGGACGCACTGTACATTGATTACATACAAACAAGGAAGGACTGTTTTGTACATGACTGACTTAATGGATCTACCTGATATTGAAGATCATTACTACATGACTTTTTTGTGTATTACATGATTATTACACAGTGATTACATAATTACTACACGATTCTCCACATGACTGTTACATGATTACATATTCATCATTACAATGGAGTTCATACAGCATATTGTACTGCAATTATATCTTCTAAATCGATTAAAAATCTACAAAATGCGTCACCGCAGATACCCCAAAATAATCTTCTTTCAGAGTGGTATTTTGTGTAAAAAACTCCATAGACACTTCTCTAACCGATGCACAAAATACTAACAATTATTGACAAATACTGAAAAAACCTTCAGACATAGGTGTCATCATGCGATTCTGCGATTTTCATGTCTCTAAGTTCTGGCATGTTGGAAGAATTCGACATCAAACATGTATTAATTGATTGAACGTGGTGGCCATACGGTCAGGTATAATGCATTGTTCTCGTAGTACAGTACTAGAGACAGCTCTTCAAAAACTAGGATTAGAAGTTTCGAACAGAGGTATTTTTAAATGAACATATAGGGTTCATCACTCCAAACACACTACACACTCTTACTGACTTTCAAATCACTGGATTCTTCTGGCTGTTTTTACAGTGCCATATACCGTCTCTCAAGACCCATCTCTGTGGAGACGACAGTGATGGTACGGTTTTGGAGTATGTAGACTGAAGCAAAGGACCTTACTCATTTTCATTTCGGAAAAGGAAACCATCTCCTAGATTATAAGGAAATGCGTATTGACAACTGTATTTTAATGCTGTTACTCGGGAGGGATGACATTGTTGCATCGCAGATTTATCTTCAACATCTTGGTCAGTTTTTGCCAGAAGTACTCTTGAAACCCCTCCTCCTCCTCCCAGCTGAGGTATGGTTTACGATCACTCAGGTACAGCCTCACCAAGAATGGAAGCTCATCGTCTGGAATGTCCTCCAGGAAGATCACCACCATGTTCTCTATATGTGTGTCATTGACCTGATCCGCAGCGGTTCGAAACTTGATGACGAACCAGTTATCCTGGATAGCAGCCCTACTGACCAACATGATGGTCTTGTAGCTCATGTCAACGACGTAATGAACTGCATCACAGTAATGCATACCTAACGGAAGATAATCATCTCCGAAGACAGTCCTGTTGTATTCCGGCAGTAGTTCTTCTAAGGTCGGACGCAGGCGATCTTTAACCCACCCTTCATCCTCCTCTGCAAACATAATGTTGACATGAAATTCGTAATCGTCAAAATCTCGAGCATCTCGGATCTCCCGATAGCCTATGACTACCAGTTTCAGGAGGAATAGTTTGTATTTCAAGAACCATCGGTGACGGTAGGCAAAGACCAAAACTATGATAATCCATGTGATTACAATAGGAAGTGAACAGTAAAGAGCGATGTTTGGGCCACAGAATTCCGCCGGTTTAAATGACAGCAGTGGCTTTTCACGCAGTTCCTCGATTGATGAAGAAGAACACCTGGTGTAGTTTTCGTTCAGAACTGTGATAGGACCAGCCAGCCATCTGGGGAGCCATTTTAAGTCACAGGTACAGCCCAACTCATTGCTCGAAATGTCAATGAAACTTAGAGTATTGAGGATCGGTTGAAATGTACTGTGGTTGAGTAAAGTCAGCCTGTTGTCAGCGAGAGTCAGATTTTTCAGTTTTGATTTATTCACAAATAGGTCTCTATCAAGATACCTGATTTTGTTGCCTTCAAGTGAATATTATGTAACTGCCCGACGTTCTTCAGAACTTTAGGTGGAAGATATTGAAAGTGATTACCATGTACGTACAAAGTATGTAAACGTTGAAGGCCTTCGAAAGCATTCGCTTCAATCACTTTGATTTGACAGTTGCTAAGATCTAGTTGGACTAGGTAGACGAGATCAACGAATAAACCTGCCTGCAATAGTTCAATTTGATTTATCTTTACATCAAGGCTTGTAAGATTTCGCATTCCCTGAAACAATGATACGTTATTACTTGTGTATGGAATCCATAATGAATTTATACTAGAATTTCCCAAGAACACGTGTTTAATTGACTTAGTCTGAGAGAATATTTCACCGATATGGCTCATGTAATCGAGGCGTTTGCAATTGCTATAGACGAAAGTTTCAAGATTAGGGGCATGTAGCGTTATTGGCCAGTCGAGTAAACATCCCGACAAATCTAAGTAGCGAAGGTTATTTAAACCTGTGATTGCACTAATCCAAACATGGCCTAAATCTTTATTACCCCTCAAGACCAATTTCGTCAAATTTGTTAATCCCTTAAACGATGTTTCATATATAACCTGAAGGGAATTGGAAACCAGATACAATTCTTGTAGGTCTATATCCCATGAAGAATTGCTGCCATCTTGACCGATATTATAGATGTTATTGAAATTGAGCTGAAGAACACGTAGCCCTTTCATTCTGGAAAAATATGTGGGATCTATATAAGTGATTTCACACCTATCTAAGACAAGTGTAGAAAGGAATGGTAAAGTTAAAAATCCCATTTGGGCAAGGTTAGACAAGTTATTATTACTAAGATCAAGAACCCTTAGCCGTTTGCCTCCCAAAAGTGCAAAATATTCAGGATGGACATTCCCTACATTTGTGTTCCTTAAACGAAGCTCCTCGATCTCCGAGCTCCCAATGCCTGTGAAAAACAGTTGCCAAAGTTCTGGCTGAAGATGGTTATGACCTAAGGAGAGAGATCTTGAGCGTATGGCTGCAATGGTGTCCGGGTCAAGAACATAGATGAAGGTTCGGCATCGGTTGAGATTGAGAAAATCTAGCTGACAGTCGATTATGAATGTGGTAGGACTAAGCGCTTTAAATTTATTGCCCCGTAGGTCGACAGTCAGGTTATGAACTGCTGAATTACAAGAAGTAATATTGATATATGAAAGATCAGTGTAACTAAGATCTAGCATCTGTAATGAGGGGAGCCATCGTAAGGTGTCATTAGGGAACATTCTTAAAGTAGTTCCTGAAAAACTAAGACGAGACAATTTTTTGCAAAGTCGAAACATTTCTGATGTGATAGCGTCCAAAAACTTATTAGCTCCGAGGTTTAGGTACTGCAACTCTGGCATAGAATGAAAAGCTGCAGGAGCTATCTCTATTAAGTCATTATAGTACAGCGACAGTTTCCTAATAATTTGATATGGCATAAAGGAGGTATTTAAAAGATATTGGATAGCATTTAATGAGAGGTCCAGTTCCTCAACGCCTGGAAATAAGTCCTGAGGAACATCAGTGAGTCCCATTTTGGTACAGGAGATATTTCTCTCGAAAGGGCCTAGGTAACATTTAGTGCGTGACGTCAATCCTTGATGATTTAGCTTTGCCTCCTGGAATGATCCTACCGTTGCAACCAAAATGGTAAGGTAGAGTACAGCCGACAGCTGGATCAATCTTGTACGAGCCATATTATTTGACAGGAACTGAAAGAAAAGATGAAAGTGAAACATACGTTGCAATACCCACCACTCGACTTCAAATCAGACTCATTCTGTACTGAAAGTGACATACAGTATATATCAGACTTGTGCCAATAGCGTTATCTGTTTTTAAATACCACGAAACCTGACACTAGCCCTACCCAACTCTAATCTCGATTTCCCAATATATCATTAGACTACATACTTCTATCTTCAAATCTTGGTTATCAAAAAAGAGAAGAATTTCAAAGAAAGGAAACAAAAGTGAAAAAATGAAAATAAACGATTGGAATGTAAAATACACGTTCGGGCGCTTCAATATTCATTCGATTGAGGTATATTGTAAATTACTTCAATTTTGTTTATAAGAATACAATCTTGACCATTGTTCAATTTATAATTTGTTCGTTTATCCCTTAATTTATTGTACTACTATTTATTATTGTACATTGATTAGGTTCTTGGTTCGTTTATGCAGGAAATTTCCGTATGAAAATATAAATTTTACAGAGAGAGCACATTGAACAGCATCCATGCATAATGTTCTTTACCCATTTTCCTTAACTTTTTGTGGCAAGCTCTCAAATTAACTTTGATTCTTGTCACAAATGGAGACGTAAAGAAATAAGCATAATGTCATTTACACAAACACAAACATGACAAAGATAATTTATTATCTTCAGTTTCGTAAGTAGAAACCCAAATGCACTGGTTTTACATGTTAAGTAAACAATATTCACAGATTTTATTTTATTTTGAAATAATGCTTGGTTGTTTCGTACAGTACATTGCTCACATCGACATAATGGGCGAAATTAAATGAGTTAGAGAAGTAAGTAAATCATCAGTTCCCTATAACAAATATTCTTGGAAAAAAGCTGTTTTGCTTCCTGGATTGGGTGTAACGTTTGTGTAATACACTCCTCTTATCGCCAAAGTCTCGGGTCTAGCTTACCTGACACTTTCTAAAAAAAAGATAGTGTAACCCGACAACCCGACCCGACCTGACCCGACTCCAAGAACCGATGGAACGGAGTAAGTCACTCCAATTTTTAAAAAATATTCAAATGATGACTAAATTGAAGTAGCCTATATCCTTTTGCGTCTGAAAAATAACAATGGCGGGCGGATTCAGGATTCTCCGGTTGGGTTTGGAAGTACAAGCAACTTAATTTGTTAAGTTAGCGGAAACGGTTACAAATATTGATTAAGGGGCCGTCACATATCCAACACGGAGCCCGCCCGACTTTTCTGCGAGCTCAAAATAGCACTTTCGCCAGGAATACGGCCGGTATCTGTTCGATCACTGCTCTATCACTGCGGGCTTTTTTTAGGGGTCGGCCGACGTTCCCAGGGCACCGAAACCTCCTCCCAATTCAGCGATTTTCCAATGGCGAATTTTAAGGTCGCAGACCTCGTAAACAGGTCGCCTGTAGATCGCTCGGGCATCGGCATACATTCGATCAATATTTGGGCGGCAATCTGACGATATTAGACCATTTTTGGATTTAAAATTTCAAACGGAGGTCGGCAGAGCTGCGCGGCCGCCGCACAGGCTCCCTACGATACTCGAACGTCCCTCTCTCGTATCCCGCCCGCGACTTGTACAAAGTTGGGCGTCTCAGTTCAGTTTGCTGTACATTCTCAATTTCTGCAAATTCTGCAACAACTCCTGTGCTCACACTCTCAAAACCTTCAAAGTACTAAGTAGCTATACTGCGCTGTTCACTCTCTCAGACCTCAGAAATATGATGTGTACAACTTTTTAAGTGTCCTATATTATATTCGAGGCGCGGACGCGTCGGAGGACGCCAGGCAGGACATCGGGGGAGCCCGGCCGGGCATCGACCGAATGTCGAGCGGGCTTCGCCCGACTCCCGTTTGTTTACTGACGGGTGTTCAAAGGGCACCTCCCGAGCCCCGTCTAATATGTGGCAGGGTAGATTTCAAGCGAAAAATACGCTCGACTCCCCGGCGGGTTTGAAATTTGGCGACTTTCTGGCGTACAACAATTCGCCCGGAGACCGTTGAATATGTGACGTAGGCATTAAGAGCGCCACAAAATTGTGAATGCATTTGATTGCTGATTTGATGATTTTGACCAGGACAAAGTAAAGTTAGCAGTAAAGTGATAAAGTGATAAAGTGAAAAAGTGATATAAAGCAACTAATAACTTACTTTTCGATATCTATACGAAGAAACGACGACGGATCGGCAAAGTCTCAGTGGGTCACAGTGTCGATAAACATCCTCCGCGTGAAACTTACTCGAATGACGAATAATCTTTGAGATTTTACATCAGCGGATGTAGTTGATATCAACTGGGCGCAACTCCAAAGCCTGACGAAAGCGAAACTACTATCTATCATTGAAAATAAATTGGTATTTAGGAAGAAGCTACCGAGGGACCTCAGGAGGAGGGTTTCAATCTAGGGCGGACTATTTTCACGGTTACAGTTGTTTATTTTGTGAAATTTCCAATCATTATGTAATCATACCATGCACCCTCTCATAACTAATTTAGACGTAATTAAGATAAAAGAATAGTTGTACCATCTTTCCTGTTGACATTTTTACTTGTTTATAAATGATCCAACAAGTATTTATAAATGAAGCTAAAAAGCACATCATGTATAATTTTGTGAAATTTCCAATCACATAGTTAATCATACCATACGCACTCTCATAATTAATTTACACGTAGATTAGATAATAGAATAGTTGTACCATCTTTCACTGCTGACATTCTTACTTGTTTATTAATGATCTAACAAGTATTTTAAATGAAACTAAAAGATACGTTATGTTTAATTTGTCATCATCAAAGAAACACCGTAATGATATTCTTTCCAGCTACACCTTGTTTCAACATGGTAGGAATGCTGGGGTGAACATACTCCTTGTCTTGTTAAATTCTTTCTTTCAAGTCAATCACAAAAATCTAGTAAATCATCATCCTGATGATAATCATGCAGGGAATGACATATTGCTAGTTGTTTTAAGTCGATTGCTGTTTTTCTTTGATTTTACTTGAGCTGCTGTTTAAGTTTTAAGTGTAACAAAGTATCGTTAAAGCCCCTCTAAAGTGTTGGGAGCCCCACAAATTTGATGGCAAAATTTCACTTAAATTGTATCATAATGTGAAAGAGGATTTCAATGAAGACACTTTTCTGCAAGGATTTTCAAAACAAATGTTTTTTTTGTAATTAATTTTTTAAAATTTTTTATCATTGAATCTATTGATTCAAATGATTTTATTTGTCATGCAATACATAATACAATGAATAAGTATATTACCAAAAAAAATAAACAATGAAACGACAAATATAATAGAAATAGCACGAGAAAAAAAGGAACTAGAAGCAGATCTTGTTAAAGTATTAGTTCCTCAGATGCTGTTTTGCAATATATCTTGAACAAAATATACTTATAAAATCAATAAACTAAAAAATATGTAGCAAAGTTGAATATTGATTGATTTGTCACATTTTTTGTTTTTTGTTTTGTTGGGGAAATCTTTGCAGAAGGGTGTCTTAAATGACATCCTCCTTCATATTATGAAACAATTTAAGTGAAATATTGCCATCGAATTTTTGGCGAATTTGGGGCTCCCAACACTTTAGAGGGGCTTTGAAGACTATAACATCTATCATAGGTGGTTCAGTTTCATTCGATATTCTAATACAATTAAATGATGATAAATATATGACTTTTATAGGAAATATATCCGTAATCAATATCGTTTTATTATTTTAATGGTCCCCTACTGACAAAGAGCACCACTCGAAAATAGGAAGGTTTCTGTTCAAAAGGAAATAAAAGAGCACTAGTTGCATGTGTGAGATCTGCACGTGACTAACCATTTGAGAATAGACGCTGAATTTATCATGTTTCATTTATTTTGGTTTTATTCCGACATGATGGTCTTTTCCAAGTCGATTTCTGGTTTTGTGGTCGCAAAAGAAAGCTGCCATCATAAAATAATTCTTTTGCACATTATGACCGTAAATTACAATTATCAGACATTTAAAACATAATAATGAAATTAAATAATGGATGAATGGGATGGAGACGTCTTTAAAGTCATAATTGACACACACTTTGGCTATATTCGAATAATGAATGAATAAACCAAGGAACATTATTAACCAAATTTAATATTTTATGTACCATACATTGTGAAATACAATAACAGAACTATGTAATTATATGCCAAATAAAAGTGCTTAAGATTGCGGCGCAAATCCGGGAATTGTTTGTCCCGTTGTTCTTTATTCCTATCTTCAATTAATTTCTTGATATATTTCTAAATACAATTTTGTCGATTCACAAATTTGTTTCTCAAAACCATTTTCCTTTCTTTTTCCTTTTTCCTTCCGGCCTTGCGTAGTTTTTCATATATTGACTGACTTTAGAATACTAAATATCTTTTCATTGTAGTGTGTCTTGGTTGTCTTTAGTTTGAATTGGTTGAATTTATTGAAATTTATTTACTGATATAAAATCAACATATTAATGCCAACATAAGTGACAATAATTATGAGTAAAAACAAACAAACAAACAAACAACGGATGGATAGCCCTTCTAAGCTGTACCATTATAATCCTGCTATTCTACGGAGGGTTCCAAACACTTTCGTAATTGCCAGAAGCAGAGATTAAATTTAAGCGCATTTTCTTCATACTTTTGTTATACATTAATGATTTTGTGTTATACAAGCAACAATCATTATTATTATTATTATTCGATATTACTATACTCACTTGGCAGACACACCCACCTTCTGTGTTTTCTTGATCAAAATAAACATTTTATTTGTCGATCCAAATATCTTTTTCTTGATTGTGCTTCAAGGCCCTAGTGAACATTAACGAGCCTGAGATGACAGAGTTCTGCCCATGTCTGGATGTCGTCGGGCGTGTCACATCTGATCTTGATGAGGAAGGAGACCAGAGAGCTACTGAGCTCATCTGGGGAGCTATCGCGAGGGTCCTTCTCATCACTGAACAGTTCCTTCAGGAGTGGCCAGGATTTTACAAGATGGTGAGAAATATTTCCTCTTCGACTTCCTTGTCTTCTTATAGAAAATCCTTCTTTTTCTTCTTGTTTTCTTCCTTCTCTATCCCCGCCTTAACTTCTTTACCCCTCTTTCTTTTTCACGTTAATGTGCAAGTCCCTGTTCAAAGCGAGAGTCCTTTTCCACAGCATCCCGTGTGGGTTATTTTCATCAATTTACAAGTCCCCGTTTTCATATTTTAAGCATTACAACATATGAATTCATTTCCTTTAATTTGCTTTATAAATACATACTTTCCAATAGCTCTTCTTGATGAAAATCGTGATGCACGATTCATACAATTTTTTTTGTTTTATTATGTTTACCAATAAAATTGTTTACGCCTTCTTTACTTATCTACTCATCCAATCGTTCAATCATTTTTGCATTGTATTTTCCTATTGCATTCGAATCAATTCCACAGATCACGATAACGCCGTTCAGCATGTTCTATACGTGTAGTAGTTCTGAGATCGAAGTGGCTCCTGAGGTTCCTCTACAGCTGTGCTTACACACCTTGTTCTCTGGAAATACTTCTATCAACCTCTCACAGAACGGAGCCAGCTACGAGATCGATCTAGGACTCATGTTCCCAACCCTGGGTAACATCATTTTTTTCTTGGGTGTAAAAGTATTGAAATACAGGAATAAGCAAGTACTGAACTATACAACCTATGCTATGTCAGGCAATGGTACACATGTTGTCATTTCATTACAAATGAGTCAACGAAACAAATATCTGGTGACGTTCATTAAACAAACAGAATCAATAAGTTTGTTCATAAGTCAAAAGTGAAGCCTAAAATTAATGTAGTTTTATGTGACTTTTCAGGGGAACCATCTCAGTCTGTCCATGAATGGCTAGAAGCCCTAGCTCTTTCTGCTAATGATGGCAATGACACTTGCCCCAGTCCAATCTCAGAGACGCCCTCTACGCTACCCGACCCGAGTCGACTCTCCGATGAAGTCGCAAGTAGTTCTGACTCAACGCCACATAAAGTAAGCATACTCTTCCTCTGATTAAGACATACCTTCAATAGAATTTAAAGATGTTAATGTAACGTTACCTGTAAAATATGCATTTGAAAAAGAAAAAAAAATGCCTCTGATATCGAAAGTTATTGAAAAAAATTGATCTCTGACATAGAGAGCAAATGATTGCCCAATGATCCATCTAACAGTGTCTAAAGGAGACATCTTCACAAGACTGAAGGTCTATTCAAAGTCAATCTGTTTTTCATCCTGTTACATGAAAGTTTAGTAATCATTATTGATCGATGCTTTTCAATTTCATGTGGATATATTGTAAGATATCACATCTTCATGTGCATTGTTTTATGATACTTCCTGTCAGGATGCTGGTGATGGTGCGGCCAGGGATTCATCATCACCGATGGCCAAGGATAAGAAGGTGGCTAAGAAGAAAGCGGTAGAGATCAAGTGGGACCTGGTCGAAGAAAAGACAACCAAGATCAGTGAGGAGAATGAGATCAAGGAAGCGAGGAGGGTAAGTGAAATATTAGGCTTGGTATCCCTTGGCTGTATATAATCTTAGATAGGACTATAGCTCAAGGTTCATGGCCACTTGTTTGATAGGACCTCTGACTTGATAGCCTTTAAACAAATCTTTACTCGTCTTGATGTTGCTATAGGACGAGGTGTTAACACAAACAAATTCACCTGTATTATTGTGTTGGTATTTTTGAAACCACATTAATCAGTTTAGTTAAAGAACAGTAATGCCATTGTTGAAAATGACTTATTCAATTTTTATTTTGTAATTGTAATAAAGAAAAACCTTTTAATTCTAAAAACAGTTAAAAATAGGCTTTCGTGCATTTGTAATAAACATGTACGTAACGGTCTATGTTTTCTCAGGTTGCCAAGGCATTTGTAGCGGTCCTCCTGGCCGAATCAATGGCAAAGTACATCTATGAACACGAAGACAGTTCTAATGGCCACGCTTCTGGTGCTGGTTCGACCAGTAATCGAAATGCACGTAATGCTGCTGCTAAAGCATCGGCCGAAGCAGCCCGAGCTGCTCAGAGTGGCGATGCCGAAGCGGCTGCGAAAGCCGTGATCGCGGCGGTCAAGGCTGTGGAAGATGTGACGAACCCAAGGAAGAGTCACACCAGGATTCGAAGCCCTGTCAAGAGTAAAATGTGCGTCGTTGTGTAATGCAAGCCTATCATGCACTGTGAAATAGACTCTGTCAGCTATAGCCCGCACTTCAGTTTGATTAGGCATTATAGATGGCACTGCTCGGAGAACCCAACTAGAAATAATATATTTCAAGCACTTACAGACGTTATCCTGTAATTAAGCGCTAGATAAATCCAGATGGTATTTATCATTATTAAAAAGGTTATACTCTGTTTGTGAACTATTCTGTAGTGAAAATGTAGGTAAAGTTATCATGGTTACACCATTGATTTTTTTCAAAGAAAATATGAGCCCTGAAAAAGGCTCTTGAGCTCCGCCAATTAAGAGCTAAATTCTTGACGTTCCGATCAGTATATACTTGAATACTTCCAAATGCTTATAAATCATTATAAAGTAGATTGCTTTATCATTTATTTTCATTCTCAATCAATATGGCGTTAAGTTTTAACTATATAGGCTATTGATATGACATGTACATACAGGGGAAATGGTTTTATATTCTGTACATTTGCAATTTACAGAGATATGTATAATTATGATATAAGATCGGAAGTATAGCAGTAATGCGCATAAAGTGTACCACCAAGTTAGTCACTTTGTAAAACCGAGACAGTTCGAGTTGCCTTCAATAGAGCATTCACTTTACCACCATTTAATTCCTGTCTTTATTCTGAAGGTTTCTTTCGTAGTCATAGCCACAACATATTTTGCGGTTGTTGATTATAGCGACTTTTATATTGATATTGTAAGAGCGGAATTTCATGAGTTCAGACTGTTGGTGGGATAAATGAAGTCCCATAAAATCTTCACTCTATAACATGTACCGAAGTTTTCCAATACTAATGTTCTCTCCCATGTGAAAAATTAGTGTATCAATATACTGATTTAATGATGCACCACCTTTCAATATCTTTCGGTTTCCGTTTTGTCGAATCTTTTGGGACGGAATTGCCGATTACCCTCAGCGTTATGTGATACTACACAATTTATATAATGTTGATGAGTTAGATTGGTCATGAAACGAAAAATGCCAACACCATGTTAGCGATTTCAGCGTAAAATTGTATTATGGCCCAGATATTTTGTCTTTGAATCTGAATTCAAATTACATGCATGTTTCTTCCAATTGAGCGTTTAATGTGTTTTTAATCGTATCATTTTTGTTTCGGGGTTTTGTTAACTTGTTAACTTGACAAAATAGCACAGACTCTTTTACAATCAATCAATAAATAAGGCAGATGGTTATAAACTATAACCATTCCACTATATTACAGAAATTGTATAGTTTGGAGAAACTGACATCGTTCGCAAAGGCGGATGTCATTTGTTCATGTACACAATAAAATGAAATGTTTAAAAAAGGGGTAATTAAGACATACTACACATGTTCAATCACAATTTGGTCAAATAACCCATCACTATCCGTCTGGATAGTGCGGAAACAGATATTCAGTACTTATACTAGAAAATGTTAACTATGGTCGAAGGCAGGACCTCATTCGTTGCCAAGGTATATGATACAAATACTGTCTGTATGTCATCAAAAATATGTTAGATCCGTAATTATAACTTATGATTATTATAATTATGTCTCATAATTTATGGCCTATTGCTTATTATTCCAATTCCAGTGCAATGTGTTGATGAGATTAATATACTTAATGTATAATGGAGACTTTTGATTTAGGTTGGCCCAAGACGGATAACATTGAAATTAATACTCGCCCTGTGATAATAACAAAAACGATGAGAGTAAATATCATGGTGCAGAATCCAAGGTCAATATCCTTCATGTGAATTGTATCAACCAAGTGTAAAACACCTGTATCATAAAATAAAACATATTTACAGAAAATAGTCTGTTTAGTATTTCATAATGTTGGCTCATTATCAAATGATGATGACTATGCTGCTGCTGCTGCTACTACTACTGCTACTACTACTACTACTACTACTACTTCTAGTACGACTACTACTACTATTACTACTACTACTAATAATAATGGTAATAACAATAATAGAAATGATAAAAATAAGATAATATTGATATTATTAATAATAATAATAATTATAATAATACGAATAATAATAATTATAATAATGATAATGATAAATGATAACTAAACTGATAATAATAAAGATAGCAATATTAAATTATTAATAAAAATAATAATATCATTGATAAATTTTATAATTATAATAATGATAATAACAATAATAATAATAGTAAGGATAATGATAATTTAAAAAAATATAACAATGGTAGTAGTAACTATAAAAATGGTAATATTATTATCATTATAATAGTTATCATTACCATGAATTTTTCATGTTTTATATATTTTATTTTGTATTATGTTATTTCATAGCAAGGCTCACTAACAAATAAAAACAAATATATTTTTCTTGTTTTCGTTATTATTATTATTATTATAATCATTATGATTATTATTGTTATTATTATTATAATTATTATTATTATTATTATTATTATCATTATTATTATTATCATTATTATAATTATCATTTTTATTATTATTATTATTGCTATTATTATTATCATCATCATCATTATTATTACTATAATTATCACCATTGCCCTTAACACGATGATATTCATCGTTTTTAGACGCATGTTATGCTGCCTTCGTGTACGTGTATACATAGATTAGAGCAACCCACACACACACGCAAATGAATTACTATACATTGTAAACCCAAGCCCGCCCCCTCCTCCTGCCACTTTCACAAATCTTAGGGTTAGGGCAGGGAGATATCATCTCCCTGGTTAGGGTCAGGGTTAGGGTTAAGGTAAACTGCAAATGTCAGGGTAGACTCGATCGTTCTTTGCCTATAAAAACGATGAATATCATCGTTTTAAGGGCAATGGTGATAAATTATGATGTATTTCATCGTTTTGAGAAGGAGACCAGGCTGACGTTTCATCATCATCATCATCACCATTATTGTTATCACTATTGTTATCTTTATTGTTATTATTATCATCATCATCATCATCATCATCATCCTCACCATCATCATCAACATCACCACCATCATCATCATTATCATCATCACCATTATTGTTATCATTATTGTTATTATTATTATTATCATCATCATCAGTATCATCATCCTCACCATCATCACCATCATCATCATCATTATCATCATCATCATTACCATTATTGTTATCACTATTGTAATCTTTATTGTTATTATTATCATCATCATCAGTATCATCATCCTCACCATTATCATCATCATCATCATCATTACCATTATTGTTATCACTATTGTTATCTTTATTATTATTATTATTATCATCATCATCAGTATCATCATCCTCACCATTATCATCATCATCATCATCACCATCATCATCATCATTATCATCATCATTACCATTATTGTTATCACTATTGTTATCTTTATTGTTATTATTATTATCATCATCATCATCATCATCATCATCCTCACCATCATCATCAACATCACCACCATCATCATCATTATCATCATCACCATTATTGTTATCATTATTGTTATTATTATCATCATCATCACCACCATCATCATCATCATCATTATCATCATCATCATTACCATTATTGTTATCATTATTGTTATTATTATTATTATTATTATCATCATCATCATCATCATCATAATCATCATCATCATCATTATCATCATCATCCTCACCATTAACTATAGAAACATTAAAACAATAGTGCTTTTACCAAATGACAGGTATCAAATTAAAAAGCACGTAAATGATGTTGTATTTTATCCTGGTCATTAATATGCTTGTAAACTCACACAACACACGGCTTATGTTACAGGGGACATGGGGAGCATTCCAGCTGTAGTTGCCTTTAAGATATTTGTGAGTCTATCTAACAACAATGACGCTCGCTTTGTTTCATCCTACAGTTATCGTAGCTATTATACTTAATTTTCGCTTATATATAACACGAATAGAATAGAATAGAGGGATCATGCAAATCGTTTTTACTTTTTCTACAGGGTTATTTTTTTTAATTATCATAATAACGCCACTATGCGATGTTCAATCAATGATAAAGAGAGTGCACAAACTACAAGGAATGAAATTCGCCTTTTCGTAGAGCATAACACAATACAGATAAACAGGGTTTTCAATTTAACAATCCTCTGTGCATTTAAAGGCTATGTAAGACATTATTATATCGATAAATAGGTATAGTGAATAGTATGTTTACATTAGCCAATATATTTACAAAAGTATAACGTACTTCTCTTGATTATGGATGAACATTGTTGATACATCTCATTTTCCTATGTCAACAGTATAGTTGTAAAATAGCTGAAGAAAAAAATACTTTGTACCAGATTCACAAAGATGTGACTTCTTTTAGTCATCATGAACCATTTTCAAAATATGATATAACATGTTCACTTAGATCAGTCCTCCGTATGAAAATAGAACGGATATGATGACGTTAACATGGATATAAACGAAATGATTGAAAAAATATGGTGGCATTCATAACTGTCGTGTATTTACATCATGTATCATGTACAAATTACTTTTGTATTATCACTTATAGTAAAAAATACGATTAAAATATATATATAATATACACCACAATTTATATTACTTTTTAGTTAATACATTCCCTTGAAATTACAATATGATGTTCACAAAATATATATGCGCCCTGGGTGGGTATGACGACTATATTTTATTCTTGGAATATTAATAGTTAATTAATAACCCATATGAAGTGAAAGAGATTGGGAATGTCTATGCTAACCTTTGAACTCTGACTCAATTTTAAAGTGCGACATTTACAGACAACTATTTACACTTTCACTTTCACCTACACTTACACGTTGTCTTATATTCATATCAGATACTCAGTATACAATGATTAAATACAAACATGGAAGGACTGTTTATGTACATGACTGACTTAATGGATTTACCTGATATTGAAGATCATCATTACATGTGTATTATTACACAGTTATTACATGATTACTACACGTTTCGCTACATGACTGTTACATGATTACATATTCATCATTACAATCGTGTTCATACAGCATATTACTCTGAGATTATATCTTCTAAATCGATTAAAAATCTGCAAAATGCGTGACCGCAGATGCCCCAAAATAATCTTTTTTCATGATCAATAATTATATGCACATTATTACATGTGTATTACATGATTATTACAAAGTGATTACATAATTACCACACGATTCGCTACATGGCTGTTACATGATTACCTATTCATCATTACAATAGTGTTCATACAGCATATTGTACTGCAATTAACTTCTAAATCGATTAAAAATCGACAAAATGCGTAACCGCAGTTGCCCCAAAATAATCTTCTTTCATGATCAATTAAATGCACATAAATACACAACAGGAGAGTAATATTTGGTATTCAAAACTCCATAGACGCTTCTTTAACCGATGCACAAAATACTCAAATTCTTGACAAATACTGAAGAAAAAAACATTTCCAGACCTAATAAGATTTTCATGTCTCTAAGTCCTAGCATGTTGGAAGAATTCGACATGTGGTGGCCACATGATCAGGTATAATGCATCGTTTAAGACTATTCAGAAACTAGGATTAGAAGAATCACGATTTTCGAACAAAGGTATTTGTAAAGAACAGATATAGTTCATCCCTCCAAACACACTACACACTCCAACTGAATTTCAAACCGCTGGATTCTTCTGGCTGTCTTCACGGTGCCATTTACCCATCTCTGTGGAGACGACAGTGACTGTACGGTTTTGGAGTATGTAGACCGAGACCACAGACCTTACTCTTTTTTAATTTCGGAAAAAGAAACCATTTCCTATATTTTAAGGAAATACGCATTAACAACTGTATTTTAATGATGTTACTCGGGAGGGATGACATTGTTGCATCTCAGATTTATCTTCAACATCTTGGTCAGTTTTTGCCAGAAGTACTCTTGAAACCCCTCCTTCTCCTCCTCCTCCTCATCCCAGCTGAGGTATGGTTTACGATCACTCAGGTATAGCCTCACCAAGAATGGAAGCTCATCGTCTGGGATGTCCTCCAGGAAGATCACTACCATGTTCTCTATGTGTGTGTCGTTGACCTGATCCGCAGCGGTTCGAAACTTGATGATGAACCAGTTATCCTGGATAGCAGCCCTACTGACCAACATGATGGTCTTGTAGCTCATCTCAACGACGTAATGAACTGCATCATAGTAATGCATACCTAACGGAAGGTCATTATCGCCATATACATTCCTCTTGTATTCCGGAAGCAGTTCTTCCAAGACTGGACGGAAACGATCTCTGACCCACTCTTCGTCCTCCTCCGCAAACACGATGTTAAAATGAAATTCATAATCGTCAAAATCTCGAGCGTCTTGAATCTCGCGATAGCCTATGACTGCCAATTTCAGGAGGAAGAGTTTGTATTTCAAGAACCAGCGAAAACGATAGGCAACAATCAATACCACGACAATGCAGGCGATTACAAAAGGAAGTGAACAGTAGAGAGCGGTGTTTGGGCCACAGAGTTCTGCTGGTTTAAATGACATCAGCGGCTTTTCACGCAGTTCCTCGATTGATGAGGAAGAGCACCTGGTGATGTTTTCGTTCAGAACTGTGATAGGACCAGCCAGCCATATGGGGAGCCATTTTAACTCACAGGTACAGCTTAACTCATTGCTCGAAATGTCAATGAAACTTAGAGTATTGAGGATCGGTTGAAATGTACTGTGGTTGACTAAAGTCAATCTGTTGTCAGCGAGAGTCAGATATTTCAGTTTTGATTTATTCACAAATAGGTCTCTATCAAGATACCTGATTTGATTGCCTTCCAAGTGAATATCATGTAACTGCCCGACGTTCTTCAGAACTTCAGGTGGAAGATATTGAAAGTGATTACCTTGTAAGTACAAAGTATGTAAACGTTGAAGGCCTTCGAAAGCATTTGCCTCGATCACTTTGGTTTGACAGTTACTTAGATCTAGCTGGATTAGGTAGACGAGATCTACGAATAAACCAGCCTCCAATAGTTCAATTTGATTCATCTTTACATCAAGGCTTATAAGATTTCGCATTCCCTGAAACAATGATATGCTATTATTTGTGAATTGAGTCCAAAATGAATCTATACTAGAATTTCCTAAGAACACGTGTTTAATCGACTTAGTCTGAGAGAATATATATTTGATTTGGATCATGAATTCGAAGCGTTTGCAATTGCTATAGACGAAAGTTTCAAGATTAGGGGCATGAAGCGTCATTGGTTCGTCGAGTAAACATCCCGACAAATCTAAGAAGCGAAGGTTATTTAAACCTGTGATTGCCCTAATCCAAACAATTGATAATTCTTTATTACCCCTCAAGACCAATTTTGTCAAATTTGTTAATCCCTTAAACGATGTTTCATATATAACCTGAAGGGAATTGGAAACCAGATACAATTCTTGTAGGTCTATATCCCATGAAGAATTGCTGGCATAATGACCGACGCTATGGATGACATTAAAATTGAGCTGAAGAACACGTAGCCCTTTCATTCTGGAAAAATATGTGGGATCTATAAATTGTATACCACACCTATCTAAGATAAGTGTAGAAAGGAATGGTAAACTTAAAAATCCCATTTCAGGAAAGTTAGACAACTGATTATTACTAAGATCGAGAATCCTTAGCCGTTTGCCTCCCAAAAGTGCAAAATATTCAGGATTGATATCCCCTATATGTGTGTTCCTTAAACGAAGCTCCTCGATCTCCGAGCTCCCAATGCCTGTGAAAAACTGTTGCCAAAGTTCGGGCTCAAGGTAGCTATTACCTAAGGAGAGAGATCTTGAACGTATGGCTGCAATGGTGTCCGGGTTAATAGCACGGATTGAGTATTGGCTTCCGTTCAGATTGAGAAAATCTAGCTGACAGTCGATTATGAATGTGGTAGGACTAAGCGCTTTAAACAAATTGTCCCGTAGGTTAAGAGTCAGGTTATGAACTGCTGAATTACAAGAAGTAATATTGATGTCTGTAAGATAAGTGGTAGTTAGATCTAGCATCTGTAATGAGGGGAGCCATCGTAAGGTGTCACTAGGGAACATTCTTAAACGATTATCTGAAAAACTAAGATGAGACAATTTTTTGCTAAGTCGAAACATTTCTGATGTGATAGCGTCAACAAGATGATTAGCTCCGAGGTCTAGGTACTGCAACTCTGGTATAGAATGAAAAGCTGCAGGAGCTATCTCTTTTATTTCATTAGCGCGCAGCGACAGTTTCCTAATACGTTGATATGGCATAAAGGAGGTATTTGAAAGATGTTGGATAGAATTTAAATAGAGGTCCAGTTCCTCAACGCCTGGAAATAAGTCCTGAGGAACATCCCTGAGTCCCATTTTGGTACAGGAGATAATTCTCTCGAAAGTGCTTAGGTAACATTTAGTGTGTGACGTCAATCCTTGATGATTTAGCTTTACCTCCTGGAATGATATTACCATTGCAATCAGAAAGGTAAGGTAGAGTAAAGCCGACAGCTGGATTAATCTTGTATGAGCCATATTACTTGACAGGAACTGAAAAAGAAGATAGTGAAACATACGTTGCAATAGAGTACCGAAGCTGTGACGTCATAAAAATCTATTTTTGGAATTTCTCAATTTTTTCTTCATTTTCCGAAAGAGCACCAAAAATAAAGTCCAAATGTCGAAAACCAATTGAATATGTTAAGTATTTGCCGAGATATTACCATCTGAATAAAAAGATTGCCTATGGGAACTCAGTGTTATATTGCTCTGGCTCATAACATTAGGAGCCAGAGCAATATAACACTGAGTTCCCATAGGCAATCTTTTTATTCAGATGGTCATATCTCAGCCAATACTTAACATATTAAATTGGTTTTCGACATTTGGACATTATTTTTGGTGGTCTTTCGGAAAATGAAGAAAAAATTGAGAAATTCCAAAAATAGATTTTTGATGACGTCACACTTCACCACTCTATACCTATCACTCGACTTCAAATTAGACTCGTTCTGTACTGAAAGCGACATACAGTATATATCAGACTTGTGCCGACAGCGTTATCTTTTTTAAATACCACGAAACCTGACACTAGCCCTACCCTAACTCTAATATATAATACCCAAAATATCATTAGACTACATACTTCTATCTTCAAATCTTGGTCATCGAAAAAGAGAATAATTTCAAAGAAAGAAAAAAAAGTGGAAAAAAAACAAACAAACGACTGCGGAACACCTGGAATGTAAAATACACATACGCTTCAATATTCATCCGATTTTGAGGTACATTTTAAATTAGTTCATTGCTCGAAAAGTCAATGAAGCTTAGAGTATTTATCGATTGAAATGTACTGTGGTTGACTAAAGTCAACCTGTTGTCATCGATAGTCAGATATTTCAGTTTTGATTTATTCACAAATAGGTCTCTATCAAGATACCTGATTTTGTTGCCTTCCAAGTGAATATTATGTAACTGCCTGACGTTCTTCAGCAAGTTTAGGTGGAAGATATTGAAGGTGGTTACCCTGTACGTACGAAAAAATATAAACAAATAAACAAACGACTGCGGAAGACCTGGAATGTAAAATACATGTTCGGGCGCTTCAGTATTCATCCGATTTTGAGGTACATTGTAAACTACTTCAAATTTTAGATAAGGAGACAATCTTGACCATTTTCAATTTGTTTTGTTCGTTTATCCCTTAATTTCTTGTACATTGATTGGTTTGTTTAGCAGGAAATTTCCGTATGAAAATAGAAATTATACAAAGAGAGCGCATTGAACAGCATCCATGCATAATTAATAAGTGTTTACCCATTTTCCTTGACTTTTTGTGGCAAGCTCTAAAATCAACTTTGATTCTTGTCACAAATTGGGAGATATATAAGAACCATTCTTAGAAAATCTATGAAAATTGTTTACTTAACATGTAAAACATGAATGTCAAACATGTTAATGCTGTTAACAGTTTTAAAAATACAAACTGACTGCCCTTGAAATTTATTGTCCGTGTCATTTTTGTTGAGAACAAAACTACATGCACCACTCTTGAAAAAGAGTGGTTAATACTCTTGAGACTGAGTTGATGATTTCACTCCCAAAGGAGTGAATTATCTCCACTCTGTCCACATGAGTGATAACACATGAGTGATACAATTTTCACTCTTTAAAGGATTGGTGTTTTACTCTTTCCTGAGTGAAATAGTGACCACTCTTTTTTTCACGCGAAAAAAGGTTGTCCCTCATTTAACTCCTTGTGAGGGCTTATGCTAAACACACTGTTGCCCATAAAGTTGGAATAATTTTTCTCACCTCATTTCATGAAATGTTTGTGGCTTTATTGATCAATCTAAAGAGTCATAGTGATTGGTCAATAAAAGTTCAGAGAAGAAGAATAAACCATATTGTCAAAGTTACTTCATGAAAACAGGTAAAAAGAAAAATTATTCTAACTGTATGGGCAACAGTGTATTACACGTGTTATAACAAATACATGAACAAAAGGTAGAATAACTTCAATGAAAGTGTATATATATATATATATATATACATTATGTGGAACAATTTTGATGCTGATTCGATGAATGTGACCGGAAAAGTACATTTAGAAAGAAAGTCATTCTTACCTTTACAGGAATCCAGAGCGATGCCAAATATCGACAGTGATTTCAAACGAGCGTCTGTGCAAATGGAATAAAACTCGCACGAATGAAGAATATTATTTGTCTTTGCTATTCTTTAGTTGGCATGATTTATGTGACTTAGATGATAATCGAATCTAAACGAAAGTGAAAATAGCATCTATCATTCTTCAGTTAAAAGATGATTATAAATCTGTAGTTATGGTCATCACTCGGGGAGGGGAGAGGGGTGTAAAGGTCGGCTGATCTAACCAGCATATGCCTCTTTATAAAAGCATTTGCCTACTTTGTTAATTCAACCAAGCAATCATTGGCGACTAAAAATGACGAGTTCTTTCAAGGAAATTCCCCGTTAGTTGACATTTCTATTAAAAGTAAACAACATAAATTATATACACATGACTACATGACCAATGACCAAGATACGTATTACCCTATAGTCGGACTGACGAGACCGACACGAGACTTACAATAGACCAAACTAATTAATATATTCCCCTGATTGGTCCATTTGTCGGTTTGGTGAGGATTGAGGTATTACACCAAATTTAACAATATTTATTTGAGTCATTTTCATGTCAAGATTTCTATTTACAAATAAACTATGTAGATATTACAACCAGGATTTATGTTGAGGCCTGAGGGTATACACAAGACAAAACAGAGCAACATATCATTTATTGACATTTTTATTTTTTAAAATGACTCTCGAAAAAACTTAAAGGTAGAATCAATTAAAACAGCACGCAATTATTTAAGTAAAAGAAAAATGACAGTTTATTGGGGGTTCAACGTGCTGGAATGATTCTTCTGTAACTGTCAAGACGGTCAGATATAAAACAAACGAAAACTGGATCAATATATTTTTAGCTATGTTGGTCAAAAGAGCTGAAAATACCTTGGAAAGTGAAACGAACCATAAAATTGTCAATCTCAGATTTGATTTTTTTCAAATTCAAGTGACATGATTGCGCTTTAATATAGAAATACAAGACGAGTTGTCAATCAATCAAGGACGTCAATTAAGATCTACATGCAATTCCTTATATCTTCGATTTTATTTTTAACAACTGATTATTAACAAATAAACTTGACTAAGATTCAGAAATGTAATAATAAATTCATTATCTTAAACGCGTATATCTACTTCAATTGGATTAATTCGTTCCAATGGGGCTTCGTGTCTTCAGGCTACACGAATTTCCGTAAATAATCAAGCCCTAATTCCAAAAGGATTAGGTGTAACGTTTGTGAAATACACCCCTCTTTATCGCCGAAGTCTCGGGTCCAGCTTTAGTCAGGTGGCTTTAATAGCGTCAAATTTATCGATTATCGTTACTTGCCGGATAAAAGCACCATTTTGATACAGGGCTTCCTTAGGACCTACTAAGCGATATTAGGCTAGGAGCCCCCGGCAAGAATATCATATAAGGGTGTGGGGCGGGGCGTACAACGCCATGGGGCCCCAATCACACATATATGAATATTTATGCCGGGGGCTCCTACCCTACCATCATTCAGCAGGTCCTAATGAAGCCCTGTACCAAAAATGGCGTTTGTACAACAACAACTCAATGTTATAGTACCGTATAAATTATTTGTGGGCTACGAGGCAACGACCCTGCCTCACACCCTTATACGATATTCTTGCCGGGGGCTCCTACCCTTATATCGTTCAGTAGGTCCTAAGGAAACCCTGTACCTAAAATGGCGTTTGTACAACTACAAATAAATGTTATATTACCTTCTAAATTAATATTTAGGGGCTACGAGGCGACGCCCGCCCCACACCCTTATATGATACTCTTGCCGGGGGCTCCTACCCTAATATCGTTCAGTAGGTCCTAAGGAAACCCTGTATCAAAAATGGCATTTGTACAACAACAAATCAATGTTATAAAATCATTTGGGGGCTCCAAAAAGACGCCCCGCCCACACCTTTAAATTGAAAAATTTTGCCGGGGGCTCCTAGCCTAATATCGTTTAGTAGGTCCTAAGGAAGCCCTGTACCAAAAATGGTGCTTTTATCCGGCAAGTAGCGATAATTTCACTAAGCCACCTGACTACTTGTCTGATACAAAAAACACCAAAGCAAATCTACGAAAACTCGCGTATCGACCCGATAATTTTTATACGAGATAAATAATCACAAGAGTTTGTAAAAAGGCCAGCGATCGACACTTTGTCATTTTCTGATTGCATGGGTATGTGTCCGTTTCCACAAATGTGCATGTAAAATATTAGCTTTACTTAAGGACCATGCCAGATCTATGAAAAATATGTGGGCGCTTATTCAGAATCATATGCCTACTTTGACCCCGTAACTCCGGCGTAGAGATACCCTACTAAAACATACCCAAAATCAAGTAAATATTCATCAATTGTTCCAATAATGGCCATGATTTAAAAGTCGTTATGTTTCTATTATCTGTTTCGTGTCAGTTTTCTTATCTTTTTTGGAGTATTTTTCCTAAAAACAAAGACTTATAATATACACTTACTTTCATGGGAAACTGAGCTCTGCACGATACAATTGCATACCGTACGCCTGAGTTACGGGGTCAAAGTAGGGATATGATTATGAATAAGCGCCAATATGTGATTATTTGCGTTCAGTTTACCCGACTTTTCGTGAATATAGGAGCATGTTTTTACGAAAGATAGTATAACCCGACAACCCGACCCGACTCGACTCCAAGAACCGATGGAACGAAGTAAGCCACTTCAATGTAAAAAATATTCAGTACAGATATCCTTTTTGCGTCTGAAAAAATAACAACGGTGGGTTCAGGATTAGTACAAGCACAACGGAAAGGGTTTCAGGGACCAACTGAATTCACTCCAAAATTCTCAGACAATCCAAAAGGTAATTCGATAATGATAACAATAAACATTTAAATTAAAATTTATCTAACTTAATTTGTTAAGTTAGCGGAAACGGTTACAAATATTTTAAATGCATTTGATTGCTGATTTGATGACTTTGACCGGGACAAAGTAAAGTTAGCCGTATATACAGTGAGAAAAGCAACAAATCACTTACTTTTCGATATCTCTACCAAAAAAACGACGACGGATCGGCAAAGTCTCAGTGGGTCTTAGTGTCGATACAGATCTATCGCGTTAAACTTACTCGAATGACGAATAATCTTTGAGATTGCCTATTTTACATCAGCGGTTGTCGTTGATATCAACCGGGGCGCAATTCTAAAGCCTGACGAAAGTGAAACTACTATCTATCATTAAAAATAAATTAGTAATATAGGAAGGAGCTATCGAGGGACCTCAGGGGGAAGGTTTCAAGCTAGGGCGGACTATTTTCAAGGTTACAGCTTTTGTTTTGTTTTATATTGCTCGTACATTTACTATTTTGTATAATTACCTATCACAATAGTTAATCATTTTTATGCGCACTCTCATAACTAATATAGACGTAATTTAGATAGGGCTAATTGAACAGTTGTACCATCTTCACTGTTGGCATTTTTATTTGTTTATAAATGATCATATAAAAGCTGAATTATTATTATTATTATTATCAAACAAGTATTTATAAATGGAACTTATTAAAAGATAAATTATGTATAATTTTTCATCCAAGATACACCGTAATAGTATTCTTTTCAGATACACATTGGTTCAACATAGCAGGAATGCTGGGGTGAACATTACTCCTTGTTAAATTCTTTCTTTCACGTCAATTACGAAAATCAAGTAAAATCATCATCCTGATGATAATCAGGGAAGGACACATTTTTAGTAGGTTTTAACTCGATTACTGTCTTTCTTTGATTGTACTTTAGTTGCTGTTTAAGTTTTAAGTCTAAACAGATATCGTTAAAGACCATTACATCAATCAAAGGTGGTTCAGTTTCATTCGATATTCTAATACAATTAAATAATGATAAATATATGACTGGAATAAGAAAAATATCAGTAATCGATATCGTTAATCATTTTAATCGTTCCCTACTGACAAAGAGAACCACTCGAAAATAGGAAGGTTTCTGTTCGAAAGAAATTTAAAAGAGCACAAGCTCAAAGTGTTAGTAAATGTGTGCGATCTGCACGTGACAAACCACCTGAGAACAGACGATGAATTAATCATGATTAATTTATTTCGGTTTTATTCCGACAGGATGGTCTCCTTTCAAGTCGATTTCTGGTTTTGTTGTCCAAATAGAATACTGTAATCTTAATACATATATAATTCTTTTGCACATTATGACCGTAAATTGTAATCATCAGACTTTTTAAACATAATAATAAAATTAAATAATGGATGAATGGGATGTAGACGTATTTTCTATCATGATTGACACACTTTATAGCTATTTTCGAATAAAGAATGAATCAACCAAAGACATTATTAACCAAATTAATTAATTTAAATACCAAACATTTTGAAATACAATAACAGAAATATGTAATTATATGCCAAATAAAAGTGCTATAGATTGCGGCGCAAATTCGGTATTGTTTGTCCCGTTTTTCTTTACTCCTAACTTCCATTAATTTCTTGATTTATTTCTGAATACAATCTTGTCGATTCACAAATTTGTTCCTCAAAACCAATTTCCTTTCTTTTTCCTTTCTACTCCCCTTTCGTAGTTTTTCATATCTTGACTGACTTTAGAAGACTAATAATTCCTTTCATTTTAGCGTGTCTTGGTTGTCTATATTTTGAATTGATTGATTTGTTTGATAGTCGTTGCCAAGGTATATGATACAAATACTGTCTGTTTGTCATTAAAAAAAATATGATAGATCCGTACTTATAATTCATGATTATTATAATTATGTCTCATAATTTATAGCTTATTGCTTATTATTCCAATTCCAGTGCAATGTGTTGATGAGATTAATATATTTAATGTGCAATGGAGACTTTTGATTTATAGGTTTGGCCCAAGACGGATAACATTGAAATGAATACTCGCCCTGTGATAATAACAAAAACTATGAGAGTAAATATCATGGTGCAGAATCCAAGGTCAATATTCTTCATGTGAATTGTATCAATCAAGTGTAAAAAACCTGTATCATAAAATAAAACACATTTACAGAAAATACTCTGTTTAGTAATTCATAATGTTGGCTTATAATGAAATGATAATGATTCTGCTCCTGCTGCTGCTGCTGCTACTTTTTTTTAATTTATTTTTTTTATTGGTATATAATGATCGACCAGCAGCACAAGGCTGAAAGGGTCAATTTACAAAGGTACAGTAATGTATATAAATATACATGTACAATAGTATTACAAAACATAGTAAATAAATCAGTAACATATTGACAATACAACAGAATTATATTGCGTTCGATTATGTACATTAAATGAAAGGATGTACTGGCAAGAGATATAAAAGAGCAGGGGTAGGTATATGGCTCATGAAAGTGAGAGTGATATAGAGCGAATGGAGTAGAGAGAGATAGAGAGGATGAGAGAAAAGGGGAGGTACAGTAAGAGAGAGAGAGAGAGAGAGAGAGAGAGAGAGAGAGAGAGAGAGAGAGAGAGAGAGCAGGGAATGGAATGAACATAAGTAAATAAACATATTATTCCTAATTACATGTAATACATTTATGCAAATGAAGAGAAGTCAAATTTCGGCGAGACAACAATAATCATCACACAAGTACATGCAAGCAGAGATAAAAGGGAAGGTTAAAAGAAGGAAGAAAAAAAGGAGAGAAATTTGAATAGAGAGAAACAAAGAGAGAGAGAGAGAGAGAGAGAGAGAGAGGGAAATGGAGAAAGAGGGAGGGAGAGAGAGGGGAAAAAATGCAAGTAAATATAAACAATAACTGAAATACAAAGAAAATCATATACATACAACCGTAGAATTAAGGCATGCAGGCTGATATAGTGACATTGATTTATTGACTCTAAATTAAGATAAAGATCTGCAAGAAAGTGTAGGGGGTTGAGAGTTACTTCAAGATTCTGGCAAGGTAAGGGATTAGTCCGGGAGCCAGGGGGGGGGGTCAACCTAGCTGGTAGGGAAACCAATTTTCATGTCCACAGATGTAAAGATCGCATAGCTCCATATAACAAATCGACCGTCTGGCATGTTCTAAGTGGTGGGTGTGGCCAGGGGGAGCCCCCTCCCCCAAAAAGCGGGCCTTTTGACGACAAATTAGTATTTTGTAAATAATATTGTAAGGAAACCTCGAACCACCATGAGTTTGGTGTCATATGAAAGAAAATTAAATTATCTACATTTTGATACCTATTTCAACGAAATTAAGATTAATTTACATAGCAAATTTAAGTTAAAAACATGATTTTTGGTGATTTTTTCGAAATATTGAATTTTATCAAAAAAGATTATTTTCCATATATCAAAATTGGAGAGGTGCATTTTTTCATAACTTTCCAGGAATTTGCTTATATACAATGACAATATCCTGTGCGAGGGAGAGGCTTATATATCTTTTCAATAAAAAGTTATAGCAATCCAAAGTCATTGATTTGATTTCCACAAAAACAACATTTTTGCCCACATGTGTATTAACTGTATGCATATACGTGCATTAGTGTATTAAGGACCTGTTTGGCGTGTTTACATCGAGTTTTAAAGATAACTTTTAACTAAAACCTCTAATCACCATGTATTTGGTGTCAAAAGATGGATAATTAAAATACCTTCATCCTGATATCAATTTCAATGAGTGATGTAGTGTGTGAAATATAAATTTTGAGCCAAAAAGGTGCTTTATTGTAGATATTCCTCTGATTTTGGCCAGTATCTCGGTATATTAACTGGACAAAAGTGATTAGACATTTAGTAGTGCAGAAAGTTCAAAGGATTTGGAGCGCTGAGTGCAATTGATAAGTTCTTCTTCTGTACTCTGGGATGTTTCAGGAAATGTGGACATTGGCAGTTGCCTCCCCAGGCGCAGATCCAGGGGCAGGGGCCTAGGCCCCCGCCAAAAAAGAATAAAAGAGAGTGAGAGAGAAGGAAAAGAAGGGAAAGGGAAAGAGGAGAGAAAGGGAAAGAAAGAAGAGGAAGCAGAAAGAAAAGGGAAAACGGGAGATCGGGGGCGAAAGGACCTTGTCTCCCAGGTTGTTGCCTCCCCCCCCCAGCAAAAATAAGAGAGAGAAGGAAGGAAATGGAAAGAAAAAGGAAAAAGGGAGATAAAGGGAATGAAATAAAGAGGACGAAGAAAAGAAGGGGTATCAGTTGCGATTCTCCCGCCAACAAGTTGTGGATCTGGGATGGGACCTAAAGGCCCTTGCCTCTCCCCGCCAAAAATAAAAGGGGAAAGGAAAGGAAAGAGGAGAGCTAAAAGGAACAAAAAGAGGAAGAAGAAAAGAAAAGGATGAAAACAAGGGAGATCAGTTGCGATTAATTCGGCCAACAATGTATGGATCGGGGACCGAAAGGCCCTTGCCCCTCCCCTGCAAACTTAAAAGAGAAAGAAGGGAAAGGAAAAAAAGAGGAAGAAGAAAGGTAGGGGAGATCATGAGTGATTTTCCCCGCCAACAAGGTGTGGATCGGGGGCGAAAGGTCCTTGCCTCCCCTGATATGACCGTGATTTAATACCTACCCTGAGCTTACGGGGCTCTGCCCTGGAATCCACCTAGGGCCCTAAGGCAGGCCCTTTGATGCTAATCTGATCGTAATGTATAAAACCCTGAGTTTCCGGGGCTCCGCCCACTGGACCCCACGCCAATTAGTGACCTGCCAGAGTCACAAATAAGGTATCAAAATATGCTCATCTGACCGTAAATGCCTAAAACCCTGAGCTTACGGGGCTCTGCCCCTGGACCCAACCTAGGGCCCTAAGGCGGCCCCTGGATGCTCACCTGACGGTAATTTAATGCCCCAAACCCTAAACTTCCGGGGCTCCGCCCCTGGACCAAACGCCAATTATTGTCCTGCCAGTGTCACAAATAAAGTATAAAAATGCCATCTGACCGTAATTAAATGCCCATACGCCCGGAGCTTCCTGGGGCTCCGCCCTTGCTTTGCCCCTAGACCCAACGCCCATTTACGCTACGCTCTTCATGATTGTAAATACTTTAGCCTCCCCCACCCACTTTGAGAAACGTTCAGCGGGGGGCCTGCATGTAAGAGTGGTGGTGATGCGGATTTTCTTTTCTTCTGCCCCACCCAAACGATTTTGCTCATTACGCCACTGCTTTAGTGGTCACCATTACGTACCAATATTTGGCTCGCACAATTTCAAATTTGGGCCCTCCCTAAGAAATCTTGGATCCGCGCCTCCTGCTCCCCCTCCCCACCCCACCCCCTTCCAGCCGCTTGTCATAATCTTGTTCATGACCAAGACAAGTTAGTGCATCGATGCAACATGAATATAATATAATATCGCCATGTTTGGTTTAATGGTTCATTTTGCCTGACTACTAAGAAAATATGTGTATGCTTGTGAGCAACCAATACTCCGCATGATTCCTTTTGTGATTAGATTAAAATGACATAAACTTTTCTCATAAAATAGTTTCGGCTAGGTATGCAAATTTATTTTTTTCTCGATTACAAGTAATTCGGTACAAAAATCGAAGGAACATTATGAAACTACTTGTTTCGATTGAATCTAAGTTTTAGTCTTTGTGTGTTTCAAATAGGAAGTTCCACAACTACAATTGAGATCAATTTGAAATCTTTTCTGCTTAGCCATGAATAACTTTAAATCGTTACTAACTCCTTGAACTTCTAAGGATCTCACGATTTGATGATTGGAAAATGTCATTAGGTACCAGCTTATAATTTTGGTAACACATCACCGTCTACATTAGAGTTCTATCATGCCCGTTGCATAAACCATATGGTCTTTTTGAACATAGAATAACATTTTAAATTAGAATAAAATAAAATGCAAACTTGTCGTAGATTGTTTCCTTTGAAACAGCGTTCGAGTTACAGTTCCACCAGGGACACTGTCATAGACAATCTTTGATTACTTCTATTTATTGAATTTTAATTGGGATGTGGGCAAAAGAAAAGAAGAAATAGAAATCTGCATGTAATACTTTGCAAGTTCAAGCTAGTAAATGTGCTACAACTGATCATTTCAAGCGTATTAAGCGTATTATTATTTTTGACTCTAGCAGGTCACTAATAGGCGTGGGGTCCAGGGCGGAGCCCCCGGAAGCTCAGGGGATTTAAGCATTAAATTGCGGTCAGATGAGCATCCAGAGACCCGCCTTAGGGCCCTAGGTGGGGTCCAGGAGGCAACAACCTGGGAGGCAAGGCCATTTCGCCCCCGATCTCCTATTTCCCCCTTTTCTTTCCCACTTCCTCTTCTTTCTTTCCCTTTCTCTCTTCTTTTTCATTTCCCTTCTTTTCCTTCTCTCTCTCTCTCTCTTTTTGGCGGGGAGGGGGGCAAGGCCCCCTGGCCCCTGGATCCGCGCCTGGGGGAGGCAACTGCCAATGTCCACATTTCCTGAAACAGCCCAGAGTACAGAAGAACTTATCAATTGCACTCAGCGCTCCAAATCCTTTGAATTTTCTGCACTACTAAATGTCTAATCACTTTTGTCCAGTTAATATACCGAGATACTGGCCAAAATCAGAGGAATATCTACAATAAAGCACCTTTTGGCTCAAAATTTATATTTCAAACACTACATCACTCATTGAAATTGATATCAGGATGAAGGTATTTTAATTATCCATCTTTTGACACCAAATACATGGTGATTAGAGGTTTTAGTTATAAGTTATCTTTAAAACTCGATGTAAACACACCAAATGGGTCCTTAATACACTAATGCACGTATATGCATACAGTTAATACACATGTGGGCAAAAATGTTGTTTTTGTGGAAATCAAATCAATGACTTTGGATTGCTATAACTTTTTATTGAAAAGATATATAAGCCTCTCCCTCGCACAGGATATTGTCATTGTACATAAGCAAATTCCTGGAAAGTTATGAAAAATGCACCTCTCCAATTTTGATATATGGAAAATAATCTTTTTGATAAAATTCAATATTTCGAAAAAATCACCAAAAATCATGTTTTTAACTTAAATTTGCTATGTAAATTAATCTTAATTTCGTTGAAATAGGTATCAAAATGTAGATAATTTAATTTTCTTTCATATGACACCAAACTCATGGTGGTTCAAGGTTTTCTTACAATATTATTTACAAAATACTAATTTGTCGTCAAAAGGGCCGCTTTTTGGGAGGGGCTCCCCCTGGCCACACCCACCACTTAGAACATGCCAGACGGTCGATTTGTTATATGGAGCTATGCGATCTTTACATCTGTGCATATGAAAATTGGTTTCCCTTCCAGCTAGGTTGACCCCCCCTGGCTCCCGTACTAGATGGTGGATTTACGATATCTTTCAGTATTACATTTAATTGTCGGAAACACCTGTCATGTTGCGCAACTGTCTCATGCTTGAGGCGGACTTGGAAATGGGCAGAATGTGTTTGTGGTGATCAGAGTTCCTGAGCTTCTGTCCAAAACTTAACAAAAGTGAGTCCCTTCTCGAGGATAGGGAAGTAAGGTACGTTGGTTATGGCAAGGGCATTCGTATAGTCAAAATTATATCCAACAATTATTTTTAGTGCCCGCTTTTGAACAATTTCAAATTTATTAGTCTCATTGATGGTGATAGAAGTGTGCCAAACAGGGGAAGCATATTCGAGAATGGGTCTTATAAAGGTTGTGTAGACAGTCACCATATCAGCCAAGCTTGCCCTTGATTTCCTTAGTATACATAGCGTGTACAATCTACTACTACTACTACTACTTAGGGGCGGAGGAGCATGTTTCAAAGTGGGGGGGGGAGCACCAACAAAAAAGCACTTTCTGGAAAAAAGGGGCACCTACAAAGGGAAATCTCAAAGCGAAAATATACAATTTTTTAGACATTGATATATACCCTACATTGTGATTACATTATCAGGGATAACTTCAATGTCTTTTTCTCTCTTTACATGGTGCAAGAGACTGCTCAAGCATCATACTTTGCAGTTGGGTGTGATGGTCTGAATATGTATTTGCGAGTGAGCGAAGCGAGTGAACCAAGTTTTTAAGATTTATGAGGTCGCAGTGCAAAAAATTACATCTTTTAAAGAGGAAAGAACAATCCTGATGGGGTTTTAAGCACAATCTAATCAAGACTGATAAAAAAAAATCATTAATAAGAAACATAATTAAATCAACTTTTAATGCAAGCGAGCGTAGCGAGCCAGCTTTGGGTGAAATTAAAGAAAAAGTTGCTCATAGTTGCTTTAAATTAGGAGCACATTTTATGGTGAAAGGAATGGGGGCACATATCCAAAGGGAAAAGGACAGTTATAAGCCATGAAAAAGAGCACATGTCAAAGTATAAAGGGGAATGATCAGAGGTGAAAATGGGGCACTTCTCGCATCTGATAAGGGGCACTCACCAGAGACGGAGAAAGGCACTTATACAAACAGAAAAGGGGCACCTATTACAAAGGAAAAGGGGAAATGATCAGAGATGAAAAGGGGCTCTTATAACAGAGTTAAGGGGTTACCTCTTAACTTTGAATAAGGGCATTCATCGGAGATGAAAAGGGGCACTTATAAGAATAACAAGAAGGCATACAAAGGAAAAGAGGCACTTGTCAAATATAAGGGACACCTCTCAGATATAAAAAGAGGCAATTATAAGATATGAGGGGCACTTATCAAAGATGACAAGGGGCACTTCTTGTACCTGAAAAGGGCACTCACCTGAGATGAATAGGGGCACTTGTAAGAATGGAAAGGGGCTCTTATTACAAAGGAAAATGTGCACTTGTCCAAGCAGAAGGGGCACCAATGAGATTTTGATAGAGGCATCTATCAGAGATGTCAGAAGGGGAATTTATGAGAAGGGGGAAGTGATTCTTATTAAAAAAGAAAAGGGGTATTTATCAGAAGGAAAAATGGCACTTAGTAGAAAGAAAAAAAAAGGGGGGGCACGTATCAAAATAAAAGGGGGCACTTATTAGAGGTGAGAAGTGGTACTCATCAACATTGAAAAGGGACACTTATCAGAAAGGGAAGGGGCACTTATTACAAAGTAAGGGCACTTGTTAAAATAAAAAGGGGCACCTGTCAGATTTGAATAGGGGCAATTATCATAGGTAAAGGAGGCACTTATCAGAGGTGGTAAGAGGCACTTATAGTAATGTAGAACGGGCACCTATTGGAAATAAAAAGGGGCACTTATCTGAAGTAAAAGGGGGCACCTTTCCTATATAAAAAAGGGGCACTGGAGGGGTACTTGAAAAAAGTAGGGGGCAGTGTGCCCCCTTGCCCCCTGCTCTACCGACTCTGCTACTACTACTACTACTACTACTACTACTACTACTACTACTACTACTACTACTACTACTACTACTACTGATAATAATGATAATAAAATAATGATAATGATAAAAATGATAATAAAATAATGATAAGGATAAAAATGATAATGATAATAATAATACTATTATCATTAATAATAATGATAATAATAATGGTATTGATAATGATATCAAAAATACTAATGATGATAACGTTATTAAAATTATTGATAAAAACGATAATAATATCAATGATAAATCTAATGCAAATAATAATGATAATGATAATAATAGTAATGATAATAATAATAGTAATTTTATTAATAATTCCAAAAATAGTAATAATTATCAAAATGGTAATAATTATCAAAATGGTAATATTATTATTATTATTATTATTGTACAGTGAAACCTGTCTATAAAGACCACCCAAGGGAAACAGAAAATGTAGTCTTTGTAGACAGGTGGTCTTTATAGACAGGTGGACACTAAACCAGGTTTGACTAGTTATCATTACCATAAATGTTTATGTTTTATATTTTATGTTGTATTATGTTCTTTCATAGCAGGGCTCCCTCCCTTGCAAAGCAGGCCCTCTGTGAAACGAAATGGGGCTACCCTGCTTTAAAAAAAAACATACTAAATGAAAGAATAAAATATTATATATTTTTTTTCTTCTTCTTCTTAATAATATTATTGATATTATTATTATTATTATTATCATTATCATTATTATTATTGGTATTACAGCCAACTAGCATTAGCATTCGGCTTCCTGTCTGCAAAAAGAATGGACATGTGTAACTCGTTGTATATTGGCCTTCCTCAAAATCAAATAGCCCGTCTGCAACGAGTTCAGAACATGGCAGCTCGGCTCGTCACTCTCCGTAGTAGATCAGACAGTATTTCAGATGTATTAAAATCTCTTCATTGGTTATCAGTCTCAAAAAGAATCATGTATAAGCTGTTACTCATTACTTACAAAACACTTCTTCATTCTTCACCCTATTACTTGTATCAGATTTTGAAACCGTACACCCCACAACGGAATTTACGCTCAGGTTCACAGCTCCAGCTATGTACACCCAAAACCAATAACAAATGGGGACAGGGCTTTTGCCAACGTTGCACCCAAATTATGGAACACCTTACCATTAGAAATAAGACAATCATCATCAATTGAAATATTTAAGAAGAAACTTAAGCACCATTTGTTTATGTCGTAGTTTTAATATTGTATAATTATTTTGATGTTGTACAGAGCGCCTTGAGCAGTCTTTTAGAATGGATATGTGCGCTTTATAAGTTGACATTATTATTATTATTATTATTATTATTATAGGGTTCATAATTCTGAAGGTTTGGAATACCGAAAAATGAAATATGGTTCATTACTCCAAAGTTCTGTGATTCCCATAATGAAGTAGGGTTCATAAATTTGAAATTAATAGTGTTCATAATTCTGAAAATGATCCGCAGAGAATCATAAAATTGATGTTACTCAGTCAATTGCAGAAATTAGGGAAATGGAAACAGAAATACATAATATATCATGGCAACTATTTTTGCCTGATCACTCTCGCTGTGTAGCAGATGAAAAAATGCAAAAAGTACATCATTTTTTTTGTCTTGGCAAGGTTGATATTCTTTATTAGATCTCTTTAAATATATACATGTATTTCCCACTTCTTGTTATTCAAAACTACTGAATCTATCAGTCAATTTGTATAAAATATTATTCCTGAATTATAAACTCTCAAAGTGATGTATTACAACTAGACATATTGTAAAACAATCCAAATTTAAATCATGTTCAACAGATTTCATTACAAGCCTGCATCTAAATCATGTAAGTTGCTTATCTGTCTTCTTTGTGACTATTACTGAAGCAAGATGGTTAATATTTAGCTTGAAATAGTTTTTCTCATACAACCTTTTGTGTATGATTATATAAAGCAACTGCAAATTAAATAAAACAGAGAAAGACATATGACTCTTGCTTTGAACAAAATTGAACAGAAATGCTACCCAATAACACCCTAAAGTAGTACAAAAAACTTTTGCCTCCCTATTTCGTTTCGTTGTAGTACAGTTAAAATGTTGGTACATAATAGTCATAGATGTTCACACATCCGAAATTCACCCCAATAACTATAGTATTGTTTTAGCCTTAATTCATTAGACATTTGAAAATACGATCATGGTTACCAATATAACAAGGTTAAATTACCACTATCCTATAGTTTTTCTCTCGATTTTGTTTAGAACGAATCCATGCAATTCATTTTCAAATTAATTGTATTTCGTATTATCTACTGGAAGAGCGCTGATAGAGAAAGCATAAACACTTTGAACTGAATTTACCCTTGTAACACATGAATTCATATATGGATTTTCATTGGCATAATATTGAGAATAACAACATAATGATTAATTCTTAAAAGTCCTGAAAACATAATAATCCGTAAATAATATCAATTCAGATTAATAGTCAGATATCAATCTAGGATTCATACAAGATGTACACTGATAATTGCAACAGTCCGCACAATTTACATGGGGGAACTATTACTTAATAGACATATCTTTACAAAATATACTATACATAATACATCCGTTGAGAGCCAGAAGGGCATTGACCTCTGCTAAATGAATTGAGTTAACACCCTCTTAGCTCTGAGTATGTAGGTTTATGCAGCATAGTTTTAAATCCATAAATATATCAAAGGAAAAGGCAGTGGTGGCCCTACGTAGATGCAAGGCCCTGTCTAACAAAACTTGGTATCCATGTAACAATTACAATTACGATTTATATAAGCTACAAAAATTGTATCTTAATGGCTCTGAACAAATCTGTTGATGAGCAATGGCAGTTATTTCTTGCATGTGTGTTGCATAGCCCCTCGAGTCCACTAGTTTCCCAGGGCCCTGCATGAGGTGTTCACTCTGTACTAAAATACATGTAAGACATGACCATTCAAAGATGGCTTAATAACCCCTAGTATACAGGAAACATTATTTTTTGAGCAATTACCCCACCACCCCCCATTTAGGTAATGTTACTTCTGAAGTTTTTTGTTGTTGGTAGCACCAGTAGTTTATTGGACATGGTCGATGCTGTCACAAGGGTACCGGTACACCCAATTCTACAGGATTGTGAAATGCAAATTATGCAAAGATATAACGAAAAGAGGATTACAGAAATAGTGGTCCACCTGCACACCCCAAATCAGTTGTACCAGGAGAGACCCCGAGGGTTACATTGATTCAGTTTGCCTCCCAGGCACAGGTTACGCCAAATACTTAATAATGATAACAATAATAATAGATGTTTTGATGTCGACTGAACAACCAAGGGACATGAAGGGCTACAATAAATCAGAAAGACTGAACCACCTGCGGTCATTACTACCATTTGAAAAAAGATTTCTCTGTTTTTTAATAATATAAAACTCTATCAACATTATGGGAGGGATGGTGTATAAATACTCTATTCCTTTCCATTGCATTACCCTGTAAAATATCCTAAAGAGCAAGATTGGGGAAGATTTGTAAATAATTACTATTTTTTTGCTTGCATACCACTCTGCTGAACTGTGCAATTAGCATTACGCATACCCGGTAGATCTATTTTTTCCCCTCACTGATAAGAGCAATTCATTGTAGGTTTGAAGTTTTTTTGCTTGGTTCTGATATGAATAAATATAAACTAACATAAGAATGAAAATGTATCATAACATTTTAATGCAAAATATTGTTGAATGCTCCCAAATCGGATAAAATCACACATGCTTTAATGAAAAAAAGGGAGAAAACAAAAATAATCATATTCAACCAATATATGTCATAAGTGCATACAGCACTGAGTAAATAATGATTTAAATCAATGGAATGTCACCAAAACATGAAGAAAAAGCAAATTTAACAATCCTATCCTTTTTTAACAAGGAAAAATGCAGTAATGAATTGATATTTGTACAATGAAAGTAGAAGAATATAAAAAATAAAATATTGCGATCAAACACCTTCCCTTGAAAATGGAATCTACAATGATTTCTAATTGATATCTGCCTGTATATAATATATTTCTGAAACATATAGGCATTGATATAACAATTCTATAATATAACTTTAGTAACCTGTGATGGTTCAATCAGTGCCTTAAAAGTAAATCTAAAATCTATGCCTCCTGTTGCAACTAGATAAAATGCTCTTACAAAAAACATTTTATAATGGTCCAGCTAGAGAAATTCAATGATCTCATTTCATTAGAATATGAATGGAACCCCTGACCTAAACTAAACAAGTCTACAATGCTTGCACATAAATGTTTAGCAGATTAGGCATTACAGAAAGATGACTTAGACTGTAGGGAGAGGGGTGGGGGGAGCCCCCCACCCAAAAAAAAAAAATATGTGTATATTTTTTTCCACATGAGGTTTTTTAAATACTACTAGTTACAAGTTTTGTTTTACTCTAACTACTTATGCATAATTCATGGTAAACCTACATATACATAGTTGTCGAGAATGTGAAAGCACTCTTTAGGTATACCACATGCCATTGTGTATTTTCCCTGCCAGAATATTATATGCAGCAACAATAGTTATAGCATAAACAATAAGAAAACTAGATGGATCTTTGACTGCGCGCAGTTGAAAATGATGCCTCTGCCATAGAGCAATTAACAAACCAAAACAGAAGCTATTTTAAAATTCATAATGCCTCCATAAAGCGGAGGCATTGATGGATACTAAAATACCAATATTGTTTATAATGATCAATATACCAAAGAACAATCATAATGTGGGAAATGCAAAAGAAAGTAATATATATGTATGGTGGGTTAATGTAGGAATGCAAAATGAAAATCACAATTATTAAATTTTAAAAGACAATTTTTAAAACTTATAGCACATCAAAACAGAAAAGTAAATCAACGCTGATGAACCGAATAAAAATCATTGCATTTTGATAATAAACCTACTAACCCAGAGAAATGATTTAGATGGTGAGATTACATATCAGGAAATAACATCATAAATCACTTATCACTTTGCAAAAAGAAAAATGCTATATTTCTGTAAAATACAACTGTGCACAAAGAAATATTCAGGAGGGGGGTACTTTAATCAAGTGAATCATTGCAAGATGCTTAAAGTTGTCCATAGGCAAGTTCTGTAGTCTACTAATTCAGTTAAACCCAACCCTGGGGCTAAGGTCATGTTTCACAAAAGGATAACTTACACCTCAGACTAACTTCCTTGTTAAACCCGACTTTGAACAAATGCCTAAACCTAGTGTTGAGTTTAAATTCAGTTAGTAGAATGGGTGCTCAATAATATTGTATGTGTGCACTACAAGAGATTGTGAATGTCTTTGATAGCTCAGTTGGTAGAGCAGTGGTCTCGTAATCCGGTGACCCAGGTTCGAAGCCAAGTCGATGCGCTAGTGCCCTTTGGTAAGGCATTAATCCTCACTACCAGGTCCCTCGGAGAGGACCTAAAGCCGTCGTCCGTCTGGTTGCTTTACTTACAAGCATTTATGCTTTCTTAGCAGTCAGGTAAAACCAGGTAAACAATACACAATAAAGTCCATTGCTATTCTGTTATCAGGCCTAAAAAAAAAATGTTGTATTGCCCTTTAGGTGCCAAAACATGGGTCGGTCGGTCGGAAATCTTTTTTTTTAATGTTTTTTTTTTAAATTTTATTCTCCTCTTTGGGCTGATATTTCTCAGTTTTGAATGCTTTAATACAAATTTTTGTATTCCCTAAACATTTTTTTCTACTGATTGGACAACATACCACCTTGATGAGGAGCATACAAGCTCACTGCTCACAAAAACTGACACGTTTCTTGTCATAATTTGTAAGGATTTTATTTACATTGAAGAAGTTAACATTTCATTCTGGTGTAAAAATACATGAATCTAAATTCTGAAAGACACAAAAGCAAGACCTCACTTTTTCAAAAGCACTCTATAGCAAGGTGACTGTGGTTCAAGGTCACCATTTCATCGGTTTCATTTAGAATCTTAGTTTCATTGTTGGAAAATAATTTAGCTAGACAGTGAAATAGGAAACAACTGATTCAGAGTATAAGAACACCCTTGCATGCAAAATCTATGGAGGGGAAAAAAAGATGCCGAGTTGTGCAACGATATAAGCGATACTGTGCAGAGTGGTTTCATATATTTTCATGATAATTACAATATTTTGAATGGCAATCCAACCTGTTTACTTAGTACATTTGCATGAAAGCAGAAAAACAAGAGAAACAGAATGGCGAAAGTTTGAAATAAAATGGTCAAGGGCGTTGCATCACACTGCCCTTGTAGCACACTCTCTGCATGAGTTGTCTGATGGCTGGGGATGGACTAACTTCTCAACTTGGAAACATCTCAATATTTGCATCCATCACCAGTTCCAGATGTGTAGACAAAGGACCTTTGAAGAAGCCATCTGTGTTTGTTCCTAAGAGAGTTTTTGCTTTTATTTCAAAGCTGTCACCCTAGGTGAATGTAGGTAGCTAAAGTAGAAGAAAATGGCAGCATTCTATCTGACCTGTTGGCAGGAGCACAATCAACTTCAGCTTCTTTAATTATGTGTCATCAAGATCGCCAAAGAAGTCAGGTCCCAAAGAAGTGATCAAATAATCTAATTACCCAACAAGGGGATCCAAAGACTGCAAGGTATTGGACATCACAAAGTGTGCAAACCCAGTCGATATGCCAATGGGCACCATCATTAAGCTTTCTTCTATAATACATATCCATCTTGCTTGACTCTTTGCTGCCTCATATGAAAGAACATGATAAACATAATCAATCTGGACATGTTTATCTCAAAATCATCACCCACTGCCATCCAGCTCTCGGTTCGTATCATATTATCCACCAGTATCTAGGGACAAGACAGGCTTTATTTTTTGAGCTCCACATAGCAGGCATCACAAACCCTGACTGGTTTCTTGGCTGATGCAATCATGGTGTTCTTACTGGAACATTCTTGACAGAAGATGTCGCCACAGTTCCTGCAGTGATGCTGAACAAAAATGATGAAAGAAAGTACTTTTATTTAGTAACTGAACATAGGAATACTCAGGATAAAGCACAAATGACTACTAAATAGAAATGAGATCCTCTTTTATTTACATTATCTCTTAAACCTTCTTTTGATTTTGCATTCACCACTTGAACTAAACATAATTCTACATTAAACAGCAAGTTCTACGGAAAAAAGAGCCTGTTTAACCTGTCAAAATACATTCTAATTACAAGTAAAAATAAAATACTTAAATGAAGTTACTCTCCAAAAACTTCAGAAAGTCAGTAAACTGTTAGTGAAAGTATGTTCATTGCTATGACAAGTTGAAATCAAAACAAGTCATTGATTAATATCTGTACAAAGCTGGCTGCATGGACGTAAAGGTAACAGAGACTCAGCATGAACACCACGGGCATGTGTCTATTCCATACAAATTTCAAATTGTCATGACAACATACTTTCCATTAAGTTTTCACAATATATTTCCATTGAAAATAATAATAACATGCCGTTCTTATATCGCACATATCACAATATGATATAACGTCTCTATGCGCTTCCAAAGGACTTTGGATATTACTACCCTGGCATTAGCTCCAGCATCCGTAGCACTTGATGCATTCAAGCAATGAATCCTGCCAGATACCCACTTACTACACGTGGGTCGAGTGTGGCAAATGTAGGTAATGTCTAATTGACAAATGACATTAGTGCCGCGACGGGATTCGAACCTCGTCGCTTGTAGTTCACAGTCCGGAGACTTATCCACTAAACCACAACACCTCTACAACATCTTGATACAACACCTACGACACCCTTGATAACTGCAATAAAATGTCATAGGTTATCAAGATACGTACCTTCCTAACAGCAAGTGAGAAAGCTTTGCTACAGGACATGCAGTCCAGCACCTCCTTATCATCGGTCCATTTCCTACCCATTGCCTTGGTCTGGGTGATTTGAAGGGCTTGGTTCTCACGACCAAGCTCATGCATGGCTGCCTGCGCATCGTCCAGCTTCCGTCGCAGCTCAGCGTTCTTTGCTTGCAGCTTCTCCACATCCTTCTCATTGGTCAAGCACCTAGTGAGGATTGCACTTACAACTTTAATCAATCGAACAAAACATTTTAAGGCGTTATGCTCCTAAAGTAACATTTAGCAATTCTTTCTGGCCATATTTATTGTAGTTTGCATTATAAACCCAATGGCCTGAAATCACAAAGGAGGTTTAAATTTAACCCATGGTTAAAATCCTCATTTACATAATCCATGGTTTAAAATTAGTGCAAATTAAGCATACCTTGCCTTGGGCGCATCTAATATTGGACCCTGACTTCTGACCTCGCACTTATTTTGCACTAATTTTAGACCATGGGCTATGTAAATGAAGATTTAAACCATTAGTTAAAATTAAACCTCCTTTGTGAATTCGGGCCAATGCATTTAGCCATAAATACAGATACCTTAAACAAATTAGTTCCATCTTTTCAATTCTACTTCTTGTTTATATTCAGCTTCAGCTCCATCAATCTTTTCAAATACTTACTTTCATGAATATTGATTTATTTCAACAACTCTATTCTCATTTTCTGTTCTCTTCATCTTTCTTAATTTACAGAATCTCTCTCTCTCTTTCTCTCTCTGCACTCATCCATTTTAGTTCTTTTCCTAGAAGAATCACTTACCTTTCCAGCAGGGCTCTCCTCTCATCTTGGCTGTTTTGAACGGTTGCCTCCATGACTAAAAGAGAAGAAAGAAACTGAATAGTTTGGATACCAGCACTTTCTCTTGGAGTCTGTAATACGATATTATAACTCAAGGTGGTCCAGAAGAAAAAAAATAGTTAGGGCTTTTGTTCAATCCATGTTCTGACACTAATTTCATTACATAGAACTAATCATTTTCACTTTGAGTCAATTTATCAGCCATTATGATATATTTAACGGTGCATTTCCTATTGAATTTCAGGGACCATGCCCCAGTCAATCAGTTGTAATGCCATGTTTAAAGCCCCTCTGCACTAGTTTGGCCAGGAGGGATTAGAGGGATTAGCATGGTCACTGACAGGTGGTTATCTCATCAACTCAGCTCTCAACTCTCAAGAAAAAGAGGATCATGGGGGACCAACAGGCACCGCTTAGGCATTGTCTTCTATATAGAGGGAGCAAGCAGCTACAAGTAGTACAGTGGGGCTTTAAAAAAAGGAAGCAAGTCCATGTTTTTATTGATTTTCTTTTCAGACTTCCATGGTTTAACCAATCTTTGCAACATTAATGTCAAAGGTCAGTAATGCTATATAATTTCCATGTTTACCATGTTTTTCTCCTTTCAAGTCTTCTACAGTCTTCTCCAGTTCCCTGCAGCGTGTATCAGCCTGCATCATGTCACTGCGTAGGGTGCCGAGGTTCTCGTTGAGGGCGCTCAGCTGCATGTTGTAACGTTGCTCCTGACGCTCTCTTTCCTCCTCTGCTTCCACCTTAGCTTGTGTCTCACTTGCCTGAAGAAGAAGACAACAACGAAGAGCAAAAGAGCAAATCAATATCAGTTTCATCTGTTGATTCTGGGCTAACTCTGTTAAAATTCATTGTAGATTAGATTTTTCACTGGGAATCTCTACATGCTAGATCTTTTTTTCTTTGGTTCATGGTAGATTAGCATAGAGTATTATCTCAATCTTGGAAGACAGTGACAAACAAAATGATTACAAAATTATTACAAATTAATTTTCTTTAATCAACAAGGATGGAGGGTTAGGGTTGTAGGAGGGTAGGCAGAAACTTCCCTCCATTTATATATATATATATATATATATATAAAATCTAACTTTTTTGCAAGTATTTCAATCAGTATTTTCAGGTTATGTACAAACCACCTGAGGCTAGTTTGATTAACATTCTTTAAATGTAAAACATTCAACTTTTACAAGGTAGCATTTACTGATTCAGATGTATCAATTAGAGAAAGCAAACGCATGTCCAGAGAAGTCTAGGAATTCACTCTCTTTACCAGTTTGCTTTGTAATGCAGCGCTCCTCCCGCAACATATTCTGAACCTTCTTAGATACTTCCTTGGTCTCCTCGTGGTCAGAGAGGGCAGCAGACAGCCCGTTGTCCTTCTCCGTCAGCTGAGACTGCAGTTCCAGCTTCTGAGTGATCAGCAGCTGTCTGGCATCCTGCAGGGAACTTACCTCCTACAATATGAAAGGAATCAGTTAAGTTTGACATTGGTAGACTTTAGTGAACAACTAGAGAGCCTCAAATTGATCAACATTATGCATTTGGCTTTTGGGGACACATGACACTTATCAAGTAATATAATTAATTTGATTTGCTAATTCTTATAATTCATCTAAAACCAGTATTATTATTTCTATTACTACTGTTATTTCTTATAATCACTAATTTTTACATTTATGAATACCATAACTATATGTATGTGTGCATCTACTACTATTATTAATATCATTCATTGCTACTATTAATTCTACTTCTACCACCATTTTTTCTCATGCTGGGTGTAAAATATTGTAATTGTTATCTTTAATAACTTATAAGTCAAAAACCTGGATGTTACAGTGCTTATGCTTGTAAATATGATGTTGAATTCTCACATAGGTATTTATCAGTTATATTATGGACAAAATGGCATGTTGACTCTGGTTATATAAACATTATATTTAAACATAGTGGAGCCTTTGTGTTGATTAAACAATTCATTCATCTGCTCAACTGCTGAACAGACAATTTTAAATTTCAGGTATCCACATAAATTGTTTATGATGGAGGTTTCCAGACAAGAAATGTCAAATAGCATTTAATAGTTTACAGGAGGTTCCTCAATGTGACTCAGATTAAATATGGCCTTGAGCAACTGTTTCAAACTCATTCTACTAAGATCACAGACATCAGTTTGATCTTCAGATCCTTACCTTTGCTCGTTCTGTTTTCTCTGTCTGTAGTAAGCCTTTTGTTTGTTGTAGTTCTGACTGGAATCCATCTCTGCTTTCTCTCAACTCACTCGCCACGGTTCTCTCTTGCTCAAGACTGGATGTCAATGTAGACTGCAATGGAGAAATCACTTTTCAAATCATCTAATTTAAAGGCTTGTTCTTATCTCAATGTTGAGTTTTGGTGGAATGGTATCACATTCACACAAAAATTTAGTGGTTTTTTTCCCCCTTAATTATAATTACATTGTATGTTAGATCTGAGCTTGGAAATAAAGAAGAAAACAACAACAACAACAATTGGACAAAACACTCCCCCAAAATACCTAACATTTTCTGATAAATTTTCACTTGAGAAATACAAAAATGATGTAAAACAAAATGGATGGAATGTTGTTACTAAAGACCAAAATACAAACAAACAAACAAACATACAAAGTGAAAAGGGCAAAATTTCATGGAAGGGAGAAATCACTTTTCAAATCATCTAATTTAAAGGCTTGTTCTTATCTCAATGTTGAGTTTTGGTGGAATGGTATCACATTCACACAAAAATTTAGTGTTTTTTTTCCCCCTTAATTATAATTACATTGTATGTTAGATCTGAGCTTGGAAATAAAGAAGAAAACAACAACAACAACAATTGGACAAAACACTCCCCCAAAATACCTAACATTTTCTGATAAATTTTCACTTGAGAAATACAAAAATGATGTAAAACAAAATGGATGGAATGTTGTTACTAAAGACCAAAATACAAACAAACAAACAAACATACAAAGTGAAAAGGGCAAAATTTCATGGAAGGGAGGAATACTCAGTAAATTTGTCAAGAATTTTATCAGTAAAGCTAAATAAGAAATAGAAGGTTTCCATTTGTAGTTTAGGAAAAATGGGGCAAACATCTGCAACAAACTAAAGATAATTTTCAAAATAAATCTGTTTCAAGTATTATATCTTTTTTTCCACTACAACAAAAATAAATCTTACCTTTTCTTCATTGAATGACCTCTCTTTATCTTGTAGAGACCGTTCTAGTGTAGAGATCTTGCCATCTAAGCTGGAATTAATCTGGAAAGAAAGATATTAATGAAAAATCCCATAGAGCCTATATCTTTTTTATTAGCTCTGTATTAGTTCTGTATTCTACACTTATTTCACTCTTGTCATATTAATTCTACACAACTATAAAGGTACTGATAGAAAGAAACTTACTGTAATGGTATATCTTAATGGCACGTATAAAAGTTGGCCATGAATCGGAAAACTAAATTGATAATCTAACGATGGTTACTTTGTCAAAACGAATGAGGGGTACGACTACAATCTAAGAATTCAGTAATACCTCTTGCAAGCCTTTAACGCTACACATGAGAGATGATTCACTGCCTCTCACTACCTCTAGATCTTCTTCTGTCTTCGTAAGTGATGCATGGAGACTCTCAACCTCTGTCTGGAGAGCTGACGACTTGTCACCAAGCTCCTACACACACAACAGACATTACAAGGAACGACGGAAAACAAAATCATGATGCTGTGCTTAAACTCCTACATATAGTACCATCACTGTAAGTTTAAAGAACTAAAATGCTGCATTCAAGCTCCTACATATACAAGTTACAACATCAAAACGAATGTTAAAAATAGTAGATGTCATACATTTAGTGATAGTAGGTTTTTCCTAGTACTGTACATGTTTGAAATTGAGACAATGTTCTTCCACTAGTTTTTAGATTCTGAAAAGGACCTGAAAGCCAGATTTGTTTGTCCAAAGTCCAAATTCAAAACGATTCCACATATCCCTTTAAATACAGTGTCTCCTTTTGGTATGCTTCCAAGTGTTTTTCTTTTCCTTCCAGGTTTATCAACATAAATACAATCTGTTTATCACAATCTTAGAGGTACTTCTATTAATGAGAAATTTGTTATTAAGCAAACCAGCCCTAAACCAAGATGTTCATCACAGCAACTGATACATACAAAAATATCAACTAAATCAATGTCGACTTCTAAATCCAAGGATCTATGATTTTGAATGCATCTAGGATATATTTTGGGGGGGATAGGCATACCTTGATTTTAGATTCCAGTTTGACCACTTGAACTTCATAGTTCTTACACAGTTCACATTCCTTAGCCAACTTCTTCTCTAATACCTGCAGAGATAGGAAACAGATGGAGAGAGAGAAAGAGAGAGAGAGCAAGAGGGGAGAGAGAGAGAGAGAAAGAGAGTGAGAGGAGAGGAAAAAAAGGGGCGTTCAATATAGAAACAGTGAAATAGCCTTTGTTAGCAAAATAAAATTCTGCATAATGTTCGATTGCTTTTCTATCAATATTCATTAATATCTTTCTACAAATTGTCTTAAATCGAATAACATCCAAACACAGCTAGTGATCGATGATTGCTTTACCTGAGTGCTAAGAAAGCATGTATATGCTTGTTAGTAAACAACCAGGGGAACGATGGCTTTAAGTCCTCTCTGAGGGACTTGGTAATGAGGATTAATGCCGTACCAAAGGGCACAAGCGCATTGACTTGGTTTCGAACCGATTAAGAGACCACTGCTTTACCACTGAGCCATCGCACCTCCTCAAGTAAATGTGACTAAGATGTAAAAAAAGCTGCTAACTATCATTGACACCTCTGTATCATAATGAATAAAGTGATACCCATATTAATACTTGAAGGTGATAAAACTAAAACTAATGTATTACCTCAATCTTCTGCTGCATATCTCTCTGCACATTGTCCCTGGTGACTATCTGCTGTTCAAGCATCTCACACTTGGAAATCTGAAAATTTGAGAATAAGAAATGCAGAGATGAGCAAGATTTCTTGTCTCTCTGTCTTCCCCAGGACACCTCTGCCCCCGTCTGTCTGTCTGTCTGCTGTCATTGTTTTTCTTTCTTCCACTGTTTCTCTGAGAGAGCAAGTTTAATTTCACTCTTGACAAGAAAACATGTTTATATTTATTTAAATTAAATTTATGGATCACTATCAATCTGCAACTTTATTGATTTTTTCACTTATTTATTCATAACACTAGAATCGGATTTGAGTTTAAGATCAAGAGCTCTCACTTTCAATAGAGAAGTTTTATATCATTGAAACAGTAACAACATTCCCCAACCTAGTCAGACCACATGTACCTCGAGGAACAGCACTATATCCTCACGTATTTCCTCTGATAGGCCATCAGGTGATATTTTTGGTAATAGTTTACCAATATTCATATGCTCTCTGTGTATTCCATGTAAAGCAAAGAGCAACCAACTGAGCAAACATTATTCAGTCAGTCGGTCAGACCACCATTAAAGCCATTAATTTGCATTTATGCACATGAATTACTAAGCGTTTCACATTTCTCTTCTGGTGCTCTAGTTGCTTACGCTTTCTGCCAGTGAGCCATCTTGGAGCTCTGTCTGTTTTTTCAACTTAGTGGTCTCCTGTTGTTCAGCAGTGAGTTCAGCATGTAGTGATATCCGGCTTGCCTCTAGCTCTGACACGCGATCCGTTAGAACCAACTCTGATTGCGTCTTCTCAGTTAATCCAGCCTGTTGGGAAAAGAAGACAAGAACGAAATATGATCTGAGAAAAACATTGAGTTGGGATACTATATAAAATTCTCTCAGCATTGGCCACAATCACAAAGACATGTATTGATTAGATTGAAATCAATTTATCTGGTTACGATGCAAAAAAGTTATGGTACAAATATAAGATATGTTAGCGAATTTCAAAAGATACCGCACGGAAAGGAGAATGCATTGGATGACAGCTTGCAGAAATGCCATACAATCAATATATAAACTGAAACCTGTCTAAAGGCTCATTCAGATATGTCGCAGGAAAGCTGCAGCAGTTATTTTCATGATGACGTAAAGTGTAATATGCTTCACACTTCTGAATCTTATGACACAGAGCTCAGTGAATACCCACCAAGACCTTCGTTGCACGCAGTTGCCATTCATATATACGTTTAAAAAAAAAACGAGGCAGCTTTTTTGCAGCGGTTCACCATGCCATGTCTGAACAAACCTTAAGGGGGCACCTCTCTGTAAGACCACCATGTTATATATGGGCCACACTTACCTTAGCTTCAACAAGCTGCATCTGAGTAGTATCAAGAGCACTGGTTAGCTCTGTGACTTTAGCCTGCTCTGAGTTCAGCTTGTTTGTCATCTCTTCTGTAAACTTGGTCTGAAGAAATGAACAGGAAATATGAGAAGATGAATATCATAGGTACAGTTGTCGCTACACAAAGAGATCAGAGAACTGCAGGACTGTACAAAGAACAATCCTTTTAAAAGAATTTTGTCAAAGAACTCCCAGCTACTATATTGCTTTGATTCTTCATGTATCTCTGTATACTATTACAGAACTTAAAAGCTGACAAGATTATAGAGTGGGATATAAATAGGGAGAAGGGGAAAAGATAGGGGAGAGAGGGAGGGAGGGAGAGAGAGAGAGAGGGAGGGGGGGAAGGAAGGAAGGGAGAGGGAGAGAGAGAGAGAGAGAGAGAGAGAGAGAGATGACAGAAGATGGGATTGTTCATACCTTTTCCTGTGCATGTTGTTCTAGTTGTTGTTTGACGAGTTGTTCCTTGTCTTGTAGTACAGTGTCACGAGAATTCAAAGACTCTTTTAGATTGTTCACCTCTTCATTAATTACGGTCAACTGAAACAGAGAACATTACAAATTAAATTTACGAGTCAAATTTACAGCACTCTTTACAGGCAAGATATAGCATTTGAAAGACTTTAACTGGAATACCGGAAGGCGGATGAGACAGAAATCAATACTTCAACTCATCAAAAATGCCACCCCAGAGTGGGGAGCAACATAGAAAGGTAGCCATTGACACAAGCTACTGGTGTTCAAACTGAGATGTACATAATGGGACTGGACGGTGACTGGAATACCGGAAGGCAGATGAGACAGAAATTAATACTTCAACTCATCAAAAATGCACCCCAGAGTGGGGAGCAACATAGAAAGGTAGCCATTGACACAAGCTACTGGTGTTCAAACTGAGATGTACACAATGGGACTGGACGGTGATTGCTCTTGCTAATGTTCCTTCCATGATCTGATTCATCGATCAACGTCTTTGATCAATGATTGTGGATCACATTATTAAAAGCTCAACGTGTATGGCTGACAGATAAACAAAGAAGAAACTATCAATGATGAATTAATTCCACATCACATCAAAGATAACAGACATGAGTGGCAATATCTCTCCCCCTCTATCCAGGACTCGTATTATCATTGCATGAAGGAGCACCACTCATCATGGATCTGGGGAGTGTTTCACAAAGACTAAGATCAACTTTAAGTTGGACTTAACTATGGCAGGCTGTTCATGCCACTAGTTGCTCTCACCATTTTGATCTTTAGATAATATTTTTTTCCTTCAATAATGAATTATCAAAAAATGTAAATTCTGTAGATTTGTGACCATGATTTTTACGTCCCTTGAGAGACCAATGCCAGTAAATGGTGAGAGCAAACAGTGGCATGAACGGCCAACTTAAAGTCGATCTTAGTCTTTGTGAAACACCCCCTGACTTACTTGATTTTGATGTTGTGCATTGGAAGAATTGAGCGTTGATTCTAATTCCTCTCTCTCCTTCTGCAATTTTGAGAAAGCGGCTTGGCTTTCCCCCATCGACTGCAATGAGGAAAACAAAACGTTATTACAGCTAGTGACAAGTTCCTAAAAATATACCATGAATATCATATGTTGATCCTAAATAATCAATATTTACATCATTGGCAGTCAACAAGTTGATTGGTAAAAAAAATGCACACTAGTACTTCAATGTTACACATACTCAATGATCACAGACTTTGAAAAGGAGCTAAGATATTTCAAAAAACCTAATTATTCTATAAAATATGATTCAAACAATTACTGATGGAATAAAAATGGGTTATGACAGATGGATCTGTTATTCTAGAACCAATGAAAAATCATGAATACTTTTGATATAAACAGTATTTATCATTTGGCTATTATCATTTCATTTAATATGTTCTTTCTTCCTCACAATGAATGTTTCACTCTTACCTTTTCACTATTTGATCTGAGGTCTGTCAACTCCCTAGACTTTGACTCTAGACTATCTTTGGTGGACCGCAACTCTTCTTCCATTTTAGCTAAACTACTGGCAGTGGAGGCTAGTTGATCCTGAGTACTTTGGAGAGAAGCTTCTGTCTGGCCAAGCTTGGTTTCACACGATGTCAGATCTTTTGATGTCTATTGACGTCAAAAGCAAACAGACAAAAAAAGTACAGGTAAAACAATAATAACACAAGTTATCTTCAGTATTTCATAGATAAGGAAACAGTACATTCTTTTGAACATTTGTAAGAATTGTATAAGGGTGAAACATATTCCTGATCGGGTTTTCAAGTAGTCATATGACTATCAAAAGTAATATCGATATATGGATACAATCAAGCACACTAGTCTATAATTGAAACGAGATCAAACTTGTGTGACCAGTTTGTATGTTAACATACATGTAGAAACTTTGTCACTGTCATCTTCTAGTACAATCTCCAACTGCCCCATTCTTAAACATGAAATGTCATCTGATTACAGAGTGTGTGGCAGGCTTTAATAACACTTTGTACAACTAACCGTTTGGAATTGTTCTGTGATAAGATCTAAAGCTTTCTGTTTCTCTGTCACCACTGCTTGTATGTTAGTAGTCTTCTCCTCCATCTCTGCTTTCTGAGCATCTTTAGAAGCTTCAATGGTTGATATCTGGTTGTCCTAAAAAGAGAACAAGAGTAGTAATTTATTTGTTTGGATGTTGAATTCATGATTTTAACTCATGTTATATGATTTTGCAACGAAACAGTTCTATAAGCAATCTACATTACAATATCATAACAAATTTGATGCAATTCTTGAAATAAATGTTTTACACATGGAAACAAATAAATTTGATAATTATAACTAGATCTTTAATTCAATCAATCAATTAATCAATCAATCAATCAATCAATCCCTCATTAAATCATTCATTTAAATTCAATTAAATGAATAATTCAATCATAAAACTATTCCATCATTTATTCAATCCAATAATGTTCATTGTATATTCAGTGATTCATTGACCATAGCAACTAACCTTGTTCTTCAAGTCTGTCTGCAGTAATGAGTACTGGTGATGGCTGTTGGTCAGTTCACCTTTGACCTCTTGAACCTGTGTCTCAAGACCTTTGACCTGGTCCTTGGATGAAGTCACTTCATCCTTGGTCTGAGATAATAGGATCATTACAATAGAAATAATTAGCAGAGACTATTAGCAACATAGATATGATGGAGGGAGAGAGTGGGAGGATATGACTACTTATTGCCTAGTTAGTAAATACGTGAGAAAATATTTATAAATAGAAAGTAATCGGTTGAGATTCAGATGATATTCATTTATTCTATAGTTCTGAATCAGACAGTGACAACATGAATACATCTTATTCATGAAACAATTGACAGGCAGATTAAGAAAATTTTACAATAGCAAGTAACATCAGTCTTTACATATATTTGAAACTTTGAATTTCTTTCTTTTTTGTCAGAGAACACTCCCCTTGGGGTGGTAATTGGAATAATAACTTCAACTTGGGTTTATTGAAGATAGGGAAATTATGAGAGCTTAATGGCTACTTTTACGGGGAGAGCTGACATATTTGAAAATAAGACTTTGTTGTCATCATTGAACAACCATATTGAGACTAAAACCATACCTGTTGGAGTAGTTCCTGCACCCTATCCATGTCCTTCTGCTTATCTTCAAGTGCTGTCTGCGATGTCCTCAGATGGCTCTCTAGATCAGCCCTCTGGGTTGCAATGGAGGCTTCAGCAGCATGTAACAACTCATTCTGTCAAGGAAATTGAAATGGATGCATCATCTGAGAGACTTCTTACAAAAGAAGAGGAACAATTTGTTTCATTTAATTTCATTTATTTGTTCAGTTCTGAACACATACTAAAGATCAGTTTACATTAAAACATATATGAAGAAATATAAGCATATTTCAAACAGAACTGGCCAGGGCTCCAAGATAAACCAAGCTTGATGCCTTGTGAGCCCTGACAATTAAATACAAGCAAAACTAGATGGAACTTCAACTGCGCGCAGTCGATGATGCCTCCGCCATAGAGCAATTTTACAAACCAAAATGGAAGCAATTTTTAAAATTCAAGTTTGATTGTAATCCATCTGTTGGTTCTAATGATAACGCGATCACGAGCTATTTTAGGATACATAATGAGCCCTGTGACCTTTGACCTCGTGACCCCAAATCTAATCAGTTCATTGGCTCTGCAAGATACATACATGACCCAAGTTTGGCGGTAATCCATCAATCGGTTCTTGAGATAATGTGATCACAAGCTATTTTGCATACATAACGAGCCCTGTGACCTTTGACCTCGTGACCCAAAAGTCTAACCAGTTGATTAGCTCTGCAAGATACATACATAACCCAAGTTTGGCGGTAATCCATCAATCGGTTCTTGAGATAACGTGATCACGAGCTATTTTTGCCTACATAACGAGCCCTGTGACCTCGTGACCCCAAAATCTAATCAGTTCATTAGCTCTGCAAGATACATACATGACCCAAGTTTGGCGGTAATCCATCAATCGGTTCTTGAGATAACGCGATCACAAGCTATTTTTGCATACACAATGAGCCCTGTGACCTTTGACCTTTGACCTCGTGACCCCAAAATCTAATCAGTTCATTAGCTCTGCAAGATACATCCATGACCCAAGTTTGGCGGTAATCCATCAATCGGTTCTTGAGATAACGCGATCACAAGCTATTTTTGCATACATAATGAGCCTTGTGACCTTTGACCTTGGACCTCGTGACCCCAAAATCTAATCACTTCATTAGCTCTGCAAGATACATACATGACCCAAGTTTGGCGGTAATCCATCAATCGGTTCTTGAGATAACGCGATCACAAGCTATTTTTGCATACACAATGAGCCCTGTGACCTTTGACCTTTGACCTCGTGACCCCAAAATCTAATCAGTTCATTAGCTCTGCAAGATACATCCATGACCCAAGTTTGGCGGTAATCCATCAATCGGTTCTTGAGATAACGCGATCACAAGCTATTTTTGCATACATAATGAGCCTTGTGACCTTTGACCTTGGACCTCGTGACCCCAAAATCTAATCACTTCATTAGCTCTGCAAGATACATACATGACCCGAGTTTGGCGGTAATCCATCAATTGGTTCTTGAGATAACGCGATCACGAGACGGACGCACGCACGCACGCACGCACGCACGTACGGACGGACGGACAACCAGAAAACATAATGCCTCCGGCTACGTTGTAGCGGAGGCATAAAAAAAGAAGACATAATTAGGGAGTTCCTTTAGCTTTAATAGTGATTTGAGCAGCTCTTTTGGTATCAAAAGATCCTGGGCTCTACATCAGTGAATTTGGGTAAAGAATAAATTCTCAATTATCTAACCCTTTGGATAGACTTAGATCCATTGGTTACATCTTGCTTTCCTAGAATATGGATGATTTCTTAGAATAGAAAGATGAAAGAAACATAACCATCACAATTATATAACGCATATTACATAATTTTCTCTATGCGCTTAGATATGAGAGAGGGAGAGAGAGAGGGAGAGAGAGGGAGAGAAGAGGAAAGACATGAAAAATATTAAGCTTTCACCGTTTATCACCTACAATTATCCAATCAATTACAAAATTCACATGTTTACTTTATGATTTAAGACTGGCATGATCGAAACAGATATGTTTTTAAGTTGGATTTAAACTGATATAGTGATGCCTGTAATGATGTGTCATGTTTATAACTAGCACAAAATGTGAGGGTTCCTGGGGCTGGTAATGACTCATTTCTGACAACAAACAATGATTGGGTACAAACAACATATGTACCCAACATATATTTCTGTAAAGTTTTGAGAGAATTATGTTACCTTTGATTTGACTTCAGCTTCTGTTGCTACAAGTTTCTCCTGAGTGCTTGCTAACTTGCCGGTTGTATCTGCAAGATTTGTCTCCGTCCTTTCCAGTTTGGCTTTCTCAGATTCAAGTTGACTCTTGGCCTAGACATCAAACAGACAGCAAAGAGATACCATCAGGAGTTAAATGTTATCAACTCATTAATGTAGATATCAGGGCAGCGTTTCACGAAACCGTCATAAGAACAAGTTCGTGGACAACCCATTGAAACGCGTGTATTGAATTTAACATGCGTTTCAATGGGATGTCGGTGAACCTGTTCTTATGACGGTTATGTGAAACGACTCCCTGATGTATATGTAAATCAGACTGGGGTCTATGAAGAATTTGTGTGATACCAAAGCAAGCTGTATTCAACAAGTTACAAGAAATTAGAACAACACTTGGCAGTAACCAGTAAAGACAGTTAAAACACTCCCAGTATAAACTTTAGATCATACATAACTATAGTGGGAACCTGGCTAGCCCGAGTCTTGGACAACATATCCACACACAAAAGGTCAAGTAAGACGGTTCCTTAATCACAACACGCATATTCACTACTCAATTCGGAATGTATCGTATCAAAATGAATGTGCTTTTGCCCAGACTGAATCTACAGAAAGAGACGGATATCTTAGATGCTCACCTCTTTGAGCTGTTTGTAAAGCTGTTCTGTTTTCTCGTGATGCTCCTGTGCCTGCGTTTCTTTACTTGCCTTCAGGTCTGATGCCTCCTTCTGGAAGTCATCCTATGAAACAGGAGAGATTGAATGATATAATGATAACTATATGTCAGTAAAATAAACAGACAATATATGCAATACCTTGTCAATTGCAATTGTCAATTGTATGCAAAGTATATGTGATATCTTAGCATAAAGTATATTACATTTTAAAAGTAAACCTTCAACATCTAAACTATAAAAAGAGTCTAGACTATCCCTTTAAGGTTAGTATAAAGAAGAAAGGAAGTGTCAAATGCATTACTCAAAATCCTTCATGTAGATATAGAAATAAACAGACGACTTTGGAGATTTGACTTACCACTTCTTGTTTGAGTTGTTGGATGGCAGTCTCAACCCCTTCTCCTGCCTGAATCTGTGTAAGAAAATCATTTTTTAAATATAACAATAATAGTGACTTTCTTCACCACCTGTAGTGGCTCTTATTGCTCTGTTCTATTATTAGTACTTTGGCTTTAGCTGAGCTGCAAAAATAGCAATAAAAGATTTTAAAGAACTACTTCCTATCAGATGTCCTTTTACTATAAAACCTCAGTCAACACAGACAAGGAAAGCAACCTCAAATTTCATGTCCACTTCTTTTATTTTGTACAAATGTGCTGACAGCATGATAGCATGCAGTATTCTATAACCCTATATACACCCTTCTTACCTGTGATATCAGATCTGTCTTCTCTGCTTCCATTTTCTCATTGGCCTCTTTTTGCTTCTGAATGGCACTCTCCAGATCTGATATTTTAGCATCTCTGAAATAAAGAAAAATACAAGGTTAAAAAAAAGCAATGGTAAATAACTGACATGAAATATGTCACATATGTCTGACTGAAAGACCAAACAAATTTTTACAAATAAACATAAAAGTGAAATGGATACAATGATGAAAAGAATATATTCATAAGGGTTCAAGGTCCAGAGATTCCCAACTTGTATGACCTTACATGATCCTTGCATGACCTCCATGATGAAACACTTTGAAGGTTTACTATTAAATATTCCCCTTACCTTTCTGAAAGATTTCTTGCATGTTCCTCTAACTGGGCTTCTTTGTCTCTGAGCTGTGACGCAAGGTCATCGCTATGGTTACTTTCTTGTTGATACTGCTGTTTGGCTGTGTCAAGCTGCTGCTGTAGACTACTCACTAGACCCTGCTGTTCCTTCAAAGCCTCCTCAACCTAAATCAAACACACATATACTAAAGATAATGAAGATTACTTTTGTACCATAGGATTTTAGTTTGTGGTTTATGTGGCAATTTCGAACTGGAACCCATTACTTAGCACCTAGATAACTTGGGCTGTAGCTACAATGTGTGTAATAACAAGATCAAATTGTAATCAGCAGGTTAAAAAGTATTCAACAACATCATTTTAGAAATCAGGTAAAGCTTTAAGAGTTAAACACAGGTTTCTGTACCAAATTTCCCTGGTTCCAATACTGAACACATAAATCAAAGATCTTCATTAATAACTCTGGGTATTAATCAATTTTCATTCATTTATATTTTAGGTATGACTATCACTCACCTTGCTATGTTCTAGCTTGAGAGCAGTCAGTCTCTGTTCCGTATGTCTGATTTGATCTTCACCAGACAGTCTACTCCCAGATAAATCTTTCCTCACCTTCTCCACCTCCTCATCTCTCTCCTTGATGGATGCTTGCAGCTGCATCAGGCAAAGAAGAAAAGAAAAAGGTTACAACAGCATGCAATCAAAGATACTGCTATTTTGCTCCCCAGAATATTTTTGTGCAATATCCCCCTCCATTGAAAAAAAAAAGTATTTCTGGAAATTTGTGACAAGAATGCCATTATTTCCTTCTCTTAAATCTTTGACAGTTATATTTGTATGCTATATGATAACAAAACTATTAGATATTCTGCTTGATCCTGACAATTTGTTTTAGCCACTCTGCTCCCTCTACTGAAGTACATCTGAGATATATTGCACAATTAAAGACACAGAACGTGGACAAAAAAATATGATATTTCAACATCTGAGATTTGGCCAATCTTTGCCCGTCTGTCACAATTTTGTACACATATTAGAGGAATAAGAATTGAATATAAATTTTGATATACCTTGTCAATCTGTTGCTGCAACTCCACACTTTCATTCCCCTTGCTGGTTAGCTGATGTTGGTGTTGTTGCTCACTAAATTCAAGTTCTTGCTTCAACTTCTGATTGGCAACTTCCAAATCCTGCAGCTTATCATTTGCCTACAAAAAAAGTCAAGATTGATCTTATCAATTTCACAAATTGAATCACATATCATAGTATGTCATGAAGAAGGTCTTCGAAGGAGGTAAAAATAAAAGAAGACAAAGTGAAAGAAAAGAGGTAAAAAATAAGAATAAGGAAAATACAACAGGTTATCAAAAAAGATGAGAACAGGGAATCGTGAAAGGAATTTTTTTGTTGCATAATTAATTACATCTTATCACAGAGCTTCCCTGCTATTCCTCATCATACCTTTGACATCTGTATCTGCAGATCAGAACTCTGGTTGTCCTTTGAGCTAATATCTCGTTGGAACTGCTGGCGAGTAAAGTCTAGCTCCTGCTGCACTTTCTCCTTCAGAACCTCAGTTTCTCGTAGATGTCCCTGAACCTGGGTCAAAATATGATGATGTTTGGTATCATTTTAGTATGGACTTAAATCTTGCTTTAGTAATGTAGAACATTTTGGGATTAATGCATAAAGAGTATTGTTTTGTAAAACCTGAAAGATATATTCACAGGTGAATAAATTCCAATATCAAATCAAGATGTTTTGTACTTGCTGAGGAAGAAAGGGGCAGAGTATTAAGATGATACAGATAGGTTATGTAAATGCCCATAACAGATCCTATTCAAGAAGTGATCATATTGCTAACCTCAGTGAGTTTGAGTTTTAAGCTGTTGTTCGTCTCTGTGGCTTCTTTGAGCTGTTGCTGTAAAGCTTGACTACTTGATGAGGTCTCATTGATACTGGACTGCAATCTAAGAATGGAAAGAAAGAGAGAGAGAGAGAGACAGAGACAGAGAGACAGATAGAAAGAGAGTGAGTTACAAGCTTTTAGTGGAATATTTTCTTTTGTTGAACACACAATTGCAATTAAATGAAATAGAAAACAATTAGCAATATTCATATGCCGCACTCTAAATACACTCACATACAACAAATATTCCACAAAACTGACCGTAAGAGCTAGAGTCCACAGCTTTTCTTGATGATGTAGGATCAGGGTAATGAACAATTGTGAAGTACAAACATATCTTCATTACAGTGCCAATGTAACACAATTCTTGTTCTACCTCATAATTAGATTTTTGTTGATGGTTATTCTATTTGCTATTGGTGAAAGAAAAGGAAAAGGACTTACTTCAGAACTTCTTCTTTCTTAGGAGCAATCTCTATCTCTGCCTGTAAAGTCTTGATCTGAGCTTCTGACCTATAATGAATGTAACAAAATGAATAAAAACATAAAACAAACAAATATTCCCAACAGAGATGAAATATGTGTATAATGGCCACCCATATGGAACAGCAATGCAACCTGTCCTTAAAGGTATTATTGTCTTTCTGTACAGGTTCCAGAAAGTCATTTCAATAACTTCTCTGGATGTTGGTAAAAGTGAAGTGATTCCCTATAAGTCCAGTGTTTAATCCAATTAAATGAGAGGCAAGAGGCAATCTCAATGAGGTAGAGATAAACAAAATAGCTGTGAGTAATTCTTTGAACCCTTCCGGCCATCTTAGTGTAAGAGCATACAGATATGTGATGCTCAAGTAAATGCAAGAGTGATATTTCACTTGATTGAGAAGATGCAGTCAGAAATAGATTCCACCTACTCTTCATTCTTAGCCTTGAGCTCTCCACAGCGTTTCTCCAGCTCCTTCTTCTCTGCCTCCGCCTCCAGGCTCATCTGATCCATCAGAGTTTGAATGCTAACCAGCTCCTTCTTTAAAACTATGATGTCATCATCAGCTGTCCTACTGGATGGAGCAGTAAGGGAATATATTTTGTTATTGATGAGGTGACTTACAATTGAGATACATTAGTCATTGTTTGAATAAGAAATAAACAACTTATTGCACCATAATCCCTGGAATTTTCTCCAAGAATGCTGACAAGCTCCTTCTTTAAAACTAAGATGTCATCAACAGTTGTACTACTGAACAGGAGCAATGTGGGGATTATTTTTACAAAATGCTTTCAAGAATGTTGAAAAAACAACTAAATAGACATCTTGATGATTCTACAACCAATTTTTCCAAGAGTATTTACTAGCTACATGTAGGAGTAGCAATGTGCCAGAGATGAGCACTTTAGAAGAATCCAGTATTATTATAATTTACTCTTCAACTCTTTGTCATCATCAGCTCTCCTGCTAGAAGGAGTAATATGGGGAAATATAATAATGACATGACTATATTAAACAGAGAGACATTTATCAGTGCTGGAAGAAGAAAAAGTTTGAATGGATACCATTACATGATCCCATTTCTACAAGAATGCCAACCAGGGCCCTGTCTTAAAAACAGTTGCGATTGACATCAATCGCAACTCTGTACATAACTGCAAAATTGCAATTAATTGGAGGACTTGCGATTGATTCGGATCAATCTCAACTCTTTATAAAATGAGGCCCGGCTCTTTATTCAGGACTATGATGAGCAAATGTTCCACTGAAATTTTCACAATGGGGATTTTCTCTCTTTTCAAATGAAACTCTTGATCCCAAATGCTCTCATATGATGTATGGAGATGGGTTGGCTCAATTACCTTTGTAATGCTTGGGACTCCATGACCTTGAGTTGATTTTCCCTGTCCCTCAGCTCAAACTGAAAGATGAAATAAAGATGCCATACATGAACATAAGAATGCTACTTCAAGAACAACCTCAATGGTTGAGGAGAAGACCCAATGGCTCAGTTGTAGAGCACTGGTCTCAAAACCAGGAGGTCCCGGATTCGAAAACCAAGTCGATGCGCTAGAGGCCTCTGGTAAGGCATTAATCCTCATTACCAAGTCCCTCGGAGAGGACTTAAAGCTGTTGGTCCCCTCGTTGCTTACTTACAAGCATACACATTCTTTCTTAGCACTCAGGTAAAACAAACAAACCAACCAACCAACTAACAAGAGTTTTTAAAGGTTTGTACAGACCTTAAAGGTCATTAGGAATACTGGTAGTAGTAACCTGCTACAAGTACATTAACAGGAAACTTAAGAAACTCAAGAACCTTCACACACCTGAGTTTGTTGCAGGGCTTCTTTGAGTGCTAAGTGGTGCCCTTTCTCTTCGTCTAACTCTGCACGGATTGTGGCTACATCCCCTGCCTATGAAAGTACAAAGGAGGATAGAGAGAGAGAGAGAGGTGAAAGGTATCCTTTCTGGAGGCAAAAAACAACAACATGATACTAATAATACTACTTACCCGGTACAGCATTTATGCTGCACCATCAATTTACTAGTAGTACACTAGACATGATGCATGCCAAGGGCCATACAACACTGTGGTATTGTGCAGTTTAGTAAAGTCTTCCATATATGGACTGTATTTAAGGATATTTGACCAGGGTCAATTTCTTTTTATGTTGCGAAGGGTGTTTGTTATAAGTGCTCTATGAATCCAGTCTTCTTTTCTAGTTATGATATGGAAATAAATGTCACAATGAAAATGGGAAAAAATGAACAGACAAGGTTTAAAAGAAAAAAATAAAATATCACAAATGAGAGATGAGAGCAGAGAGATGTTGAAACCTTCTTACCAAACTAGCAGCTTTTTGCTCCATGGCATCTTTAATGGTCTTGTAATTAGTTGCTGTCTGCTTGGATTCACCCAAATCTTGTCTTAAAAGGACAACCTCTGAAGACACTGTTTGCACATTAGAAGAAGAAAAAATAATAATTAATCACAGATGGTGGAAAATGCACAATTAATACATAGATAATGAATGTGATGAGGTAATGTAAGTACAATTACAACATAAAATTCCAACAAATTTTGACAAATTTGATAAGAAAAATATGTCAGCAGACCTACACATACAAATAAATTACCAGAAAACACTTCACAGGAATAGAAAATGATACAGATTTAATAAAAAATGTGTTGATTATCATATTCCTGACTGAACTTTATATGCTATCGCACAAAGTATTACACTTGAGTTGATAAGATGGAAAAAAATAGTCTACCATAAACACTTCAATGACTAATTTAAGTAAGTAGAAAGTCTGCATCATTTTACATATTGTATGAAGTACAATATTTCTTCTGGTATATTTTCCTATTATTCCATCTACAAAGGAACTTCAAAATACTATTTTAGAAAATTAGGATTTTCTCCATGGATGTTATATATCATCTCAATTCTGAAACATGACCCTTGGAGCATTAAGCTTTACAGAATTGATAATACATTATTAAATCAAAAATACAATCTCCATCTACTTACATAGTGATCTGTTCTCCTCTGACTTTTTCAATTGTTCTTTGAACAAATCGGTATCATCCTGTTAAACATAATAAGATTGTATACAACAATGATCAAACAATGAAAACAAAAGAAGAAAGAAAGAAAGATTTTCCTCATGATTGATAATTATAACAGTGCGTGTCATATGAATTAGTATGCATTTATGGAAACAGACACATGTGTGGGTAAATAATCAACAACCTAATATGATCGCAATGTTACAGCAAACTATGCACTAATAGATCCTGTGTATACTCCAAATGTTGTTAGAAGTGCTAAGTTTGCTGCAACCTACCACAATGAGCAGCAAACCCCATAGCATTTACTGCAAAGTTAGTGAGGATTATGACATGACTTCAGCTATTGAATGTATTTGAAGGAATATAGATCCAGATAAAAGAAGAGACATATATAAGTTGCTTGATCTCTATATGCCGGTGGTTAATGAACCGAGTGTGTATCATGCATACTTCCTAAATGACTGCATCGTAGTCTGTCTCTATCTACGTTATGGCTACCTAGCTCTCCTTCCATTTGAAAGACATTACTGGTATACATAAAATGTGTAATGAATGTAGAACTGTTAAATTAGCCTAATTAAAGAGAAAGACCAGTTCTGGTCATGCGATTGCATTGTGAAAGAAACGTTGTGGAATCGATCAGAAAAGGTTGATCATCTAGCATATAAGTATTGGTGTGTACTGCAAGGTTCTGGAATCATCAAAATGATAAGAAATTTGGCCCAGTCTTGGGAAAGTTACAAGCACTGTACACAGAAAGATGTATATGGGACTATTTGGTCCCAATAGATATAATAATTTACCAAATATATCAATAGTAGGCGGTTTCCCGGCAAAATTTGTATCATCACGTATTAGTCAAAACATATTCTTTCATATGATTGGTAATGAGAGCTTCCATTTCATTTTTTGAGAGAGGGGCGTTTCCAAAACTGGTCTTTACCTTTAAGCAATTGGTAAATCAACATTGTCCTTTATAAATTGGCATATGTTTGGCTGAAGCACAACCATACTACTTGATTTTATATTCTCTCTGAAAAATTGTAAATTAGAAAGAAAAATGTAATTTACAGCTAAATGTTCTGAATTAAAGATTGAAAACTAGTGAACAACGGGCTCACTATCAACATTGGCTCTTCACCAGACTTTAATCTGTCCACCTCCTTCTTCAATTCAGTAGCATACCATTGCTCTTCCTTCGGAGAGAAGAACAGAAAGATACAAACATGCCAGGAAATAAAGTAGAAACAAAACATGCATATTAAATTAGTATACCAATGAGCATGAAACCTGCACTGAGGGAGAGAGGACAGGGAGTGAGAAAGACGGCATCACTATATAATCCCATATGAGAAATATAGATATCTTGGGGCAGAGAGAGAAAGAGAGAGAGAGAGAGAGAGAGTGGGGAGAAAAGAGACAGAGAGAGAGTAAGAGCAATGAGACAGAAAACAAAAATCCCAGTAATAGAATGCAAGAAGGCTGGTATGCAGGAAAAAGGTAAAATGTAGTATGAACTACTGTGTATGTTGTTCTAAATTAAAAGGCAAAATAAATTTATGAATAAAATATTAGAGGTCCCTTCGTTGTAATTTTCATTAGTGTGATCGGTTTAGAAATGGGATGATGATTAAAAGAATGATGATAAATCTTTGACAAAATTCATTTGTTGTCAAAGTTGATATTTCTAAATCATTCCAGCAAGTAAATGCCTTTGGAGATAAAAATTGAGGTAAAAATATCTACTAATATGTGCCAAACTACATCCAATCTATAAGTTTAAAAGTATGACATGCACATAAATTGAAATTTGACTCAAATACACACTAACAAAATAACATGCCTAATTGTATAATGCATAAATATCTTCTTCACAAAAGCATTACACATTATAAATTGCATTTAAGTAGATATTTAAAAATAAATTGGAACTGATATAGCACAGCAGGGAAAGCCAAGAAAAGGTTGCAAGTATCACACTAAAAACAAATACAAAACATCAAGGGAAATTCAACATGAAAAATCATATTGTAGTAAAATCTACAATGGAAAATTATCAGCTTCAGGAACAGGGCTGAAATCTCATGATTTTGTTATAAACACTCTACACATACTGCATAAGTACACATAAGTATTGAGTTCTAAAATTTCTCAGCTTACTTTCAAGGAGGTCTTCAATTCGTTGACTTCCTGACGTAAAATATCTATATCTCCATCTCTGTAAAAAGAAGACAACAATTTAATTAAAATTAAATGAATCACTATGAGTTTATCTTCACCACTAAACATGTAAAAGTACAGGTCAGTGGTTGAAGCATTGGACTAATAAAAGGATAGTTAAGGGTTAAGAGAAGGGTTGAAAATAATCTCAGAGCCTTCAGGTGTGGCATTAGCCCTAAAATAAATGTCTAAAATAAAGATTCCCCTTGCAGTCAAATACTTATAAGACTATAAGCATCCCAAGTAAATATATATATAACTCTATCCTTTCAATCTAAAGTACTTTAAAATACAGATACTATAATAAAGACTCAAGATACAGCAAGCCAACCCACCCCCCCCCCCACCAACCCACTCCCTCTGGAGGAAAATACAACAAACAATTGTGTGTTACTAGACTTACCGGTCCTAGAGATCCAATTGATATCCAGGGAATGGAGCCAGAAAATATCAGTACAGTCGACACAGTGAGTGGTGATCATGTGAAATGAGAACACAAGAAAAAAAGATATGAATAGTTGGGGTTCAGACTATTTTGAACCTATTTTCATGATTGAAATGTCAATTTAATCTTAAAATAATCCAATAAATAGATTTTAAAAAAGTAAATTATTTCTAAGTTAATAGGGTCAATTCAAGTCAATCAAAATTATGTGACATAACTCCAAAACAAGAGGAGCATGAATAATTTCATCTCAGTTTTAGATCTCCAGATCTAACTGTTACTGTCGTTTTAAAGCCAAAGTAAAGTGGAACATGTTACATGCTGAATTTTTGTATTTTGAACTTAAGATATCTCAATACACATGGTCATAAAAAAAACCTAATGTAAATCAATAGTAGTTCTCTAATAAACTTAATCAACCATGACTAAACTTTAAATAGGAATTAAAATTGGTAATTAAAAAATATTGAGGATGAAATACATGAAGGGTTAATTTAGGCTAACTCCTGCAGCAGCTCCAGAACTTACATTGGCTTGGACTGAATTCGGACGTGCAGCATTGGTGGTTGCTGCTGGTGAGGCTACTACCTCCGGTTCCATGGCTGCTGCTCCTCCTCCGAAGTCAGTATTATGAACTGACTCCCAGTGGGACTTAAGCTGCTCCGGAGAGGAGAGTGCTACCATACAGGTTGGGCAGATGAACCCCTATTGACCATGAATAACATCATTATACTTTAATGTTGTATTGCTTCATCCATTAGGGCAAGCATTCATAAGTTCAAATCATTATCTTTTTTTTTATAAATTGAAGTATGGTATCTGACTGATTAAAACTACAACTTAGAAACAAAATACAACGCCAAACTTTAGAGTTTGGTATCCATCTGTGAAAAATCAGCTGTCTTCATGATATTATATTTATCTTAAAGGGATAGTTGAGTTCTTGTTTAAGACCGCAAATGCCTTCGAAGTGTATGGTTATTGTTCTTATTCTTATTTATGACATTTCTAGTGCCTTTTTAGAACCTAAAATTGCTATGAAGGTAATTTTAGACCCCAAGATGTGTGAATTTAGATATAATATGATCATACCAATTCAGCTCCACTTTAAAAAAAATACGGTGACCATTAATTAATTAATTAATTAATAATAACAATACACAGGCTGGCTGGTTGTGTGTATTATAATCAACACAAAAAACCCCCCAAAAAGCCAATATTGGCATTGGCTGGAATAAAACGTATAAGGCGCTATCTCGTTTTTCAACGGCTGGTTCAAAATTACGAATATTTGTGGGGCACCACAAATATTAGAAATGGTTATATTTATGGATATTTCAGCCGTCTCTTAACCGATTTTGATCAAACAAAGATGATTTTATCATTTAAATTGTATATTCTTTCAAATTTGACACTCAAGTTTTCATTATCTAACAAAAAAAAATATTTTGTGTAGCGCCCTCTGCAACAAAACTCAACTATCCCTTTAAATACTTGAATGATTCCTAGTCTTTTTCTGTTGTTGATATTTTTGCAGCATTTTTATGAAATTGTCCCAGCAAATAGATAATCATTATAGCACAACATAGATTACGAGGCCTTGCAGATGATTTAATCAATTAAAACAATGTCTTCGGTTTAGAACCCTGAATCAAAGATTGGTAATCTCTATAACTGATCATTTTAGTATCAAATTGCCATAAACTGATGTACTTCTATACCAATTTCTTAAAGAAATGAGATCATGTTTACTTTAAATGTTTTGTACAACACTAATTCTTCTGAAGAGAAAAGTTAAAGATCTTTTTTGTTTTTTGTTTCACAGAATACCACTATTTGTACCCTATACTTACCGATGCTTCTTGTTCTTCATAGCCAGAAGACCTACTCGGACTGTCAGGGGTAGCAGTCTGGAGAGAGAGGGAGAGAGAGAAAGGGAGAGAGAGAAAGCGAGAGAAAGCAAGAGAGAGAGAGAGAGGGAGGGAGGGAGGGAGGGAGGGAGAGGGAGGGAGAGAGAGAGAGAGAGAGAGAGAGAATCCATGAAAAAAACGAAGCTGGATACATTACAGCTCCTACCGGGTAATTTTTTTAAAGCAGATAAAACATACATGGCTTCTTTGTTAATGAAATTTCTAAGTAATTTATTAAAATTGGAGATGAGATACTGATGTTACATGTAACTGGTAAACATTTTATTTCTAAAGTTCAATTTTCAATTTTCTTAATTTTCCACAATAAAAATAAACAATTTTTAATAACATTCCTAGAAATGATTTTAATAAATTTCAGAATTGATATTATAACAATGTCTAGGGGGGGGGGGGCTTAAAACCTTTTTTGTATGTATGAAGTGGTCATATATATTATGATGAGGCTTTAAAATTCTGCACAAAGTTTTTGAATCTTTTAGATATTAATTTGAGCCAAGATCGTAAGTTCTACAGTGAGCTTAAAAAATCAATTGCAAGGACAGTGAAAGTAAAAATCTGGAGAACATGTGAACAAGATGGCGAACTATAAAATTGATAGACCGATATATACATTGTATATGGTCTTATAACTTATAAGTACTTGCATTGTGATATTAATATCATTACTAGTCAATTTCACATTTGTGATATAAAAACTTGTTTTGGAACATAGCATACATTAATACAAAAATGTTCAAACTAAATTAACAGGTCAAATGTAACGCACATATCAAATATGCAAATGCTAAAGGAGAAATAAATGTATGAAATTGAAATAACAATGTTTATCATATAAACCATCTCCAGAATTAAGGACTTCCAGATCCTTGTCAAGTTGTCAGCCAGGTCATTATTCTTAGTTTGAAAACTTTGAATGCTCACGTACTTGTAAACTTGAAAATCCTTTCAACATAAATGTTAAATTAGATCTCATCTACACTCATCACAATTTTCTTATGAAATGATTTTGATTTCTGAAAATGCCCTAGAAAATTGGTTCTCTATAAACATCGATCATACTCATGCATAGTATTAGTACGCGTACGTGCACGTGCGCATAGTAATAGTAATAGACCTAGTATATATATATAGACTATATACGTGCTAGATTTTGAAATTAAATCACATTTGAGCTGGATATAAATCTGTTTTCATTGGTTTTGATCAGATCACACTAGAATAATGATTCCGCCAAATTAAGTGAATCCGTACAACTGTAAAGCATCGACTCAAGGAATTTGGAGTATTGGATTTGGATTAAATGTCACACTCAGCTCAGTTTCTTGACTCGGACAAAATTTCAACAACAAACAAATGACACACTCACAAACGACCTTGTCAAATGTCAACACAAAGAAATATGACTAATATTAATGATGCGCAGAGCCCTATGGATGTAGACTCCCCACCTCCATTTTCATTCGGAACTTAATTAGCCAGCCAAATCAACCATAAATATTGCCCAAATGGGTGATTCCCCTTTTCATCTCCACTTTACTTCAGTCCCGTCCGCATACATTCATGTAATGTTTCTGAAAGTGAAAGGTATTACTTTACGTCTTTAGACTTCAGTGTGTTTACAATTTTAACATTCCAAATTTACATAAGTTGTGCATAGAAATCATTAAATTTCATTTCCTCACCTTCACGCTATCCCTAGCTTTCCGTCCGAATCGCTTGATGGCATCCATTGTGATTAAAGGAGATACAAATTCGTTAAAATTGTCGACAGGAAGCTCAGTCTGTTGCAAATATTATAATGCATTAATTGTTGGTGACACGCCCACATGCGCGAGAGACTTGCGCGCTTTGATATCCAGAATGGAGTTGAAAATTCGTGTTGATGTGGAAGACTAAAGAACTTATTTGTCAACATGAAATGACTTTTATATTTAGTCCACTGCTTTGTTTATATCCTGTGCTACCTTCCGAGAAATTCTAACTGGGTTTTGGTGACATAGATGAGAAAGATTTCAGTTTTCATAACCAGCTACAGCGAACACCACCGTCAGAGATCAACAGGCAGCAGCAGCTGCAGCTCCACCGATCCGTCGAGCCAGCGCACGGGGGGAGTGTCCGCTCAGCTCAGCTCAGCCCAGTGAGTTTAACAAACCCTGATCTTGACAAGGTATAGTCGAGAGTCTAGTATTATTATTAATTGAGTCATCCTGACGTGACTTGAGCTGATAATTGGGTTTTTATTTCTGCACCATCCAGCTGAGTCTGGAGCTAATTAAACTTGCTACCCCAAAGTTGCCGAACCCCTAACTCTAGACTAGTTGACGTTGACTTGTCGCTAGACCTAGGCTAGACTAGACCGAAGATTTCTGTCTATTTCGTTCGTTAGCCTCTGATTTGTATTTTAGAGACAGAAGCCGACCATAGCTCCTGTGAAAATTTTGGCCATTTATGGCCAAATCTCAAATACTACATTTACCGATGCATATCCGATGCATTTATTATTTTAAATTAGCCTAGGCTAAACTACATCGTTCCACTTACCAGATTGACTGTATGATGCGGGTTTCCGATTTTCATCGCCGAATTGAGCTCCGTGTTGAAATTCTTGGAGCCGTATTTTAAACTGTTACTGTCAATGGATGACGTCATCTTCCTTCATGCGCAGTAACAGTTTAAAATACGGCTGCAAGAATTTCAACACGGAGCTCATTTTCGGCGATGAAAATCCAGAAAAAAGCCCCTTAAATGCATCATACAGTCAATCTGGTAAGTGGAACCGATGTAGTTTAGCCTAGGCCTAATTTACAATAATAAATGCATCGGATATGCATCGGGTAAAATGTAGTATTTTGGGCAAGAGTTTTGGCCATAAATGGCCAAAATGTTTTCACAGGAGCGCCTATGGTCGGCTTCTGTCTCTAAAGAGAGGAGCCGACCCTACCCAAATTAGAGGCTAACGAACGAAAGAGACAGAAATCTTCGGTCTAAGGCTAGACTAGACCCTATATCTTATTTTCTTAATAAGTTAATTGTCTTATTTTATTAACTGTGTTAACTTAATGTTCTGAGTCAAAGATCAAGACTTCTTCTTGTGATTTGGAAAATAAAAAAAGACAAAGACAGAGCCAGGGGCCCGTTTCTCGAAACTGTCATAAGTCTAACTTCTTGACTATCCCATTGAAACGCGTGTTAATTCTATTACACACGTTTCAGTAGGATAGTCAAGAAGTTATAGACTTATGACGGTTTCGATCGCGAGAAACAGGCCCCAGAGGTCTATCAAATAACTAGGCTAAGGCCTAAGGTTAAGCTAGCATAGGGATTCATTAATTGTATTGAATGTTTATCTCTTTAAAAAAAAGAAATCTACCCCAGGCCATGGTTAATATGATTATGAATGGTGGAATACAAATAATGATCGATCAAATAGTTTGTTTATGTCATGTTTTCATACTATTTCTGCATATTGCTACCTAAAATCAATGCAGGTTAGTTTAAGGTTGCAGTTGCCAGTCAGACATGGAGAAAATCTCACAAATTACTCACATGTCTTATTTTTTTTGCATCTTAGTTTCAAAAGTGATTTCAAATTAAATGTATAAAGTTACCAAGAATCATTGAAATTAATTTGAATATTGTTTATTCTCTTTTCACAGGCAAGATGGCTGCCATGGCATCCACTGATGATAGCCCAATTTATGAGGGATTCCTCTGTCCGATGTGCCTTCAGAACTTTGATTCTGTGTATCAACTCCAATCCCATGTGGAAAGTATGTTGATGTAAATTATGTCACCTTTAAAAACCTTTCAAACATTAGAAAGTAGACATAAAGTCATAAGACCTCTCTCATGTTAAGATGATTAATACTGAAGAACAAATTAATACCAGTACAACTGTGATCATGAAACCAGATGCAGTGATCTTTTCTTCTTAATATAATTAGACCAAATCAATGATGAGGTTTCTTCGTTTAGCTTTGAAAGTTACAAGATGACAATAAAAAGATTGTGGTTTATGATACAGTGTGGTCCTGTCACTGTCAGTCCTGTGGGATTTTTAATTATTTTATGTTTTAAGAGTCATGAAAATGAAAAGAACATCTGTTTAATTATAGATGTATCCACAACAAGATTATCAATTAAATCTATTTTGCACCACTTTGATAATGATAACTAACTATATACTGTATAAGATATTTCTTATTTCTGGCTCGTAACAGTAAAACATAAGGTAATAGATGATCATGAATGCTAGCAAATGCAAAACTTCCAAGCTACGGACAGCAAAAGCTTGTTCCCGATTATTTATAATGTTATTATATTCTTGCCTAGGTGCTCATGGTAGTGAAGACAAAGTAGTACTCAAAAGGTTGAAAGGATTCTTTGGGAAGGCCAGGCATCTCATCACCAACAGGTCCGAGGAACAGTTCCAGGAAGTCTCAAAGGATGAAGCAGGAGAAGGATCACCAAAGAAACAACCGTTGCTTGGCACAGACCCTTTTACTTGGGATAACCCAGAGCTAGGTATTTATCATTATCACATGTCATACTTGTACCATCATCATGCATTGTAGTCATTAGTCATTACCATCATCATCACAGTCATCTACAACATCTTTATCCACATCATCATCATCACTACCATCATCAATCACCATCAAAGATACAATCATCATCATCAATGTACATCAGCAGTAGCAAATATTTTTTTGTGCCTCCCTGAAGTTTTGCTATTCTCATTGATACATGGACATGTATAGCACCTGAGCAGACTTCCAATATTCTGTCTACATTCTGTTTTATTTGTCCTGATTTTTAGATTTTAGGAAGAAAAAGGGGAGGATCTTTCAACAAAATGTGTGTGTGTAATAAAGTGTGGTGGTTCACCAAAGTAAAGTGAGGTATAAATGAACTATTATTTTATATTTTTTCCACCCCCTCAAAATTTTGCCAGTCATAATTGAAAAAAAATATCAGTTTAGAAAGTGTGGGTAATGCTCTTTATATGATTGCCCTAGAAGAATGTTGTTCTATTTATCACACTTTGAGATGAACATATCTATCCAAATATCTAAGTTATAGAAAAACATTATAGAAAAACAACAACAGATAAATGCATTGAATTCTCATATCTGATACATATTGATTAACTGTTTTGAGTTTCCAAATGTATCATTCTTGCTTTTTTTTTTTTACCCATTCCCAAAAGTGTTTCATAGATTATAATAACTTTTGTTATACAGGAGCATCCAGAAGTCACTTTGAGTCCCTGAGGAGGATACGCAGTGATAGGATAGATAGAACAGTTGTTGAAATCAACAAGCTTGTCATCAGACTTGAGAAGCTTATCAAACATGGACCACCTTGGAATGATCAGGCTAAAAGAAAAGGTAGAGCATCACTTGATATATCTCCAATTATTCATAGAACATGACTTCATTTCTTTGCTATAACTTAAAAAAGATTATTTCCAAATATACAAGTTTGTCTGCATGTACCCTTGCAGTATTTTTTTCTTTCTTTTCAGTAATCAGAGTTTTGGACTTTAATGTACTTTTGTTTATTGACTGTGGAAGTTAGAGAAAATGACAGCAATATGGAAACATCAGCATAGAAGTATATGCATGTGTTTGGGAAAAAGATGGAGAGGGGCGAATTGAAGAGAGGTCCTTGTAGATTAAAACAAAAAAATATTGAGAAAGGAAGGGGATCTGGGACTTACAAAGTTTAAATTCAAGCATTTTTTTTACAAAAAAAGGAAAATAAATTGAATGGCCTGTAGTTAATTCATTCAGTGATAATAAACTAGCCATGTCTATTCTGCTTCTTCACAGTATATGAAAAGACCATTGTGCCTTGGGCAGAAGACTCTGACGTAAGGTTCTGCCCATCTTGCGGTGATAAGTTCTCTTTGTCTGTGAGGCGCCACCACTGTCGACTGTGTGGTAGTATCATGTGCAACAAGTGTTCCAGCTTTGTTGGCATCCCTTTCTGTGGTAAGCAATACAAAGTCTTTGTAGTGAATGTTTAAGGATTCTGCAAGTAGGGTTAGTTCCTCCTGATTCGGATTGTTTTATTTTTAGGGGGGGGTGGAGATGCCCACAAGTCAGAGTGATATTTCAGAAGTTGGCATGGCATCTTGATAGTCTAGGACCCAGAGAATACAATACAACATTATATTTCCCTTAGCTGCTGTTCTGTGGTACCTTTTAATGAAGGGGTCCATTAAGTCGACCTTGGATACATACTTGGAATACTTGGAAGCTTGTCACAGGCTTGCCTTGTACTGATATTTGTTATGGATCTGAATCAAGACTGACCAATAGATACAACGTGTGTGTGTGTGTAAATGCGTTTTTGCAGACATGTATCAATCAGATTTGATTATTTACATCTGGGGCCGACCTTAACTCTTTGCCCGCCACGTACACAATCCCCCCTGTGCCACATTGTTTTTAGGGTGCCACCTTAGGGGGGGTTCTGCATGGACTATGCTTAATCAACTCGCAATAACTTTTGATTGGTGTACTGTAATGAAAAACTTTGCAAAAGTGTACGTGTGGGACCAGGCTCATCTTCCTCGTCAGAGTCAGTCTCGCTCTCCTCTGAATCAGAGTCGGCTGTTGGAACAGGGTCCATCACAAGTTCACGTACCTGATCAGCAGTGAAGAAGTCCCGTCTCCTCCTAATAGGGGCCATCCTAGCTCATCAGAATATTTGCAAAAGCAGTTTCAAAAACTCAATTTTCTCGGAAAATGTCAATGTAAACAATGTCTGCGAAAGCGGTGCAATGAAGTGTGATGTGTATACAATGCGAAGCACGCGCTACTATTGTGTGTGTGCGTACAATAGAATTAAATGCGTTCCGTGTGTATTGTGAATGAAATGTGACTTGAGTCGAAGTTGGCAGCCCGCTGTATGTTCCGCTAGCCGAACGTAGCGGGCAAAGAGTTAAACGTCACCATCCGACATGACTCAGTTTCGAACTGTGATCAGCCTGAGTCAGTTTGCAGGCGAAGATAGATAGCTTACCAAGTGAACGTTACGCTAGACCAACTTGTATGTATGACCGGTTAGTCTTGATTCAGACCCATAAGGAATATCGATACATGCCTGACATAGAATAAAGTACAGAATGGATCCAACATTCTCATTATTAAAATACATAAATTTGAACATTTCAGTGAAATAGTTAAATACTAGGAATCCTAGGAGAAGCATTTAGAGATGTGAAATGGTCAAATTCATGGTATTTATAATTCTTGTAATAAGCTAGTGAACCAGACCAAAAGTTAGCCAATGACTCTAATCATTAAACACTGTTCATTGATTGTAAATGTGTCTTTAATATTTCAGAGCAAGTACTTGAAGCTGAATCCAAAGGGAGCACATCTTCCAAGCAGGTGAATGTGGAATCATCACCGAGCAAGAAGGGTGATGTAGTGACACTCAGGGTCTGCGAACATTGTGTACACATCATGGAGAAAAGGATGAAGATGGTCAGAGAACGCAATTCCAAACCAGTCATTGTCCAGTTGTACCAGGTAATCTCATGAAGAATCGATTTGCTGCTTCGTATCGGTTAACTTGATGAAAGCCCATTTGCCTCATTCAGTAATGCCCAAAATACCAGTGATTAGGGAATGTGAGCATGATCTAATAGGTATAATAATAATAATAATAATTACAGTGCTTATATAGCGCCTAACACTTACTTTATCAGAAGTCTCTAAGCGCTCTACAATAATGCAGCATAATTACCCTGGCTTTAGCAGTGCAGCTGTTACGCTGCGTTTCAAGGAATAAATTCCTACCAGGTACCCATTTACTTCACCTGGGTGGAGTGTGGCAAATGTAGATCAATGTCTTGCCAAAGGACATTAGTGCAGCGGCGGGACTCGAACCGCGGACCTTGTGATCGACAGTCCGGCGACGTATCCACTCGACCACAACACCTCTGGTATCCAACCATTTTGTGAAAGCAACCATGAAGAGATGTGATTAGAGTTTGATATTAAGTTTGAAGCAAGAAGCAGCCAGCTTAATCTCCTTGCAATACCTTAGCAACTATCATGCGTCAGTTTCCATCATCATGACAGGATGCACTTTGACTTAAAGGACATTCTATTATAAACATCTATTGTATAAAGTTTGGAAGCGGTTTGCACTAGTTTCAAAAGTTTCTTGGAATCAGGAGGAACAAATGTCATCCTGATAGGATTAATTTCAAATATTTAAGTGATTTAATGAGTAAAAGGCTTTTACAAAAATGTTAATATCTTATTATCAGGTTTGATTAGGGCAAATCATGTAATCATTTTTGCATTTTTCCCCTTTCAAATTGCACACACAGAAAATGGTTGAAGTCAGAGAGCAGATTTTAAGACAGCTTCCTATATATGAGAAGACTGCTGTTTCCATTTTGTAAGTATTATTTCTGCAATTGAACTCATTGCTTATTTTTATCATTATAAAAAATAAGAAATATTGAAACTGAAGAATGATTGATTCCATTCATTAGCAATTTTAAAAACTTTAATAATTTCATCTGAATAAATTGAATTGAAGTGCTAGTTACGGTGAGTTTATACTTTAGTTTGTCAGCAGGGTAAAGCTGAAGCTGTGTGAAAAATTGTCTTTAAAGTTGATATTCATAGAAGAGCCCTAAATATGAGATATTCATATCTACAGAAAGCTTATAAGCCATACAATGAGCTTGGATGACATTCAAACAATATAACACTTCCAAAAAAGCGAAATTAGGGTGAAAACAATCACCCTATTCTCTGGGACAAATTTGCCCTATTGTCATCCGAAACGGCCTTTAGCTGTGACGTAGGAAAAGGGAGGCGTGGCTTGTGTGCCACTTCCGGGTATCTAGTAGAATGCATGTATAACATTATAAGGCTGAAAACACAGCTTCAACTTATGTGTTATTACCCTTACTATAGAATAAATTATAATACAACATCGTTTGTAAGTTACTTCTCATTAATATTTCCATCTTGATATTCTAAGAAATGTATTATTTGTGAAATAAAAACGTTGACAAATGGGGAAAAAGGAGGTGAAACTATATGGCTGTGTCCCCGGCTTTGTTGTACAGCAAGCCTGCATATATGGGGATTTGGGTGCCGGCGATTTTTACCACCATGTAGTTTCACTTTGACATATCAGTCGGAGACTTCACCTCTTCCACTATAAAAAAAAAAACAGTTAGTATTGATTTGATCATTATTATGAATAAAATAAAATTCAAACAAATCGAAGAATATTTCATTTAGTCGATCGTATCATGGCTATAGATTAGCTGGAAAATCGAGGCGATTCTGCTGTTGTTACGATTCATCTGCGAGTAGTGCGGCTCTTGGCAGCCGCATTACCTATACGGCTGATCGCTTATTGAATTTAGTATCGCTGGCGGATTTATATTACCTGCGCGCACATCAAAACACACGTAAACGTGACTGCACTGCACACACACAGTACTATACGCTTGCATTTCAGTCGCGATAGACGAAACTTTACGAAACCAAACCAAAACAAAACGGCGAGAAATACACTATTCTATGGAATTATAGTTATCGACAAATGAAAATGGAGAAGAAACATTATTCATTGGTATGTCAAAGGAAATTCCACCTCGGAACATGATTCTACTATAGGTAATTTTGTTTTGAAACACAGCAAGGTTGATTTTTCATACTATCTCCGTGTACATACAGCTCAGCTGGCAAGCTAAAGCCGGTGAAAAGGTTGAGTTGTAAACAGTTATTTTACGGATATTGTCACTTTTTCAATGCCAATAATGACATGAATATTGACATTAGGATATGTTTCAGGACCGGAGAGGACAACTGTATGTCAGATATTGACCATTCAGGCAATATTTTAATCGTTTTGAGAGTGGACTGACATCCACTCTATGAACATTTGTGTGTAGATCGCAGTTAGTCCCTATAGCTGCGTGAAGCATATCCCGGCTCTGACGTCACTCACAAAGCCACTTTCCCTTAGGCGATTTCGTAGGTCAGGATAGAGTCAATTTAGTGAAATTTGATTTTCATAAAACAAAAACTGCACACTTTCATGGCATGTTAGCTGCATAAATTGCTTTAATAACTCATTCAATTATAAAATAAACTATATTTATTTGATTTTATTTCCTATAAGTATCAACTTTAAAATCATACTTTGAATTATATTTGTTTTCTTTTTTCTTTCAGAAACGGTGAAGAAGAATATTCTTATGACAGAGCAGAGCGAGAGAGAACAGTGCTTCTGAAATATTTTGATGCTCTAGATCTATTAAGGTGAGCAAAAACTCTGATTGAGGGATGTTGTATAAATTATGAATTTTGTTTGGCCTGCAAGTTGAACAAATCTCTCTTTGTTTCTTTTAAAGCTTATGTTAAATGTTAAAGTATTAATATATTTGTGCATTGTAGAAACCATGTTCATGATACATATATGCTCTATTCTCATTTTAATAGCACATTATTTGATAGTTATAATGCTACACTTCTAAAGTATTCAGATATGAATTCATACATTTTGGGGGCACTACATGAGAAAAAGCAATGACTGTTTGTTATTCTTCATATTTTTTACATTCCATCTCCAGCAAAAAGATATACTCACTTGGTTCAGGGACAGACAAGACTTTGTCTTCTGCTCAGATGAAGCTCAGGAGGAACGTCCGAACCGAGGTCGTTCGCTTCCTCCAAGACCACATGCTTGGGCTTGAACCTTTGCCTTCCAAGGAAGAGGTCATCAAGCTCAGGGCAGAACGCAAAGCAGCCATTACCAGGAGACTGGAGGAAGAACGCCAAGCAAGAGCCAGGAGGATGCAGGCGGAAGCTCTAGCCTTGGAGAAGTCGGCACAGCAGAGGGCGCAACAGCAAGCAGAGGCAAAACTCTTAGACAGCCCTAAGAGGGGACACGAGCGAAAGTCCAGCTGGGGTCTGCTGAACAAGCTAAAAGAGCAGGCGCAGGAGGTTGGGGCTGGTATGATGGTAGGACTGACATCCAGTGGGAGCGAGGGGAAACTGAACCAGTCTCCCTCAGGATGGAAACCCAGTGCAGTGAGTCAGGACACTGTCCAGGCTTTGTCTGATGATCCTTTGATCCAACAAATGAACATCATCAGTAGTTACCTCAATCAAGCTCAAGAAGCTGGACGATGGGATGAGGTGAACATGCTGGAAGCAAACCTCAAGGATCTTCAGTTAGCGTACAGACAGGAGCAGGCCGGAAGAGGAGGAGGTCATCAGGGATTATGATAAAGGAACCTTATTCCATCACCAATTGGGACATATTACCTGTGTTAGATTATTAAGAGGAGGTGCAATATATTTGTAGCTCAGCGATATTAGCAGTAGTCTTCTACCAAAACCAGGCGATCATAGGTTCAAAATCAAGTCCTTGTGCCAATTAATGCCCTGTGACTAGGCAGTTATTATTAATTGCCTAGTACAATGGATAATGATACTTATAGGGTTAATAATGGCTACTGTATGATCATAGAGTTGCTTTCATAGCATTGTAGGTATTAAAACAAATGAACAATCATATGATCTCTAAATTCTAAGAGCAAATTGAACTTGTAATATGCCCCATCTAGAGTTAAAGATTTTTAAGAGGTATATGTGGTAATCCAGATTTAGGCTTTGTTAATCAAAAATGTTATTACCAAGGAAATCAAGTACAATTTGCATGTCTTTCTGCCAATTACATAATTCATTGTGCTGCCAGTATGCGAGGAGCTCTGATTTCATCTTCCAAATTGTGTGTGTTTGCATATGTGCTCATAGCTTGTTTCAGATTATATATCTAATTGCCAGTAACAGAACAAAAACTTTCTACATGGGTAGAAACAGACATGATGAATCTGTATTAGATTCACAACCATAGTATGAACTATTCGAGAATAGGGAGCTATTCCCACCATTCAATAGAGATTTTATGTAAATTTGAAATGTGCCTTTTATTTTTGAAGAACAGGATGATGCATGATTTGTATTTGTTTTTTCTTATATGTATTTTGATAGAAATATCATAAATATGTACTTAAATATAGCTGAACATATGGGTATAGTATTTTTTTTTTCTTCTTCAAATCTTACAGTTGGGTTTTATTTGAGCGCATAAACTATACTGAGAAAAAAATCTATAAAAGCAATGCGCCTCTGTTATCATTTCATTTGCCTTGTATTATGTTTCCTTTTGATAACTTTTATATTTCTGTGTTATTATGTTTAACAGCCATTAAGCCTATATACTTTAATGAGGATGAAGAAATGATCTGTGAGATCAGGGGGTGTTTCATGAAACAATTAGTCAGTGATTTTCACCGACTAATATCATTTTCACCGACAATTTTATTGTCACCGACTATTTTCCAGGCCTCTGATTGGTCAAATTTAGTCGGCGCCGACAGTTGTCGGTGGACAAATGTTGATGAAATGCCCCCAGACTATCATCTTTCTGTTTTATCATATTTTATTTCACTTGCAAAGCAATTCTTTCTTCTTATATATTTGGTTATTATTTGTGATTATATCATAAATGTGACCTACTGCCTTAATTTAATATTCTGACCATTACGTAGTTTTACATGAACCCTCTGAAATCTCATATTATTTGAGTTATTTTCTTCCTAGTATGTACTTTGAATTTGGGAACGAGGAGCTTGCTGATTTATTGATGTTGACAACAAATTGATATGTACATCATTAGCAATCAATTTGAAGGGGGTGTGAGATAAAACTAAATGAAGAAACACAGTCAGCTCCTACCAATCATTACATGCCAACAAATCACTGCTGATACACCTGGTTTCATATCTTTTCCAGCTTAGAGCATGGTACAACCATGCGCCAGTACATGTATATATAGATGATCTGAAATAATATCGTTGATCATTGATGAAACTTCCCTTATCAATTTACATATAATGTAAATTATATTTTTCTTCTCAAGACTTGGTAACCAGTATTAGGATAGTTGGTTTGTTATAGATGTTATGTTTTAAGTGAAAGACATTTAGCGCTAATATGTATCCCAGTTTCTAACAATAGTACATGTATTAAAATAAGTGAATTTGATTAAACTCAATTAACGAGCAAGATGCGAGATGTATTTTCCTGCCAAGGTGATTTGATAAGCTTGCAGTTTAAAAACAATGGTAATATCAATGATTATAATTCCATTATATACTTTAAATTGTCATATATATATATCTGATATACACTCTAAAATCCTATTTAATATATTATCTTGTATCTTGATGGAGGGACTGATTCAGTGTTTTTGACAGACATGAATCTCTACCCTTAAACTTTACACCAAATACATTTTCGCTGTCATTATCAATGATATATATAGCTGAGTCTTGGAAATGCAGATATCCACTCTTACTATCTATTAATTTTGTAAGCATCTAGTACAAGCTAGAATCGAGTCTAGCTGTAGTATATAGATCTACATTCAGCTTCTATGTCGACTCTTATGCTTATGCTCTTATTGCATGATTTTCAATTCAAAACTTTATTTCCAATTCATTTTAAAAATCAAAAATTAAATACGGTTATGATATACATACAGAATAACACAACAAAATACAGAAATAGAAGAAAAAATCATGAAAAAGGGATCTAAAAACCAAGTATGTTACTCAGGTTGAGGTACAAACTTGACAATGCACAACAAAGTTTAAGAAATATATAAAAAGGAAAAGGGTTTGCGTAAAAAGCCAAATTAGGCCTCCATTAATTATTCAGACTAAAAATACAAAAACATGATACATGAGAGAATGCAAGGCGTACTATATATATCATACTTTTTTTTGTCACACTTTTGTCGCTTGTCAATTTTTTTATCGTAACGTCTGGCATGTTTACCAGTTTCAAGCTATATACTCATGAAATATCTTGCCATTGTAAGTAGTGGCTTAACTTGAAGGTAAAAAATTGCATCTCTGAATAATTATGTAATTCCATTGCCCAAAAAATGGATCGAAATAGTCAGTAGCCTATCATTATAATCCAAGACCAAAAACAACTGTTATTTAATTGCTGAATTACTTGTGATTGATTTTCCGTTATCGATCAAAACAGAAGATCAGTGAATAAACACTTAACGTTGATTTGGAAGCCTTGTAACTTTTCATTTCAGTCATGACTAGGAATGCATCTTTATGTTTGTACAATATATATCTTAATTTCTCCATATCTCTGTCCATCGATCTTTATCAAATTCTGTTATCTTTTTATATCATTTTTCTCAGTTTCAGTTCATCTGACTGATCATTGAGAAATAATATATAAACCATTAAGATTCTATTAATTTAGTGTCCATTAAACTTTCCTTAAGGCATAAGCGGTAAAGGTTTTTTTTCTTCTTCTTCATTGAGCCTGATATGTTCATTAGATAGCCTATGTAGCTATAGTTATATCTCATATGAACTATATTTTCAACACTGAAAGGACTGTTGATAAAGTATCAAGACCCCAAAACTATTTTGATTTTGCAAGAAACAATTATCATCGATTGGCAATTATACCTTAAAGATAAATTTGATGAAGACATTGATGATTAAAATGTATGATTATTGGATTTGCAGTTTCCATCCATATTAATAGTGCAGTGATTAGTCAGATAATGTCAGTGAATTAGAGGTGTACTGTGCATACATGCAGAAACCGTTTCATGTTTAGCCAATCAAATCCCATTCTCGAAATATGTAAGCGGGAAAAACAAGATGGCGGAAGTGGCTTGCGCATCCTGCTCTGAAGAGCAGAGGAACACGCCCCACAATTTAGTTTTCACCATCCATAGTTACTCAAGCTGTACAGCGAATTATTCTCCAGAGTAAGTATTATTCACTTTTTGTGTTATCAAAGTTATTTTGTGATTTGTTAAGATGGCATTATTAGTCGATGAGTCTGGAGCGAAGTGTCGATTTTGAATATTGATGTGCCCCATACATTAATATCTGTGTAACGTTTACTTGTAAGTTGTTGCCTCAAAAATGCGCATTCAGATTTCAGATTCACAATCGAGTCGCGAAAACAGTGTCATTATTATTATTATTGTTATTATTATTATTATTATATTATTATTATTATTATTTATTTGGCATTCACTCAATCACAAGTACAACGTAAAGAACATAAAATTAAAGGCAAGCACAACTGAAAAAAGTGAAATATAGAGTCTAATAAGTAATATAATTAAATAGCCTAGATGATAGATCTAGATCTAGATCTATAAATTATTTCTAGGTCTAATCTGAATCAGACAATGCAACATGCAATTTGAGATTGAGAATGAATTATTAAAGATAAAGACCAGTTCTGGTCATGCGATTGCATTGTGAAAGAAACGTGGAATCAATCAGAAAAGGTTGATCATCTAGCATATAACTAAGTATTGGTGTGTACTGCAAGGTTCTGGAATCATCAAAATGATAAGAAATTCGGCCCAGTCTTGGTAAGTTACAAGCACTGTACCCAGAAAGATGTATATTGGACTACGCGATACATGGACGCACGTGCGATATCTATTTGGTCCCCAATAGATATAAGAATTTACCAAATATATAAATTAGTAGGCGGTTTCCCGGCAAAATTTGTATCATCACATATTGGTCAAAACATATTCTTTCACATGATTGGTAATGAGAGCTTCCATTTCATTTTTTGAGAGGGGGGCTTTTCCAAAACTGGCCTTTACCTTTAAAGGCATCGTTTAACAATGTTAAATCTGAGATGCACGGCCGTACGTTTTATCAGTGTCTGTAATATGGTGTAATATTGAAGCCCTAAAAAGAATCGCGCTTCAAAATGATCAAGAAGTGCCTCAAAAAAGTAAAAATCTTTGAGTGACCGGTTTTACCATACTCGTTTTCCCCAATAGACTAGTGTTATGAAAACCGTTAAGAAAACGCAAAATTTGGTTTCGATTTCAAATCATAAATATCGTGATAATCAGGCAGGCGTCGGCTTGTAAAAGTCATGGGGTTCCTGACTGACCTAAAGGTTTATAATTATCATCGCAGCATGAGCTAAATCCAGGATTTTGTTTCAGAATCTGAGACAAAGTTACCGGATCCCTTTAATTAATGTCGACATGTCGTGTGATTTAATTTATCTATGGCTGGAAATTATTATAAGCAATGCCAATATAGTTCATCAATCTTCTAAGACTTATGTTGCACAATAATATATAGGACAAATATTCATGATGGTTAGTGCTATTTGAATTTTGATGAATATTTTTCATTAAATCGGAAAGCAAAATTAGTCGAAGAGAAGGCATTATTTTTGTAACTGCATGTCCAGATATCAAAGTCATACCCCCCATGGCCATCCTATTTGCAGGAGTGCATTTTCCCCAGGATGCCTGCCTGCCTGCCTGGGCAGAAAAAATTAATTAAAAAAGTACTTCATGTCATGAACCAATATTATAATATAGGCGGAGATGAGGCTTAAATAGATTTTTAGGATTAATCTGACGTTTTGTTGCTATTTTGCCCCTCTCTTCTCTCACAATTCATCATGATCATAATAAAATTAATTTAAATTTAACAAAACTGAATTAAAAGGAGGATTCGGAGGAAATGATTGAAATGAAGAGAAGCCCTCTCCTCTGTCTGCGCACCTATAGTATTTCACTTAAAATTGACAATATTTTTCTATTGTATGATTTTGTATCTACTATCTCCCTTATGCTTGATGCCTTGATCTCAACTTATCCCTTAGTCTTATATTCTAGAGAGTAAGTGTGCTGAAAGTTTTGTCAAATTTAAGCTAGAATAATGTCACTTTCACAATATATGCGGCAGTGTAATTTTGACATTGCAAAAACAAAGGTTCCCATGTCTGGGCACTCGTTCACTTTACACACAGTTCAGGATTTTTTACGCGAAAAATAGTACTTCGAGGCTTGTGGATAAAAGTACTGGAAAAAAAGTAAAATTAAAATATTTCTCACTGTTATTACTCTGTTTTTACTTTTTCTTGAATACGTACTGCTAAATAATAATAATATTAATATGTACACTTATAATACGCCGGTATTCATCACAATAGTGATGGCGCAGAAGAAAATAGAGTAGAAATAGTCACATAAACATGAACATGAGTACTTTAAATACATTGACAGATGACAGATTACGAATAGATTGTGGCAGTTTGTTCCAAAGTAATGGACCGGCATGTGAAAAAGCCCTATTACCCCAAGAATTTTGAGTTTGTGGTACAACCAATAAAGATGAATTTTATGATTTGAGATGTCTAGAAGGATTGTATAGGTTAATTAAACTACGATTATACTGAGAGGCAGACCCATGTAAAGAATGAAATACATTGTACAAGCAGGAGTTACTTATAATCTATACGATATTGAACAGGAAGCCAATGAAGAGAAATGAAGAGAAATGTAATACTGGCGTTATATGGTTTCTCGTAAGGGACAAAGTAACAAGACAATCTGCAGTGTTTTGTAATCGCTGCAGAAGGGAGACTTGAGATTGGGGTAGTTGATAGAATAATGAGTTACAGAAGTCAAGGCGAGATGAGTCATGAGACAACCAAATTGCGTTGGTTGCTTGTTTTCTTTTATCAGAATCGCACAGTTACGCGTACATGTGCAGACAATTTTTGAACAGTTGTTGAAAATTATATTTATGTGACTGGTGACTAGTGGTCTGTGTGTGAGACTGTAACGATTATGTTTCTAATTAAGTAATATGAACCTTTTTGTTCACATTCAGTTTTACATTCATTCACCTGCTTAGAGTGCATCTCTGCATTCATTTGTTGATGTGGTTAATTTTGAAGTTTTATTCATCCATCCATCCATTAGACTCCGGCCATTTTTTCTTGTGAATAAATTATAATAAAAGACCAGTGTCTAGACTCTAGACCTAGACCTAGTCACCCGTAATCTTGTATTTTCCTCACTCATTTTGTTTGTCTCCCTGAAGTTGGGTCTTTTCTCTTTCCTTCATCTGCCTTTCCTATTGAGTTTAAAGCACAAAGGTATTTTCATCAGCAAGTTCATTGTAACTGTTTTTAAAACCTAATCCTAGATCACATATTTCTATCTCTCTGTTTCTCTCTTTCTGCTATGTCCATCGCATTTTGTTTTTGATTTATTGATAAGATGTTCATGTCAATTTCGTCAAATATGTACTCCTCAATTTTTCAGTATCATCTCTTCCGTATTTTGTCTTTTGGTTGATGACAATCCTTGTCAATATTTTGAGACTCCTGACAAAGACTCCAACAAACTCATTATGTTATCTGTTGTGTACAGGCCTAGTTGTGTATTACCAAAATATAATCAAAATGATGTACAGACTCCCATTTTTAAAATTGCCATGTTTCCATACTGTGCTGTATATTCGTATATATACTGCTGGCCAGCAAATTGTATGCAATGACATTCTTTCTCTAAGTACTCATTTCACTTCCAGTAAGATATTTGTATCTTTTCTTGTAGAAATATATTGCAAGATAACCCAAACGATCAGTCTTCAAGATGGTCATCGGACAATAACTGTACTCCCCAGGTAGGTGATATCTTCTGCTTCATGAAATGTCAACCTTTTTTTAATTACTGTACAGGAATGCGGGGGCAAATTTATTCATTTGACCAAATATGTTTCACTCGTTTTTTCCATGTTTTTCCCGATATATTCACAAAATTTTCTTGCCAAGCTCATTAATGATTGATGAACAATTGAACATATCAAAGTATGAAGATATTTCTAAGGTTAGTGTGCCTGAACCATAGTCATGCATACTTCCACCAACACCCTCTTTGATATTGACTTTAATAAACCAGTATCACTTTGGAATGTGACTACCAAGGAATGCAGGCTTTGGTCTTGGGTTCGTGGTAAAAAAATAACCTGTGACCTACATTGTTAAGATCAGTTGTGATCGTGAAAATTGGCAAGTTAAAGCTCTTTTTTAGGGGAGGGGCTTAAGCTACTCCAACATTTGGTATATAATGAAATTTTGTTATGTGAACATCTATCTATGATGTTATTGCCATCAGTGCACTTATCTGACTGACTCCATTCTTTCTGAATTTAATAATATAATAAATTTTCCCCTTTGTTTTCATTATGGTTATGAGCAGTACATCATCCTCAAGCTAGAGTCATGCTCCTTGGTGGACAGCATCACCTTTGGGAAGTATGAGAAAACCCATGTGTGTAATCTGAGAAAGTTCATCATCTGTGGAGGACTGACGGTAGACCACATGGTTGAACTTGCATCAAGGTAATGATTGATGATCCCATTGAATACTCAGCACAATATATATATATCTATCGAAAATGTGAAGTGCACCCAAATCAAATCGTAGAGAGTGATTGAATGTATAAATGATTTTTTTTTTTCAAACTAAAAATTCCGATGGTGTTTGTGCTCTCTGGTCCTACTGGTTAGGCTTAAAGGGCAATCCAACCCTTGTAATAAATTGATTTGCATGATTTGAAATGAATCGGACCAATAGTAAGAAAGTTATGAATTTTTGAAATATGAGATCACTAAGTCTACCGTATGCGAATCCCAAATTGGTAGTTCGGTCAGTGGATTGTGACGTAGGATGTGGATAAGTCTCCCATTTGCCTTGGACAAAGATATCATTAATTTTTGTTTTCCTTATAAGTTCCTTCTCCCTTGGGGCACTACTCAAAATATATTATAGATAGCATATTATTCTAGATCCTTTATAAAGAAAAAAACCTCCTGAGCAATGAATTTTTGAAAAATTTAAATTTGAGTCATTTTGATATGTTTGAACAGATGGGAAAGTAGTCCGACACTACATCATATTGACATTACCGCTTCAGCCAATTTGAAGTGCCCATCAGATAGTGATTGCAACTTTCAAAAATACATAACTTTCTTATATTTAGTCAGATTTAATTGAAACTTTCATCAGTTTGCTTCTCTGATTTGTCTGCTTTCTTTTAGATTAGTAGTCTATTTGGGTTGGATCATCCTTTAAGATCATTGTATAGCCTTCAAAGAATGTACCGTTAGGAGAAACATTTAGATGGATTATAGATACAGTGATTGGTGTATTTAGAATACCTAAAACATGATAAATACACTATTTAATTCTGTAATGTGTTTGTCGTCTGTTTCTCTTTCCTAGTGGCCTAAAAAATGATAATGTGAAGGAGAGCTTTTCACTCAAGTATGTCGTGAATGGGAATCCAGTGCCTTGTCGTTATATCAAGATTGGTAAGTTGGCAACAGTGGTAGTCTAGAATACTCCTTTCTTTTATCATATAACACTTTCATATTAACTCTGAGGCAAACTTTTTAGACAAGTCTTAATATCTAACAGTTGTTGCAGCCTAACTGAAAAGAAATATATAGATAAAATAAAGAAAACCTTGGTATATGTTTAAATGCAGAAGCGTGATCATATCTTAGCCCCTTTAAAAAATGTTTTTAATACATGTATGGTGAATAATCAATAGGCTGAATGTTTTATGTATGAGGGTTGGGTTGACGACATTTTGAATCACCTAGCCTTTGTCTCGGGTGAAATATAACTTTCCTTGATCTCGTCTTTGAACAGTGCCTCTGCAGTCATGGGGACCTTGCTTTAGTTACAGCATCTGGTATGTAGAACTGACAGGAATAGCCGATCCAGACATGGTACAACCCTGCCTTCTTAGTTATAACGAGGTGGGTGTCATTCTGATAAAACTGCAAAGAGTAAAACTTGCCCAAGATAGCAGCAAAATTACCCAAATACTGATTTTTTTTTCTTCATCATTCAAAGAAATTTAACCACTTGGCTTTCCAATTTGTATGAGGTTAATTTCATTTGCATTGCTTTTCAACAAAGTATACTTGCACCCAGGGGCGGATCCAGCCGGCGGCAAGGGAGGGGGCCTAAAAAGGGGCCCACTTCGTGCAAAAATTTGAAAATCGTGTCGGTCGATTTTTCGCTCAATGGGGGTGGGTAGTGAGCACAATTTTTTTTTTTTTTTGGCACCTGAAAAAAATTTACCTGTTTTTTTTTTCCTAGGGGAGGGGGCCCAGAACCCCCCTGGATCCGCCACTGCTTGCTCCAGCAAATGAAGTATGTGACTAAATGAAATATCCTTTTAAATGGAGATTGTTGTTATGTACTAGTTAGCAAAAAAATGTTTCCTTGGTAGATGTATACCGGTATGTAAACTAAGACCAATTTTTTTTTCTTTCTTCTTTTGTATAATAATATTTATACTATGTGATTCAATTACTTCAATAAGTAATGAATTAAATATATATGTGGATAGTTTTTTAGCCTGTTTGGAATACTGAATATAAATGCTATCCTGTTGAGGCATAAATGTCTTTTCCTTCTATCCCCTAGTATCGAGAAAGCCAAGCCATCAGATTGTGCCTCAAGCACTTCCGTCAGAACAACTACAATGAAGCCTTCCAGAGTTTGCAGAAGAGGTCAAAGGTCAAATTAGAGCATCCATTGCTAACAGAGTTGCATTGTAAACTGGTGAGCGATCTATAAAGTGGCATACAGAATTCTGGTACATTGTTTGAATGATGCGATTGGATTAAAAGCATGGTGCTTACATTTAATAGCGAGTGCATTAGAATTTAGATTGGAAATGAAGTTAGATTCGGTTAATGTAGCATAGTGTTGTGGGAATGAGGAATATTGAATCCTTGTATCAATTTTGATCTTTGAAAAAAGAGTTTGTTTGAGAATAAGAGATGCAGACTGGCATTTGTCAACACTATCACATTTGAGTAAAGCCTATAGCCAAATCTGTTTAAGGCTGTTATAGAATTATCATTTTATATTTCGTATCTGAAAGTATCTGTTCAGTAACTATCTTTTGCAAACAGGGCATACATAGCTAGAGTGTAGGTATACTCCTGCAGGTATGCACCTATAGTGCACTATAAAGGGTATTTAACCTGGATTTGTCACTCTGGCTTTTTCTAACTGTATAGACCAATGCTATGTGATTGTCAGTCAACATGGTGTAACAATCTGAGGGTTCCCTTTTGAGTCCTGAAGATAAATCAATACCCCTGCTCATTGCTAACATCCTTCTTTCATTTCCTCTTCAGGTGACAGAAGGAGATTTTGAGAGATGTGAACAGATCATCGACATGGCATCCCAGGACGGCCTCTTCAATATGTATATCGCTAATCAAGACTACAAGCCTCTTTGGAAGCTTATAGCACCCCTCACTGTTGGGGAGGATGAGAGTAGACCTGGTATGAGGGGTGGTCATCAAATGTGTATGGATGTTAATACAGGTACAAACACAGAATATATCTGATTTTGTATTTTATTTCAGATAGCTGAACATTTAATTCTTGAAATTCATGAATGAAGGTCAGTGCACACTCGGTGATTCTAAAATGTATCTATATTTGGTTTGCTTTGGGCATAGGTTTGGTCAGTAGTAGTTTAGTGATGACTTAATGAGTTAATGATTACTTCATTCAGGTTATGGCTGTAATCGCAATTGGGATGTTATAATAAAACCCTCTAAATTGAGAAAGTTGACACCATAAGTGGATGGTCTCTCATTTAAATCATCATTGTGCTAGTAAGACTAAGCACGAGAGTGAAACTGATCTATACCCGATTTCTTGTGCTTTATGCCATAGCTATTTTGACAAGAGTTCAATGATGTTGACATAAGTTTGGTTAATTTCTTTTTTTATAGAGATGATCTATTTATTTGGTGGTTGGGATGGTACCACTGATCTGGCTGATTTCTGGGTGTTTAGCGTCCCGGACAATGAATGGACATGTCTTTCCAAAAACACTGAAGAAGAGGTATGTATATATTATAAACATTATTTGTGTAGCTATGTCCTCTTACACTTTTTTCTCTTTGTGTTTGTCGTAGTGATTTCAGAATACAGGTAACACTCTTTCTTTTCAATTGACCACAAAAATATCTTTGTTGAATATATTGTTCCAGAGAAGTGCCAGTGATGATATTTGATAACCACTGTGTTTGTCATTGCTATTGTTAGGACTTCAGATGTTGCATATTATTTTCTGTGCTACATTTATTTTCTGATTATTGTTATGGAAATTTTTTTTCTTATATTTTTGTAATTTCATTTTTTGTCTTATTTGTTTGCAAAACATGCCAATTTTTTCCTAAATTTTGAATTCTTTCCTCAAGATTTCTCCCTTTTGGCTACATATCTCTGCTATCTTGTATTATGTTTTATTTGATTCTTCTTTCTTCCAGGGTGGTCCCTCCGCAAGGTCATGTCACAAGATGTGTATTGACCCCAGCAGACATCAGATCTTTATCTTGGGTAGATACATGGATCAGACCATGCGTAATACCACACCATTAAAGGTGAGACTTCAACACCCCATGATCAGCATAATAGATTGGATGTAGAAAGGTCTAGCAAAGAAGGCATTTGGAATTTGTAGGCAATACCTTTGCCAAAGAATGCCTGACGTGAAATCAAATTTATAGAGGGCCTTCTGGTCATTTGCCAGAGAAAGTGATGCAAATATGAGCAAGTATATGTTTACCAGTGCTATTTTAAGACAATGAAAATAATTCAATGTACCTTTCCATATATTTTGTATAGTCTAGATATTCAACTGTCAAATTTTCATATCAATGCTGCATGTCAATCTTTCTTATGAAAATTGTATTGTTTTGCTCATTTTTAAAATGTATGTAGATTACAATAGTAGATAAGCAAAACAACTAAGAACATGATCTTGTAATAGAAATATACAAATCTTTCCCTGATCTATTGTATTTTCTGTGCAGAGTGATTTCTATGTGTATGACATTGCATCTGCTAAATGGACGTTGATATGTGACGACACAGGAGCAGAGGGTGGTCCTAGACTAATCTTTGATCATCAGATGAGCATGGATTCTGAGAAGTCTACCATCTATGTATTTGGAGGGAGGGTCTTAACAAGGTGTGATTTTGTTTAACTCGATATTTCATTCTTGCAATGTTTAAAAACTTTTGCCAGGCTTTGATTGATTAATGGAACCAAAGAGCTCGCTGTGATATCTCTTTGACGGAACAAATATGGGAATGCTACAGTGTATGTATATGTATCGTATACACCAAACAATGTGCAGTCGAGGGTGTGACTCATAGCAAATGAGAGTTAACTGATGGTATAGTTAAGAAAACTTTTCCTTCTTTAGCGTCTTTCTGATATTGGAATAATGTGTAATAATGTGTGTGTGTGTATTGGGTTTTTACAGACGTGTATCAATCAGATATGATTATTTACGCCTGGGGACCGACCTTTAACGTCACCATCCGAAAGACGTGACTCAGTTTCGAACCTGCGTCCTCGGCTGAATCAGTTTGTAACTTCCACTGTTAGCTGGATTACAGGCGCACGCCACAACGCCTAGTTGTAATAATAATAATATTCCGCTTTTATGTAGCACTTAATTAAGCGCTTTACAGATATATTATTACCCTGGTCATCAGATTCAGGCTGCCCGCACACAATTTATGCACATTCTCCACTCCTGGGGAGCATTCTAGCCCGGCGTCATCTTACAGATGCTCACAATGCTGAGCAAACTACCGGTATATAAACTTTTGCATCCTACCTAGTACCCATTTAACACCTGGGTGGAGAGTGGCAAATGTAGATTTTAATGTCTTGCCAAAGGGCGTTAGTGGTGGGGTGGTATTTGAACCCCGTACCTTGTGATCTGCAGTCGGGTGACTTATCCACTAGACCACAACACCTGTACTATATGTATAGCTGCTGTTCTAGCTAGGAGAGCTTAGGTCATTGCAATGGGCATTCTCTCTGCAAATATATAATTAACATTTATTTCCCACATATGATAAAATTATCTTATGTAAGCAAGTATAAGTGTATTTCAATTTGCTGTTCTTAAAATTTTATCAGCAGATGGGTTTAATCATTGCAGAAGAATATATAGGTATTGGTTTTGATTTTTATGCCTCCGCTACAACGTAGCCGGAGGCATTATGTTTTCGGGTTGTCCGTCCGTCCGTACGTACGTACGTCCCGTACGTACGTCCCGTTCTCGTGATCGCGTTATCTCAAGAACCAATTGATGGATTACCGCCAAACTCGGGTCATGTATGTATCTTGCAGAGCTAATGAAGTGATTAGATTTTGGGGTCACGAGGTCCAAGGTCAAAGGTCACAGGGCCCATTATGTATGCAAAAATAGCTCGTGATCGCGTTATCTCAAGAACCGATTGATGGATTACCGCCAAACTTGGGTCATGTATGTATCTTGCAGAGCTAATGAACTGATTAGATTTTGGGGTCACGAGGTCAAAGGTCAAAGGTCACAGGGCTCATTATGTATGCAAAAATAGCTCGTGATCACGTTATCTCAAGAACCGATTGATGGATTACCGCCAAACTTGGGTCATGTATGTATCTTGCAGAGCTAATGAACTGATTAGATTTTGGGGTCACGAGGTCAAAGGTCACAGGGCTCATTATGTATGCAAAAATAGCTCGTGATCACTTTATCTCAAGAACCGATTGATGGATTACCGCCAAACTTGGGTCATGTATGTATCTTGCAGAGTCAATGAACTGATTAGATTTTGGGGTCACGAGGTCAAAGGTCTAAGGTCACAGGGCTCATTATGTATGCAAAATAGCTTGTGATCACGTTATCTCAAGAACCGATTGATGGATTACCGCCAAACTTGGGTCATGTATGTATCTTGCAGAGTCAATGAACTGATTAGATTTGGGGTCACGAGGTCAAAGGTCACAGGGCTCATTATGTATCTCAAAATAGCTTGTGATCGCGTTATCATTAGAACCAACAGATGGATTACAATCAAACTTGAATTTTAAAAATTGCTTCCATTTTGGTTTGTAAAATTGCTCTATGGCGGAGGCATCATTTTCAACTGCGCGCAGTTGAAGTTCCATCTAGTTCTTTTTTCATCATCCAGTTCTTCCTCATCAGAGGAGCGTCCAAGCGAAGGTTCTTTCAGCGGTCTCTACCTCTACCACATACCTACTAACACATGGCAGCTGAAGAGACCTGATTACAGTGCTCACCACCACCACCATCATCATCATCATCATTTACATCTGCATGATTTGAAACGCAATACAAAGGACATCAAGTCTAGAACGGGACATTCTATGCTCTTCCAACCGGTGAGTTTCAAAGTCTTGCTGAATTGCTGCTTTGCCAAGTCATAGCTTGAGATGAAAACAAACTTTCATTATCATGTACAATCATGCCGCTGTCTGTTTATAGTTTGTACACATTTTAAATGTACATTGAATTAAAAAAGTTTGTGTAATGACCAGGCCAAAACGATTATTAAAGTTCTTCAACATCAAGATTGCTGTGACATGTCTATATATATATATATATATATATATATATATATAGATATATATGTGTCTATATCTATGTGACCTCATGTTACGTAGGAATTTGAAATACATTCTCATCTCTCCGAATTTATAGGTATCCTGACGGAATTTATGCATGTAACTCTGTCATCTATAGTATGCCTCCTTTACTCACGCTTTTCCTTTACTGTAGATAATTGTCTTTCTCTTTCATATCAGTCATCAAATGACAAAAGAAATTTTTGTCATTTTGCTACAGGAATCCAGGAAACTTTTCGTCTTTGCTGGTCAGAGGGGGAAGGAATACCTCAGTGACTTCTTCACATATAATATAGATACAGAGGAGATAGAAGTGATATCTAGAGGAGGAAACATGGGGCATCCAAGTGGAGGTATGTTCATATTTCATCTGTTTGGAGCCAGAAGATCATTAACTTACATAAACATAATAAACATAATAAACATAATAATAATAATAATAATAATAATAATAATAATAATAATAATGATAATGATAATGATAATGATAATAATAATAATAATAATAATAATAATAATAATAATAATAATAATAATAATAATATTATTATTATTCAGTTCTTGTATAGCACATAATACATTATGAAATAACATCTCTATGCGCTTCCAAAGAGTGGCCACCTCTCTATAAAGGCCACCTGCCTATAGTGATGACACATATTGCCTCTCTCTAGAAGGACATGTGTGTCAAATTACCTGTCTAAAAAGGCAACCTGTTTACAGTGGCCACTTTTTGTGTTTCTCTAGGGTGGCCTTAATAGACAGGTTTGACTGTAATTTAATGCAGAGTTAATGCCCTTCTTTATCAGTTTCCTCCATAATTCATGCAATTTGCACATGTATGTACCTCAGTCCCCTAAATACATTATATATATGGAGCCCACTGTACACTCTACCATCAGACTATGATCTAAACTCTTTACATGAATTCTGTTTGCGGATTATGCATGAAGGTCACAAATTTGAATTCTTCTAGTAATCTGAGTAACTATTTATGTATTTAGATGACGAACTGTCCTTTTTTCATCGCAATTTTTTTCTTCCGTCAGTTCCTGTGGCTGGGTTCACTCAGAGGGCAACAATAGATCCTGAACTGGATGAAATTCATGTTTTATCTGTAAGTACATGGATATCTATGCATACTATTACTCTACACTATATGCACAGTTGACAATATCAGATTATGACTACGGTAAATATCTTAGTTATGAAAGTCCGTAGGTGAACAAAGACAAACAATGATATTTGCACTCACCCACCTAAAAAAAGAAGGTCTATACAGCTCTTATGTGGAAATGAAGAATCAAAATTATACAGAATTTAATGCTCATTTATCCACCCATTGAAATGATGTTCGCAGTAGCTTCTCCTTTTGCCTGTTGTGGTATGAGTGAATATGTAATTATTATGTTACTGCTATTGAATAATAATGTACTCTCTTTACAGAAAATGTTGGGACTTTCTTTTCATGGCATATGAAAGAAAGCCATCATTCAAGTAGATGTGATAAATATGAAAAATCGGAAAAAGGCAAGTAATGCAAGCATTTTTCTTTCCTTTTCGTTGTATGTATTTGTTGTAGGGTTTGAGTAAAGACAAAGATAAAGAGGACACCATGAAGAATTCATTTTGGGTATACTACATCAAGCAGGAAAGATGGTAAGATTTGTGATTTATTTTACCAGCTGTCTTGAGTATTTGAGGAGTGTATACATGGTCAGGAGGCATTTGACAAAGGGTTACCTGAGCTTTTGAAATAGCTGGCCTATTTGGATGGTGAGGCAGTATGAACATATGCGCTATTTGCATTTTTACACTTCAGACAACAGTAAATCATAATATGAAGGTCAGAGATATAATGATAAACAGTTTTGTTGTTTGTATCTCTATGACTTAAAGGGAGATGGTAGTCAGTTTCCTTGTGCAGTAGGTCATGATCACCGACACCAGACTTGGTGGAAATACCATTAATGGGTGTACAAGTCTTGCAAACAGCAAAGCTGTGGTCCCATCAAGAAATACCCCCTAGTCTCTCAGATGGTCTTCGGGTGAGGGAAATGTAAAATAGTGGCTTTTCCATATGGGTGATTCAGTGGAAAATGCAGAGATTACATAAGGCCCGTTTGTCATAAAACTGAGGCTAATCCGGTGACTGACAACACCTGTTACTGGGTAAACACCCGAATGGTGTCAAATTCCCCATGAGAGCTCACTTCTATGCATCTTCAAGGTCTCATGGATAATTAATATGTAATATAATTCACAGAAAAAGCCATTAAAAAACCCATAAGAGTCTTGTTTTCTGCTTTGGAAACTCAAAGTCTACAATTTTTTTCTTTTTCTTTAAAAAAATATATTTATCACTGAGGCATACCTGTCAATCAGAGTGATAGTGGTTGTTATCTGCTGTGATAAGACATTGAGCATCACATTGAAATACACAATATTTGTGAGGGCCTTGGACATGCTGGCATTTCAGCTCAAATTTTGAGATGTTCTATTCTGTCAGTTGACGGCATTTCAGTGTAAATTTCTGAGTATGTTCTATTGTCTGAGTTGTGTGTCATAGTTATTGTAGGCACTTTTCTTTCTCTTTGAATATTTTGGGGTAGTTGATGTGTCATAGGGAATACACTAATTTGAATGTACAATGGCATCACTTCTTCTGTATCATCAGGTCTTGTGTGTATAAGAACGAGAATAATGACCAGCAGTACTGGAAACAACAACAGCATGTAGAGCCTTGTCCAAGGTATGCCCATCAGCTTGTTTACGACCATATTCACAAGAGGCACTATCTGTTTGGTGGTAACCCAGGCAACCATAATAGACAGCGCCCTCGCTTGGATGACTTCTGGTCGTTGGAGGTGAGTTGAGAGTGACCAGGCATGACTCAATGCCTGAATGTTTTTTTTTTCCTTTACCTTGTGGACATATTACAGTTTTAAATATTCTGAAGCTATTAGTTTATTTTCAACTCACTGTCATTGAAATCTGCACCGGCATTGAGCTGGTGCATCCTCCTTTATAACCTTTTATTTCATGATGTGGATGAGTAGCTTAAGGAGTGGGATTTCTGAAAGTAAAATTGATCTTGGGGAGAATGAATTACTTCATAGAATATGGGATAGAGAGTTGTGGCACTCCATGGTCGCCACCGTCTCAGGATATGGCACGTAGAGAGAGATTTCATGATGTATTATCATTTCTTGTTTTATACCTCTCCTCCAAAATAATAAACATACATGTGTGTAACATATGACTATTTTTTATAAATCTGATCGCATTTATAATCTCACCCAATTTTCATTTGTCAAAGTGAAGTCCTTTGCAGTGAAAATAATTCTTTACATGTACATTTATATCTGTTTGTGTTAAAATATAGCTTTGTAGACCCACTAAAGAAGAGTTGGTGAGGCGTTGCAAGTACCTGATACGCCGTCATAGCTTCCAGGAGACGGCCATGGGGAACCCTATGATGGCACTGTCCTACCTACAGAGAGACCTGGCAGAGATGGTCAATCATTCTGATCCTGAAGAAACCAAAGAGGTCAGTCTTACTTAGAACCTGCATTCTGTAACCGTATAGCATCACAATTAGATTGGAGGTGCCACACATCATACTGTTTCCTTACTAACTGAATCGATTTGATTCTGATTGCTGAAAATAAACAGATCAGAAAGAGCAATAATCACAGCACACTTTAAAGGTTTTTTTTCTTAGTGTAAGGAGTAATTTGTCACAGTAATTTTTTTTGTAGAAATATAATTATTGAAACATTTTAATCCTTAAAGATAAAGTTGAGTTCTGGTCATGCAATTGCATTTTGAAAGAAACGGTGTGGAATCATTAAAGGTTGATCATCTAGCATATAAGTATTGGTGTGTATTGCAAGGTTCTGGAATCATCAAAATGATAAGAAATTTGGTCCAGTCTTGGTAAAGTTGCAAGCACTGTACACAGAAAGATGTATATGGGGCTACATGAACATGTGCATAAAAATCTGTCCCTATTTTTATGTTGTTACATGCCATATTTAGAATATGAAAGCATTTGAAGAGCCATGCTTTTCACGGAACAATTTTTATCTGATGTTCTTCCACACTTGCATAATAACAATGATAATGCTCACAAATTATTTTTCACCTCTTCCCAGAACTCCACCTTCTCTTTAAGTTGGCAACGTAAGCAACTGCTAAATCAGGATTTTGAGGAGTATTTTAATCAACTAAAAAACATTGGTAATATACTTGAATACTAGGAGGTGGGGGAAGGGGTTCTTGTACTAAGTGTATTCATCTGCAAATCACTGTCAATTAAAATCATACATGCTTCTAATGGTAAGAGGTTAGGAATTGATTCTTTTAAGGTTAGTGGTGACAAGGGAATTAATGAGCCATGTCAATTCTTGTATCATTTTATTGCAGTTTCAGCTGCTAGCTTCTAGACTGTTCAGCCCTGGTCTAGAGGTACCAGAACACCTTCTCATGGGTCAATGCACCGAAGACACACCTCCTTTCTATGCCAGCAGAACACAGGTGAGTTCCTTTCAGGCCACGTAGGAAATAAATGAACAGTTACAATTCTTATATTCAAATATTTACAATTTACATCATGTACACCATTTGATGTAAGTAAGGATTTTTATTTTGTACTTTCCATAAATCAGTATAACAGATTTTATGATGCTTTTTAAACCTGAATATTTTCACAAAATGTCTTGATTATACCTGTGTCAAATAAAAAGGGGTGCCATTTTAAAGTCATTAACTATGTGTATTCAAGTATGTGCTATTCTACCTTTTTTCTATTTCTATGTCTATTTCAGCTGTATGATACCTTAGTGAGCTTCTTCCCTGTGGACATGTCACAACCACATGACAACCTCATTGACTGTATACTGTGATCTCAAGCTTTGATCCATACTGCAGCCATGTGACCTTTGACCCAGGGCGATGGCAACTTCACCAGTGATTCGTTGATGTAACCTGTGATCCAGGAATGTGAAATTGGCTGTAAAGATGGACTTTTGAATCCAGTGACTTAATCCTTTGTTTTGACCATTGGCCCAGGGGTGATTTCCCTTGATTTAGTAATATAACCTTTGACCTTTGAGAGATTGGTTCGAAAAATGTAGTCTTGGATCCTGCCATTTGATCCATGATCCAGTGATAATTTTCTTGATGGAACCTTGTTTTCTGTATGTCTTTTTACCATTAAAATACTTACTCAGATGATGAGAACTTCCAAACATTGGTCTTGATAACCAACAGCAGCAGCAACAGAGATTTACACTCTCTAAAAATATAACTATTCCGAGCTTGTGGTTTATATTGTTAATTACTCATTTATTGCATACTGTGAACATCAAAATTGCAGTATGAAATTTGACTACCTTTTAGTCTCATCATGATGCCCAACCATTTTATAGGAGATTGTTACATAGGAAAAGGGGTAGATTTATGAATAAGGGAATATTAGTTCCTCTTGAACTTCAAATATTCAATGAATTCATGCTTTGAAACTTTATTGTAAGCGCTATCGCTCCGGGCACTTGCATTAAAATTACAATATTTGTGATACTCATATACATTGGAAACAACTGCTGTTGATGGTACACATGCTGAAATCATTGTTTTTACCTCAGATGATTTTAACTTTTTTCTTATTTAACCTATTATCATAAGTAAAGGCGCTAACACCTCTGCAGCATTACCACAAAATTAATGTGAATTTATTTGATTTGTTTTTGTGTTTCAAACCTTGCCATTTTAGTGATAAGTTATGTTTGTTTGCACTTGTTAGTAAGAGGAGAGTGATTGAACATTAATTCTGGTTTTGGTTCTAATTCAGTCGTTATCTAGATCTTTGCATGAACCTATTGATATAATGTTGGTTTTTCAATATGTATTCTTTCAGAAAAAATAATTAAAGCAAATATATATGAGTATACATTTTAATTCATATCTTCATGCATTCTTAAAAAAAATTTATGTCTTTTTTTTCACCTCTGGCATTTAATGGGAAAAAATTAATTCAATATAATTTTTAAAAATGTGATTAATTGTTTTGTCTACGACACAGGTATTAGCAGAAGTGTTTATTTGAAAACCTGAAGGTAAAAATAATATATTGCCTCTTTGGATAAAAGGAAATGTGAAAATGAATCAATGTTTGAGTGTCTCAACTTTACTCAAGCATGTTTTTCTTCGGGGAAACGTACTTCGATGTTTGATAGTTGCTGGTTTAAACTGCAAAGAATTCTAAGAACATTGTCAATATTATGTTAATCCTGTTTGAATATGTAGCTCTTTACGTCTTACTTTCATTGAAGGAGTACAGGCAATAATGAGAAAGAATGCAATAAGCCACTTCAGAGATACTGCCTGCTCATGGGCAGATACAGGTCATGTGTACAAAACTGTATTAACCCATCAAGACCACTGCTAGATACGTTTTCATGAAAGTTATGTAATCATTATTCATCATTTATGCAATGCCAGTACATTCTATGATACAAAGTTGGATGTATTCTTGTCAAGAAGGGCAAACAAAAGGTTCATGAAGCACCTAATTCACTTTGGCAGCGATTATTTTAAAATGGACAAGGGCGAGACGTCTCCATGTGTAAAAAGATCTGTGGATATTTGGGGGTCATTGGTACAAGTGCTATATCGGAAGTGGCTTTTACTTTCAACATAGATTTATCACATGCAGAGGCGACATTCATAAGTTCATTTCTACTTAAATGCATGACTGCGATGCTTATGCTTATGTTTATAATAGTAAGCTCAGCTGATGATTCAAATTAAATTTATACAGATTTGTCTCATATCTATCATCACATGCCAGTGTATTTGTGAGTACACTTCTTCACCAAAACATGTTGGACTAGATTTCAGTGAATTTATGATTTTATTTTATGTGATTGATTTTAAATGCAAGTTGAGGGTTCTCATGACTATATGAAATCGAATTGATATTTTGAATGTATATCAAGGGAAAGGGTATATAAAAGGGGGTATATAAAAGGATGTATATTCATTGAATTACAGATCTTGAGTTCTTGACCCGATGACAAAATCAGTTCAAACAGAATTCAATAAAAAAATTCTCCAAATGTTATGAAATGGCAGCTAATGATATCAGTTAAGTATTGGTGATGAGACATGTTTTATTTGCTGAATTATTTTCTTAACAAACATGTAATTTCCAGTAGTCGGAAGTTACCGATTTTTATGTAGGCTAAGATACCTACAATAAGTGCTGCAATGTCCCTTTAATATGATGTATGCACTTATATGTGTGGGAACTATTGAGAGTACAATGTACTTGCTTTTCAGAAAATTTGATTTTGTTTACATTGGTTTTCCTACAATGATAATGCAGTTACTTTAAAGATAACATTAGATTTTTCACAACTCACCAAAACTTGATACTGCTTGAAAATGATTTGTGAACAATGTGCAAATAAAACAAGGATGTTGGATTACCAAATTCACAAAAATGTCATGATTTCTTCATGATCATTACCCATTTAATTTTCACATTGTAAGGTATAAGCAACAGATAAATCACAACTATAATGTTTTTTTAGCTGAATAGTGACTTTTTTTTTCCTACTATAAGAATGTCAGTATTTGTGAAATTTTGCTGCATGGGAAGTTAGCATATTGATGTGCTTTAATCAACACAGACTATTTATATATCATTTTGCAGGTTATAACCTAATTTCTTAGATGTAGATCAGAAAGCATAAATGTAGGTCAGAGGACAAAAAAGAAAAGAGATCTCATTTACATTATGCATAAATATGTTATATTTTTATTGGGGAGAGTGTGTTCAGAAAATTGCTCGCCAAAACCTTGGATTGTTGATCTCCATGCGTTGACTGTGACTGATGAACAAATGTATGACATTATTGTGAGAATGTGGCTATTTACAGATGGAACTAACAAATAAAAAAGAGCAGTACTGATATTTTATCAAAGATTTCATCGAGTTGCAAGGTGAGATTTATTCCTTCTATGTGCTGTGAGAATGAGGAAAGAATATCATATGAAAAACATGAAATTAAATTTGTGGGTTGTTTCATAACACAAGTCGAGACACGATTCAATGTCATGCTTGCACAATTTCCAAAATTACACAATGCTAATTACTTTTCTTCCTATTATTACTATAAACATAAGCACCAAGGTTTGAAAGCTCACTCAGGAATAAAATGTTTACAATTCATCATATTAAAAACATTTATGCTTTGACCAATTACCATCCCGCGAGGTCATGCATTTGTAATAACATTATATGCACATAAACATTCACATAACCTCTCTTTGTGTTATTAGTACAAATATAGCAGCAGGTTTTGAAAGCACGTTCAGGAAAGAAAATGCAAACAGTAACAAAATCAAAACTAAATAAATTTTTTGATAATTTGTGCCATACCCAGGTACATAATTTCACGCTGTTGAAATTGAAAAGCCATACTAAACTGCATACATAATATACCAGTTCAATTACCAATATAAACATTTGCACTGTGGAATACACAATAAGTACCCTGTATTTTCATTAACGTAAGCTGCAAAGAATACTACAATACCCTGTATTAATTTTTATTTGTGCATTTGAACATGTTTATCAAAAATGCGCTCTATATATTGCATATACATAATTATTACATGAAACGTAGCTGCAAAAATAAAGGACAATTCAAAGGTATACCTAAGGTAAACATTTTGGTTAAACACACATGCTATAGTATTCTGGGGTTGTATTCTGAAACCTATGTTATCTCTTGTAAAAGGGAAAGAATGATCATTGTCAACAAATCTAAAATATGGCAGACGGGGAACTGGTACAGCTCCCTGATAAGGACAAGTGACTGGTTAACTTCTGCACAAAGGTGGCGGTGTAATTTATAATTAAGAGATACATCTGCACAAGCATCACTGATAAGTGTTGGTTCCCCGCAATTTTATCTGGTTGTAAAAAAAAACAAATTTTTCACTAAAATTAGATTTAACAAAGTTTGAAGAATAATGCACCAGTGAGGTTAACTTATTTCAATATCAGGTTAACCTTTCATATAAAAATGAACAGTGAGCAAAATAACTTCATGGAATTATTGCTACAAAAGAATGAAATTACATCGAAAATATTGGCATAAAAATGCCAACAATACATACTTCTCAATATTGTTGGTGTTGCAAAAACCATCACGAATAGATTTTCAGGGAAGCAAATACCGGTATCCATGATAATTAAAGTGGAAACGTAAGTGTATTATGCAATTTGCTTCTATCTATGCAAAAAAACTTCAATGTTCATCATGGAAGACAAAACAATTCAATATCATATGGTTGTTTTCAAAACAATACAAGTCAATTCTACTCAGAATGCGGAATTGCAGATCTTTAAAAAAGTTACCATAACAGAATATTTCAATATGTATGAACACATGAAGTAATTTTCTTCAAATACTGAAATACAAAATTTTTCCATACATTAATTTTCAGACATTAGAAAGAATAAAATCCTTGTAATTCCAAATTCATTTTTAAATTATTTTCATAGTGATATCGTTGATAGGAATTTTAGGTATGGTGCAAAAAAAATGATTTGGAAATGCTGATATCCAGTTATGAAATTTTATTATGAAAGGAGATATCGCAGAAATTAAAGATACATGTAATTAAAAAATTTAGACAAAATAATAAAAAAACTAGATGGAACTTCAACTGCGCGCAGTCGATGATGCCTCCGCCATAGAGCAATTTTACAAACCAAAATGGAAGCAATTTTTAAAATTCAAGTTTGATTGTAATCCATCTGTTGGTTCTAATGATAACGCGATCACGAGCTATTTTAGGATACATAATGAGCCCTGTGACCTTTGACCTCGTGACCCCAAATCTAATCAGTTCATTGGCTCTGCAAGATACATACATGACCCAAGTTTGGCGGTAATCCATCAATCGGTTCTTGAGATAATGTGATCACAAGCTATTTTGCATACATAACGAGCCCTGTGACCTTTGACCTCGTGACCCCAAAGTCTAACCAGTTGATTAGCTCTGCAAGATACATACATAACCCAAGTTTGGCGGTAATCCATCAATCGGTTCTTGAGATAACACGATCACAAGCTATTTTTGCATACATAACGAGCCCTGTGACCTTTGACCTTTGACCTCGTGACCCCAAAATCTAATCAGTTCATTAGCTCTGCAAGATACATACATGACCCAAGTTTGGCGGTAATCCATCAATCGGTTCTTGAGATAACGCGATCACAAGCTATTTTTGCATACACAATGAGCCCTGTGACCTTTGACCTTTGACCTCGTGACCCCAAAATCTAATCAGTTCATTAGCTCTGCAAGATACATCCATGACCCAAGTTTGGCGGTAATCCATCAATCGGTTCTTGAGATAACGCGATCACGAGCTATTTTTGCATACATAATGAGCCTTGTGACCTTTGACCTTGGACCTCGTGACCCCAAAATCTAATCACTTCATTAGCTCTGCAAGATACATACATATCTGCATACATATCTACATGACCCGAGTTTGGCGGTAATCCATCAATTGGTTCTTGAGATAACGCGATCACGAGAACGGGACGTACGTACGGACGTACGTACGGACGTACGGACGGACGGACAACCAGAAAACATAATGCCTCCGGCTACGTTGTAGCGGAGGCATAAAACATTCATAATGATAAAAAGCATTATTGTAAGTAAGCAAACTTCAGTGTTCTATTACTTATATTTCAGCATGTAACAACCTATATACCCCTTTGTTAAGATTTTGTTAACATTATGTACTTTAACAGATAATGATGCTGTAGTAAAGAGTTATGGACCAACTCTTTCACAGCTCTGAGATGTATGAAAAGCAAGGTAGGCCTTGGATATACATGTAATGTAACTGACAGCAAAATTACAATTTTGCAGTTACAAATATGTATTGCGGTTTTGAAAACCACTCGCACAAAGATATAAAAAGAAGTCTTCACATGTCTACACATCTTGCCCCAATCCTTAATAGCATGAACACAAAGAGTGTGACGAAAATCTCTTAAATATGTCAATGACCGAGTCTTTGCTCATCAATATCCCCATAACAATGCATTTGGGTTTCTTCAAGTGTTCTCCAACATCTTCCATCAGATTCTTCCATTCTTTGGAAATGGCTTCATACCAATACCACTTGCATCTTGAATGCTAAGTCACATGAAAAACTAGAGAGTTACTTGACCTATTGTGACCTAAGGTCAAGCCGAAAATTGAGAAATTTGTCATTTTGTGTACAAAATGAATGGCAAAGTGAAGTTTCTAGTTTGGTCTATAAATCAGCATAATTTTACTCTTTAGAGTTTAGTTATCATTTATTCAAGCAAAATATTGATACGTAACAACCTCAAGTATCAGAAGTCCTAAAACAATACAATACATAAGATTAAGAATTAATAACAATAGAATACAAAAGAAGTTCATAAAACAATGAAATACATAAGAATTGAAATAGACATGGACAATTTTTTTATGTGATAATGCCCGATAGGCTTTTTAGAAACTTTTGCCACAAAATCAACTCTGTAAAAGCTTTATTTATGTAATTGTTAATAAAAATCATTATTCATGAATTTGATTTGCATAAATTAGCATAATTGATAAAATAAGTAATTTTCAGCAAAATTATAGTGAGGTCTCTTCCTTTATGCAATTGCATAAATTAGCATAATTGATAAAATAAGCAATTTTCAGCAAAATAATAGTGAGGTCTCTTCCTTTGCGCAATTTCTCAAGACGCGTGCCAAATTTCGAGGCAATCGGCCCTCCCCAGTCAGGGAGGTGCTCAAAATAGCCCAGTTAAGTACGGGTTAAGTAACGGAACATATTTCAAGTGGTTCTTGACATATCATGACAAGTCCTATACATGTAGTCTGAATTTTTCAAGTTGACCTCTATGACCTTTGACATACATGTACTCCAAAATCTAATCTGATCGTTTTCCTATGGTGATATATATACTATCCTTAAGTTTGAAGTTTAAAATCTCAAATGGTTCTTGAGATATCGCGATAACGAGCTGAAGACATGGAATTTCACAAGTTGACCTCTGTGACCCTTGACCTACATGCTCCAAAATCTAAACAGATCGTCTTCCTATGGTGATACATACTATCATTAAGTTTGAAGTGAAAATTCTCCAGTGGTTCTTGAGATATCGCGATAACGATCTCAATGTATGGAATTTCATAAGTTGACCTCTGTGACCCTTGACCTTTGACCTACGTGCTCCAAAATCTAATCAGATTGTCTTCCTATGGTGATACACACTATCATTAAGTTTGAAGTTTAAATCTCCAGTGGTTCTTGAGATATTATGATAACAATCTCAATGTATGGAATTTCATAAGTTGACCTCTGTGACCCTTGACCTTTGGCCTACGTGCTCCAAAATCTAATCAGATCGTCTTCCTATGGTGATACATACTATCCTTAAGTTTGAAGTTTTTACATCTCCAGTGGTTCTTGAGATATCATGATAACAATCTCAATGTATGGAATTTCATAAGTTGACCTCTATGACCCTTGACCTTTGACCTACGTGCTCCAAAATATAATCAGATTGTTTTCCTATAGTGATACACACTATCACTAAGTTTGAAGTTTAAATCTCCAGTGGTTCTTGAGATATCATGATAACAATCTCAATGTATGGAATTTCATAAGTTGACCTCTGTGACCCTTGACCTTTGACATACGTGCTCCAAAATCTAATCAGATCGTCTTCCTATGGTGATACATACTATCCTTAAGTTTGAAGTTTAAATCTCAAATGGTTCTTGAGATATCGCGCTAACAAACTCAATACAAGGAATTTCATAAGTTGACCTCTGTGACCTGTGACCTTTGACCTACGTACTCCAAAATCTAATCAGATCGTCTTCCTATGGTGATAAATACTATTCCCGAGTCTTAAGTTTAAATCTTAAATGGTTCTTGAGATATTGTGATAACGGTCAAACGGGACGGACGTACGGACGGACGTACGGACGTACGGACGGACGGACAACCCGAAAACATGATGCCTCCGGCACCACCTTCGGTGGCGGAGGCATAAAAAACTTTTTAATGAATCTAAAAGGTATCAGAACATTTTTCTTACTTTAAACAAAATTGCAAACACACCCAGTATCCAAACATATCATGTCATTCTGAAATTGTTATTGATTATTCTGTTCAGAAAAATGCAATAACATCCACAATAACGCAACCCCACTTAACAACCAAACCATAGATACATATCTAAAAGAACAAGTTTTACAGATACTAGGTTATTTACGCTTGAATATGTCGAGTTAAAAATAAAAGTGCTTTAGTAAACTCCACCTAGATCAAGTTTTAACAGGCATCTGGTTAAATTCATGTACCATATGAGCAACAAACCTTAAAAATTCAGTATTTGAGCAATTAGAATCTGACTTTGCTAATACACTGTACTCACTGTTAATTTCAACAAGTGAAAAAAAGAAATCATGCTTAAAGTAAGTAATTTTCATCTGTAGAATTACAAAATGACTTGAAGCGCATATTCAGTCAGCACTGTATTGTAAGATACAGAAATATGTATCATATTGCATTTTACGTAATCATAAAAAACCACCATGGTTTTGCCGCATCATATCTAAACTAGGCTTTAGTCCATAGTAATAAGGAATTTAAAAAGCTTTTTTGTGAGAATGCGTAATGCGTGTAAAATTGCGTATAAAAATTGCATAGATATAACTGGACATAGGTATAACAACACTACAGTACAATAGAATATGGTTACAATGTATCATGTATGTCAACTCCAACCTTTTTAACACTTACATCATTTATGCCCCCAATTTTCTTTGTGTAAGGAAGTGGGTAAACTCTTCGGTTCTCAATACCTTAGGAACCTTGACTTGCATGGTAGAGCCATGTGACCGACGGGAGAGGAGAAACCTAAATTCTCTGAAGGTATCAGTTCTAACAAGGATTAGCTGGAGGGGTTGAAGAAGTTCCTTGGCTCGGCAATTTGAGTAAGCGCTTGATAGATCACAGAGTGCCACGTCAACATCAGATGCCAGCTGAAAGAATGAAAAGAGGACATATCTGTGACAATTTGTTCTTTGCCTGCTACCGATTCTTTTCCTTTTCTCCCTCTCTCACACTAATTAAAAACATCCTTGTTTACCTCAAAATACATTTTCTCTTTCTCTCTTTCTCTCTCTCAAGTACTTTATTTCTCTCTTTCTCTCTGTTTTCTTGGAGTCAATTCATGACTTAAAGGGAAATTCCACCTTGATAGCAAACTACTCAGAGAAGTAGACTGGTGAAAGTTTGAATGAAATCCGACCAAAAAGGGGAAAATTATGACAACTTTCCCATTTGTTCCAACACATTCTTTAAAATTGTAGGACTTAGGAGGGTATATTCTCTTTAGAGGACCTATAATAATATACTATGCATAATATATTTTGAATAGTGTCCCAAGAGAGAAGGCACTTAAGAGAAAAACAGAAATTAATGATATTTTTGTACACCACTAACGGGAGAGTCATCCACGACTACATCATAATCCACTGACCAAACTGCCAACTTGAGATTCACCTAGACTCAAAGATCTCTATATTTAAAACATTCCTAACTTTTTTTTAATGGTCCGATTTTATTTCATACTTATGCCACTCTGTTAAAGGGATAGTTGAGTTCTGTTGCAGAGGGCGCTACACAAAATAATTTTTTGTGAGATAATGAAAAACTGAGTGTCAAATTTGAAAGAATATACAATTTAAATGACAAAATCATCTCTCTTTGGTAACAATCGGTTCAGAGGTGGCTGAAATATTCATAAATATAACTATTTCTAATATTTGTGGTAGTCCACAAATATTCGGTAATTTTGAACCAGCCGTTGAAAAACGAGATAGCGCCTTATACGTTTTATTCCAGCCAATGCAAATATTGGCTTTTTGTTGGCTTTTTCATGTTGGTTATAATACGCACAACCAGCCAGCCCCTGTATTGTTATTATTAATTAATTAATTAATTAACGGTCACCATATTTTTTTGAAAGTGGAGCTGAATTGGTATGATCGTATTCAATCTAAATTCACACATTTTTGGGTCTAAAATTACCTTCATAGCAATTTTAGGTTCTAAAAGGGCACTAGAAATGTCATAAATAAGAATAAGAGCAATAACCATGCACTTTGAAGGCATTTGCGGTCTTAAACAAGAACTCAACTATCCCTTTAATCTTATTTGTCAGCTTTCATACAAATGAACTTATTACAAGGATTAGATTGCCTTTTAATTCATTCACATGTAGAATTTGTTACAGAATTATAATAATCTCTATGGAATGGAGTGGTAGACACTTTCTATTCGTTCATTAATGGACCAAATTACACACTAGGGTCCGGCCCGTTGCACAAAACTTACCATTGATGGTAACTTTGCCATCAATGGTAACTACCATGGAAACCTTGATTTTGATTGGCTGTTGAGCCCTGTTACCATGGTAGTTGCCATTGATGGCAAAGTTACCATCAATGGTAAGTTTTATGCAGCGGGCCCCAGGTTTTGATTCTTCAGTCTACTTTCGAGAATATTTACCAAAGTGCTGTATTTTTTCTGAGACACATCAAAATAAATATCTACCTTTTCCAGTTCAGTATGATTCTCCATCTGATTGACTATCACATCTACTTCAGCTATCACTATGTAACAGTCAAAACCTTCTTGATCATTTCCACCTGAAAGCAATAAAAAACAATATATAAAGAATGACCTTCACAGGCAAATATCATTATAATGGAATATGTGTACTGGATATAACAAATCTAATTTTTTATTGTCAATCTCCTGGTTAACATTAATATACATATTTATGATTTCATAGCATCTGAAGCCCAACATATGCCTCTCTATACTGCCAAACAAGGCCTTAGACTTAATCAGAACCCACCCACCAAGCCAATCTAGCTTTTGGTTAACAGTGTACATTGAATGATTGAATGTTTAGAGGTTTTTTTATATTTCTTTCTGTATTTTCTCTTGATTCCACTAAACATATGACATCACTATTTGAGAGCGTAGATGGGTGGATGTAAGTTTACTTAGCTACATCCTAGCAGTAGCCATGCAATACTTATTTCCTCTCTGACATCCTAATCACTGACCTTGGCATTTTCTCAACAAGGCACTTTCTAGGCATGTGAAGTCCACAAGGTGGAAGGCATCGTAGTTGTCCAGAGTTTGTTGAAGGGCAGCCTTGATGGTTATCTCTGGTGTCCTCTCCCCATGTATGTCTAATACATCACCAACCCTATATAAAAAAAAAAATTTACCAAGGTTAAAGAAAGATAGGTACATGCATATCTATATTATTTTCAATGCATGATACGCCGAAAGGTAGAAAAGAAATACTAAATACTATACTGGTGGTCAAAGATATTTTAATACAATTTAATCCAGCCACTAGTCAAAAACTTATGTCCTTAACTATCATACTACTACATGGTAAGGGGGGAAAAAGAACAGTTTGATAGCCATGGCAATAAAGCAAAGGAATCTATAAACAAAAACAAACTAGATGGAACTTCAACTGCGCGCAGTCGATGATGCCTCCGCCATAGAGCAATTTTACAAACCAAAATGGAAGCAATTTTTAAAATTCAAGTTTGATTGTAATCCATCTGTTGGTTCTAATGATAACGCGATCACGAGCTATTTTAGGATACATAATGAGCCCTGTGACCTTTGACCTCGTGACCCCAAATCTAATCAGTTCATTGGCTCTGCAAGATACATACATGACCCAAGTTTGGCGGTAATCCATCAATCGGTTCTTGAGATAATGTGATCACAAGCTATTTTGCATACATAATGAGCCCTGTGACCTTTGACCTCGTGACCCCAAAATCTAATCAGTTCATTAGCTCTGCAAGATACATACATACCCCAAGTTTGGCGGTAATCCATCAATCGGTTCTTGAGATAACACGATCACGAGCTATTTTTGCATACATAATGAGCCCTGTGACCTTTGACCTTTGACCTCGTGACCCCAAAATCTAATCAGTTCATTAGCTCTGCAAGATACATACATGACCCAAGTTTGGCGGTAATCCATCAATCGGTTCTTGAGATAACGCGATCACAAGCTATTTTTGCATACATAATGAGCCCTGTGACCTTTGACCTTTGACCTCGTGACCCCAAAATCTAATCAGTTCATTAGCTCTGCAAGATACATACATGACCCAAGTTTGGCGGTAATCCATCAATCGGTTCTTGAGATAACGCGATCACGAGCTATTTTTGCATACATAATGAGCCTTGTGACCTTTGACCTTGGACCTCGTGACCCCAAAATCTAATCACTTCATTAGCTCTGCAAGATACATACATGACCCGAGTTTGGCGGTAATCCATCAATTGGTTCTTGAGATAACGCGATCACGAGAACGGGACGTACGTACGGACGGACGGACAACCAGAAAACATAATGCCTCCGGCTACGTTGTAGCGGAGGCATAAAAATTCCTTGCAGCAGAATGTGTAACATCTGTACCTGAGAAATAAGAAACTGCTGTGCCCCATAATAATGCAATAGCTACATGGTTAATCAATGGAGTTGGAAAATACTGGTTTAACATTGAAAACTGAGTCTACCTGTGTCCAAACTCCAGAAGAGGTGTTTTGTTGTAGAAACCAGTCACTCTGACGACATCTCCCATTCGGTATCGATACAGGCCATCGATGCTTGTGATCACAACTTCGTAGTAAGAACCCACTGTTACTTGTTCAGCTAGAAGCGTATCTGGCTGCTCTTGGGAGCTGATTAGCATAAGATAATCAGAGAAATGAATCAGTCAGTGTTATCATTTCAAGAGAAAGTTATTTTATTTTCTTCTTAGAACAACAGTACATATTAGATAGTCAATTGAGGCCTGTTCTCAACTGATATCTGACTCATTCATTTGGGGACTCTCCTGTTTTAATCGAGCTGCTAACGTTTTCTAAAAGGTATATGTTGACATTCTTCAACCCCATATAATTTCGTTTAAGAACTGTAGGTGTGCATGAGAGGTACAATAGAACGAGTGAAAATGGAATGAGACTATCCGGGGTAACTAAATCTTTGTGACATGGTGACCCTGGGAGCGTGGTTCATCCTCATTGAGTCTGTAGGAAACAGATGCAGCCTCTTGGTGTCCCTGATCGTTTTGACATCTACAAGGATAGGATGGCTTGCTTGGATATAAAAGTAAACTTACAATAGTGGTTGAGGCATCAAACGTGTGTGTGTGATTGGGTTTTTACAGACGTGTATCAATCAGATATGATTATTTACGTCTGGGGACCGACCTTTAAAGTCACCATCCGAAAGACGTGACTCAGTTTCGAACCTGCGTCCTCGGCTGAATCAGTTTGTAACTTCCACTGTTAGCTGGATTACAGGCGCACGCCACAACGCCTAGTTCTTTTTATACACATTGGTTACAGATAATTGCACGTAGGCTATCAATCTAACAATGATTAACTATGGTTACACTATACAACTCATATAGAAATGACCATTTATTCCCTAGTCGACCAAAATGTCTGTTTAAAAGCCTCATTTTGAAAATATGTACCATTTTTCAAATGGAATGAATTCATAGAAGACATCTCCAGGGAATGTGATGTATTCTGTCCTCTTGGCTCCTCCATGCAGAACTCCGAGGAGACACTCTGTGGAGTTGTAGATCATGGACACAACGGGAAGATCTGTACAGAGACAAACAGGAAAAACAATAAACCCATTCGAGAAGGTGCCGTTCCCATTGAACATAATTTCCAATGGGATGCATCCCTAGTGTTCACAGGCAGAGTGTATACAAAAGTTAAAGAGATAATGTCCTGTTCACAATGAAACACATTTCATTTCCTAGACTTATTAAAAGTTTAAAGAGGGTAAAATAGAAATGAGATTACCAGCAGACAGTGAGTGACTTTAGGCAACTGGCAAATTTCATGAGTTTTGCAAGTTGTACTTGATAACTTGTTTCTACATCTGCAAATCTATGTACATTTGTAAGCCCTAGTCATCAATATACAAGTACCAAGAGTATTTTATGTAACCTTAGGAAGCAAAAAAAACATTCTGAAATATTTAAGTATGATCCAACTTGCCATTAATGTACTTCACCTTGAGGATGTCTTCATAGACTGTCATTGACCCTGAGGTCACTCCCCACAAGCTGCTCATCCTAGGCCAAATACGCCTTGCGATATCATCAAAGCCTTTCTTGAACTCTGCCTCTAACTCATCAGCCCTCTTTGGATCTGCTTGCAGCTCTTTCTCCAAGGTGATTTTGACATCATGAGCCAGGTTGATGCTGTCACTGATACGACCTTCACGAAGGTCATTAACAAGACCAGGCCACTCCTCCTCTAGGATCCTGAAGGTGTAATAGAGAGAGGCTGCGAAGATGGCAAAGATGGCCTGAAGGTCAGGATCTCGAAGGGCAAAGAGCAGATGGACATAAGTAGCTTGCTTCTCATTGGTCAGTCGCATACCTGCAGGAGGGGTGCTGTACTGGAGGCGATAGAGAAGATCAGGTAGGTTTAGCATTGTCGTCGGTCCCATTGAGATTCCAGGAAATGGGTAACTTGGTTGAGTGTGGGTGTAGAGATAGCATGTCTTTAGGAGAGGTGAGAATGATGGCAGAATACTCCTACGCAGTATGCATTGACCGATGGGAACAAACTTCAAGATGAACAGGAGGATGCGCCTCTTGGAAGTCACAATCCTCTTCCGTTGGCCCGTCGTCCCTGAGGTCAGACCAAGTCTCAGGGGTTTACCTTGAATCAGCACATTATCCTCTCCACCTTCAACAATCTGCTTCAAGTATGGCTCGTAATGGCAGTGGAATGTCAAGGGATGTTGTTGGCGAAACTGGGCGCTAGATTTAAAGGAGGCAAACTGCTTGTCCTTGCCATACGCTGTACCTGCTTGCTTTTCCAGGAGGCTCTGAAGGAACTGCTCCTGCTCTTCCTGACATCTCTTAGTCTGGCTTTCCAACTTGCGGGAGAAGTAAGCCCCAAGGCCAGATATGAAGCAATCAAAGAGATACTGAAGGATGAGGATGCTAGCAGGTGTGTAGCGACAAGCAGGCAGGATGGAGATGTGAAGAGTAGCTACAGTACAAATGGCACAGCATACCAGCAAAATTCCTACAAGATATAAAAATATGTAAATCATAATTTAAAAATTAATTCAGCTAACTGTAGAAGAATCAAGGTTGAATATATCTTTTCTTATCTTTTCTTTCACATGATTCACTACAAGGCCAACTGACACATTTGACACTTGCACATATGGAGTACGATCAAATTAGCAGACAACATGGAAAATTTACAAAAATGATAGTGCATTGATGGAGCCTCCTGTATAACTTCATAGTAACTAATAACCAATTGAAATACTCCATATGCTGGCACTACATTCAGACTTGATACTTTTATATTTTTTGAATGGAGTGCACACTACTTTACTCAACTATAAGTACATGTATAAAGGCATTTTTGCATAAATATTATCAATTTTTACGACTGGAAAACAAATGAATGAGGGACTGTAAATCAACAGTTCAGAGATCATATTTCCAATAATACATGATTTAATCTACTACCTACCTATTCTGAAGCATATAACATGTCGTTTTCTCCTTTCACTTCCATTACCTTGTGACATTACTAGATCGATCAGTCTACATCACCTCTGAGTCTGACCTTTGAATGCATGGTTGATGATGGTATAAATAAATTGCCCCTTATAGTCTTATTCTTGGTGAGAGGAAGTTCTTTTATTTACTTGAATGATAAACCTTTCATTGTAACTAGTCTAATATCAGAACCGCGGCCATTTACCTCTACACCAGAATGGCAACCAGTTACCATTGCACCTCCATTCCTGATGCGAGAGTGATAGAAGGACACCCACAAAGGCAACAGCTGACAGTCTGATGATATTTTGTCCTCTCATGACAGATCTCTCTATCTCTCTTTTTCTTGAACCTGAAAAATAGAAATATCAGAGGAATATGTTATTTCATAGGGATTTAACTCATGGGTTTATTCAAATAAATTGCAAAAATTGAAATATGGATTAATGAAGCCATTGCAAAGTCATTCCTGAAAGTCAATTACTTCCCACTCTTCCAAGGCGGTAGAAAGCCAAAATATAAAAGCTGAAACTTAAAAGCAATTCACTTTGTGAAGTTGTGAACTAGATCTACATCTAGGCCTATATTATACCATATTTCATTTTATGCGAGTTGAATTAGGTCTAGGATGAAAACAATGCATCATGAAATGAGTATCATTATTGTAGTGAGCGCAGAAAAGGTGAAGTTAAAATGATATTCTAGTTGGCATCGTTTCCGTGCAAAAAGGGCACAAGCAACCATGCTGGCATTACTACCCCCGAGGCCGAGCTCCCCTGGCCTGAGCTGACTGCGAGCTGCGGGTGGTGACTCGCTACCGAGGGATGCAGCTGCAGCCGTGCAGCAGCCCTGCGCCTGCCAAGCTCTCCCTCTGGTCGATGGTCGTCCGCTAGCAATCGAGAGCTCAACATCTAGTCAATCGAATGTGGGTCCTATTAAACATTGTAGCCCTTAATAATCTAAAATTGACTTACTTGCGAAGAACTGAAGCCAGTCACATCTCATATATTTACAGCCAATTCTCAAACAACTAATATTTTTCAAGAAGTTTCTATTTGTACTAGACTCAGCTTGTCCGTGATTACGCAACTCCTAGAGAACACGTGTGCTGTAGTTTCATAACATGCAATCATGGGAAATCTTAATTAGTTATTTAGAAATTAGTTACCGATAATTCTGTATAAAAAGAGGCAAGTAAAAGCGAAAATCTTCAAGCAATATTTTCGCTTATTTTTTCCTTTTCATATAAAGATTTCTGGTATTACTTGCTTATTTAATAACGTTCTTTTCAACAAAAAACTATAATTCGTGAAAGGGTCTGGACTATAGACTACCTTATCTGTGTGGAAGTGTTTACAACATTACAAAGATTATTTGTGGCCAATCTTGACTGGATGCCAAAACAAAAATATTCAACAACAGCAACCTTCCCGTGAATCGCTGCGAATGACGCTCTTTGCTACATTTGTGAAAGATTCCCAGAAGTGTAGGCCAACTGGCGTACTGATGGGGGGACAGTTGATCCTGATTCGATACCAGTGATTTACAAATGTTGCTGAAATATGGCATGATTTTCCCCTGAGCTTCCGGGGGCTCTGCCCCCTTGGACCCCACCAAGGGCCCTAAGGCGGGCCTCTGGTTGCTCATCTGACCGTAATTATGCCTAAAACCCCTGAGTTTCCGTTGGTTCCGCCCGGCCCCTGGACCCATCAGAGCCCTAAGGCAGGCCCCTGGATGCTCATCTGACCGTAATTAAATGCCTAAAACCTCTGAGCTTCCGGGGGCTCTGCCCCCTGGACACCAGCAAGGGCCCTAAGGCGGGCCCCTGGATGCTCATCTCATGATCGTAATTTAATGCCTAAAACCCCTGAGCTTCTGGGGGTTCCGCCCCTTGGATCCCATGCACTCCAATTAGTGACCTGGCCAGTGTCACAAATAAGGTATCAAAATATGCTCATCTGACCGTAATAAATGCCTAAAACCCCTGAGCTTCCGGGGGCTCCGCCCCTGGACCCCCGCAGAGGCTTTGCCCCTGGACCCCACGCCAATTTACGCTCCACTTGCTTCGCTCTACCTGATTGTAAATACTTTAGCCCCCCTCTTCCACTTTGAAAAACGTTCCGCGGGGCCTGCATGTAACATGTAAGAGTGGTGGTGATGCGCATTTTTTTCTTCTGCCCCCCAAAAAACGTTTTTTGGTCATTACGCCACTGTGTAGGCCTATTATATTCCAGTATTCCTGGGCAAATATATTAGGAAAAAATGATGTCGCACCCTCCCTCTTCAGACAATTTTGACATCGCATTTGTATCTTGTATGACGCGTGTGTGTGATCAAATTTTGCTCAATTAATAATAATGACTGAAAAGAGCTCAAAATACAAAGTTCCCACCGACAAACTTGAAATTGTCTAGGTCGCCCCCACCCCCCCCGATTCATTATTGTGCCTTTCTCATACCCATTTTACTTTTCTTTCCCTCTTTCTCACACACTAAAAAAACAAAACAACAACAAACAAACAAACAACTTTAAATGTGTAATGCCATCTTGCATAAAGTCGGGCATACATTCAGTTTCACTAATGCTTCATGTAGGATCTATACTTATAATATTAATAGATGACACCATTGTCCATCAGCGATCCAGATAGTTTTCAAAAGATTTTGCTTGATAAATCAACCGGTTTAGGACCATTGTCCATCAGCGATCAAGATAGTAATTTTCAAAAGATTTTGCTTGATAAATCGACCGTTTAGGAATTAGACTTCAATGAAAGCCTCTCTTTAAAAAAAAAATCAAGTCAGGGACAAAAGCCTTTATCAAAGCCTTCGTATTTTGAGGAGAGGAGGGATAGGCCTAAAATGTTAATTTTCATTCCGCATCCACTGTATATTGTCTTTTTTGATCGTAGAGTCGCCCTCTCTGGACGATGCTCCTCCTTCATGTGTCACCTTATTGCATCTCCTGAAATCATACAGAATAACAAAAATGACCGACTTTCGAGAATCAAAATAAAAATGTGAAAAACTCAATTAACTGATTGAGGAATCTACTTATCTGTTTATATACTCCCGTTTGTTACCTTACTCATGGAGGACGTTTGGTAATGTTTAAATTAAAATAACCCCTTTTCATAAAAACAGCGGTAATTAGGAGATGCCCATTATTTCATTCACCTGATATACACACAATTGTATCTCAATAGTCAGAATGCGAATTGTATACAGCATATCATCGGTTGGTAGCACAAACATTATGGCGTGCCCAGCTAATTGAAATACTATTATTATTCTGAATAGGTGACTAAAATAATTTGTATTGAAGCACTCCACAAAGACGCATGCACATATTTGGTTACATTACGAAAATGGCCTATTTGATCTTACTTTCTTACCCAAATTAGATTTCTAGCTACTACCCCCCTCCACACAAAAACTACGACCGGTTAAACAAAAGAATGTCCTTGCTTAACTATGGGTCGTTAAACGACTCGGGTGTCTTGCCCCCTCTTCAGGCCAAGATCTGGATACGCCATCGAATTTACCCATGATTTCCTGCAGAACGTACACAGATAAAACGAAGCGAAGTAATATAAAGAGGAAAACCTTATACGGGAAGTCCTGAGTACTCGAGAGTGAATCTATGGTAAATCTGTTGTCGAATCAGTGTTGTTGTTGTTGGAATATGCCAATGTTATGAACAATAAATACAGGTATCTATACAATATTAATGTGGGATATAGGGCGTGGTCGATAACACCCATAAATGTTTCTGGAAAACAGATATCCTTTATTTCTTTATGACGCACTCATGCAGGGTCATGGAGAAGGGAGGTTGGTCATTCCTGGTCAATTATTGCTCCTAAATAAATTAGTACTTCAACCTCCTAAGAAAATGAAAGAAAATTAAGAAGAGAGGAGAACAATAGAGAGAGAGAGAGAGAGAGAGAGGGGAGCTAGGGAGGGGGGGCTCGGGAGGGAGTTGCAGACAGAGAAAGAAAGAGAGAATGTAAAGAAAAAAGGAGAACAAGAGTGAAGGATGGAAAAACGGGGAAAGACAGGTGTTATAAAAGCGAATTGGCGAAAGAGAGAGAGAGAGAGAGACAAAGGCAGAGAGAGATAGCGAAATTAAAAGAAAGATAAAGAAAGAGGGAGAGAGAGAAAGAGAGAGAGGGAGAGAGAGAGAGAGAGAGAGAGAGAGAGAGAGAGAGGAGCCGGAGAGGTGGGCTGTGGAGACCAGTGTTGTGTAGACAGAGAAAGGAAGATAGTAAAAAAAAGGCGGGAAAGCGTTAAAAGTAAAGAAAAAGGGATTCAGGTAGAGGCAGGCGTAAAAAGAGAGTGAGAGGGTTGAGAAATAGGATCCAGTTGTTCTGAGCTTTACCGGCAAATGGACTGGGAGACAGGAAAACGGGAGCATGTTTATTTTATTTGATTGTGGTTTACAAATATGCAAATACTGATGGATTGTTCCTTCTAGTGGGTGTGAAGATTCTTCTTCCTCCAATCGTTAACATCACACCGCCAAAAGCTTAGCCACAAAATCCCTTTGTACATGTGAGACTTTTCCCTCTCTTGTTATCAACTTTTGGCCTTTAAAGGTATTGTAGTTATAACGTACTTTTAATTCAAGAGTAACGGTCAATAATCATTTCAGAGTGTTATCGGCAGCAAAATAACCTATATGTAAACAAATACTAAATAAAATTATTCCTTGGAAAGCTCATTACAATGGACATGTCGTCTTTTTATGGATAACTGAAAAGAAGTCCCTTTCATATAGAAGATTTGTCTACATTACTGCCCTGTTTCTACCCGTGTCTTTCCAAGCAAACGATAAAGGGTTGAACATGGTCTATTCTTAAGTAGTTACCAATGCTTGATTTCGTTTAATCATTTAATTTCTAGGCAAATCTGCAAAACGATTATCATTAGGACTGTCAGACTGTTGGGATAATATGCCTTCTCCTGTAAATCGTAAAAACAGTTTTGTATTGCTTTTACGACAAACGGAGAAGGAAGGAAGAGAGGCATGAAACTTGTCGTTAAAATATATAATTTTACTGTTTTTTGCCCCTTGTTAAAAAAAAAGTTTTATCGAAGCTTTGTCTTCTAATTACTTTTTCTTATATAGCCCATCACACATTGGAATAAACCTACTTTGCTTTGCTAATTAGGTGTTCTATAATTATGTGTAAGTGTTGAGTGGTAACCTTAAAATTAAAACTGTATTTCATTTTTACTAAAAGTGATATATTAACATGCTTTAATAAATTACAGCTATGAACAGCAATTCATATGCGAGACACCAATAACATGGACAATTTAATTCTTTAGTCAATGTGATTAAGATCTCACATTTTTATGCATAAAATATGCTATTAGAGATGGTATCATATAGGAGATTTGATTTTGTTTTTCTTCTTCAAGAAATAAAGAGTTAAAAACCATGCTTTGGATAAATACTATTTTGCCCCAAAACTATTTAGTGCAGAATACATGCCAAATAATATATTCACTGGAGTATCCATCACGACACATCAACACATAATCTTTGCATGGTGAGAAAATCCCAAATTAATGTCATATGCGTGAGATGTGACATAATTTATGTGGAAAATACCCATGTTACCGACAGATGGGGTCGCCTGAACTTTCTCCACATTCCTCACTGAAACCAAACCGCAAAATCTTCATAATCAGATTTTCTTGCATGGCATTTCAGATTTTGCGGACAGATAATGGACAGATAATTTGTGAATTCAAGCTCCATAATTGGTGAAAATAATGCCTATTTTTTCACATGAATAATTTAATTTCTATGGTGTGATATATCTGATCACATGTCACATCATTTTATTATCTGGGTATTGAGCAATCTTGACCTCCATACGACTGGCTTTGGAGGGTTTCAACTCTCAAGGATCACAATCATGGTCTTTATCACCATGGAAACCGTTTGCGGGAAGCTAAAATGTTACATCGATAGAATACTTTCGAGTTATACACCTGTATCCCCTTCATCAGGTAATCGGGTAACCTGACCCTTCTTCAATGAAATAGAATGTAGGTCACCCCTCCATTCCTTTTCCACCACATGCACTCTACCGCTCTTTCTTTCTCATACAACACTTCCACTCTACCATCTCCTCCCCCCACTCCATCTCTCTCTCTCTCTCTCTCTCCCTTCCCCCCTCTCTCTCTCCCCTCTCTCTCTCCTTTATTCTCCTCCCTCTCCCCTTCCTATATTATTTCGGACATAATTAATATTTAGTTTCAATTTATATCTATATGTTCACTGTCAGAAAAATATGACTTTGATCGTCTCTATTCCTACAATAGTAATGTTTAATCATTAGCCATGTTTGCATAATACCCTTATACAAGAAATATTTCAGGTATTTAGAAATTCACACAGTGTCATGATGACTTTGTCATTTCACACACAATAAACACTACACTACTTTTTTTTAACAGTTTGTTAAAAAATGTTATGTTATGACCAATAAAATCACCTAATACCCCCCAAAATAACACTACAAAAAGGTGCAGTTTCTTCGACTCTGTGATTTACTTCACACAAAATGCGAATGCAATAGAGAGAAGCGAGGAAAAAACTGGAGTTGCACTTTGTGGACATAAGTTGCACTTGAATGAGGTATTTGGTGCATTGTTGGAAGGAGTGAGACGTTTACATACATCATGAGTTAAATAAACATTTTAGATTGTAATGAGGTGATCGAACAATACACCATGCCAAACAGTGTGCTGAGTAAATTCACTGTAGACACACTAAGGGTTTGTGGAGTTATTCTTTTGAATGCCATTGGATTGAAATAACACGGAGAAAATATATTTAGGCACCAAGCCAGACGGGATTTGGATTCGTCATATTTCACAAAAAATGAAAAGTTTGCAGGTATGAAATTATATTTTATAGCAGGGTTTTACAGTGATATTTCATGTAGTCTTTTTCTTATTATTCTGCGAGTAAAAAATGATGGTTACGCCCTCAACGGGTTGCGTGTAAGTGGCAGATCAATGATTGAACGTTGACATTAAATTGTGGATTATGATTTAATTTCCACGGCTACAAAGTGGCATCAAAATCTGCCTGTGAAAGCAAAGCAACTCTTCGGCTTTGCTCGTCGAGATTTTATCGATTGCGCCACAGACGGAGGGAAATGAAAAATGGAGTGGACCAATGGGCTTTGAGTTTGTAGAAGTTCCCTAGCGAGCGGACCTGGAAAATAGGAACGGATTGTAATTCAAGGCGAGTTTGATACAAATCGTTCCGTATATGGATTAGCACTCCGACCGACGGAACGCATGCGGAAAAGTAAAGTAATGTGAGTGCGATTGGACATGAGCTTGGGTGCGCGTTGAGACTCCATCGTACAACAATTGTTTTGCTTTTTAGTTACATCTCCGTAGCATCAGTTAGTTTCTCGTCTCCTTGGCTAGTGGGCACGAATTTTGATGTGCAGCCTGGCAGGAGAGTTTTTTTTTAGTGGACCCAGAGGAGCTAAACTAGAGCAAGGTGCCCTTTTATCTTGACTGGAGCACTTCTGGTAACCCTGGTAAACTTTGCTTTGATGACACGGACTTTGAAGATGCCGCGTATCTCCGTCGCTTGAACAACTGTGTTGAGAAATCGGGAAACATACAAACTCTTATTCCATAACTATGATTTGTTACCTGATTTATAGTTATCTATCCATTTCTTTCATGTTTTAACTTTCGTAATTGGGTTGTATTGCTCAAACTATTGTGGTTTATTGAAGTTAACGTGGAAGAAATTTGAGTTTGTGTGCTGTAATTGAGCAAGTTGGATTCTAGAATTTCTTTTCTCCCTGTTCCCACATTTTTAGGGCAGAAAGGGCTGAATATTTGGCTAGGAAGTTGATATAGCCACCGGCAGAGGCTGAGGATTATTGCACCTTTCTTCTTTCAGGCAAAACGACGTGTCCGCACCCAAACGGGACAAATACACCTGTCCGATTTCACATGTACACCCTTCTACCAGTGGCGACGGAGAGCTTTACACCCTACAGGTGCCGGAAACCACCCCGTTCGCTTCCTAAAAAATGAGCTCACAGTCCATGATTTGAGCTCGTGTTCAAATCATGTTTGTTCTAGCACATGGTTTTCAATATTCTACAAAAATAGCTCATGATTCATACCCCTTTTCACTTTGATTGCAATAATCTTAGGCTGCTGTGAATTCAGATTGATTCGTCGAATAAACTTTGTGACCAACATTTTCAAATTAACCCCACGTTAACAGACACAACAGGAATCTTAACATTGCTATACTCCTAGAATCGTTTCCTCAAAGTTATAGCGAAGATGACGTCTGAGAACGGAGTACCTCCCATCGCCAACTCGGAGGAGAAAATTCCCTTGAATGACATGAATCCGGTCGAGTCGAAGGACCAGGGCAACGGGAGTGCCGATGTCGATGACCAGGGCGTGGTCGTCGCAGACGGGAAACTCGCCGAACATCATCCCGAACCCGATGAAGATGAAGACGTGGTGGATGAAGGAGGTAAAAGAGGCAAATGGACGGGCAAAATGGACTTTTTGCTGGCATGTATTGGCTACGCCATTGGTCTCGGGAATGTCTGGCGCTTTCCATATTTGTGTTACAGAAATGGAGGAGGTAAGTCGTGATGTTGTCATAAACGATTGTTTTTACATGGTTTATTATTGGAGTGTGCATTTGTATATCATTGATTTTTATTTCGACATCCACAGCATGCAACTAAAGTTTCTATATCTTGACTAAAAATTGAGTCCTACTTATACATGAGCAGGAAATTCGCTAAGGATATAAGCATGCAGGAGCTTGACGGTTCATCGATTTCTTGGGGGAGGATACCTGTATTAACGGGAAATGATAAAGGAATAGAACTTGAATAACCGCAAGAAAGTTCTCACTGGAAGCTGTTACATTTAACAGCTCCATAGTTCGACTTATCGATTATGAAACGAATGTGTTTCACGTTAATTTGGACGGATGGCTCCGTAGTAGTACGACTTGGAGAAGGGGAGTGGGGGGTGGAGTATGTTAAATTTATACTAGGGACACAATCTACTTTTGAAGCAATAATTGTCCTTTTACGTCAATGTGACAAGTTTTAATTTATAATGATTTAGTGATAAAGCAACTGCGTTTTATACAACAAAATAATGTATATGTAGATCATATTCTATATGGTCTAATGTTTATAACTCTCCTTACCAACTTATTAAAGGGCAGGCACGAGGCGGAAAAAAGTAGGGTGCGGTTACAGGATTTTCTTTAGAAATAATGTTAAAAACAGTGATAACAATTGTCATTGTGTCTATAATAGAGCCATTTTCCCAATGTGGAGTAGAGGTTAATAGCAATGAGAGCATTATGGTTTTGACCCTGTCATAATGATAAGCAAGAAATGAGAACGACGTATTTGTAAAAATGTATGACGTTGTGGAACGATAGACTGGTTTACTAACATATTCAAATGTATGGATGTTTCTTTCCTGGGGACCTTGTGTGGGGTATTTCTATTAACCTGTTATCAATGAATTAACTGCAATACTTGGAATCCAGTCTACATACATTACTTGTTGCTATGTCGGGCAAGCCTCGGACAAGCTTTCAGGTTGTCAAGAGCAACCTTTGTTTAAAAAGTATGCTTACAATTGAATATGTTAGTAAACCGGTCTATTGTTACAAAAAGAGATAAGGAGAAAGCTACATGTTCAGTGAGCGCAATACAGTACCATTGATATCACAATCATACATCTGCAAATCACTAGTCGATATTATTGAGTTATGAAATCTTGGTAATGAAAAGTGTTACGTGCCTCCAACTGATGAATGTGGACGAGAACTCAGATTATTGAACTTAGATGATACTGGGATGAATTCATTCAATTCCATTTGTTGCATCTCGAGTTTAAGGCCTCTAAGAAGTCTGGGAGATATCTTGAAAAATCATGTTCATCTTAAGATTCTTGAGTCGGTCGAGGTTCGTTTCAAATTCGGAATTGATATTTTGAAAGAGATTTCCCAAGCGAGAAGGGCATCGTCCCCTTTCTAATCGACTGAAGAATGGGAGTGACAGTCTTGCAGTAGATTTGATAGAGTGGAATATTTATCTTTTGATGGTGTTAATATTTCTGCAATCATAGTCGTGTCTGTTCATCCTCTTTTGACGGGATATATTCCCTATGTGACTAAGTGGAAAGGGCACTTCCTAAGCGGAAGACACCAGTCGATGTGTTCAGGGTCTTTCAAACATGGTGTATCAAGTCATCTTTCATAGATCGTGTGGATGATTTATGTTTAGTCTGTCAAGAGTTGTTCTTCCTCGTTCTATCCCTCCCTCTCATTTCCTCTGTCTCTCTTTATCTGTTATTGTCTCTGTTTCTGCGTCTGTCCCTCTCACTCATACAACCGCATTGCTATTCAAAACATGTCCATTTCATGTTCTTTAATCTTGTTTTCGAACAATCACTGATAGTGCCGTGATGTCATTGAATCATGACAAACAGAACACCTTTGTAATATAACTTGGTTTATCCTTCGTTAATACCTTCAGTTCTCAGACTGCATCGTGTATTTTCGTCAGGAAATCTAAAGATTTTATACTCAGAAAGGATAAAGCAATTAGGAAACAGCTTTACATGAATTCTCCCAAGGGAAGAAACGCCTTTTTAGCATTGAGAAAGAGACAATCTATGTAGACTTATCACTCACCAGACTCTGTTTGAGCTGGATGTTTGACTGCCTTTTGTTGATGAACACTTCTGAATAAATAGTGAAATGGTAAGTACATTTTAGGAAAACCTCGTTTATTGTAAACATAACGCGTGATTGTTAAATTTACCCAGTAGAAACAGTCTTGATTCAAATACTCTCTTCTAACCTTTCCTTCTCCTCTTCAAATATATTTAAGTATTCGTGCCCATGCAGTCTTCGTCTGTCTCCTACTATTATGTGCATACAGTGTACCAGGAACACTATAGTCTCTTTATAATTATGATAGGATGACTCGTCTGCTGACAGGCTACATTTGCAATACGTGGATGCATGACTATAACAAATTACAAATCAAGGCCCCTTTCCTAAAAGAATATGTCAAACTGATTAATTAAATTGCAATATTAGGGGCGAAAATAACATCGAATCCTTTAAAGCTGCCATATAAAACTGCAACAAAAAATACAGTACAAGCTCTTTGTAATGAATAGTCTACATGGCTTAGACCCAGAGATATGCCTGACGAAGAAGGATTTGTTCATGCAGCTACGAGATGAAACATAGTGACAGCTGCAGGGTCTGGATGACAGAATAGATGTGGGAAAGGAGTGGGACAATGGGAGAAAGGAGAAGTCTTTGCTGCTATGGAACCTTATCACAGCCTGACCCACTAAGTATTGACACAAAGGCTAAGTGTTCTAGTTAAATACAAGTGAGCAGAGCCGACGGAACATAAGCAAACCTGGGTGTTATGTGTTCATATGGGCCAAGAGCCTCAGAACTCGAGGACTCTTATGATTGACCTTGTGAGAAATGTTGCAGCGCTTCAATCTCAAGTGGTACCATCAGAGCCAAAGCAACGATCAGGATTACCTCCTTCCTTGTCCCAAAGTATCCACACTTAAAAATTGGTCTTGACTTTTAGGAATCACGAAAATTAATAGTCTAACATAATGTATACCTAATACAAATTTTAAAGAAGATAATTATCATGATTATTATAATCATGAAATGGCTGGGAGGTAACTCAATTTTTGTAAAGATCAAATTACCCTCAATACCTTAATTCATTACCAGAAGTGTTAATATTTGTTTATACTATGGGTGCGCGCACTGTAAGATATGTGATGTAGTCCAATAAAGCATATGGCAGACTCCATGATTTTGCGACTCATGGCTTTTAGATCGGGTTTGTGGTCAATATCTGGACTTTATACTCATATTTTAGACCTGTCTTTTAAAAACATTTTTTTTTAGCTCGTGCATTAGTGATATGCACTGCACTTGGTTAAGTCGCAATGAGACAGACAATGAACTCGACAAGTCTCGTTAATTATCCTACTGTGACTTAACCTGCTGTATGGCCTATGGATCATCGGGTCATCGCGTCGGTTCAGGTGGTCGTGTTACCCGACCTTTTGTGAAAACATGCCTCTTTATTCACGAAATGTCGGGGGTAATATTTGTGAAATAAACCCCTCTCATCTACAAGTGGTCTGGTCCAATTTACCCGACACTTTGTGAAAGTCTACGAAAGGCCGTGTAACGCGACCAACCGACCGAACGCGAGGACCCGATGATTCGAAGTAAATGCACTCACAAGACATACAGTGAAATCTGTCTAAGTGGCCACCTCTCTGATAAGGCTACCTGTCGATAGTGGTCATCTTTATTGTATCCCACTAGGACAAAAATTGTATTATATATATATATATATATATACGACCTGTCTAGAAAGGCCATTTGTCTACAGTGGCTAGTTTTCCTGTTTCCTTAAGTGGCCTCTATAGACTGATTTGTTATACGATTTGTAATAACTCTGCGAGTTAGTGTCTTTCAAGAGCGGTTAAATCCCACAATTCAAGACTATGAGGGACTTGTTTTGCTGGCACTGAACTTGCGCGAATGATACCATCTATTAAGTGTCATTTTACTCTTCGTATTACGCTTTCCTTTACCTTCTAGTCTAACGTACAATATGAAACATGAACCGTATACTCATCCTTGCGAATAAATTGATGTTTGTATACAGTGTCGGGTTCTTCTAAAAGTTTCTCCACGTTTCAACACCCTAGACTGTTAGATAGCAGTCTTCTGTTTTCTGCCTTTTCTTTACAGCCTTGAATTGGAGGGGTAATAATTTGCACGTGTTACTCTATAACATGTATTTTTTCTTCAAATGCTTTTAAACATCTTTTGCATGATCTTCTTCTTAGTTTTTTATTCACTCCATTGTATTATGATAACGACGATAATGCATACCAATGACGCATTGAAAGCATCATTTATTACATAAATGGTATCAAGCATCTCGTTGAGACCTCTTTGAAACTGTAATGGGAGATCAGATAACATAAGGTTGCTATGTTCTTTGTTCTGAACAGAAATGATGGTAAAAACAGAGGTGCACTATGTTTTATTGCGGTTCCATGGATTTTCTTTTAAAGTAGAGTCATTGCTTGTTAGAAGAAAAAAGACCAAAATAAGAACAAGAAACACACACAAAAACCCCACCTCAGAACACACCAACAAATTAGAAACTATACAAAAACAAACGAACAAAACAAATAGGAAATACAAAAAGACGGAATACATGTTTATCAGACTAAACGATGCTCATTTTCGCTAGGAAATTCCAGTTCATTCGTTCAAAGCATTCGAGGCAAAACATATATGGCAACTGAACCATTTTATTGCTATTTGAAAGGTTAATAGTACCTTTAAATTGTCATGCATTGTGCTCATCACATAGAGTAAAGTGATGTCACTTGAGGCAGTGAGGAAGAGGTCATGTACGTCAACCTGAAAGCCACACAACAAGTCCACAAATCTCACGTCCATCAGACACAAAACTGTCTTCCCTGGGTATTACTCTGATGGATATAGAAGATGTGTACTGCACAGGGACTCCTTCTTGATACCAAGGAGTTATTAGGCTGAAGCCTTCTTGTTGATACTGTTGTGCACAAGAGACCACTACTTAGTCTCAACACTTTCAGAGTCATATTTTTCTTTGATTATCAAGGTCACACTTTAAGTTTGTTTACGCTGATGATGACTTGTAGCAGTGCGCCCGATATTAAGCGTTCAACGTTTACCAAATTTACCACTTTCCTGGGTCGCGAGAGACAACATGCTATTGAGCTATTCGATGTAAGGCAGGTAATAACACTGCATCGATGTCACATTTGGGTTCAATATCAACTAGTTTCAGTGCGAAAAGAAAGTTGTGCTTAACCGGTAACCCTACAGGGGTAAAATTCTTGTGGAAACTTGATACATTTACCCATCTTAAACGACAGAGTTATTTAGACATGTTAGAGACTGAATTTCGAACAGCTCGAAGCAGTTGGCATGGATGGCTCTATGTAGTTTAAAGAAAATAGAAGACTTCTCAAAATACGTCAGGCGTTAGTGCAATTTGAAACTTGCCGAACAATGTTGAGGTCACGTGACTCCTTTTATACGGAGACCTATATTACAGTCTCACCGACTTGTGGGACTGTCGGATCATTCAATAGTATAGCCTTTGTGGGACAATATTGCATACTGATTTTCTATGACTTATTAGTATATCATAATATATTTGCAGAGGTAGGAGGGCCCTGCAGGAACGTTTATTTAAATACCAATTAATGTTTGCCAACATTCATAACTTACGTCCAAACCGTCGTAGTATAGATATGACAAGAAGGTATACATGTATATTAGGAACATGGAAACATATGCACGTTTTTCAATGCCTGATACATACATTTTTATTTTTTTATTCATCAAAATGATGTTTTCAATTGTGTCCAGCTCTAGCGAAGTTTTGACAGGATATTTCAAACCAGATTTTAATGGATATAGAGTCGTAGGGAATAGGTAAACTGTTCATCTTGTTATCAAACCAAAACCCTAAAACAGACTCAATATTTTTCCCATAAAGAATTTAAAAAAAAAAAAATCCGTCAGAACGTTTTTATTTTTCTTCTCCAACGAGTTGTCCTGTTTTTCCCCATTATGGGAGTATTTTTGAGAATGGGAAGTTAGTCTGTCGATTTACAATTTTTTGCATCATATGTTCAAATCGAATTGCAATAAAACTTGTTCAGTACTGTGACTGAACTATTCAACCACATTATCACAGTGCGCTCATATTCGTTTTGGTAAAACATTTTTGATTACTTCTTTATCAATTTGTTCCCAGAGAATACGTCATGCGGAACTCTGTATTGCCCAGTTCACGTTAAACCACTCTAACAAAGTCAGCCAAGTACCCATGCCTCAAAATAACCTTTAAGTTAATGTACACAAGTAATATACTTACAATAAAATAAAGCATTAAATGCCTATGCTTATATCGAATACCTTTACTCATTACAAATAATAAAAGGGGGAGAATGCTTGCAGATCGCGGTGAATAGACAAGATAAGCCTTTTGGTATTCGGTTTCTTGAAGTAGAAATTCAAGTTCTTGATATTCTATGCCTAGTGGAAATATTATAAAAGAAAATATTTTCCTTTTCTTCTTTTGTTTAGACTGTCCAGAATTTTAGCCAGAAAGGGTTGATATTGAAGGACCACCCGGCGAGTTGAGATACGCACACTGGTTTTAGATTACAAGCTCGATTTTAAACTTTAAAGGCAGACGCTTGGGAAATATAGCTTTTAATGTACCGAGGGTTAATCATTTGAAAGAATATTCAATCCTTTGAAAGAATGCGCCGATTTGAACTGATTTCGTTTTAAGGGACGGTCCTATTCATGACCGTTAAGAGTTATCGGTCTGATTTACTTTAGTGACTGAAGCATTAAGAAATATTCATTCTCACAATGGAGTAATGGCACTCCGTACTTTAGAACTCTTAACTGCTCTATTTAATTCAAAGTGGCTGTATTGTACGACGAAGAATAGTTGTAAAGCGACTATTTATAAGAGGAAAATAATCGGCCTCGATTATTTTTCCATGCCACCAATCGATAACAATTGATGAGAAATCTGTCAAATTGACAGGCGCCAGAATTTATAGATTTTCATGTCTGGTTGTGGGGATATATATATATAGGGAACCTGTTTGTTTTTTCAACATCGATGTGAGAACAAAGTCACCTGTTTGCTATTTTGGTAATCGTCCTTTGAGGAATCACTTTTAACATTATGTATAAATATCACCAGATTAGGTCATCGTTAGTTATTCCCACGGTGTACAACATTTTGATATTCAACTGTCTATATATTCTTCTGATAACGAACATGATATCGGAGAGTTGTTATGACCAATAGATGCAGTTTATATCGTTGCCGTTGAACGTAAACCACAAGCGTGATTACAAAGCAGTTTCACCCAGGGGAGGGGGGGGGGATAGTAAAATAACATTTAAAAAAGGCTGAAGAATTATAACAAATTAAAACTTGCAAATTTCCTCTCAAAGTATTACTTCTTACTTCAGTATGACTGCTTGTATGAAGGAGATTACTTAATGTACAGTTTCAACCAACAAAATTAATGGTGAACAATTTCCTACATATCTTTTACTCGCCGTAAGTGATTAAGTGATTATACTCGCCAATAGCTTTTCTGTTCACGTGTAATTTTAAGCATTTTTTTTTTTTTTACAGAAGGCAAAGAAGACATTTTTTTTTGGGGGATCACAGACTTAATCATTTTATAAATCTGAACTTGCGATTAATAAGAAGTGTAAAATAGCCAAGCACTATGATTATCTCACAATGTTTACTTGACCTCCCAAGGCTCATTTTGCTCCACATGGATCAATGTAATGAGTATCTGACATATTTCATGATATTTATCCAACCTTGCGGCTAATACAACATTTTTAAAGGAAACAAACAGGCTGGATATGAGGTGTTATTCTGGATGTCACTGAACCACCATGTATTTTGGTATATTGCCAGAACCACCCAACGACCTATGACATTGATAAAAGACAAAACCTAATTCTCTGACAAGCCACGTGAGTAGATGATATATTCGATTTGGGGGATATTTTGAAATGTCCTTTATTGTAATTGATTTATTACGCAGTTCAGGAGAGAAAGGTAATTTCGGACGGTAATAATATGAGAGCGATGCCGTTCCCCCTAACGCAAAAACACTGAACGTCTCCTAAACCCATTTTCCTGGCGAAAATGGAAAAATTAGATGCTGCTGGAAAGAATAATTTGACCGCTTCCTTCCAATTTACATCAAAATGAAAAGATTTGCCTGAAAGAGGACACAACTTAAATCACCTCATTTCAGATGTAATATGATCAGAAAGGCTAACCAGAGGCCCAGAAGTGACTGCTAAAAATACGGACATTGTGTGCAATGCCGTGGGTGCATGGAGTATCCGGAATGGAATTTCTATGGGAATGGGTACGACTGAGGAGAAAAACGTTAGTTTGTCATGCAGGTTAAAATTTTATCACTGAGTCAAAGAAAAACAAATTATATAGAAAGCAAATAAACAAGCAGGCAAATCCTATTGAAAATCCTGGAAAATGTGTTTACAATGCCGTGTAAATTTATAATTGAAATTAATGAAAATTTCCCTGCTTTTGTTACGTTGTTTTGACTGTGCATTGTATTTGTAGCAGTTACTGCCTGTTGTTATTCATCATAGAAAACAAACCTTCGACATCGAATTAGTTTTGCACAACATAGGGATCGGCCACGATTCAATAGATGTCATCGGCACCAAATTGATAATTTAAGGCCATCGCCGATAACATTTCTGATGGCAAAATGAGGGATTTAATCTTTCTGAACTATTTTAATTTAGTAAAACGTCATTGCCATCAATAATTCGAAACCTTTTTGTGATAAAGAAATTATCTAATCACTCAAGCGTACAAGACATAAAAGAGCAAACCATACCATTACCCTCTAGAAACACGAATATGAATTTTCTCACAAAACCTGGGGGAGTTCTCTATCAACCCATGTTCAATCCTCAACCCCATCGTTACGACCATACCCTAGCCAGTCCACGGAGAGGACACAAAAGTGTGTCACACATGGGACGATAGCCAACGAGTGGAATGTATTTGCAGATGGTATTAGCTTTGACCTAACTGAAATTGGGGTCTCCAGATGATGTGGGGTAGGTGCCTCACCAAAATTGGGGATGTCGTCCCGAGTCATGTATATTGGCTATGTGGATTATCTCAAGTAGAACCAAGAAATCAACGTTTGTTGTTTGGCACTGGGATATGGGTCTTCATGGCAAGGAAAAATTCATGAATTTTGCTTTAACTCGAACCTCTCCCTAAAGATCATGAAGATTGAAAGAGAATTCGAACAATCTTTTAGGGCCCTATCATTTTAAACAAATTAAGTGATCATTAAGATGCCGTTGAATAACATTAAGTTTGTTTCTTCATGTCATCTGATATTACATCAGTAGGTCTTTTATTTATTGCACAACCGTTAACATCGACTTAACATCCACACACGCATCAGTAATCTTTCCCTCATATCACACACTCTCTCAACTCACACCCCATATTCCTCTTTCTTTCTCTCACCCCACACTCACTCCCACACCACTTCGGCTCTCTTTCACATTTGCATTGTTCCGTTACTTCTCTCTCATTATGTTACTATTTGTCTTTCTCGAGTTCTTTTATATTCTGGGGTCGCATCAAAGTACAGTCAAACCTACTTTAGTGACCACCTGTCGACAAAGACCACATTTTCTGTTTCCCTTGAAAATGGTTTCTCATTGAAACATGTACTAAAGGAACCTGTACATAAAGACTACCTGTTTATATAAAAGACCACTTTTCTTCTCTCCCTGTAGTGGTCTTTCTATACAGGTCTCACTGTACAACCTATACGGGATAATCAAACTACCACGCACCTAACGGCAACGGCAACCTAACGGCAATTGACAGGGTGACCAACACTAAAAAACCGGACTAGCATAATTCCATTATGCCGGGCAGATTTCACTGGTACCAGTAGATACCGAATATTCTTTTATTCTACACGAATTAGGAAATTCGAAAATTAGGAAAACGAATTAGGAAAAATGTCGTTGACACCCACTGGCATTGCTCCTTGCAGAAATAACGTTTTATTGTGTAGTTCCAGAAATAAGTATTATGCTTGAGCTTTGGGCAAGCTTTAATAAACGTCAGATTTAATACAAACATAACATTCCATAAAAAATAATGATAATAGCTGGTTCTGATATAGCGCTTTTCAGGACCGAAGGCCCTCTCAAAGTTTTTTTTTTGGATGTGGCATATATTTCTTTATTTGTTAGAAAAATAATTGGAGTTGAAATTAGTGTTTTATGTTTGTTTGGATTTCTTTCTTAACTCCCGCGTTAGAGCGATATCTACATGAAACTTCGAAGAAAGAGTAATAGTTTCGTAAAGTCATCGCGTGTTTTTCCCTCCGTTACCACCTTTTGAAAATTTAGGATGTGGCATATATTTCGTTATTTGTTAGAAAAATAATTGGAGTTGAAATTAGTGTTCTATGTTTGATTGGGTTTCTTTCTTAACTCCCGCGTTAGAGCGATATCTACATGAAACTTCGAAGAAAGAGGAATAGTTTCGTGAAGTCATCGCGTGTTTTTCCCTCCGTTACCACCTCTTGAAAATTAATGTATTTTCGCCGCAACTGGAAAAATTAGGACGAGAACTTGGTAATCTTCTATGTTTCAAAATTATCGCTTCTCGAGGTAACACGAGCCTTACCGCAACAAAAAATGTCTACTGTGATGTCTTTGATTGGAATGAAGTGAAGAGAAGAAAGAGATGAAAAAGATAACCAAGGTGCAGGAAGAAAGGATGAAGAAGAAACTGAGATGGCAATCGTTACTCCCTCTTTGCCTGGTAACTGCACTCTCTTAGGAGGTTGAGTGAACTAAAATTTGTGCAAACCGACAAGTGATGGATGACTTGCGTAACATAGTTCATTGTGTCAATTTAGACGTGTGCGTTTGTGCAAATGTGGGTGTATGTTTTACGCTTGCGTCTGATGGTTTCGTAGCCAGGTATCAATCATAAATGATTATTCATGTTTTACCGGGCACATCGTCTGTAGATTTATGTTGGTAGGGCACCAATGGACAAGCCAGAATCTCTGAACTCCATCTTGACATCCAGGATAGGACGTATCCAGGAATTATATAGTGTGCTCCTCAGGCACGGTCACATGTTCACCCTTACTTCGGGCTTTGCGAGAGGCAGAGAAAGAGAGAAGGAAAAAGGGGGATATTCGTTTAACAACGAATTGGTCTAACTATAAAGAGGTAAACTAAAAGTAAAAAGAAACATATTTGAAAGGGTACGGTATTAGAACCTTTCAAAAGCTTATAAATGATGGATGACTTTAGGGTCTCTAGATTCACGTAAGGCATTGGTTTTAATTGTATCCCTATACCCTTAGAATACAATTTCGTGGCTTAATAATAATAGTATTCCGCGTTTATATAGCACTTGAGTCATCGACGATGTCTCTAAGCGCTTTACAGATATATCATTACCCCGGTCATCGGATTCAGGCTTGCCCGCACACAATGTATACACATTATCCACTCCCTGGTGAGCATTCCAGCATTCCAGCATTCCAGCATTCCAGTCAGGCGCTATTTTACAGACGCTCGCAATGCTGAGCAAAATACAATAACGTTCGCTGGTTTACTTATCTTACCTGGTACCTATTTAACACCTGGGTGGAGAGTGACAAAATGTAGATTAATGACTTACCAAAGGACGTTCACAACACCTCTACATTTGCATAAATAGATAATGAACATAATCGAAAGTTGCCTCTAAGAAATATGTACCTTATGTGAGTGAAGAGTTCAATAAACAATTTATTTGACATAAAGCAGTATAGGAAACCAGGTAATTTCCAATGTGGTGCCACTGGTTTCGGGAAGGGGCATAGGCCGAATGATTTGGCTAACATGCCCCTCTCCAAAACAATCATATATTATATATATTTGCTTTAGGAATGTGAGAATGGTTTGATTTGTATTGCTCGTCAAGATGCTTCCGATACATGTTTCGCTTCAGAATGATATGAGAAGTGTCACAGCTTTCATTTTTTTTTATTACAAAATAATCTGCGACCCTTCATGGAAATCTGTGGCACCACCTGTGATCTTCCAAAGTAATCACTTTCAAATTCCAGTTTAATTTTAGGATTTTGCTTCTTATGTGAGTCGAATGGCCACTGAAATTCTGTGATACCGTACATTGAAGCAACAATTTTTATTTTGATGACCTTTCCGCTCTGAGCTTTTATGTCATGCTTTTGATATGATCGTGTGATGAACATTTGTTACATATATACGAAATATATCCGATATCTCAATATTTACATATTTACCTCAGGTAACAAATTCAATAGGTTTTGCACTTTAATTGCACAGTTTATAGTATTTACTTCATGAGGGCACTTTAAAGGTTTGCATCGGAGCAGTGTATTCCCCCAACCGTAATATTTTATTTGTTGTATAAACAACGAAATTTTTACTATCAATATAACGGCGACGATTAATATACATCCATATTTTCCTCTGCGGCAGTGTTTATTTAGAAACGGTCCTTCATCTCGAGTAATGATGTTTAAATTACTCGGCGATAGCTTCTGTGTTTATGGAAGCAAACGTTTAATACGATTAGAGCCATGTGTGCGAGAAATGTAGAAGTAATTCGCGGAAAATTGAGTTTGGGTATCATTCGATTAGATATTCTCTGGCTCCTGTATCCATTGCCTTTCAAACCCCTCCTCTTCTCCCCACTCGTATCCAAAGAAACTTGATATTTTTTCTTCTAGTGATGCGTAACCACAGAAGGCCTGAACACCACGATTGTATAGACACCACCAACACTTCATGATTGCTTGATAATTTCATCGTTTAACGAATTTCCTTCATTTTGACTGAGTTACGGTCGGGCAATTAAAGCACCTGTCTTTCCTTTTAAATTTTAAAGGCATCGTTTAACAATGTTAAATCGGAGATGCACGGCCCTACGTGTCATCAGTGTATGTGATATGGTGTAATATTGAAGCCCTACAAAAAATTGCGCTTCAAGAAGTGCCTCAAAAAAGTAAAAATCTTTGAGTCACCGGTTTTACCATACTCATTTTCCCCAATAGACTGTAGTGTTATGAAAACCGTTAGGAAAACGCAAAATTTGGTTTCGATTTCCAATCATAAATATCTTGATAATCATACAGGCGATCGGCTTGTAAAAGTCATGGGGTTCCTGACTGACCTAAAGGTTTATAATTATCATTGCAGCATGAGCTAAATCCAGGATTTTGTTTCAGAATCTGAGAAAAAGTTACCGGATCCCTTTAAGCGCATCGAGACGCTACGGATATGCGCTATAAAACCGTTGTATTGTTGTTGTTGCTTTTATTATTATTGTTATCCTTATTATTATTATTAATATTATTATTATTCATGCAAGGGTGTTATTAACTTCTTTTGAACGAGACAAGGATTAAAACACGCTTTAAGAGCAGAATACAAAATTGAATAGGAATATTATCTATAAGTCTTTTTAAAGATTAATGGACTGTTTTAGAGTTATCAGATTAAAAAAAAAGAACAATACAGCTCTAGTTAATAAGTAAATGATAACTTTCTTAAAACATTTCACTCGGTTTTTCCTGGTATTTCATTATTCCAAAATAGCTTTAAAGTAGCCCCCAGAAAGAAAGAACTTAGGTACAGCGATGGATAGGTGTCATCAGGGCTATCAATCTATCAGAGTGTACCATGTATGTGCACATAATTATATTGGGAGCATACACTGCGTATTCATACTTATCTCGTAATTATTGGTATGGAGGGGGGCGCACCCCACTACCGAAATGATGCCTTTTTGGAGTGTGGGCGATAATTTCATGGTGTTTTGTGGGCTGACAGAAGAGATCTAAGTTGGGGTTAATTCTGAGATGTACTCTATTATGACACCCTGTCATGACCGTGTAGTCTTTGATGGATGGGTGGAAGGGGAACAAAAGAATGATTTATGACATAGTCAACATTGAAATCTGAATAGAGGGCTTTGGTGCACACGGAAAAGATTTATGCTTTTACATATTCATGGTCATTGCACTTTTCGAACGACGTAGAAATCCATGCAAACTCTAAACATGTGAGCTAAAAGAAATGGACAAAAGATTATCTTGCATGATGAAAACCAATTTCGACTAATGCCCCGTTCTATCCTGAATACAAAGAAGTGATGCCTTCTTGATTCTGTGAGAGCGAACACTTGTCAAATTGAAAGAGTTAAATACAGATTTACACAGGTGTATGGCTAAGCCCCGTTGATATGAGGCGGCCATTTTGTGGGGGAAAAAGTCACCTTCGGTGTACTTTTCAGGCGACACCATCACTGATTTTATGCTAATGCAATTTCGAATACATGATGTAATATGTTAATTTATAATATCAAGGGCATCAACATGCTTTTTATTGAAGTAATAAATGATCACACATTCCCTCAAAGCAATAACAATCACTATACAAAACTATTATGGCAAACCAAAGTTTTAATGCAAGATCGCATTTTCATCATCATATGCTTTTTTACTCACTTCCATTGTTGCTTTTATTGATGTACTGTATTCCACAATTATAAGCACACAGAATATTGCCGTTTTGAAACAGTTATTTATTTCAATTGCCCTGTTGCCCTGGAAGGAAACGCCATTAGCAAGGCCACATACACACAATTAGTAAGCTATTACTAACCCTTTGTAAAGGGATTATGTCTTCTGATTTGATTTCGGACGGGAATTTGCATACATAAGCATGACAGAATCTTATTGACCTTTCTTGGTTGAATAAGTTTGGCCGTAAATCCTGTACAAAAGCTTTATGGACTATATGCCATGTTAGAAAATTATATATATTTTTAGGCTGGAGTAGTTTATTCTTCCATGTAGTTAGTTGCATAGTCTGTTGCGCCCGAAGGCTCATCAGCAACTGAACTAAACTTATAAATTATGAAGATAGATGCTTAAACGAATGTACAGTAGGGGTTACAACACAATATGAGTTACAGGGCAATAAAATATACTGGACAATACTGAGTTACTGAAAATGAATGGGTGCAGTCAGGCGAGAGTACACAACTACAGACAATGAAAGTAAATATCAATCTGCTAATGATCTACAGTATCTTCCATGTATAATAGTACCGATAAACCTCTAGCATGTCTGGTATAAAAGATTTCTATGAACAATACAGATTTAGCAATATAATTGGGATGAATATAATCATCAAGTAATTTACACTGTAACGTGAAAGGATCAACTGAAACAGGGAATCTTAAATAGGGAAATAATATAATATACTCCTATGTATAAATAAATTGTGCCATCAGGACTTTTACTTGTGCATTCACTTAGTATTTATTGATAAGTACAGATAAACAGAGCGCGCGAGAGAGAGTTAAGCGATAATTAACATCTTTATCAAGACTCTACCAATTCATTCCTAACACCAAATTGTTTGTATACGTTAAGTGTTGGGTGTAAAGTATTCGTAATAGAACAAATGTTTCGCCTCGTCACCTTAAAAGAGAGAAGCTGGACTCTGATCTGTCTTGTCTGTAAAATACAAGACATTTCTCAAAAATACACTACACAATCACATACTAGTTCATGAGATATATATTTTAATAACGTAAATTATTGACCTATTTTTTTTTATTAAACAGGTAGGTGTATCATGTTTTGACATTTTGTATCGCATCTTACATCATGTACATGTCTCAACATAGGTAGCACGGTGAGTGTTGAAAATATATTCGAATTTGGTATAACTTTGAATATGAACTTGAAAGTTTTGATTTAATATTAAGTTTTTATCTACCCTTCTGTACCCATTTTCGTGGATCAGAACGCTCTGAAAGTACAGCCTCCCCAATCCACGCCTTCCCATGCAGCTATTAGGATGCTTGCAAGGAAGGTATTGGGACACCCCAACAAAACACAATTCTCTATCTACCGTAGATGAGGACCGTCAAGGAATATAGCAAATAATCATGATTTTCAATCATGATGATATTGGACTAAATGTGGATGGTATGAACTGAACTAAATTGTCACTGGTTACAGAATGATGAAGGCGAAGATGGGAGAAGTGTAGATGAGTAGGAAATTAAATGATAAGATATGAACGCCCTGGATAGGTTGGAGACTTGTAGTTGGTTGTCAGTATCCTCATAATCTATTTGATTTGTTTGTAATCAACAACACAGCATCACAAGGAGACATGGACAAGAATAAAGTAATAATCACTTCAATCCCCTCGTTCTGACAACTCATATAATTTAGAAACTGCTGTATGGTGTCTCACTTTCACAAGGTGCTGGTGGTTTTAATTACACAAAAAGACTTTCACCTGATAGTCAAAAATTTTACTGCGTTCTTGTGTGTCATTATCACTGGGTGCTCCCGCTTTCAAATGCACCAAACGACTTTAGTGTAACCTCTACATTGACTTAAACCCCGTGATGGACAGTCAACAAGGCGTCCTTAGTATTTCCCATGTTGTTTCAAATCTTTCCAAGAAGTTCATGACAGGTTTCGAAAGTCATGGTCTTTGGGTTTCTCACGCAACGGTAAAATCCCGCCAAAAATGTGGACCCCTGCGCAATTCGTGCCATATGATTTACGGAGCCACATTATTCCGCAAAATCGCTTCCCAAACACAATTACTTTTCATGTGTTTTACGAGATGTCACAATGTACAGTGGGCAAACATAGGGACTTATAACTTGTTCGCCCAGGATGTATTGACAATAGGGGAGCTTCCACGTCTATGGATCGCTCGGCTATTCAGCTGAACAAATCACATCAGAACTGGTTAAATACAGGAGGGTGTTGAATTACGCACCTACCATTAACGGAACCCCGTCCTTGATAATCTCCTGGAGGAATTTTCACACAATACCCGAGTTTCACACCGAATAGTGAGTGCTTTACAGAGTTGAACTCCCCCTTACTGTATCAGTCACGATTGTATCAATATTGAAAGTATCCCTGCTATTTTTGTAACTTTAGTATAGCCATGAGAGGTAATTACACGCCACCTCTGACACATTTCTTGTATATTCCCTTCTCTTTTGGGCCTTGAAATAAATTATCATCAAATCGTACTGCTCTGAATATTTGGTGCCCATGATATTGTTTTACATTGTTAATCGGAGTCAGACGATCACACTGCATTGTTCATGTACACCATCTATCATTTAATTTCAGTTTTATGCACCGTCAGGAGAAAGCGGTTAGGCTTTGGGTATCCCTAAACTATACCTCTTCCAAATAATATGCTTAGCAATAGCATAGCACTGATGGGGATGTCATTAATGTGTTGTTACAACATGAGAAGTGAGTGATCGTTTGTAGGGAATACTTAACAACAATAATTTGCAGACAATGAAGAGTTGCAGCAGTACTTCACTTAATTGGGTCGTGAGTGAAACATAGATCAATGTCTGGCCAAAGAACGGTATTTTAAAGGGATTCGAACCCATACCGTGTCGTCCATCGTCCGTGAACAATCCACTAGACCACGAAACATCTATACCTCACGTTTGTATAATTACTTACTTTCTCTCAGTCTCACTTTGAAAATATGTGGGTACATTTTTACAGTTCTGTGGTACGGACACATGCAGGACATCACGACGTTTCGTTTACTGTTAACGAGCTTTGATTAGATTTTCTCTGATTGATCTTGCTTTTATTTATTAAGACATAGAAGGGATATAAAATCAATTGAAGTCAATCCATAATACTGGTGAGAAACAATAAACTCCCTTCGAAGAGACATGAAAGGGTAAAAGCTTTTTATTTTGGGGCCACCTTAAAATACCCACATCATATTATGGTGATTATCAATCACGCCGAACCTGGTCAAAAAATAAAGAGACAGATTCTGATATACATGACTGTATGAAATGACTTCTATAGAAACAGTATTGTCAACAGCCTACGATACATTACAATATAGACATGGTTTAGTCATATAATATGGCATATGAAAAACAGATGTTCGTTTATGATGAAAAGAAGACAACATCCTGAACGCGAAAATAAAACAAGTAAGAAAAAGCGCGGCAATGCATGTATCGAGGAAAAACATGAAATCTCTTTTCACCAAAGATCGCAGTGTCACACGATGTCAAATTATACTGTGAACCTGGTTTAGTAATTCAGTTAGAACTGCTACATTCACACTTTGTTGTGGACTATGATATGGGAAGTGAGAAAGCGAACGACCCTCTTTCTCCCGCCAAAACATCGACGCCTAGCTTAGAGACCAGATTGAACTTCGATCTGCACACTTGTGGGGTGTTTGAAAGAAAGAAAAAAAGTGGGGTGGGAAGGAGGGGTGTGGGGCCGTTTCAGATATGTCCCGGAGGGATGGTAAACATGATGCTGATACCACCTGCTATATACAACATGTTTCAAAACATGCCGAGGTATTTTTTCCTCGCATGTTTGTGCAATTGCACTTTTACTCAATTCGACCAATGAAGAAAACAAAATAACAAAGTGGGATAGGGATTTCATGAATAATGTAACGATGGAGAAAAAAATTGTTTAAACAAAATATAACAAAATCTGGAGCTACAGGCCTATTTTGGTGGCGGGTCCATAACATTCGGCTGTGGGCATTATTATTGCGTGATAATGTTGGTGTGTGTAAAGAAGTTTAATTCAAGTGAGGATCTGTACATGTCATTTTTAAAAGTTTGATAATGAGTTAAAAATGATTTTAAAAAGAATTCCAATGTACCAGTACATTCCTTGCAAAATATAAATCGTAAATAGCAATTTGGAACTGGTCAATAATTAACTTTGATCACATTGATGTTAGCTAGCGATATTTTGTACACTTGAGACCTTAAATTGCATTGCCACTCCTAACCCAGGAGATAAACGAGCACAGAAGAATGTACGCAGACGACATCATGGAAGTGGTAAGGGTACATAATAGTGCTTGATTATGGGCATGGGTAATGGGCATTTACATTTATTTAAATTGCAAGATGAACTACGGAACATCTTGGACAATTTGAGGTGATGAACCCATCAGTCAACCTATTTTTTGCGGACCTTGACTTGAGAGCTGGTTCTCTACTTTTAACTTTTTGTCCGAATGTCATTTAATCTTCATTGCTGCTTCTTTAAATCAAAGGATGTCAGTCATGAGACGCACATACTCCCAGGAGAGGGAATGTACACGCAGAAGAGAAGGTCCTTGTGCAGGATTCCTGAAATGGATCCATCCTCACTGGCACATCAGATGCATCATAGTGATTAATTCCCATCTCGACTTCCATAACCCAAAACGGTTTTACACACCTATTTTTTCACCAAGACAAACAAACAACGTAAAATTAAAGATGAGAGGAATTATATTGCTGTGATTCATGTTGAACTCTTGCGGATTGCCTAAAAATAAAATCTCCTATATCATGAACGGTATAGGAATAAAGACCTTGGAAGTACACCGTGCAGCATCGCTGCGGCACGGCGCCACGGCATTTTCAACCACCTGTACAGATGCACAGGATTAAGTAAACTCCGACTGTTGATTCGTCGGGGGGCAAATCGTTAAATGATTGGGTCCCATCCGAGACACATTCCACGAATCAATGACAGATAGAAGATATGGATAAAAAGGCTATTTCTGCCAAAGGTCGTCTGTTCCCCGAGCTGCCCGCATTAATTCCATCAAGACGCTCTATGATTCAAACATCCATGTCGGCTGATGGAATCGATACAAGCTGAATGACAAATAAAGTGCCATCTTTAATGTCATGTCTTTCACAAATCTATCTCATGAGTAAATTTGAAATTTGATAAAACCATCTCATGCAAATATTAAAGGGGTCATGTTTTATAAATAAAACTATTTTTGTTATGTCATACCCCATGCATTAAAATGGTTAGAAGTGCATATAAACGAAAATGGTAAGTAGTGAATATCACGAGACAGGCCTAGTTTCAGACAAGTGTTCACTCCGTATCCATTAGATGAAGGAGGGGGTATCCAATTACAAATACTCCTAAGGGTATTTTGTTACCTTTAGAGGTATAGACCAGTTTTGGAAACGCCCCCTCTCAAAAAATGAAATGGAAGCTCTTATTACCAATCATGTGAAAGAATATGTTTTGACTAATACGTGATGATACAAATTTTGCCGGGAAACCGCCTACTAATTGATATATTTGGTAAATTATATCGATCCGGACTGGATAGATATCGCGATCGCGTATAGAGTCCCATATACATCTTTCTGTGTACAGTGCTTGTAACTTTACCAAGACTGGGCCAAATTTCTTATCATTTTGATGATTCCAGAACCTTGCAGTACACACCAATACTTCTATGTTAGATGATGAACCTTTTTTGATCGATTCCACAACGTTCACAATGCAATCGCATTACCAGAACTGGTCTATACCTTTATTAAAGAATTGACAACAAATTACCCTGTCAAGTATTTTGTTCTCACCGACTTCTTTTTGCTTTGTTGAACATTCAGTAACAAATACTTTTTGAAAACGAAAGTGTATTTTCTTTCTCGTTTACAAACCGGGATATGGACGCTTTCACGTCATATCCCAGCAACTTCGAAATTAAGGAAAACAATTTACTCACTACCCCAGTCACACCGCCAAACTGACTTCAAACCGACCGAACTTTTTGACAAATCTTCACCATTGGAAGTAATGTAATTGTTTTAATCGGTTTATTGTCGGTCTGGTGTCGATCCGGTCGGTATGACTGGGATACAAAGGACAACGAACCACTGAAGTGGTTTAGAATCTTTACCAGGGTTTCAAGACCTCTAGAATAACCACAAAGCTAGGATCAGTGCCTATTTCTCCTTAATGACATTGATATGACCATTGTAGCGTTAGATGAATCGGATAAGCAGTATCGATGTATTTTCTACTCGAGTGTACATTCACCAGCTGCCTTTAAAAACATTCCACCTGTAAATTCTCTTCAAAATCCATATATTTGAAATGTTTGTATTGCGATCTATCTAAGTCCCTCAACACGAAAATCGGTGGTTAGCCCTTGAAAAAGCTTAATTTTGCTCAAGGACAGTAGCAAAGTGGGAGAGACCATCAGTATAAAAAAAAAACAATCGAAGATTCCCAGGTTTGTTCTAACAGGTGCAAGGGCTTAACAAAATACTGTGTTAAGACAAAAGGATTAGGATAGTTCTCCAAGATCTTTAGCGAGGAATTTTTATCGGGTGATATACTTGCTACATTAGGAGTTCATCTTCAGGACATGCAGGTTTTGCAGTTCATGTCGAAGCATCGTAGGAAAATGCAGACTTTGTGTGATTCAAAGGAAACAAGTATATATCGTTGAACATAAAAGGTTGATATTGCGGTTAAGAAACACGAGTGGCCATTGATGATTAATCCCTCACCCAAAGAAGTAAAGACATGATCAGACTGACTATGTGAAACATCTTCTTTAACAACTACCTTCAAGTATTTCCTTTTACGATTTAAGAGAATCATGATGGTTACAGAAAAAATTACTCCTCCATTGAAATTGCATTTACAAAATCTTGATTATTTATCTACATTTCTGAGGATAATCATGGTCTTGTATCTTTAGATTGAAATGTAGTTTCATTGTAGTGCAACTAATGAAATAGGTGTAATGTTACATATATTTTGTGATTGAAGAAGTAATATTATTGAAAGTATCTCTGTTCTTTGCGTAGAGGAGCCTAGCTGTCTGGAGGATCGCAAATCATACTTTTGTTGGTGGTGGCATAATCATATGTTCTTCCTTTCCCCTTTTCAAAATGGACACCATGACATCTTCAAGTAAGAGTACCATTCATCATTCATCATGACAGGAGTCCATTAGATCTCTCTCCTTATGTTTTATCTACAAATATTATCGAACCGGTCTAGGCAGAGACAGTTGTGTAAACGACCAGAACCGACGAATGTCGGTCGGAAGGAGTCGAATTTCGGATTTGCAAATCAAACCACAAAGCTTTATTCCAGGACAAAGTGTGTGGTGGCAACCAAGAGAAAAGGGGTGTTATATGCTTACAAGCATTACCAGGTAACCTTAGTATGTGAAAGGAATCCTCATTGTACAGGGATGCGCCACACCCTTTTAAAGTTGTTTCCTATCTACGGAAGATAGCACAAGGCGTTTTTTTCCCAACAAAAATATGGAAAGCATTAGATTTAAATTTATACTTCATTATTCAAACCTATAAATTTCATGAAAAAAATGTTGTTGTTTTTTGGCAAAGTGTGCAGCCAACCTGGCTGCGGGAAATGTGATTCATTGTTGTGAATGATTTCCATTACAAAATAAAAATACTACCATGACTACCAAAAATAAAGACACCCTAGTGTGTACAACCCATCAAGTAAGTTTGGATGGAGACTCCGTTTTGAAAACTTCGTTGAAGATAATGACTAGAAGTGAGAGACGCTTGAAATATGATAATTGAAAAATACAAATATTCATTTCAAAAATTATTTTAAATTCAATGATTGCAAGCCGAAAGTCAGAACAACAAAGTAGTTTCCAATGAGGCTGATTAATGTTGTGACTGATATCGAAAATGTCTTTGAATATTATGTTGTTTTCGAGGGCACAATGTATTGTTTTCCGTCAAAATTCTACCTGAACTGTTCGTTGGACTCCTGTATGAGTGTTATAAGATGGTAGAAACGACCCTTTCACAATACCCTAAAAATGCAGATGAAAATAAATTTGGTATTTTCCTCACCAATGTTTGAAATTTAATTCATACTAAATGAAGGCGATTGAAGGCAGTAGTAATGACTTTGTACAGCCCTTGCAGTGCGATGAAACGCTTGATGAAGAGTCTGAGTGTATAATCTTTATGGTCAATTAGATAAATGGACGTCTCTTATTCGTAAATTCGGGAAGTTTGATAACAACGTATAAGAGACCTTAAAGCTCTTCCTCCATCCTTCCCTGCATCAAAAGATGCAAAACGTCCAGGGAAACAGGATGCTATATCATCTCAGTGTTCCTCTTATCTTGAAATCATTATAATGGTGAGATTGCTGAGGGATTGGTACCCCACACAACCTTGACCATTGATAAGAAGACAGGGTCAAAAGAATTGCACTCGTCACTACGCATTAACCGCGCCAACCATTCACAATTCTTGCCCAGGGAGTACCAACATAGAGTTTCTGTTTCTCGCCGCCAACATAGAGTTTCTGGGATTTGGTAGCCATGGGATATATAAAACAATTGAGGGTTTGATCAGAATGTGCAATTCTAATAATGTGAATTGAGCATAGACAAGGTCGATTCAGACGTAGTGTCGTGTTCATGTGTAATAGCTCTATGCACGCCCCTGTATATCCAGGGAAGCTTCATTGAGGTAGGTATAGTCTATTCTGGTTGAACATAAACTTGACATTGTCCAGGTATTCTTTCACCAGGGCCCCGTATCACAACGTTTAGCACTTGATAGTACGATTGACTTTTGCGATTGATTGCATTGATCACTATGTACAGTCAATCGCAAAAATCAATCCTGTGATCAATTGCTAAGACTTTTTGTTACCGGGCCCTGATAGAGAGCTGCCTGTTCATATAGAGGTGTCGTTGTCTAGTGGATACGTCGTCGGACTGATGATCACAAGGGTTTGCGGGTCGAGTCCCGACGTGGCACTTATGTCCTTTGTCAAGACATTTGCTAAATTTGCCACTCACCACACAGGTGTTTAACGGGTGCCGGCAGTGAGCACAGATACGGTAGCTTAGCAGAAGCGGGGTAATATTGGAGCGCCTTGAGCAATATTGCATTATATAAGTGAAAATAAAGATGTATGAATTAAGACATGTATAAGCAACAGATTATGCATATATAAGATAATGTTGAATACAAGGTAGGCATTCGGCTTGGTGTAATCGTTTTTATGGATGACCAGACCGCTTTTGCAATATCGTTAGTAAAACATTTTGGTTAACACTTCGCTGGATCACATGACAAGATATCTTTCTCTTCATGTGTTGGATGCGAGAAAGGGCTGGTAGTAGGCACACAAAGATGTCAGACAAGGGTCAACTTCAAATTTTGTTTCATTGGCTGATATGTTTATTCAAAAGTAAGCTTCAGAGCATCTTCAGATGAATGTACTATTGCAGCCTATTATAAATACGATATAGATTCTTACTAGGCATGATAGGTTAACAAAGACCAATTTCAGGCTTTGAGACTTGACTCCGCCCCACCATTAAAGATTAAAATCATTGTAATGTTGGTCCTTCACCATAACATCCCTTATTGAGCTGTATAACGTGAAGGCATGATTAACCTAGGTCTCAACGTACTTACCTAGATTTCAGATCAATTTTATTTACCCTTGAGAGAAGAATCAATTCAGTGTACCATCAACACCCTCCCGTGGCCAAGCGCACAGAGATGTACAGTGGTAGTTGAACGGCAGTATGTTGTCTTAACATTTCTCCACCGCGATACCGGTGGACTACTCTACTCTAGAGGGTAAACTCTGTACCCCCATCTCGCGTACCTCGCCACTTCCGCCCACGGTCCAATCCCTTGCCATGTTTCTTCGATTTTCTCGTCCGATTAATTGGATAAAGTGTTTCCGTTTGATGTCTCAGCCAGGTTCTGTCAGTCGAATTCAATCCAGGTTTTTCGCTTGGGACGAGACCTTCTACCAAGAATCCGTCGATTTCCTTGAAGAAGTAAAGCATGGTAGAAACAGAGGAATCCTTTGGAACCTTTCCCAGTGGCTCTTCCCGGGCTTCAGATGGTTCATGGAAGGGCTAACATCGAATTAACATGCAGACGTCGTGGTAGTTGTGATACCTTTGGATTCTCTTTCGAACGTGTTTATAGTTTACACCTAAATAGAATAGACTTATTAAAAAGAAAGGCATTGATGTTTTAATTACGTTTTAATTCTGGTTGTTATAATGATGTCTATGTTTTTCGTAAGGAGATTCAGGAAATGCAAAGACGATCCAATTAGTAAAGACATATGTTTTTTTCTCTATGGAAACACATAAATAATATTGGTCAAAGAAAATGACATTTGACAACGGCCATGGGAGATTTGTAATCATGTTCGTCTTCGAAAACGGTACGATATGAAACTACGTGTATATTATTGTTTTATTCAGTCCGTTACTATAGCAACTGCAGATGACAGCAGCGGGGCCATCATGAGTCGAACAGTCGTCCATATGTGTTTCTGTTTGAGATCGGGGTTGCGATCTATCTAGGAGAATGTTGAGGGATACGGTATCTCATGGTAAAGGATATCATGGGAAAGCTCATGACGACTCGAACATACCCTCGCTCTGGGTTAATCTGATAATCTGTCACACAGTTCGAGCACATCTAGATTTATAATAAAAATCTGGGTCGGTGAAATGGGAACCTCCGGGTATGTTCTCATTGATCCCACTTGCTTAGAAATATGTTTTCCTTCCGTTTTGCTGGTCGTCTTTAACATCTTATTTTACGCCTAAGGCGTATGGGGAAAGCATCGTTCTATACATAATGACAGACATGTGAACAAGCAACGAAAAAGTAGGATCCCCTAGCTGGCACAGAAACCCTACTTATAACGGCGATGGGAACATGATATTTTGGAGGCAATCGCTGACCCCCATCTACTCACATAATGAGTTGCTATATCCTGTTGCAGACGCTTGTTTTTAACATAAATACTATCATATTAGATGCAACACGTCACATTACAATGACATTAATACATTCAAAACAATTACCTTATACGTGTGTATATGGTTTACCTTTGCAGTCTCATTGCAATGACGAACTTCGTCATTGCTTTGTTTTCGTTCACGTTCTTCCCTATTATTATTCTTCTCGTTAGGAAATCCCATTCGTTTTGCACGTAGCGCTTGTGAACACTAGCTAGGCCCTTTCATCAATGTCCTTTTCCGTTCAAATTTCGTAGGCGTAATCTCTGATATCCAATCTCACCTGACTCTTCGTTTTCCAAAATCGCTCATGCGTAACCGTCCAGGCGCCATTTTGTCCGTTTCTGGTCCGTTTTAAGGCCTTTCTTTCTTCCTACCTTTCTCCACTATTCTAGATCCTACAAACTTCTAACAAATTCCTCTAGATAGTCTAAGAGCTGTTCTTTCATCTGCGACGCATAGCCAGACATTCAAAATGTTATCTTTGTGCTCGAAATTCATATCCGAAACTGACTCCGTCAAAAATCTCAAAAATTCCTGAAAAATTGACCGCTAAAAACCTAAAATTGCCATAACTTTCTCAGACCAATTCCGTTTCATCTCAATTTCTCACAGTATCTTTATCTCATCATTGCTCATAGCCATGTCAAGTTTCATGCTCCCATGGCTATGCCAAAAATAAATAGTGCCCTCTAAAGTTCTGAAATTGGCTTTCTTTCTGTGGCCGTAGCTCCATCCTGTCTGGCCAAACCGTACCCTTTTTTGGATTTAGATACTTGAAGATATGCCCTTTCCAGCCAAATAAAAAATGGTTCTAAGACACCTACCCCTGGACAACCTCCCCCGGTTAAACCACCCCTAGGATAACCACCCTCTAGGACAACTACCTCCTAGGACAACTACCCCTAGGGCAACCAACCTCTAGGACGACTACCCCCTAGGACAACTACCCCCGGACGACTACCCCCCGACAACTGCCCCTAGGACAACCCCTCCAGGACAACTACCCCGGACAACTACCCCCAGACAACTACCCCCTAGGACAACCACCCTCCAGGACAACTACCACCCGGACAACTACCCCCAGACAACTACCCCTAGGACAACTACCCCCGGACAACTACCCCCAGACAACTACCCCTACGACAACCATCCTCTAGGACAACTACCCCCGGACAACTATCCTAGGGAGTAGTTGTCTGGGGGTAGTTGTCCAGGGGGTGGTTGTCCGGGGGTAGATGTCCTAGGGGGATGGTGGTCCAGGGGGAAGGCGTCCGGATACGTTAAAAAATGTATACCCTATATTAAACGCTTACCGACTTTGCGAAAATTGTCCTCCAAATATGCAGTTTTTAAGAAAACTGCGAAATAACTTCAACTTACTCTAAAATGGCGATCTTTATACCTACGTCAATGAAACTTGGCAGATATATATGTATCCATATAAGTGACAACTGTCTGCCAAGTTTGGTAAATTTGATGACGTCAGGACATAGTTAGCGCCAAAAATGATTAATTTACTATGCATTACGTAACAGCCCGTTAAATGCGTGCAGTACATTGCGCGCAGATGACAATGGTGCCAAACTGACCGCAATAAAGTGCCCTTTCGAATGATACCAAATATGGTATATGTTAACACTATACGAATTCCGCCGAGTTTCTGCCCAATTAAAACACGTATCGGCTATGACGTCATTTTTTTCAGACTGCTTTTCGACCCATTTTTTTCCGTCCTTTTTTTTCCTTGAAATTTTGCAGTACCATTCCGAGTTGCAATACGCAGTGCACCTCGAAGCCAGATTTTTAAAATCTGTCAAGTGGGAAATTTTAGACGCCATTTTATACTCTGCATGATTTTTGTTAGTATGAACGGCCGTTTGTGCCACAGCACGCGTCATCACGTGTTCATCATGTACCCAAATCCCATTGGTTTTGCACGCAGTGCTTGCGAGCCCTTTCTAGGTCCTTTCCTGTATCTCAATTCCTTTCAAACTTCGTAGGAGTAGTCTCTAGCATCCCATCAAGGTCACTGAGTTCTTCGTTCTCAGGAATCACTCATGCGCGACCGTTCAGGCGCCATTTTGTCCGTTTCGGGCCGTTTTTGTGGTCTTTCTTTCGCCCTACCTATCTCCACTATCACAGAAGCTACAGACTTCTTACATATTGCTCTGGATAGTCCGAGAGAATGTCTAGTTTTACAGTCTGAATTCGTTAGGTTCTTTTCTCCAGACACTGCAGGGCCAAAAGAAGTAAAGCATGGTAGAAACAGAGGAATCCTTTGGAACCTTTCCCAGTGGCTCTTCCCGAGCTTCAGCTTGTTCATGGAAGGGCCAACATCGAATTACCCTGCAGACGTCGTGGTAGTTGTGAGACCTTTGGACTCCCTTTCGAATGTGTTTATAGTTTACACCTAAATAGAATAGACTTATTAATAAGAAAAGACATTAAAGTTTTAATCACGTTTTAATTCTGGTTGTGATAACGATGACTATGTTTTTCGTAAGGAAATGTAGGAAATGCAAAGACCATCCAATTAGTAAAGACATATGTTTTCTCTATGGAAACACATAAATGATATTGGTCAAAGAAAATGACATTTGACAACGGCCATGGGAAATTTGTAATCATGTTCGTCTTCAAAAACGGTATCATATGAAACGACGTGTATTATTGTATATTATTGTTCTATTCAGTCCGTTACTATAGCAACTGCGGATGACAGCAGCGGGGCCACCATGAGTCGAACAGTCGACCATGTGTTGCTGTTTGAGATCGGGGTTGCGATCTATCTGGGAGAATGTTGAGGGATACGGTATCTCGTGGCAAAGGATGACATGGGAAAGCTCATGACGACTCGAACATACCCTCGCTCTGGGTTAATCTGATAATCAGTTACACAGTACGGAGCACATCCAGATTCATAATCAAAATCTGGGTCTTGGTGAAATGGGAACCTCGGGGTTTGTCCTCATGGATCCTTAGAAATATGTTTTCATTCCGTTTTGCTAGTCGTCTTTAACACCTTATTTTACGCCTAAGGCGTATGAAAAAAGCACCGCTCACTATACAATGACAGATATGTGCACAAGCAACGAAAATAGATGGGATCCTCTGGCGCAGAAACCCGACCTCTAACGGCAATGGGAACATGACATTTTGGAGGCAATCACTGACCCCCATCTACTCACATAATGATGTTGCCATATATTGTTGCATACACTTGTTTGTAACATAAATACTATCATATTAGATGCAATCACGTCACAGTGCAATGACAGTAATACATACAAAACAATTACCTTATACGTGTGTATATGGTTTACCTTTGCAGTCTCATTTTACAGTCTGTATTTGTAAGGATTTTTTTTTAAGACACTGCAGTGCCAAAAGAAGTTAGCTCACGAGGCTCTATTGTCCAGCTTTTTTTAACCGGAGCGCCATGCATTTGGCCACTCCGTTCTTTATAAACACAATCACTTTAATTTGATGTAATTCACAAGCGCCTTCACTCACATACTACTTGTAGAGGATAAGTCCGATGACTGTTCACCATAAGGTACGGGGTTCGAATCCCTGCCGCAGCACCAACGTCCTTTGGCAAGACTTTAATCTACATTTGCTACACTCTACCCAGGTGTAGTAAACGGATACTCATATGGAAACGTTTGCTTGGATTTGTCTCATAAAAGAAGTTGACCACAAACTAACTCCCACACCGTGTTGAGTGCAGGGCCACTGGCTTCATCGGACAGGTAGTTCCATTACGTGAATGGGTAAATTCCGACAACAATGTACAACCAATCAAAAAAAGCTTAGTACCAGAAGAAAGCTAACGATTAGTATATTCATTAGCCGCTCAACCCCAAGGCCCCCCTGACACTGTAACGAGTGAGGGCTTATAAGAGCGGCCGAAGTGCAATTGAAACTCGGTATTTTGCTCTTCTCCAACGCAAAAAGAGACGACATTGTGCTGGATTACTATGTTTTTTTCCGACAAAGGTACAAAGAAAGTGCCATGTGTTTTTTTTTATATTACACTTTTGGAAAGTTTACCCAAGTGACTCCCGGGCACCCCAACGCTGGAAAGAAACGCATTTTTTTTTTAGAAAACTTCACTTTTTCATGCAAAAATGCTTTTTTCTTTTTGGTTCTATGCACGCAAGTCAGATTAAGCGGAAGATTCAACGTTTCCATATGGGTAGGATTTATTCCTTAAATGCACCGAGCGCTACGGTTGCCGGGGCTAAAGCCGGGAAAATAATGTCCAAAGTCCTTTGGAAGAGCATAGAGACGTATATCATTATTATATATATATATATATATATATATATATAATTATTATTATTATTATTACTCATAAATCCACTCAAACCCACACACATACACGCCCAACGCAGACGCACACAATACAAATATTGTAATCCGAAAAGAGAATGTCTGCTAGAAATTACATGCAGGTATTACTGTTAACTCGGTCCACTTGCCACGTCTATACCGACATCTACTGTATGCAAATTGCACTCTGGATATTAAAGTACAATAATGTTTAGCAGATGAATAAATAATAAATAATCTGAATCTCAATTTATGTGGGTTCTGTTCAGGTAGGTCATTTGCGCTGTAATTACCTCTAATCTTTCGTGAACCAGAGATGCAAGAAAAAGACACATTTTTTGTAACCCTCTTCATTTTTTACAAGATTTCAGAGAGGACAATCCTCTTGAAATTTTCATATTTTGATCGCTGCCCCTTCATGTACATAACACATTAAAAAATGGGTTTGTTCTTTTTAAAGTTATTTTAATGAAGAGCACAGTGAATTAGTATATGCGCAGATATAGGATGGGGCGGAGAAGCACAACAAAAAGAAGAAGAACGGGACGACGATTTTTGCCGAGAAAAGAAGGTTCCTAGAGAAACTACATGTCGTGCAGAATGCACGATGGGATAGAGAAATGTCGCTAATCGCTCAGAACAAACCGCTTTGCGGTGCATCGAGCGAAGCCTGATTAAACCTTCAACGATCGAAAACGAGTTTAGCTAGCAGAAGCTGATTAAACAACCACCCAAACCATCTCTCCACCTCTCTCAATTCAATCATCTCCATCTCACCATTCATTTCTCTTTCTATTTTTTCTCTTTCTCTCTCTCTTCTTTCTTTATCCTGTTTATCCCTAGTTACCCCTCATTTTTCTTGTCATTTTCCTTTCAATTATCCTCCATTATTCATCCGATCCTGGGTGAGAACTCTCCTAATCACATAATAATTTTCTCCCACCCGACTCTCTCTCTCCAACTCTCTCTCTTTTTCTGTCTCTCTCTGTCTCTCTCTCTTTCTCTCTATCCAGCCCTCTCTATTTACTGTTACTTCTACTTTACACGTATCCATAGTAATTTGGAAGTCGCCGCCAGCCCCTTAAAATTATAGATGAAAAAAATAAGAAAAAGGACACGACAGCTGACAAGAAACTCGGGTCATGGCTTAACATAAGCAATCAGTAGCGACTCGAAGGGCAAACTTTGAAGGCAAATGACAAAGAAAGAAGAAGAATTAGAAAAAAAGCAACAACAACTCAAGCCCCTCTATGTTAAATGTGCACCTTCTTACATGGGGACGATTGTGGGCAGAGATTCTGGCTCGTTGTCTATTTGTCCTATTTGTTTACTTCAATCGACTTATTTTTTTTATTGGTTGTATTCTGTTTTTGCATTTTTTCCCTCTTCTTTTATCTCAATCTATCACAGTCTATTATCTTCTTTGTTCTTTTCTACGAGAAATATATATGTTATGGTTCTTTTGATATAGGCCTACTCTTCTTACTCTTACTCTTCTCATTTTGATGTTTATACTCGCCCTTTTAATTTTGAAGGACATGGCTTTCTTTGACATGCCCTTGAACTATATGAATATCAGAGTTTAGTAAACTTCTCTTCACTTCAGTTTTACTGTTTTTACTTTGTTACTTTGTTTGAAATTTTGATGGCATATTTGTTTTCTTGACCTTCTTCCCTTTAAGGAGTAACTTTGATAAAACCACTCTTTAAACCATAAAGGGCGAATAGATCAATTTTATCTTACTCTTTTAAGGGGTGAAAAATGAGCAGTGATGAATGACGCGGTTGCCTTGATGACTTTATTATGTTTACCAAAGTAATTTCCATCAATCTCAGATGTAATAGCAACGACTCTACCTCACAATCTTACGTGATAGATTGTGTGAGGGAACTTGAATTGAAGAGGAAATTCAGGTAAGGAGTTTGAGACCTTTATCATATGCTGCACTGTTTAGTGCTAATGTTTTGCAACATGATATCTTTGCATAAAACGTATCCTACAACGAATTATACTGTACATCCCCAAAGAAGCAGAGAATTCGAACGTTTAACCCAGCATGTGTATCATATATACAGCGTAGGATTTGGACTTTTGACTCTTGTATGCTGGCGCACTAAGTCTTGTATTCTTTAACTAAACTCAGTTGCATTGCATTTGAATATTCGTTTCTAGTCTAAATGTATTTTTGTATTAACTCTAACTTCTCTGAGCGCTAGAATGAATTATGAATATGGCATCTAGAATAACGGTGCACGAAGTCATGATGGATGTCGATGCTAAGTTTGCTAAATATTTCACGTCGGAAAACATTGATGTATCATGGGTGTTGCCTCTAACATTGTTGAACATCTTGAAGGTCGATTAGCAACGGATTGTTTATGTCTTCTCATCACAATCATGTTTATGATTCCCAAGGTGCATCTCTTTCAGGTAATGACACAATGATGATGGAATCTAATGGAATTTTTATTAGCGGTACTTGATGCTCCTCATGGTTTGTTATTTTGACCTGTTGCCTAGATTCTAATAGATAGTTGTGCTAAAATCTTGAATCTTGACTAATTCAATTTTGAACAGATTCATTTTAGTCTCCCGAGGTAGACTTGCACCCACAGTCTCATACACAGTGATACAGTTAACAACGGACATGACAGAGACATAAGTAAATACAAAGTAGAGTTTTGTAAGATGAGTACCGAAGCAGTCTAGGGCAGATGGAAGGTACCTGGGAAGGTGTGAGTAAACACATTAGGTAGAAACAATTAGATTCCCGAGGATAATCATGCTCTCGGCGACTCGGCCTGTCGGTTCGAGATCGGTCTTCCAAGGGAGGATGGCGATGTCGAGGTTTGCGACGAGAGTCCGTTCTGTTAATGGTCTTTGTATTGATGGGCCAAAGATTTCTTTGCTTTTTAATTACAGGTTTTGGAGCGAAAATGCTCATTCTTGTTGATGTTAATTTGATGAGGTAGCTAAGGGTTGGGGGAATGAAAACATTAACCCATCTGTATCGTATTTATCGCTTATGTGTAACACAGCGGTTTACCTCTACGTATTATTTGATTGTTGTGAAACTGTCGCTCACTGCTTCCAAGTCAACAGTACCATTTAATACTTGTTTTCTATCTTATGAAGACAGCATCTGAACAGTGGATGCACTGTAAATGATCAAACGCCTAGCCAAATTCTTTCATTTACAATAGGCAAAGAAGGTTGATACTGTCCTCAGAAAGGAAATTCGACGCAACAGTAGTGGATAGTAAAGCACTGTCTTTTAAAAACTGACTTTGGGCAATTATATAGACACCGACAAAATAGTGTAAAAGTGTCTCTCCATACAGCGTTAGACACCATATAAACATCCCGACCTAGAATCTCATTGTTGAAAATACAGTCGAAGGGTATTGTGCATTTGATGGGACAAGAGCTATCTTTGATCGATTTCAGTCTCTCAAGAAACATCCGCCTTGAGACTTCAACAGACGGAAGACGTGTGGGCTTGATGTTTAACGCCAAAATATATTTTGAGCAGATTGGTAACAATGAATTGAAGTAAGAGGTATGGTTCTAAATTGAAAGGAAATATAAAAAAAAAACATAATACATTTCTGAAGTTAATCGTTTAAAGGTTTTCTTATAGAACACGAGTTTTAAATAGAGGAGGGACTACATGTATACGATTAGCTGGAAACGATTGTACGAAGTCAACTCATTTTGGACTAGAGTTAAAACGCTAGTGTGAAAGACCCTAGATGGAAGCTAACAATAGCTGTAGGGTCCAGCAAACGATACTAATGATTCTAGGAAAACAGAATTACACGAATTATTCCCAGCATTGGGGAAATAGCAACCAGAAAAGATCTATTTCGAACCTGGTATGAATTTTCCAAACATCAGATACGTCAGTATCAAATGGTGATGGATTGGGGGTGAATATCAATGGTCTTTATCCTCGTGTTAAAGGAGCAGTACGTGATTACTTAAGAGGAATAATTTTTGCCTCCAACGTTGAGCAAACGCCAAAGAAAAGATATGATAGCCTGTGGTCCACGCCATGAAAATCACCATGGCTACAAACGATGAAACGAAAATGAATGTAGAAGATGTAGACCGAAGTTGGCTGGAAACTAAAGACGCAATTCATTTTCATGTTATAACCAATATTATTATAAATTGTTTCTGAATATATTAACTACAACAATATTTGTATAAACAAAGATTGAAAATGATAACATTTTCGTAATTTAATGAAAACCTTACATCTTTATTTTCCTATTATGATTTGGTAATGTGGAGATGTCGTGGTATAGTGTTCTGAGGGTTCGAATCCCAGCCCGTTACTAAAGTCCTTTGGCAAGAGACTTATCGGAGCGCCAGGAGCGTGACGGCGTGACGGACATGTGCACTATATAAAAAACCGCAATAATTATTATTATTATTATTATCATTATTATTTTCATTGTTAATATCATTATTATTCTTATTATTGTTATTATTATTATTGTTATTATCTTTATTATTATCATTATGATTATCATTATTATTATTATATTATGATTATCATTATTATTATTATTATTATCATTATCATTATCATCACCGTCATTATTATTATTATCATCATTATTATTATTGTTATTATCATTATCATTGTTATTATTATCATTATTATTACTATTATTTTATAATTCTCATTATTATTATTACAAGCATATCAGAAAATTCTCATTCTATACTACCCTTTTACCGGATAGCTACATTAACCGTCCCAGATATAATTTCGTCACCTCTTACTGTATGACCTGATTTCATTCTCATTTTCTTTCATAACTTACGTCTTTATTACGATACGTGTCTGCTGAGAGAAAATGGTTTGCAGCGTAATTTGACCAGTAGGAAATTCCAACTGCTTAAAATAACATAACAAATTATGAATGAAGGAAGTACAAAGGAAGTGCATGATCAGAGGTCTAAGGAAACTTTTGACTCCAAAGAAATACACATTGTTAAATGCTTTTGTACTGAAAATAGGAGATATTTTGAAAGGTAAATTGTGAGTCTTTCAAAACCACAATATCTCCTCATTGATGTATTTCATCTTGTTTGGTTTCAAACAGTTCTTCTCGTATGATGGTAGAATTGCCATTTAATTGTGAATTTTGGAGTCATGTTGACATACTGTGTCAAACAACCTCGATGACATGATTTCCATTGGAATACAATATACACTAAAATTCGAATTCTTCTTTCCTTTTGACGTATATTCATTAATTAGAATAATCCACTTTTTTACCCTCTGTAGTAGGAGTAAGGCAGTCGTAATAGCCGTGATATATAGATAGAGCACTTTATTGGATTTGTTGTCTGCCTGTTCAAGGTATGGATGTAGGAAACCCCTTAGTGTTCCTTTGAGAGGAATGATTGAACGTGTTTCAGACGAAACAAGACGTTCAAAGGAATCAGGGTGTAATTGAAACTTTACTTGAAACGTTTTAGAGGTCGAAGAATCCCTGGAGGTGGTGCTTGTTTTGTTAAATTTGTTCCTTTCAGAGGTCAAAGCTAAGGTCACGTATTTCGAAGGACTAAAAATGGTCCCGCGAATGGTCGAGACGCAAGTTTGTTCTTCGTCCGTCTGGGCGCAGCAGGCATGCTGACCAATAACCTTAAAAAGTTACAGTTTATGATAGCATAAAATAGGAGGAAACAAAGATGCACCAAGGTTATGTCTGTTCTAAAATAGAATAACCACTTGGTAAGACGCACTAGAGCTGAACAATGTACCTCGGCCTGTCAACTGAAACTGAATTTGAATCTAACATAAGAATCCCGAAATTGGCAGTACCATTCCATCCAGTTTAAGTTATCCATGTTTTTTTGTTTTTGTTTTGTTTTGTTTTGTTTTGTTTTTTTTTTTTTTTTTTGGGGGGGTGGCAACTATTTATATTAATCTCTGAACAAATATTTACATTATTCAATTATTGTATTAAAATATTTTAATACACTATTAGGGCTTTTTTACGCATACTTATTTTAACTCGGTTGCTTGTCCATCAGTATAATTTCAACGATGTTTTTATAGCTCGTGCACGAAAATGCCAAAGGTGCAAAAACTATTTATAAGACGGACATGAAGTCAATATTCTAGCTTTAAATTAGAGAGAAATGGTAGTCATCCATTACTCTGTTCTGTTGGATCCATAACCCGTTACCCATCAGCTCTTCCCACTCTCTCTCTCTCTCTCTCTCTCACTCTCTCTCTCTCTCTCTACCTCCCACCCCTCCATCCATCATCAGTCAATCAATGAGAACCTTAATCCAATTTAGCAAATCTTCCAATTTGATGGACCATCTTTCTAGCCAGGCAATGACAGACGAATCATATTAAGGCTCTGCGTTTTTCTTATTCCATGAACTGGACGGCATCATATAGCTTTCATATATAAACGGGGGAAAAAGAAGAACAAATCCCGGAGTGGAATATTTGAATTACAGGATACGTAGAGCTCCCCTTTTTTCTCACGATAATATTGATGGGCGGAGGGTCAAGATTGGGAGTTGGTCATCCGTCAAATCGGAGTATTTATCTATATCATTTCTAACAAACATCTGTCATATGCAGATGAAAATGGTATAATACTAGCAAATGGCAATGCATTTCGATTAGATTACCAGCACTGGGATTACTTATAAAGACATGAAATGTAAATGGTTCTGTTCATCGAAGATCTATTTTTTTAAATTTGGATTTATTTTTAATCTTTATCTAGTCATTGAAATTTAACGTTGCCAACGTTGTGTAAAAATACTCTTTCTTTGAGAATAAAAAGATTTCGCAACTGCTTCATTAAAATTGTTGGAAATATTTTTGTTATTTATCAACTAAAATTTAAAAATTAAAATGACAAACTATTGTTAATGGCTTATCAATTATATTTCTTAACATGAATATTGTTTATTTTGTACAGGTGCCTTCTTGCTGCCCTATCTCTTGACACTGATCGTTGCCGGCATACCCGTGTTCCTCTTCGAGACATCTTTGGGTCAGTTACTCAGTCTTGGTGGTCTGGGAGTATGGAAAATATGCCCTCTTTTCAAAGGTAAATATACTTTATATAATTATGACGATCAAATGTGACCATTATGATCTCAACGATAAGCTTTATTCCCATTGATTTCGCTTCTCATTGCCAAGCGATGTGTATACAGGTTCTTTTAGCGATTTTTCTGCAATCATTCTCTGTAAGCCTGTGTTCGAATACATAAAGACCTTTCGTAGAAGGTGGGATTCGCGTTTTTATCAATAATTGCACCGGTAGAAGCGTTATAGTATCATCACAGCTCCAAATGTAGTTTTGGATACGTTTATTAGAAATTACCCTAAATGACATAATTTTCTCTGTCAAAAATAACCCTCTTAACTTGTCCAGCCGGCGTTAATGTATTTACTAGCCAGCCTATATGCCTACATTGGCTACAACCTCTTGACGGAAAAAAAACGAAGACGGGACAAAGATGTATTCACAATTATTCATGTGAATAAGTTTTTGCCACGATTGGATCACATACCAAGATACAACATTCTTCGTAAAAAGCTCTATACATAGAAAGAAGCATCAGAGTATAGGCCGCATACAGAGTTAAGGTCATTAATTAGGTGAACTTGAAAATAGCATGGGGTACCTCAAACATTCTCCTCCCAAGTCTTCCCTCATCTATCTCTCAATCTATCTCTTTCCTTCCCTTATCTCCATCTCTTCTCCCCTTCTTTTTCTTATTCTTCTTCTTTTTCGTCTTCACTCTCTTTATCCCTATCTTTCTCCTATTCTGCAAGGCTTAACTGTGCCAAATACCTTCATTTTTATGCCAAAAATTGATGTAGAGGAGATCAAACGGATCGAACATTTTAGCTGATTTCTATCAACGCTTCCCGTGACATTCTATAGACCTAGACCACATGCAGACAAGTTCAACAAGTTTGTATAAAATGACATTAAAGGTACCATTTAGTACTTGTTAAGGTCTTTTATAAGTTGATGATAATGTACGTGCAGGAATAATCATTGTATATAAATTATATTCAAGTGTCAAGCAAAATGATAATCAGTAAGTGTTTAAAAGGATATTTTGGGGCATTATTTGTTGTACTTTGTTATCTATGGAGTTGTCGAGCAATCTTTTCAAACGTCGAAATATATATCAAAGCTCTAAAGCAGTAGCTAATCTTACAACGGCATGGTTTCTCACTGCCCTTCACGAAAATAAGTTTTACTACATGAGTGAGTAGATAAAATAATTTTCGTAAACATAATGAAAGGGTTATTAGTATCCATACTCTCTACTGCGTTAAAATAGAGTAAAATTTGATTTGATGTGAAGTTTCGTAGGAATAGTTCAGTTACCTTTGTCACTGAACACGAATAGGAGAATCATGATGTAGACCTACTGTTTACTCATTAAAGTACAGCATTTTTTGTCCGGTAAAGATAAAGCGTTATTCTCGTCATCATTTGAGTACATGGGGCATCCCGCAAGGTGGAGTTTTGCCTTGGAGATGGTCGCTCCCGTTTTATATAAACACGAGAGTAATGTCTCAATTTGTGAGTAAAGGTAGATTTAGGTTTTACCTCCTGGAATGCAAGATTTGACATATTCTCCTCGGTGATGCATGGTGTGTATGGTCTTTGGTTGTGACCCACAACGTAATCCATCTGTTCCAACGTTTTTGATAATAATCTGGTTGGTCTACTCCATCATCTCCTCGTACGATTCTATCCCTCCCGTAACTTTCTTATTCAATTGCTCTATTGGCTCGTTCTTTCAATCCCTAATCTGTTTCCTGGCATCGCTCGCTACCCCCCACTCTCTCTCTCTTTATATTTACTTTAGTTTCCTTTTCTCTCTCTCTCTCTCTATAAAATGGGTATGTTTGGCAAAATTTGCCAACAACCAGAAGAAGAAAAAAAGTCTTTAACCCAAGGGTCGAAAGATTTTCAGATAGGAACTGTTTAAGGGGGTTTGAAGTCACCCAAATTTCTCCTAATAAAATTATTTAAAAAATGATAATGAGGGTCGCTCAAATTTTCAATCCAGTAGTGTCAAATGTTGTCCAAGATTCCTAATGGTAATGTAAGAGATGATGGTATAATGAATAAAACTCAGAAATATTTATAATCCAGACATTATCAGAGATACTAGGAAACATCCTCTTCTTATTCAATTCTCCTCACATGACTACTGTCTGACTAGACGAATTACATACTCACAGATAATTATGCGCTGCCCCTTTATTATAATTTATCTGACATTTTTTAAATGAAAAGAATCCTACCAGCTATGTCATGCTTAGCTGAACATCCACTTCAAAACCTCGTCTCCATATGTAGAGTTATTTTTCGACCATTATGTACGATTGATCATCGCGGGCTGCCATGCTTCCAAATACTATCCAAACATGAAGATTTCGTTATTTTTAATTATACCTTCAATCATCGTTATCTCCCGGGATGGCATGAAGTGTATAACTGGGTTTTGTGAATTGAGGGGAAAATGTGCAGAATGACATGTCAGGCAGATGTTATGAAGGAATTAGATTATAAGATTACTTAAATAGGACCATTTTTATGATTGGCAAAATTCTACAATATTCATTTCACATTTTCAGAACAAACTGCTTGTTTAATACGAATCTATGCAATGGCGTATCCACTAGCCAGCATAAAGAGAAGCCGCCCTTCATCATCTCCCGCTTTTCAAGGTCTCAGAAAAGGAAAAAAAAACAAAAACAAACAATACAACTTACCAAGGGTCTACAATTCTACATCACGTGGGGTGCCCAGATATATTACGCAAGCAGAATAAAATATTCATAAAAATTGAGCTTAAACTACAAGAACACGGTCAGGTGGTTGCCATCATCCCCCCCCCCCCACCCCCGATCATGCCAGTGATAAATTTGTAAATACACGCCTATATATCAAGAATAAGACTACATTCTGAATATTATGCATGTAACATTTTTCTTTTTTCTCTATTCCTCTCGGTCTCTCCTTCTTTCTCTGAGTTTATCTGTCCCTTTTCTATTCTCCTCTCTCTCTCTCTCTCTCTCTCTCTCTCTCTCTCTCTCTCTATCTCTCTCTCTCTCTCTCTCTCTATATATCTCTCTCTCTCTCGTGTCATCTAATCTCATATCTCTCTCTCTCTCTCTCTCTCTCTCCCTCCCTCCTCCCTCCCTCGCGCGCTTTCAATATTTCCATATAAATTCAAGACATGTAGACTTGCATACATGCACAAGCAAGCAGAAAGATGGTTCTCATGTGTCATGACCCTCGTTACCCTCAAGAATCCCTTGTGTCCTTCTTACTCCAGAAAAAACCAGAAAGTCATCAGGCATCAAGCATAGATCTTAACAGAATATACTTATATGTCCTAAAATTGCCATCTTTTCGAGATAAGAAAAGGAAAGAGTACAACACACTATTGCATATCCATCAATATAAATATAGATGAATAGTCAGATAATGTTCATTGTTTCCATTACAGAAAATCGTTGGACATTTTCGTAAAAACAAAGTATATATGGTGATGATTTTTTTTGTTCATCATGTTATATACACAGCAGTGACACAAACTAGATCAAAATTGAAATCACCCCCTTGAATAAAGAACAGAAACAGAATATCAACACTCTTTCGTAATACTTCCCTTTCCAAAGTTTATGTGCACTGAAAAAGTGATACTGACAACATTTGTCCAGTTACTTTCAGAAAATTATAGCGTGTGTTGCACCATTCCCTTTCCTCTACGTATTCTATAACCATCCTCTTTTGTACTTTCATCTCCGAACTGCATATTGTTTCCAAATTAGAGCAATCATAATACTAGTTGATGTCAGTTGAAATGACATCTTTGAAACAGATGCGTGCGTGGATTCAGTTCAGATCCCATAACCTAACTGGTTGCACATTTACAGGTGGAAGATGCGAGATGGGCAGGGCCGTCGCTACAGGATGTGGGTGGGTGTGCACACCCCCTTTAAAATTGTCCGTCGGCAAATTTGGACATTGTTATTGGATATCGGTATTTATCTGTTGCTCGCCTGTTTGTCGTCAAATTTGACCAGAGAACAACCCCCATCTCCCCTTCAAAATGGTACTGGACGCCTCTGAAGATTGAGAAGATGAAATTAGAAGGAATCTCGACCCCTTTCAATCACAGCGATTGCAAAATATCATGAGACAAGAATCAGGGAGGGTTCCGAGAATACCATTAGGAAATTGGAACGCTTGCCACTAGCCATTGAAGGGTCGCATTTGTTTTTCTGAATACACACTGTTAAATTTCATTAGGAGAAGGTTTGCTTCAACTAGCTAGATATGATCAATCATTTCATATGTGTAGAATAGTTTAGTTTTACTTAATTATAAGTAGTACGATCTTGTATATGCGCATGTGCGTGTGTGTGTGTGTGTGATGTGTATAAGTGCGCGTTTTTTGTCCCGAACACACCGGGTGTGGACATGATTGTTTCCTGAGCAGAAAATAACTTTCTCTAACTTATGCTTTAAATGTAAAAAAGAAAAATATACAGTAAAACCAGGTTTCGTCTATGTTATGCTTCTCATTTTTCGTAGTACCCCCTCCCCCTGAATCGAGGATTCAAACCTCATGACATCTTCTTCGATTTAAAAAATAATGTTGGTGCTTTTGTATTACATATCCAGAGATTTATGAACAGGGGGCGTATCGCCCATGCGGCATAGGCCCAGTGCAACTTGTATTGATATTTTCTTGACTATCATACGCCAACACAACACAGATAGGCAACTCTAAACAAAAAAGGGGGGGGGAGGGCCGATCTCGGATAAAATGAGTTTCTTTTACCCCTTTACTCTCCTTATCGAAATTAATCTGATTCCATATAATATCACGCTGTTAACATTACCATGCTGTATTCTTAAAAATGAGGAGAAAACTTCACCTCAAATAACAGCCTCGTTCGACAATAGTTTATTTTGTTAAACGGAAAAAAGGTTGTCTGCATTTAAAATTCTCTAGAGATTCATGCAGCTTTAGGAAGCGACCAAGAATATTTATATTAGTAGTCAAACCACCTATGCGTCATCGACTTGGTGGAAGTGTACTCAGCACAGAATAATATTGTTCACCCTACAAAGACAGGTACAGAATAGATAAAACCTGATTCGGACAAGGCTATTTTCTCTCCATTTTTCAATCTCTTCCTCTCTGTTCTCCGTTTCTCTGTATATCTCTGTCTCTCGTTCTCTCTCATCACCCAATAAAATCAGTTCAGTATCTCCTTTCAACACAGCCCGCCTCTCAGAAAAGAAATCGTTGGTAACAAAAGTTTCCTATTCATTCGAAGCAAAATAATTTATGGAGCACATGAAAGTATGATTATTTACATACATCCAAGATGGAAACTTGTTATGGGTGATAATTATTCGGATGCTAACAAAGTAACATCATGCATTGGGACTCGTGGCAATCGTCCCAGCGGATATGCATGCTTTAATTTGTCTGGTTGCAAAACTATAATTTTTCATTCTGCTTTATGTTTCGTCGGGTTTAACATCTAGCCATCCACTGAAACGAAACTCTAAAATTTGACTTCTGACATATACATGATACATCATTTCAATTGCGATAACGGATTTTGATGATTACCGACAGACAGATGTCCGTCTATTGCTCTATATTCCCAAGTTTCTGTGCCAATTTTAAAGCTACTAAAATGATGACTGCTAAAGTAAATGACGACACACGATCTTTTTCATGATTAATATCACGTGATCAGTACCATTTGCCAAAGCTAAAGGAACTGTAGTATACACCCTGTTTTTTAATCATCACATAATTAGATAATAACGACGATCTTAGTGATTAAGTAACAATTCGTCCCTCTCTTGTATATCAGTGTATACCCAAATACATATCTTATTGTTATTAATTTTGAATTAGAGAAACAAGCAAAAATAAGTTTGTAAAAAAAATATTCTTTAATGCTTCTGTCACTAAAATTAAACATTAATTACAAGTAGTCTAATTTAATATTTTATCACAGGTATTTGAGAAAGACAGATGTCAGAGAAATACAAGTAAAATGGAGTTTTATGTGACCTGATTGATGTCTTGACTTATTACTGGTAATACGTTCCGAACTGTAGGAAGGTTTTATGACGATAAACCTTCTCCGACTACAACAGGAGGGGTAAGAGGGAGGGCGCTATAAACTAGCAGACTAGGACGGTATACGTATGTAATGCATGTCGGTTCTCTTTCAGAGCATGGAGAAATCATGTGATTACCGATTATATCTCAATTGGGGATTCATGTCCATTTGAGAACTGTCCTATCTTACGCTACGCCGCAGCGGGGGGCTGGCACAAAGATGGGGCGGATACAGCCAAAGTGAGCTTCCATACAGTCATGCAGAGGTCCAGTTTTTATTGATGTGTTCGTTTCGCTAACATGGCAAATGGCCAAGGACCTCAATATAAATGTTGAAGAATACTTGACACAAAGTTAGACAACATTGTGGTATTTCATATCACCTCGTAAAATCGGCCTAGTATTACATTTTTGTTGTTGTCTTGTTTGAAGAAGAACAAAAAGAGTTTTGGATTTCTTTAGAAAATTTTACGAAGAAATATATTCATTGTTGGCTGATCTGTCTACAAAACTGTAAAAGTGGTACTTTGATATAATGATGAATACAAATGGGGGAAATGTGATATTCCTTTGAAAAGTATGGTGGCGATCGATCGCGGACAATTGTGGCCTCCATGTTATAATTAGGCCTAGGTACGGTGTGAAAATCCTGATAACTGCAAAAAACGGGACATCTACTATTTTAAGTGATATCTTATTCCACGGCGTCAGACAGTTTTATCGGGCACAAGGAAAACCCTATTTCTTCTCCATCCCTCCACCCCCGCAGAGGAGGCTCGATAGCTCAGTTGGTAGAGCAGTGTTCTCGTAATCCGGAGGCCCGGGTTCGAAACCAAGGCGATGCGCTAGTTGCCCTTTGGTAAGGCATTAATCCTCATTACCTCGGAGAGGACCTACAGCCGTCGGTCCTCTGGTTGCTTACCAACAAGCATTTATACTTAAAATAACACCACTAAAACCAAGTACATCTAGCTCGAACCCGGAGTAGATCAAAAATCTCCCTACGTATAGGGAGCCAGCCGAAACATGCTCAGCTGTTCTACACATTAAATGTAATAGTTGTCAAATTGGCCATGAACTGAAATGAATAGAGAAGAAAGGAGAAGAAGAAGAAGAAGAAGAAGAAGAAGAAGAAGAAGAAGAAGAAGAAGAAGAAGAAGAAGAAGAAAAAGAAGGAGAAAGAGAAGGAGAAGGAGAAGAAGAAGAAGAAGAAGAAGAAGAAGTAGAAGAGGAAGAAGAGGAAGAAGAAGGAGAAAGGGAAGAGGATAAGAAGAAAGAAGATGATGATGGTGATGAAGAAGGAAAGAAATGAATAAAGAGGCCTGAAGTATATAAAAATAACGATTCGAGAGCAGAAGAGATAGAAAGGATAAAAGAAAGGAAGATAATTGCAGTAAACGACCAATAACTAGAAGGTTACTTAACCGTTGTAATGAAGACATATATTTAGGGTGGGATGAAATAGAGGAAAAGATAATTCCTTGATTTAAATTAAAAAAGAAGGAATATATTATACATATTTTCTCTTTTTTCTCTTTTTTCTCTTCAGTGTTATATTAATAAATACCAACAGTTTCACAGATCAAATAGTAATAAATATTAAATAGGTATTCAAGAAGAAGAGAAAAAAAAAAACTGAAGAGGGAAGAGAAACGTAGACGGAGACAATAATTACTAAAATGTGGAGAAGAAGTAAAAAACACAGAACCAAAGATCACTCGCCCCATATCTGGCACTGCATCTTCCCGATGTTTCACGTTCCTGGACATTAGTGACTCTTATAGATTAGTTACCATGGTAACCGTCTCCCGCGAGATCTTCCATAGAGACTATCGATCGAGAGCGGATATGATAAGATGTGATTCGCGTGAATAGCTAACAATCATCACCGATGCTCTTATTTACATCATGAACCTCTACTAGGTCCATGTTTACATGCACGGTTTCTTCTTCACCCGATCATTCTTAACTCTCTATGTTCTGTTATGGAGATGTAGCATAATCACATCAAAGGATTTTTTTTCCGTTAAGTTCTTCGAGAAAAATTTGTTTATTTGCCTCTAGAAAATGCTTTTTCTTTGATTCACCAAGACCACAGAAGCATGAATTTATTAATCAGTGTTAGTTTGTTTAGATTCAAAGGTTTTGGCTCTGACCCTCTTTCGCGAGTGGGGAAAGTATCTTTTGTTTTCCCCCTTATTGTTTCTGTACCAGTATTATCCTACTAAACGGACCAAATACCACATACGCAACGCGTTTCTATGGTCCACATAACATGTGTTTGACATAAAAATAGTCAAAACCTATTTTCAGGATGCTAGGGATTTACTTTTATCCTGAATGAATATAATCTTATCTCTAAAATCTTAGCACGAAGATAGGCAAATAATTGGAGCATGAATCCTGCTTTCATTACTTAATATTCATTATAACAATTACCTTAAAATCTGATTCATGTTCGACGACTTGTACAATCATTATCAGTCTAATTTGATATGCGTGTACAAAATAAAGTTAAACACTCAAAACCATACTTTCAATGGAAATCAATGTCCGAATTTGACTGAGCCCCAATAAGTTGTCTATACAGCGCCGATTGGCAGATTCTAGAGGAGGCTCATCCTCTATTTTGCCTAAACCTACACATGTATTCTTTTGAGTTTGGGGGTAAAGGCGGAGTATTCACAAAACGTTTGCATACATGCTACGGGAGTCCTATTATAGATTTGGCATTCTTCTCCTTGCAGTCTTGATACAAGGTGTATGGAGATTAGTTTACTTCAGATCATGAAATAACAATGCCAATCATAAACATTTACATGCAGAGAATACATACAGAGAAATCTTGGACATTATAAACTTTAAAATAACGTGCTTGTGTAACTAAACATTTGGTTGTATACAATTCATGGCAGCTTCGTCTCGGTAATATTCATGTGCATGCAAGAACACATATGAGAAGTAACCATATTAAGAATAATTATAGTAACAATTAGTTTGACAATTAATACAACGTAGTCACTCGCTTTGATTTGTTTAATTTGATTATTACAGGTGTTGGTTACGCAGCCGTGATCATGTCGTTTTGGCTCAACGTCTGGTACATCGTGGTAATCGCTTGGGCTTTGCTCTACCTGGCGAACTCATTCACCTCGAAGTTGCCGTGGTCGCACTGTGATAACGACTTCAACACCCTCAACTGTACTACCAACCAAACACTTGCCAACAACTACACCACAGATCCTACCACAGAATTCTGGAAGTAAGTATTGAGAATTCAGTTTCAACAATAGCCTCACTTAATATTCTTGTCGAACAAAAAATGGAAATACGGGAACGTGAGATAGTATATCGCTACTATTTACCCATGTCCTGATAAAGACCCCCCCCAAAAAAAAAATGGCTTTGCCACGCTCCTCAACTTTATAATAAAAAAATTGTGACTAATTGTGAAGATAATCCCTATGGAAGGAAATATATTTTCTTTTAATAAAGAAGAACTTGTATAGTTAAAGATGAACGGTTTAGCCCAATATAATATGGATTTATATTCATCTATATAGATATTTAGAGTACCGTATGACATCTTGCGAATGCGGAATGGTAAATGACTATCTTCGTTATTCGTCATTCGTCATTCGTCATTTAAACAATGTACATGAATGAATGATATTAATAATTTCAATAGTGATTTTTATTGCATATCCCAGAATTATAGATAAATTTATAATGTAAAATGTTATATATCACGATGCATTATATATTCATAAAATGCATCTTAATTTCCCGCAGGAGATACGTTTTAGAAGAGAGTGATGGTATTCATCAACCCGGTAAGGTTCGTTGGCAGCTCGCCATCACGCTTCTAGCTGCTTGGATTATCTGCTACTTCTGCATCTGGAAAGGAGTCAAATGGACAGGAAAGGTGAAGAAGAAAACAAAAATCCATAATCAGTCACTTAAATGTGCTAAACCATTATCTCTAAAGATACAGAGGTGGAAATCCTTTTTTTTGGGAGGAGTCGTGTTAAGGATTCTCTTCGTTTAGAGTGGAATTCACAGTAAAGAAAAGGTTGTGGAATCCACTCTGAAAATATTGATCTAACCGCTAATTTGGAGTGGATTTCATTGTGTTACTTGGAGTGTATTTAACTGTAAATGAAGTGATACCGAATATTGTCTTCTGTAAAGTATATTTCCATTTCTCTGTATTCAGAAAGTGAGTTCGCTTTGATATAATATGGGGATTCATTCTAATGACTGACTTATAAGTGTCAGCTCAGTTTGACTCCTATATCCTTTACCAAAACCTCAAAGGGTGACGAAAATTGACAATATCCCCGACACACCGAGAAAACGCTTCAACTTTGATCCGTAAAATGGCTCAATAAAATAACCCATAGGGGTGCTATGTTCAACTTGAAGGGGTACATTTCTAACACCTCTGCACCCGTAGAGGTGCAAATTGGGCAAGCCAAAAGTCTGAGGTTTAATAATGCACTTATTAAGTGTGAAGAAAACAAAAACTCTTATGAAAACGCCTTGTCGGGTTTCATGATTATGCCCCAAAATGTTACTTATGGGAGTTTTTGTAACGTTCATAGAAGAACTTTTCCCTAGAGCGTGTAATATTAATTGCTCACAGAGCAAATGTTTTGTATCAAACAGCTCACATTACTCTGTAACTGTGCATAAATCAGGATGATAAGAATTTCCTTTTAAAAGTAGCTTAGTATGACAAGTAATACGCAATAGACCGCTTTCTTCACGCTATCGTAAGTAGTGAGCGCGGGATGCTAAGGCTTTTAATGGCTTATTGTGGAATGTCAGGTACGTTTTAAAAGAACTATATCAAGACTGGCCAACAATACATAAATTACATAAATTAATATGAACACATTTTGACATCACTAGATAGGGTTGAGATGCCAGATAAGAACCACAATTTGCTTCCTCTCACTTCAGCGTAGTATGCCAGCAGATCTAATTACATCAAGTATTGGCCTTCTTACAAATAATATCATATGCCTAGTCCTTGATAATAACTACAATAAGGTGACACTCATGTACGATGAATTATAATAATTTAGATCTATATCATACGGCGACATGTCAGACAACAGCAAAGCACTATTCCTTTCAAAGAATGTGATTTTATTCCGTTCAGATTTGCTTCAGAGTCACTCGCATGTTTTGTCGACATTGTTGTCTGGATTATCATAGCGCAAGTTTGTTGGTTTTATCAAGACAATTTTTTTTAAATAGTTTTATTTTCCTTCTTTCCGCTATTTAAATATTTTCTCTGACTTTCAATTACATTGAGCGTAACTTTTTTTCTTCTTTTAAAAAATTTTTTTTTTTATTTTTTATAAATCACGTATATTTGTTTTTATACCACGCTATTTCATTTTACTCTCCTCAACGGTTGAACTTATGTGAAAGTTCACCTTTCTTTCCAATTATTTCCTTGAGGCTTGCTTGCCCTTTCTCCCCTATTTGTAAGGGGGTGATGCCATGAAAACATTTTACTTCATTGCCATTTTTGTGTATTCCATGCAAAAGTTTAAAAAAATCTTTGTTTTCAAATATGATTCATATAGCAAGGAAACTAAAACTAAAATTATAAACAGACATATCAGTGGAGATACGGGTGCTTTTAATAAATCACGAAATAGCTCGTTTCAAAGTTTTTGCCCAGCCACACATGCAGTCCCAGGTCACAGATATACACTCGCTTCCGGTCGATTATTTTCACACCTTGTCCTGTTATTTTTTTGCAGAACAAACATCCTCTGAGACTAAAAAATGGTATGATTGTTAGCTCAAGACAGTTGATCCAATCTTATATTTTCATCAGACAGTACCTGACATACATGTGACGACATGTCTATGCACGGCAGCGGGATGTCCACGTCTTCCTAAAATAAATCGTATCGTGATTTTTCAGTTATGCGAACATCGTCATGGAAACAACATCAGAAGATATGGGATGAGTGACAAACCACCGTCAAAATATACCCAAATTGTTAAACTGCATGCCCTTTGGTTTGGTGCTTTTACCTTCGTTTCGGCCATTTCGACAGACGACTACTGTAAGAATTTAGTATGAATTTTCAACATCTGTTTTTCCCGCCATCCAACATGACCCAAAGATGTAAGAATTAAGATATGTCTCCGCCACCCAAATTAAGTAGGTGCAGAGGGGAGTATGTATGCTCTGCGCTGTGATTGGTATGATGAGCTCAACGTAAACACGAACAATTGGGCCAAAACAACAAAGATGATGAGATAAATGTTACTAAATCTAGGAACCGGTAATTTAATCACAATTTGGTTCTGTAAATCGTGATCTTTTGAACCTGTACATGCTGCGTGATAAGAAGTCCTGAGACACAACACGCTGGGCTGGGTTGATAGGTACCTCACACACCCATGTGTGACGAATGGCGATGTACACACTGTCTCAGAAAAAACAGGGGGAAATTCTCCAAATTCACCTACTCTAAGTTCCCTACATCTTTAAAGTCCTGATGTTCTTATAATGACGTCAAAGCTTTTGGAATATGAATGTGTATTGCAGCTAACCCCACGATGTTCCTGCTTAATGGTTGCTAATGATAATTTCATTTTTTCCCTCTCCCACAAAATGAGCAGCTTGGACACATAGGGGAGGCTTATGTACATGGTAGGGCCTATGTTTAAGTAATGTCATATTTTTAAATACTAGTAACGTCGCTGAGATGAAACGTATTTTCGCCTGTTTTTTATGGGACACTATGTATTACAGGTGACATCTGTATTGAGATGACAACCATCGGCTACCACCCAGTTTGTGTGACTTGGGTAGCTCCCAGACCCAGGTAGTCACGAATGTTCGGAATGTTTTCTTTCAATAAGGAATACGAGACTGCATGAAATGTTTTTCTCTCATTGCAATGTAAAATGAATCATGTTTTTACAATTTGTTTTCGAAGAATTCAAGTACATTGAACCGTTTCCTTTGAAGCTAATTCTGCTAAACGGGCATAACAACACAAACCTAAAATGAATTGTGATCAGTAAATGAACTTATGAGTTGTTGATAAGATGTTATAATCTTCAGAGCGATGAAATCCCTACATGAAAAATGAACTGAATAGATTAAGGAGATGAGAGCAAATGATAATGATAATATTCTATGGGACAGAATGGTCTATGAAAAATGAAAGAGAGAGCGAGAGAGAGAGAGAGAGAGAGAGGGAGAGAGAGAGAGGGTGGGGTGGGGTGGGAGTCTGGCAGAGAGCAAAGCAAAGCGTAATGTGATAAAAAGGAAAAAGAGGTGAAGTGGGAGAAAACGAGCTTGCCAAATTCAAGCATGGTGGGGTCCTTGATGAGAGATAAGTTCCATTTTTAGGATCAAAAATGGTAACCCCGTCCCCGTTTCCCTTTAGCGGGTCTGGACCAGGTTTGTCAGCAACAAGCAAACGTTGTTCTCTCTCTTTCTTTTCTTGTCTCGTCCCCTTCAAAAGCATAAAAACACGACTGTGTTTTGTGCCTTTGAATGATTGAGGTTATGTATTTGAACCTACTAAAACATATGTGTTTAAATCGTACGTTAGCAAAGTTTATCAATCCATTGAGTGTATGACTGCACCGTTAGTATAGGCTTAAGTACAGGGATGAATTTGCATTAATTTGACTAATAGCAATCAAAATTGATCATCATAGCCATTATACAGTCATTAATCGCTTTCACAAGCGGAATGTATCCTATCTTTGATTCTCAATTGTTCTAACACGTCTAAAAATGATTGTGAACGAAAGGAATACCAAACGAAAGTTGGTCATTATACCCGATCATTTATAACCATTATCAATACATAAAAGCAGCATTAATTGTTTCATTAATCAATTCTGCTCTTTTTCAGCGTTATCGTACTTGCCATAAGAAAATATGCTTCTACCATTGTGACAGTTTTGCTTTGAGTTGAATTTTTAAAGTTAAAACAAAAAAGCAAAATGAAGTAGTACAGTTTCAAGTCTCGAATCCATTTAAAAACAGAGATAACTTGTCAAATAAGGTATCTTTCGTTTAGATTATGTAAAATTTTACATGGCAACTGAATTTAGACTTTGAAATCCCCCGTCGGATAGACAGTGATAGAGGATTGTTTTAAAACAAAAACATGTCGTATTGAAAGGCGTAATAACACCTAAGACATTTTATGATACCTAGTATATATAGGAAAATCATGTTTTGTGGTCTTAATCACCATACAATGCTTTAAAAAATCTTTACATTGCCTTCTCTCACTTGCTAAATCAAACAGGTTGTCTACTTCACCGCTCTCTACCCGTATGTTATGCTGATCGTTTTGTTTTTCCGAGGAGTGACGTTAGAGGGCGCTAGAGAGGGCATTATCTACTACATCAAACCCAACTTCTCAAGACTCACAGATTCAGGGGTAAATACTATCTTGAGTTTTTTGTTAATTATTATTATTTTGTTATTAGTACTTTTTTGTTTTGTTTTTGTTTTACTTATATTTTTTGCTTTTGATATTTAATAGGCCTTTTGTGCTTAATATCTAACATCCATGTAATTTAAGCATGAATTTGTTATATTGCAGTTTTTCACTGATAGGCCAAACAAATAATGTTTACACAATTATTGTATTGATCATCTACAAGAAAGTGTTGCATGGTCCAAACAGTCTCACTCATACGCTATAAGCTGTCTCTGCATCATCCTGTGTGATACATGTGTTTGTTCAAACTTATTCCAGAATTCACGGCAACACCCCAGTGTGTCATTTGAGAAATTGTGTCTCGATTTTCAAGAAGTTTACGAAAGAGAAAAATTGGCAAATCGATTATTTAGTCCCTAATTTGTGTTTCTCACTTAGGTTTGGATCGATGCGGCGACGCAAATTTTCTTCTCATATGGAACCGGTATCGGAAGTCTTATTGCTCTAGGAAGCTACAACAAATTCAGCAATAATGTCTACAGGTAAAAAAAGACTCACCCATGCTACGGGGGGAGGGAGGGGGTGGAAGAGTCACTTTTGCTGATCCATCCATAGGGTGGAGCCGGCATACACCCCTTCCCGTCATTTTAAGGCCAAGAGAACGACCGATGATATTCACAAGGGGTTTATTTCACTTAAGGCTCCCCAGGTCCTCCACCCCGTCTGGGAAGCAATTTGCCCCTCTTCATTTCTATATAATTATGTAGACTGCACTGTGTTGAGATGAATTAGAAATGCCTCTCGTCTCGGTAGTTGTCCCGATGACCCGGAACTCAAGATAAAATACACATTTTCTTGAGGATGAGGATGATAGTCTACCACTGATGCATTGTGGGGGCAGCTCTGCATCAGAAGACAGTGTGAACGAGATATATGTCTTGGGGAGTGTTTCACAAAGACTAAGATCGACTTTAAGTTGGACTTAACTATGGCAGGCCGTTCATGCCACTGTTTGCTCTCACCAGTATGATCTTTAGATGATATTTTTCCTTCAATAATGAATTATCAAAAAATGTAAACTCTGTAGATTTGTGACCATGATTTGTACGTCCCTTGAGAGACCAATGCCAGTAAACGGTGAGAGCAAACAGTGGCATGAACGGCCGGCCATAGTTAAAGGTAAAGACCAGTTTTGGAAAAGGCGCCCCTCTCTCAAAAAAATGAAATGGAAGCTCTCATTACCAATCATGTGAAAGAATATGTTTTGACTAATACGTGATGATACAAATTTTACCGGGAAACCGCCAACCAATTGCTATATTTGGTAAATTATTATAGCTATTGGGACCAAATAGATATCGCGCACGTGGTCGCGTAGTCTCATATACATCTTTCTGTGTACAGTGCTTGTATCTTTACCAAGACTGGGTCAAATTTCTCATCATTTTGATGATTCCAGAACCTTGCAGTACACACCAATACTTATATGCTAGAGGATCAACCTTTTCTGATCGATTCCACAACGTTTCTTTCACAATGCAATCGCATGACGAGAACTGGTCTTTATCTTTAAGTCCAACTTAAAGTCGATCTTAGTCTTTGTAAAACACCCCCCTCCGGGCATTGTGCACTACACTCTCCAGTCCTTACTCTGAAGGACATAATGAGAAGTGATTGATTGCACGCTTGCAATCATAGTCTTGAAAATTTGATGATTCTTATATAATTAATTCTTCAAAATTGAGAACGAATTGAGTTACGTTTTTGTTTAATGTATGTGATTAATAGAATGATATCCATAGTTGGAATACTAACCTTTTCTAATTCTATGGGATACTCTGCATGATCCATATATACGTTAGGATGAAATGCTAAGAAATTAAAATTAGGTGCTTTGTTGTGGTGCATGCTAATATAATTATATATGTCACGTCGTACTTTTTAAAATATCAATCAATTTTTATTCTTAAATTAAACAGAGATTCGATGATTGTAGCGTGTGTAAACACTGGGACCAGCTTCTTTGCAGGCTTTGTCGTCTTCTCCACGCTGGGTCATCTCGCTCATGTACAGAACAAAGATGTTGCCGATGTAGCCACAAGTGGTAAGGTTCTTGTTCTTGTTCCTAAAGGCCGAACATACTTCTGACTGCACGTAGTGACAGGTGATCTAAAGGGCTGAATGTTGCAATTCAAGCTCAATCTCCAAGAAAGCAAGTTGCTCTAGAGTATAATATTCAGAAAAAAGTCAAAGAAACAAATTATTGAAAGAAGCAAGAATAGGAATGTCATATGTTTTTTAATAGTTAGGACCACCAAGGATATGGAGAATCTTCTATTAACAATCCAGTCATGAAGTGTAACGTCGCACATGGAGGAATTTCCCATTTGCTTTGTACATAAATTAATGAAATACTCCACCTTCTCAGGTCATATGAAAGAACAGTCATATTTTGGCATGAGGATGTAAAAGAATTATACCGATACCGATACTGTATCACTGACGAAAAAAGGTCTGTTCTGTTTTATATACAATCTCAATTCGTATGATTCTGCTCCCTGTTTATTGATATCTGGATGCATGTTCATATGCATCGAAACACATTGGACACATCGAAAGTCCCTTGTCTCTGTAAAACAATCCATGATCATTTTCATTCAATTACATATTTTTTTATTTTGCTGCTTTTATATAAAAAAAGGTCCTGGTCTTACGTTCTTGGCCTACCCAGCAGCCATCGCTCAGCTCCCGTTCCCATCAGTCTGGGCCGTTATGTTCTTCTCTATGATCTTCATGGTCGGTCTCGATTCACAGGTAACTATGGCAACCGAAGGTTTCAAATCCCAATTCATAATTGTAAAATAATGGCGGAAAAAAAATCGACACCTTCCGAAATGAGCGAGCGTAGCCAATTGATTGCGTTCTTTTTCTTCTTCAAGGCGATAGAACACCAATGTAGAATAATTTCCTCGATATTTTGAAATGATTTTCAACCAGTTGAAAGGCTTACGATACCTCATGGTACTCCGAATCATCAAGAGAAGAAGCTTAGAGATACACACGTGCTCAATGGTTGTTACCATTTCGAAAATACAGCGCCATCTTCGATAATCGATTTTTCAAATGTGTTCGTGTATCTGTTGGAAAATTTGGGCCTTGTCGGCAACAAATATTGATAACTTTAAGAAAAATTGTTGTCGGAAAATATGAAACCTAACAACCTGTTAAAACTATTTGATTTATCCGTGTCATTATAGTGATGTAGTTCACTATCTCCTAACGATTAATTTCAATTTAGCGCAATCTTTGATTACCCTTTTCTCAATGTTTTGATTTATTATGGAGTTATGAAACTATTTCGACATATGCAAGGACGACGAATTAGCTTTATCGGAGTAATATGAGAAGGTCTTCTTTGGAAAAGCAGCCCTTATTACCCAGACCAAACCTCTCTTCGATATCAACTCAATTGATATTTAAATATAATTAGCAATATCAACATTTTCATCTACCTTATGACAGCTGAATTGAATGCCAACAAATTTGAGTCATTGTAGTGATTCGATAATTCATAATCAATGGTTTCTGTTGACATAGTTTTGTACGATGGAAGGCTTCTTCACAGCATGCATTGATGAATGGCCACGGTATCTTCGCAAGCATAAAGAAATTTTCATTGCAGTCGTCTGCTTCATGTCATATCTCATTGGAATGGGATGTATTACACAGGTACACAACTCCTCCTCCCCCTCCCTCAATCTCCAACTTCTCTCCCCCTCTCTCTCTCTCTCTGTCTCTCTCTGTCTCTCTCTCTCTCTTCGTCGTTGCTCTCTGCATCCTCTCCTTATATTATTTCTTATATATCATCTCTCTCTCTCTCCATCCTTATTTTCCCTCTCTTTACCACTCTCTATTTGTGTATTGATCCCTCACTTCTAAATTTTCTTTCTCTTTCTCTATCTTTTTCTATTTCTACGTCTATTTCTATTTATTTTGCTCTCTTTCTCCCTCTTTCACTGGACCTGTCTGTCTGTCTGTCTCTATGTCTGTCTGTCTCTGTCTGTCTGTCCGTCTCTCTCTATAATTATCTGTCTGTACTCCTCCTCCTCCCTCAATCTCCAACTTCTCTCTCCCTCTCTCTCCCTCTCTCTCTGTCTCTCTCTCTCTCTCTCTCTCTCTCTCCATCTTCGTCGTTGCTCTCTGCATCCTCTCCTTATATTATTTCTTATATATCATTTTCTCTCTCTCTCTCCATCCTTATTTTCCCTCTTCTCTTTACCACTCTCTATTTGTGTATTGATCCCTCACTTCTAAATTTTCTTTCTCTTTCTTTCTCTTTCTATCTTTTTCTATTTCTACGTCTATTTCTATTTATTTTGCTCTCTTTCTCCCTCTTTCACTGGACCTGTCTGTCTGTCTGTCTCTCTATGTCTGTCTGTCTCTGTCTGTCTGTCCGTCTCTCTCTATAATTATCTGTCTGTCTCCCCATCTCCAAGTTTTATGGCCTTATTGTTATCTGAAGGAGTAAGTCATGATTATGAAAATATGTTACCAAACATTCTAGTTACTAATCTATGATTATTAGAGGAAAGGCATGCATTCGTATATGGCATCCCCCTTTATATGAAGCAACGGGCTAATTATTTCTCTTTCATATACCTTTGTCTTATATCAGTAATATATTATTACACCATTTCAATTCTTATGATGACGCATTCTTTGGATCATGTGGGTAGGAAACAAATATAGATGTGAAAATATTAGCTGCCAAGTGACATTCGAAATATTCAATGCCTAGAAACCTTTTAGAAACATGTTAAAAAGCTTTTATTTACCCAGAGTTACTAATGCTATCATGTTGTTAAATTCTGGAGAGAGACTTGTGTATTTTGTTTTGTGTAGCGCCTTGAGTAAGTTACTAGTATTAGATAAGTGCGCTTCATAAGTATTCATTATTATTATTATTATTATTATTATTATTATTATTATTATTATTATTATTATTATTATTATTATTATTATTATTATTATATTAGTAATTGATTGTTTTGTTTTTCTTGTCCCAGGGTGGTATCTACGTATTTGAGCTTCTGAATACTTACTCATCTAGTGGGATTAGTCTTCTCTTCCTGACCTTTTTCCAGACTATAGGAGTCAGTTGGTTTTATGGTAAGCTATACACCACAACTATAAGAATGTATGAATATTCACTCGCTTGAATCTCAAAAGGAAGGTTTTCTATATTGTGTCAAATTCTACTTGAGTCTTTTAGGTTTGAAAGAGGGTGTAAATGATGATTTTGATTTTATCAAAGCCAATGTAAGATTGGTAAGCTGGGCAGCGTTTCACGAAATAGTCATAAGTACAATTTCGACGACAACTCATTGAAATGCGTGTATCAAATTTAACACATTTAAGGATGTTGGTGAACTTGTACTTATGTTGGTTTCGTGAAACGATGCCCAAGTTTTGTTCGTGTCCAAGTTTGGGGAGGGAGGAAGAGACCCCAAGTTTCGGTATGTCACGGAAAGACTCACAGAAATAATGAAAATTTTTTCTAACTTTGTGGTAGATTTCTTTTGACCCCCACCCTTCAAAATTCTAACCTCCCCCTTTAAAATTGTCTGACAACGCTTGTGTTCTCCCTTCTTAATTAACTCGGTATGCGGTATTCGTCAAATATCTAGCTAAGAATTATCCAACAAGTCTTGACCTAGTGCTAGTAATTCTATTTTTTCTCTCATGAAAGCAGTCCGATTAGATGAAACCCGTGTTGTAGAATTTTAAATCTTTCAGTCTCAAGCTAATTTTTTTTCCTAAAAAATCCCCCTTTCGATTTTTTTTCTTCTCAAACAGGTGTGAACAGATTCTATAAGAACCTTGAGCAGATGTTGGGCTATCGACCTATGATGTGGTGGAAACTCTGCTGGACCATCTTCACACCTCTTATCTGCGTGGTAGGTTTCCTTTTGTTAAAACTGTTAAAGGCTTGGAATATCAAGAAAAGCCAAGTGAAATAGTTATCTGCAAAATTGGAATTTGTCACAGCAGCAGATTTACGCTTTTTTATCATCGCGTTTCCGAAATGTGTTGACAACAAAACAAAACATAAAAACAATAGGGTTGCTCAACATTGTTCTTTTTGACACGTATTTCGTCTGAAACTTGTTCATGTTTTTCTCAAACTTGTGTACAAGTCGACAGAAACATGGTATTAATGGTGCATTATACATTATACATGTACACGTCCGAGTAGGACCTTAAACAAATTGAACTTTTTTATGGCGAATCGTTGGTTTTTTATGTTCAATATATTTGTTGATTTATGCTCTCCCATTTTTTGATATTTTCCTCATTAATTATCCAATTGTTTGTGTTTCTTATCTGTTTCTCTTTCTTTTTCTTCTTCTTCTTCTTCGTTTTCTTCGTCTTCTTCGTCTTCTTCTTCTTGCTCTTGTTCTTGTTCTTCTCTCTTTCTTTTGGTAAAAAATCTTCCCCCCTTCCTCTTTATTATTTTACCTGGTAAAAAGCAACCCCCCAAACACATTATGCCCAACCCAGGACATTCAAACCATTTGAGGACATCTAAATAAGTCTCTAGTAATAGAACTGGATTTCTTTGCATGTAATGAGCATTCTTCAGATAGCTCATATCAACCGAACACTCTCGCTACAAATTGACGTAGATCGAATCCACTTGGGTTCTAATATCACCTTGACAAATACCAATTTGGGACTCTTCCCTTATACATGTACGTGCATGGGGTAATGAAAGTCGTTCCTGTTTTAGCCGCGGTATAGAAACGCGATAAAAGAAGAGAAAACTCGCGAATCAGGAAACACATCATGTTCAAACATTACTAAGTATGGTGTATGAAAAATGTGATATGTAACATATTTGGAATAATAATATTCTTTAAAAAGGATGAAAGAAATCGACCGGGAAAACAGAATTTAATGACAAGATTTATAGTACACTCCTTCTTTTCTTCAACCGAGTATTGTATACGCTTCAAAATTACGGTATTCCCCGCGCTCTCTCTCTCTCTCTCTCTCTCTTCCTCTCCCTCTCCCTCCCTCCCTTTCTATCTCTCACTCTCTACCTCTCTCACTCTCAAACATCTCTGTGACGTGTTCAAACTTTACACCAATTTTGTTTGAGCTGTAAAGCGTTTCCAATGCAATGCGCCTGGTTACTTTGGAGGCGCTCCTCATCATTATTCAGTAAATAAACTGAATTGCGATGTATCTGTGACGTGTGCGAACTTTTCACTAGTATATTTCTTTGAGCTGTATAGAATTTGCAAGTTAATGTGCCTCGTCATTATAAACATATTGCCTTGGAAATGATGTAGGGATTATTATTCTGAATTTTTTGTCATAAATACTTGATAAAGACGTTAGGTAACGCAAACTGTGAGATTACATAGCATGATATTTCTCTTTTTTAATTTTTGGGATATCATATTATGTAAAGGCTGGAAAAATGTCACGTTTTCATCCCTTTTCCTTTCCTTTTTCAGGGCGTATTTCTTTTCAGCTTGGTAAAATACAAACGGGTTGAGTACGAAGACTACACGTATCCTGTATGGGGCGAGGTGGTTGGTTGGTTAGTTGCTCTGAGCTCGATGTTGTGTATCCCATCTTACATGGTCTATCTATTCCTCGTTACAGAAGGATCACCCAGAGAAGTGAGTACAGTCTTTCACTTTATTTCATTGTAACAAACCTCTCCTTACCTTTTCTAATCAACCAGGCACGGTGGAATCGATATGGAATGATTACATGATAATTAAGAGGAAATTGATACCCGCGTGAATGTTGCACTATGGGTTGAATGGAATTGAATTGAATTCACTGACCACTTTAATAAAAAAAAAACATGCAAAGTCAAAGAATACAATACAATACAATGGATCATCGAAAATTTATAGAAACTTATAAGTAGATGATCCTACACAAAATACAAAATCTAAAACAAAAGAGGGACGAAAAGTAATACAATGGTAATTACAAACATAACAAGTGCTATTGCTAGATTCAAGGCTTCTGCATCAGGCGTAGGTTTAGATTAAGCTTAAAACTGCTAATTGATGCACACTGTTTAAGTTTAGGGGTAGTTTGTTCCAGGGGGTTTTGCATAACAAAAATATTATTTGAAAAGGAAGAATGACCATATCTTACACGAGTGTCTGTTGAAATCCTGCTATTATACCTATGAATATCTCTGTTGCTCTGAAAGATATTACTAACAATTTCTTGTAACACGTGATGACAATATGAATACGTAAAAAAACACAGTTGAAAATCATGTAATAATGAAATTGGGAGAATACTGAATTTCAGGAATAGAGGTGTGCTCGGACTTTAATAAAATGGCTTGTGAAAAATTATACGAACTGCTCTCTTTTGTACGGGTAAAACATGATCAAGTAAGTGCTGTTTAAAAAATGCCCCATATACTGTTACAGTACGATAAGCAAGGTAAGATTAGTGCGATATATAACATTACAAGAATACTGGTTGGCAAGGTGTCTTTCAGCTAATTTCTATTGTTCTAGACACTTTGCGTTGAACTTCATAGACCTGTGCTTTCCACTTTAGATCTTTATCAATATTACTAGTAAGAACTAACCTAAGAATTAGCAATTATTCTAGCTCCGGGCTAGATAACTTTTTTCTTCTTTTAGTCCTGCCGCGGTGGCACGAGAATAATGCTAAAGTCTCCAGCTGTATGACAAAGATGTTGAAGTATAAAGCCATTGATTTTTACATTGAACTGAGATTACCATTTTATCAAGACTTGAGAAAAATAGCAATTTAACGGTATTGAGTCAATTGTATCAGCAGTATTGTGAACATGCACGGGATTTAAATATAAGTATTCATCTTCTGCCGGTTTTCATTCCTATCCGAAGGATTTATAGCCTGTAAAAAATCACAAGAATTCTGTCTTTGACACGTGGAAACATAATGGGTACGGCTGAAGTAGATCACAAGCTGTCAACGTTAATAGTCGTAATGGCGTAATGACCTACATAAAATGGGCCAGTGCTCGATTAGTAGTAGGACTAACTAGTTGTCAAGTTCCAAAGGGGATTGTACATATTGACCTCATATTTCTTTCCAGTTCGCTAATGACCTTCGCGATACAGTTTTATGAAAAGCACGTACAATGTCAATGACCATGTCTACGTTACCAAACTGCACGAATGGTGCCTTGGTCACGCTTCCAAACGTAATTTGGAGCACAATTAGTAAATATGTGAGGAGAAAACAAAAGAAGGAAAAGTCCACCTTGGTTCGTTCCATTACCCATTCGGACGTGATCTGCTTACCCGTGCTGTCAAAATAGATGGGATGATAGATATGTTTTAAAGTTTTAGAGATAAATGAATTAGCGCTTGATGGACACTACTCGATTTCGACGAGAATTTCGCAGATATTTAACGTATGGTTTCATTAATCAAGAAAACAGAAATTCATCCCGATGGAGGTCCTCAAATCAGTTAGAATTGATACTTTCGTTCTTTTTTTAATAAAAAAAATAATAAAATTTAGATTTGATAGATAGCATACAAGCTCAACTTTTCGACGTGTGCCTGCTCGGTATAAAAATGGCTGCTCGGAAAATGCATGTGTATTTGGCGAAAAACGCAAATAAAGTTTACACCGTTCTTTGACTACGTCTATACCGAACACATCGAAGTCTTTACTTAATCCAGATTGATACATCAGAATCAAAAAGTTTGTAAAAAGTGTGAGGGGGTGGCGTGATCGCCTCTCCCACCTGGCAATCAGACATGACCTCAGATCATTGACGTCCGCCTATAGGTGGGCGGTTGGCCTGGCTGTTCTCGATGACGGTATCGTGTAGCTCATCATCGTATATCTAATGAGAGTAAGTGGATATAATGATCTAATAGCAGGTGGTTACATGAGAGGGAAGGGTGTTAATGATTTAATCGATGGACGAGGTACTATCTCATGCGCTTTTTGAGGATCTTCGAGGGGGTGAGGGCGTAGGAGGAGGAGGCATTCATCGCAGTTTCTCCTCATCGTGTTCAATGAACATCGGTGTTTTTGTCTGTTTGTCACGAATTTTATAAGTAGACAGGTCATCCTTGAATGATTTCAAAACATTAAATCTTATTTTATTAATGTGTCGATGTTCTTAAAATCTTTCTTGTTTGATAATTGATAATCAGGATTTTTAATAACAGGATTTTTCCATGACATACTCACCCCACCCCAAGACATTTTCTCATTTGAAAATTTAAATGCATTTTGTAAATCATGAAAGGAGATAGAAGAATAGAAAGAGGAGGGAAGGAGACAAGAAACAAGAAATGAACGTAACCTGAGTATAGGCATTATTGTTATAGCTTATCAACGGCACAATAGACGAGGAATTAACTTTAGATTTGATTACATTTGTAGGCTCTCGTATGAAAAAAGTGAATTGTATGGTGCAGCTTAGCCTTAGAGCCTTGTATCTCGAGTGATGGGGGCTTTCATAAGTAAGTGAGTTGGGCGAGACATTACGAGTTAATTGATGAACGATCCCGTCTTGCGTACGCTGAAAAAACACCCTGATAGAAAAGAATAAACAATAACCAGTATACCTGCGAGTCTTTTCAACTCCATCTCAACTGAAATCTCTTTATCTGTGTTTATTTCTAGAATTTTTTTTTGGTCTCTTCTTATCACAATGTCTATTGTTGAACCGTTTATTTTTTGAAGTTATAATTCTAGTCGTCTACATAATCTACTCTTCATAAAAGAATACAAAGTTGCTGCTATGTTTCCTTCACAAGCGATAGCATATTTGAGTGGAAAACAATTGTTTAATAAAAAAGTAGGTTGAAATAGAATACGATCTGTATGTATATCCCTACACCATGGATACACAGTAATAGTAATAGATGACATTATACAAAAGGAAACAAAATGGATTTTCCATTCGGTGTTTATTGTTTAAATACAAACGGTCTACATATTAGAGCAGTCTCTCTAGCAGGTAGCAGATATTTTTATAACTGTGATTAAAGCTCATCGGAAACTGTAATGTAAAATGTAAATGTAATGTAAATGTAATAAGTAGGATTCATCATCGTGTTGTATTATATATTATTTGTCAAGTTTTACAGCATAAGTGCTTTCACATCTTTCCTTATACAACAACAACAACAACAATACCGTGACAGGGAGAAGCTAGGCATGAGTGTCAAGGGGTTCAAATTTGTTTTTAATCTTCTTGAGGAGTATGCAATCTAATAAATTATTATTATTATTATTTTTTTATTGAGGCCTACATGTTAGTCTTAATTATTGGTGGCAAATATGATAAATGATTTCCTCGGTTCATTTTTCCATTAGGATTATCTAATTATTATTATTCTATTTTTTTATTTTTATTTATTTATTTATTTATTTTTATTTTTATTTGGGGGTTCGTCATGTTCTAGGCAATCAGAAACAAACAGAATAAGCAGGTAATGACCCCAAAAGCTAAATATTCGCAGTCGGTAATCAAGTCAAGTCTACATCTTCCGTAATTACTTATGTTGTTTGATGAATATTAGGCTCAGAGTAATTTAAAGGTCAAACCATTCATTACTGATGAGACCACCTCACCTGGCTAATCAAGCAAATAAATATTTAATGGTGATGATGGTTAGAGAACAAGGGGGCTGAATATATGGATCAGCGAAATATTTTAAAGGCCCTCTGCGTACGTAATTAGGACACAATATATCGTGAGGGACTCTATCTTCATTAAATCATATGGCATGTGTGAAGAGTGATGCATAAGTTCATGTCTCGAAGGCAATGAATGACTGAGATGGCATCTTTCACCCCGCTATTCCATCATGTCAAATAGAATCCCTGAACTCTTGAATGTGGAGGTCAAGTTGACATCGTTAGTAACCCCAAATAAGGAACAATCAACCAAAAAATCAGGAAATAGCTCTTTATTCGTTAATACGCTTTCAATGTTTTTAGTTTCATTTTTGGTTTTCTTAATAATGCCTCTTCATAATCACCAAACAATCTTGGTTTATTTGGAAATGAAGAAAAACATGAAGCAAAAAAAAAAATGGATAATTGATTCATATCTTGAACTTAATTGCCCAAATTACATTCAGTAGGTCGTCCAGATATCAATATAACAAAATTGAGATACATGTATATTACTCACAGGCAATCAATCTTATTCAACCCTCACCCACCCCCGCCCCTACTCCTTCCTTGTCGTTGAAACCTCTGCAGACGGATCATTACCTGGTTGTGCAGTCTGTTTACAACAGCGGCAATGCCAGGGTATACCAATCATTCCACAAACTTTTTATGATGTAGAATATTTGGAGATAAATTGCTCAGATCGTGATCTGTTCACAGGGAATACAAAGTAAGGGGCCATGATTTATTTATTATTACTATAAGGAAATGCTGTATTATTATGTTCTTATTTCGGATATAAGTAATCACTCAAAACGATTCGCTTATCAGCATCTATGAAAGGAAACTCTAAAATGTTCACTTGTAAAACATGAAATAAATGTAGTGTAAAAGACTGTTGTACTTCATTTTAGTTCAGTGAAAATAAGAATCTATATTGAGCTGTTTAGAAGATTGTAAATCTGTGACGAATCAAAATAAAAGGAATCTGATCATTTTTATTTTGGTATTACGGGCTTACGATATAATACTATTTTTAAATATACTGCGCTAGTGAAGCAGTCAGAATTGAAATGGAAAGTTTGTCAGTAACACAAATAACACAATTGTCAAGATTTGTTTTCTTTTATAGATCATTATTTTCGAGAATACTTTTCTTTAGAGTTCATTTTTATTTCTCTATGATGAGTGGTAATGAAACCATTATCTCGAAAGTAATTTTCTTGACGAAAACATCTTGTGCGCCTTGTCAAGGGCCTTGTATTGCAGAGCCCCTATGGGCATATTCAGGCATATGCCCATATTAAGTGCCTCTGCTTGTAAAGAACTGCCCTGGGATAAGTTCATTATTCGTTTCATTGTTTATTCATTGGGTCTTGTTAAGATCATGGAGGGTGATAAATAAAAGAATATCAAATCCATCATTCCGGCATCAAGCCTCATCAGATTCAAAGATAAACAGCCGAGATTGTGTTGATGTCTTTGTTGCGTTGTGGTAGTCGTATAAATATGTGATTGGTCTATGGGGTTTGTTACGTCTTGTTTGTTGTCATGGTAACGATTAATATCTATTGCTCAACTCACTTGAGATCAAAAGGTGACGTTGTGTGTATTGATTGGCTCATGAAAGCAGAGATTCAACGAGTGTTTGGTTGCTAATACTTTTGCGATATTGTTTTATCGTTTCCATTACTGTTTTACTCAGATTCTATAGTTTTAACTTTTTCTGCAATAATGAAAGGTTTCAGGGGGTGCTTATGGAACGGAACCCTCACAGTACTCAACATGTCTGTCTTGAGATAATTCCGTTGGTGTTCAGTTGGTGCTCTTTCATCTTAGTTGATACAGTTTGTGTGGTGGATTATGTTAATGGGGGTATAATTGGGGTTAGTCCAGTTCGTAGTTAGCATTGATACAAACAGGGAGGTGAGATGACCCCCAATATCCACAGAACTGATCTTTTACACATGGAGACGTCCCACTTCGTGCATTTTAGAATAATCACTTTCAAAGCGATTGAGGTGCTTCATGAATACCTTTTGTTAGCCCTCTTGGGAAGAATACTTCCACATTATTTTGTAACAGAGAATTTACTGTCTGCGAATAAATGAACAATGATTCATAACTCTCATGAGCACGAATTCAGTATTCGTCTAGATTGATTTTACAATATTGGTACATATCACCTGTGTTCGTATATGCGCAGATTTTATCTACGAACTGGCTAATACGTGTGGTTCATAGATCAATCATTCACCTGCCAATGACATAGAGAGAAACTGGTTAGAAAGGGGGGGGGCATGTCTGGGGGTATTGGGATATGTTTAACATATATAAATTTAGTATATAATTATAATTATTTATCTATTTATTTTTTGTCACTTCTAACAGAAAAAAACCTTGTCTAAAAAATTGATTGACTTTTGATCATTCGCCGACCCCCTCTTCTTTTTCTTTCGCTGTCTATACAGTGCTATCTGTCACGCCGTGGAAAAAAATAGATTTTTGTTAATTTTAATTCTTTAATTTTGAAATACAGACATACTTTTACATGTTGCAATAGAAGAAATCCTGCTATCTATTCGGTTCCAGATGTCACGTCTTGTTCATGACCTCGTTCAAACATTGGCACTTTACGGACAGCAAAACCGTGTGTTTCAGATTACAACAGATGTATTAGTGTGAACACGACCGGCATATATAGCCAGAGTGCATATGCTTTCAATGCGTTGCACGGATATACACTGTAGTTCAACTAACAATCTGCGGCCAACAATCAGGAATGTTCGCTGCCAATATCCTTGTCTCATTACTTTAAATTGATCAATGTATTCAGCTTAGAATTCCATAACTCTCAATTTATCAAAATCCAATTTGGAACTGGATTGAAAGGATCTCATTTGCGAACGCATTTATCAGACCAAAAATAACCCTCATTTTCCCATCGCAAGTGAATACAATTTGTACGACGTACGTGTAGTGGCCAAGAGAAATTTGACAAACACGGGAGAGGGGGGGGGCTTAGCTAAATTGTTTGTTTACCTTCTAAAAGTAACCGCGCAGCTATTTGATATTTCCCTCAAAAATAATGTTAAATATTTAACAGTTTAAAATATTCTACATCTGGAAACTGGGAATCTTTTATTATTATTTATAAATAGAATAACGTGGCTTATGTGGTTTTTACTACCGCCTGGGACAACCAATCGCTCCGACTTGGACAGGGCGTTTTTGTTGGGGTGGCTGGGGATGTCGTTGCCCGGGAGGTAATAGTACAAGGGCAGTTGTCGTAGAGTCTTTTTTGTAGTACCAGTTCCTATTAAATTCCAATCTCACAGCCCACGCTCATGATAATTGTCAAATACACTAGAGAGGGATATGAAGTACCAATGTTATCAAAACCACCAAGTTATAATTGTGTTCATGTTGATGTAAATGGCTACTCCGTCGAGAGACAAATTATCGCCCCTCCCCATTGCTCCCCAAACCCTGTTCCGTCTACGGCGATGGGCATATCTCAGGACCTATCTCAAGGAGTTCGATCCCTCTTCATCGTATGAATTTGACGTCATGGAACACGAGACGTAGTCGATGGCGACGTGATGAGGAGAGAATGGCCAGCATTGAAGACATGGTAGCATTGACCACGAAGCCCTTGATGAACATCATGAATAATGAACTGTTTACAAGGAGACAGTCTGAGTCCCTCAACTTAAAGGGATTGCTGATCTTGAATTCAAAGCATTTTGGGTGAAGGAAAAATTCCATAAATGTATTAACAAGTAGCAAAATTAATACTTTTCTTTATTACAGTTACAATATTTGAAAGACAACACAAACCATTTCACAGGAAAACTGACATACAAGCTCTTTTAAAATCAAACCCAACTGTAGCACGTGAAATTCTGATGAAAGGTGGGCCCCTTGACAAAACGATTTCGTCTTGACCACCACTTACGTTCGATATCATCTAAAATGTAACGGGGCCATATTAAACACCAAATGAAAGCCCAATGGGCATACGTGCGTGTAACAGGATATCTGTATAACTGGTCCACTCGACCCCTCAAGTCACAGACTTCATGCATCATTAACAAACACTGACCTACAGAGAAAAGAGACCCAGGCGGTGACTTGGATGTTTTTATCAGCTTTTCCAGGCTTCGAAGGCTGGTTTATCAAACTCCTAGGCCCTGAAATGATTCTAGACCTGTACAATGACACGTTTGGCTGCCGAAAAATCCCTACGTTAGAGCCCTGTGGTTAAACATGAATCCCAATTATAAAAACCCTCGAATAACATTGTAAAATCTTGTGTCCAATGGTTCCGAACTTATTCAAGTAATGCTGATTTCTGGTCGATCAGGGAAATTTATGAAGCAACATAGACTAGCTAGATGATTTATTTGGCAGAACACTGATATCTACTGAAGATGTGGATGCCTACTTCCTACTACCCTTTTTCACGCATATGCCGCTTATATTCCTGAGGAGGGAAAACAAATCTATTTAAGCCTTTGCAATAATATGATGTTGAAATCTTATATATAAATAAATATGATTCAACATTTTTATCTCTCAAGGACTGTGGTTATTTTGTAAACTAGATAAACTAGCGTTTCTTGTGATATGAGCTATTGTTTTTACTTGTACACTGATTTATCACGGAAAAGTATTGTTTTCAGAGTTAAAATACATGTTCTCAAATAAGTTTGAATTGGAAACTTCAAATAGAAAATCACGTATTCCGAAAGCGTCTCTGTTGCCAATTAATTTATCTTTCGATTCTACTGTATTCATAAGTACTGGGAAATACTGACACTTCTTTTAACCTTGAAGCCTCTGTAAACAATTTGATGGCAAAATGTCACTTAAATTGTATCATAATGTGAAAGAGGATGTCATTTAAGACAAATTACTGCAAGGATTTTCAAAACAAATGTGTTTGAGGTCGAATATTGATGAAAGAATACAAAATTTAGGTTTTCTGCGTACATCAGAAATCCCAAATTATGTATTCTGTTATCAATATTTGTCTTCAAACACATTTTTGGGGGGAAATGTTTGCAGAAGTGTGTCTCAAATGACATCCTCTTTCACATTATGCTACAACTTAAGTAAAATTTTGCCATCAAATTTTGGCGAATTTGGGGCTCCCAACATTTAAGAGGGGCTTTAAATGCAAGATCGTGGTTGCTTCCTTTAGCATCCCAAGTAGCCAGAGAGATTCAAACGATTATTTCACAAAGCACCAGAAGTCTTAGAGAAAAGTGCGGGCAACTCATTTGGCTTATCCATTGAACTGTGTGTTTGTAGAACAGGCCGCTTTCACGGGTTCCCTAGGGATCATCAATTCAAATGTTGCCGAACTATACTGAACAAGGATATTGATGGAACACTTTCTCCATCAGGACACATTGATGATAGATGTATCCTCCATTATTCATTAGCCCCAACAGCATGTGTCGCCTTAACAAGTGTGGATTCAGGTATCGGCATGTAAGTAGGCCAAATAAAGATGATTCCCAATACTTCAGTCTTAAGTATGGTGTAAATAGAAGACCTAGCTACCGTGAAAGAACGAGTCAAACGGGTGTCAGAAAAGGAACGTCTCTCATAAACCACTCACAGATGTGAGTCAGACATCACAAGAAGATGTGAAGTTGTTCATGTGTAGTACAGCGTCATAAGATAATTATGTACCACAGGAATGATATCGTAAACACCTACATACATAACACACCGTTATACAATGCGTTTGAAAATATTAAAATGTTATGTACATAATATGCCTTATGGTATGTAAGGGTTAGAAACGTGGACTACATTAGATTAAGAGCCCTTCCAATGAACACGTGCAAAAAGATGCTTCGGTTCAGGGATTATTTTCTGATTGCATTCATGTCCTTTCAATTTTGAAAATGAAAGACATGAATTGCCATTTAAAAATGAGGGTCTGCACTCAAGGGCACGCCATGAATCACTAAGCACTTTGGTTTTGAGTCCTTGTCTTGTATTTTGGTCCCTGTCTAGGGGATATGTCACCAGCTTTGAGATCACTAATTGGTCCCATTTTTAATCTTGACCTTAACGTCCTTTCACAAGACATCATTAAACATTTGACACTCTCCACCCAGGAGGGAATGGAACTGTGTGAAGGTTGGACAATCCAGTGTTATTTGTCGTGGCTCTAAATTCCATGCACCGTGATTAGAATACTCCCCAACGATCGTGGAATTGGTAATTGTCTAAATGACGTTTTTGGCCCTTGCCATGGTAAAGATGTGTTTTCTTTAAAATTACATGTATTTCCCATCAAACAACCACAAAATAAATGTAAGCGGGTATTTAATCTGTTTCCAGCTACCCATATGATTTTAATGAAAATCTCAGTCTTCCTACATCATGAATATGCTTGAATATGGCGGTTGCAATGGTTACGCCTGTAATTTTAGAAAATAACATATTTCTAATGATAAAAACGTGAAAACATGAATATATATATATATATATATATATATATATATATATATATATATATATGTATATATATATAAGGGGTCTGAAGAGAGCGAAGGCCCCGTGATCTCCGATTAACTTGTCATCTCTCAAAGATAAGTAATGATTAATGAAATTACTGACTAAGACATTAAGTACTGTATGTTTTTTTTATTTTTTATAAAGTTATGTATGAATGGAGGCAATGTTATAATGCAAACCGAATACATGGTTCGTGATGTCAACGAACATTACAGTCATGCTCACTCGAATCTCTAGCCCTAACCCTATCATACACTTAATATATCTCCATTCCATTTACATCCGTCGAGAGTAAATACCTACGGTATAAATATCTGATGATATGAAACCATGATGTGAACAGCTCTTTGAATCGCTCACAAGGATGCCATCTTTAAAGATGTCTTCATAACGAGATTCGTCCCTCGGTGGCTGACAGAGAAAGATGAATTATGTAAGATGTAATCCAATCGGCATGGAAGATTATTTGCAACGCATGCACTTGGAATCAATACATTACAAACCCACCAGTGTTTGATTTATATTCATACACCATCACTAGGCCCCCCATGGGCCCATCTTCACACATTAATCAATATCTAAGATATTTAGTCGCGCACACAGCGAGCTTAACGTAACATAAACGTACCCACTATTTTATGTTGTCTTTGGATTGTTCGTATCAGTGCTTACTGATGGGTCGATGTAAATGTAGTGACATGTACATCATGAGATGGATTACACTGGAATCAGATATTGAAAGCGACAAAAGAGGCACCGCGTAGCAAATCGGAAATCGTGACTACAATAAATATTATGTGTGACGAATTGCTACATCACGTGGAAAGCATAAACTCGGTCTCAAAATGATGCTAGGAAGATTTTTTTTTAGAGGTTGAATGCGAATCTTTATGCACATAATCTATTTCGAAAAATCTTTGTTGAAATGGATATTTCTACTTTTTGCACTTAACTATTTTATAAGTTGTTTCATCAATTTTGCACTTACTTTATATCAATAAACTTGTTCATGCTTTGCTTATTAAACAGTTGTATCCCCCAACACCCCCCAAAAAAAAAAAAAAAAAAATCAAATTTGCATTTTGTAACATGATCACCTTGAACATCGGGTTAGGACAAATCTTTTTAATCGATGTATTCGTGAATTATTATGACAAGAGACATACATTTTATAAATTCCCAATGACGAATAAGAAAGGACATCTTTGAAATTCCATATGGTACGGTGTGATTGAATACTGAGTTCCATAAATTGATTAAATGGATAATAAAATTCAAACATTGTTACTCAGTTTTACCCGTTTTCGTCCTTTTCATCTGCAGCGTTTCCAGAAGTGTATCGCCCCTCGTTGGTCGGAGCGGGATTACGAGAGGGGCATAGCTGTACCCCAGCACCAGTATCCCTACCAATCTTACCCTCCTCCTTCCTATGCTAACGCCATTGCTGGGGAAGTCAGACCCACTCAGGTTTGAATGAGTGGGACTAGAGACACCGGTCATCGGTAGTTGACATGATGGCGGTTTGTAAGATAAAAATCGATCAATTTATCTGATTGTTTAAACCATGTAAAAACCCGCAAGTTGCTGTATGTGATAATTCTGCATTCTAAGATAAGAATCTCTCTCAAAATATACACACGGTAAGAAAGATTTTGCAGAGAGATTTTGACGATACTATATATTTAAAGGTAAAGACCAGTTTTGGAAACGCCCCTCTCTCAAAAAATGAAATGGAAGCTCTCATTACCAATCATGTGAAAGAATATGTTTTGACTAATACGTGATGATACAAATTTTACCGGGAAACCTCCTACTAATTGATATATTTGGTAAATTATTATATCTATTGGGACCAAATAGATATCGCGCACGTGGTCGCGTAGTCCCATATCCATCTTTCTGTGTACAGTGCTTGTAACTTTATCAAGACTGGGCCAAATTTCTTATCATTTTGATGATTCCAGAACCTTGCAGTACACACCAATACTTATATGCTAGATGATCAACCTTTTCTGATCGATTTCACAACGTTTCTTTCACAATGCAATCGCATGACCAGAACTGGTCTTTAACTTTTAAACAAATGAACTTGAATAGATACAACCACATTTCTAAAATTTTGAAAATCGATTTGCTTTATGAGATGGTATTGCATTTTTGCTATTGCTTTTATTTTAGATGGCTCTTTATTAACATGATTAGCACTGCAATTACTGACATTATGAGATACGTCAAGAGTTGGATCAATTGCGGTGTGTAGCTTGATATGTAAACTTATAAGTCAAAATTATTGGAACCGTTTAGTATGATATGATAGAAAAACCACAAAAAGACATTTACTACTGACGAATTTATCTCTTTATAACTCGTGTCTATATAGATATTTTGAATATTTTGACCCTGTAAAAGATTTAGGGTTCCATGCCTTTCCATGTTTTTTTGGATACCGTATGACTAGGCATACTGATTGTTTGACCCCATAAAAGTGATTTTTCCTGTTGATGTGGAAAATTATTTGTCTTTTGGAAATGCATAAACGATTTCATGTTCTGAACGTTTACTTCTTTTATCGCATCAGCATGTAGCAAATGACAAAGGCATTCCAAGTATTCAATGTAAAAATGTGTAAATATTATCAGGTCTCCTGACACATGAATGAAAATTGAAACAAGGTAATCGTTGAAAAAAGTTGTAAGTAACAGAAAGAGAAAAGGATGAGACACAAGGAAATAAGCAAGGAAAATCATGATAGAAAACACAAATTACGACACACAACTAATCGCTATCGACGCTAAACAAAAAAAAAAACAACTTGTGCGATGTTGATATTGAAAATGGCAAATTTATGATGAATTTTGCAATCTATTTTCTTCTACGAGTATTGTAATAACGCAGAGATCAATAAATCATAAACCTATTAAGATAGAACTTGAATGAAGTTAAAATTGCTATTTTACAGCTTCTAATGAAAGATTAATTTAGTCAGTAGGTCAAATAAAGAAGACTTTGCTGACTTATTATTACTAATTGATGTTCGAAGGCTGCAAGGCATTTCTTGATGAAGATCAGTTTACAAAGCATCACCTGTCTTGTATAATATGTATTTGATTTATTTTTTAGCTGAGAGTATACTGCACCTGCAAAGCCTGTCAATCGCTGAAGGCTTGTCGTTCTCGTATTTCCTCGAAGTGCAGTAACATTGTTGGGAGTATGTGGAGGGAGAAATCTTATCTTTCAGAATTTTCAGAATGTTTGTCAATGGCGGATTTCTGTTATAAGATCATTGATAATATTTTAGAGAGATAGATCGATGTAGAGAGAGAGAGAGAGAGACCAAGTATATAAATTGAACATAGATTTTGTTTAAAATGTATAATGGCTTGACTGCTTACCATCCCTCGACTCTCCTCCCACCCGTTCCTACACACACACACGCACACAAACACACACGCACTCTCACGCACGCACCCACACACAATCATGATCAGGTGGGATTTTCTTTCTCCGTCATAATAGACCGAGAGGCATGAAGTGTAGGTCTATGAGGGGGCAGAGGTAGTACCCCTGAGTCTCAGCTGGGGTGATTGTTGAGCTTTAGGCGACAAGGCATCCAAAGATGCCCTGGTGGTTCCTCTAAGAGATCAAAAGATGCGTCTAAAGCATCATCAGGCCGACATGACGTAAGAACATTTCACAGGCAAGGGAAAGCATGAGACCCTTCCTTTAAAAATAGCATAAGACAATCTTAATTTGGATGTGTGGGGGTATACTAAATTATTCATAGTAAGCGAGATCATACGTCTTTATTCTCCCACGCGACATATTTTTTGGGGACTTTATATGTTTTTAGGTGCTTTTTCGCGTTAAACGAACGTCAGCCGTGTCGTCAGTAATATAGTCTTGTTCATTTTCAAACTTTCATGGTTGCTTTATCACGAAGATAATCCCCCAAGAATTCAAAATTTTAAAATGTTATCTAAAATAGGCCTAGATCTTTTTTCTGTGTTGACATCATTTTACTTTTTCATGCAGTATTCATGGTATTGATGAGTTCGAACCCAACGCAACGTCTTAAAAAGAAGTAATCAATACACATTCATTTTTAACACATATTTTGCTAGGTTTATGTCAAGAATAGACTTGATATCAAGTCATATAGTCGCTATCTACAGTCGTCCCCAATCAATATGCAAACATATGTTGGGGGCACATTGATTCCTGCTTCGTCTAGAAAGGAGACCCTAAATGACATCAAAAGAAGCTCTGTTTGCCTTGCCGTGCTTGCATGTATTTCTAGTCTCTCCTTGTCTCTCTTTTAGACAGACAGTGATAACGTACCTCAGTGAAGGTATCGAACAGACGTGATCGCGCATGCCGATTAGCCGATAACACTGCCTGCTGCATCACATTTTCCAACCCTTTATTTTCCCGCTTTTTTAAGTCGCCTGCCCGTCGGATCGAAACCATCCTCGTTCTCTCAGAGTTTGACAGTCAGGGAATAACCGTGTTCACTGAGGAGCTGATAGTTCCGAACCTTTTGAATTAATTTGAATGCAGAGCTATTTCACAGCGTTTTCTGCCCACCAGAGGCAACTAAAAGCCGTTGACTTCTTAACCTATACGGCGTATGTGAAGGCACATGACTGCGTTAGATAACTTCGCAAGTTCTTGTTGTCACGTGGTATAATGGCATCAAATAATGGTTCAAATCTGCAGCAGTATATGTGAAACGTCTAAATTTGATGATAGGTAAACATTTTCGGGCATTATCATGCTTACACAAAAGACTACAACAAAATGTAACCGACTGTAAATGAGATTACAATGTTAAGCTATTAAGGTCTCATTAATAGTAAACAACTTCAATGAGATGAAATTGCATTGTTATGATGTTTTATGTGCAACTACTTGGTCTTCATGATTTATTTACGATCTATGAAATGATGGAACACTCAAACATGTCAAACTGGGCTTTTGCTTGACGTCACCGGTCGTGTTTCAGATAAACCACAACCATCATAATTTATACAGGGAGGGTTAGGGATATATAGGAACCGAGAAAGAGAAATAAGAAGTAAGAGAGAAAGAGATGGGAGTATTAAAGGAAAAGGAGAGGAAGAAAGTGAGCGAGAGAGAGAGAGAGAGAGAGAGAGAGGTGCTGGTGCAAAGGCTCGGAGAGAGAAGGAAAGAGGTAGGCAGTAACAAACAGGCAGAGAGACCCCCCTCCAAAAAAAAAAATGATAGAGATAATACTAGTGGGAGATAGAGAGAGAGAGAGAAAGAAAAATTGATCGTTAAAAGAGGGAGGAAAAAATAAAAGATAACAAAAAGACCAAAAATGGAAGTGTCGGAGGACGCGCTAGTGACAACCAAACAGAAGCGAGAATGATGATAATTATTTTGCAAGATATAGAATAGGAGAACGGGAAGTTGGCGATAGACGAGGGAGAAAGAGTGAGTGGAAACTGAGCGCTGGATGGTACTTCAAAATTTCGATGATTGGCCTTTGGCGCGAAATAAATCTTGCATATTATCCACGTGTCAAGTGGCGTATCAGGCGCCTGACAGCAAGTTGATTCACATCTTGGTTAGATCGCTGTAGTTGCGACTGACGATAGCAGAAAGTTGATTAAAAGAAATATACTTACTTTGTTTCCTTACTTGCTCTTTTTTCGAAGAAATATCATGACAAACTAACAAAATACAACATTATAGATTTGTTTGCTTGGGTTGCTTGTGTTGAAAATAGTATTAGGGGAATGAGTGAAGAAGGGAGATAAACTATAGGGGAAAAGGTGTGAGGGAATTCACCGGATGAATGAGAGGTAGGATGAGCGGACATCACTGTACATACCGGTGGGATAGATTAATTAACAATGTGTTCAAGATACTACGGAATCATGTGGAAGAATAAAACGTTGGAAATAAGTGAGGAAAGGGGAGGGAGAGAGAATGAAAGTGTGAAAAAAGAAAGAGGGAAACCTGTGGTGTCATTGTGTATCGGTATGACCCACCAGACCGTGCCTTCAACAAGCGAATTGATCTACCTCCTTGGGTGGGTGATGAAGTGCCCTACACACGCATGAACAGACCTATTAAAGGTCAAGTGGGCTACCAGGCAAGTGTCGCCATCTTCCGCTTTTAACTGTTCACAATAGCTCTTTTCCGGATCGAACAGGATGAAAAATATACAACAATTGACCTTTTTTCTTCTAAATGGACATGGAGAATGTCGTGCTAGTGATGAAGACATGTTCTGATAAGCATAGGATGCTCCTATAGTTGCATGGCAAGCATTGCGATTGTTTGTTGTCAGATGATGAGGGTCAAGAAAGCGAGTAATAATTGATTGGAGGGCTTGTGAATATTAAATGGTAATAAATGTAAACATCAGGTGTTGATTTGGGGAAACTGGAGGTAGAGAGATAGAGAGAGAGATGTGAGTGGGGGTGTTTGATAGTGAGATGGAGTGTAGGGGATTGCGGAAACAGAGAGGATGGGTAGAGAAGAGGTGATGCGAAGGGGTATTTTTCATCTTTGAAAACAAAAACGAGAAACGGGGTAAATGTATTACATGAGAATACAACAAATTAGATGTGTCAAAGTGAGAGCGTAAGACAAGTAAGATAGAAAATAGTGTCATGCGTGTCACTTGTCTTCTTGATCATAATGTGTCCTTTCAAAATCAACTCAAAACAAAATTGAGGTCAAATATGTACAGGCATGCTTCCTGGACTATATGCTGCATCAAAACAGAAGTGAAGAGACACCGAAGATGATGTTCACATGGTCCTGTTTTGATGTGTTGTTATCGCTCCTTAGCAGAGAGCAATATGTGATCTGATTCCCAAATGGACTTCTCCTTTTGTAGATGTACAGGTATATAGATGAGCTTGGGGGACAGTTGTACCTTGCCTCTTCTCTTCTTTTATGGTAAACGGGTAAAGTGCTAAAATGGCAGGGTCTAGTTTGACATTTAGAGTAAACAAAGTATGTTGAATTCATTCTATTTTTGATAACTATTTACCTAAACAATACAAAACAGGAACGTGAGCAAGGTAAGAGAAGTGTGAAAGATTGAGATGGACAGGCAAATACAGATCGAGAGATGTGGCTGTTATTGAAAAGAGATGGAAAGAGAAGAGGGGATGAGAGTCAGAGAGAAAAAAAAACAGACAGATATAGAATAGAGAGATAGAGAGAGAGGGGGGCAGATATAGAGAGGGGGAGATAGACAGGGGGAGATAGAAAGGGAGAGAGAGAGAGAGAGAGAGAGAAGGAACAAAAGTGAGCGAAAGAGGGAGAAAGGATATCATCAACTAAGTCTGTTGCTTGCGAGTATGATCTTTGTACAGGAAATACATCCACATGCTATAAATCAAGATCATTAATATCATATCAAGATTATCTTAATCATTGAGTCCTCAGGGCTGTTACGATTCCTGGCACCGTGACTGATTATTGCGGTGTTCAAACCGTCAAAGACACAAACTAACGAGGCGCTTTGGTCCACAGTGGACCTGTGGTGAAACGAGTTGGTGGCTATGCGAACAGCGCGCAATACAACACAGGGACAAGCCTTGTCCAATCTATAGCCAGAAAACCGCACTATTTTACATTGAAGAGAAGTATGACGTATTGTCTCGTCATTTACGAGAAATTTCCATTGTTTACTAAACAAAGGCTGTGGCTAATATTGCCGTCTATTAATAGATGAGCTGAGAAAATCTGAGACAGAATTGATTGAGCGGGCATCAGCAAGAGGGTTGACCCTGGGATCGGCGACGCGACGCCATCAGGGTACTAACACTCTGCTGGTAATCCATAATAGTCAGGAACACCTGATGAACGATTGAAAAGCTCATACTTATTTCTATCAAAGTAAAATTGCATTTTGAGTACTGGAATCTATAGTCCTGTAAGCAGCGATATGATGCTCTTCTACCTTTTTATTCACATTATATACCCGTGAGCCGGTACACAGATCTCATGATAAACTTTGATTTCACTCCCCAATTTGGAAAAGAGGAAACCATACATTGAATCAATCAGTCGATTTCAAATTATCTCAGCTTCCCATCTTTTTTAATAATCGCAGAATTAATGAAAGATCGTATCCATAACATCGTAGAATACTGAATTCCTCCTGTTGTGCAGGAACGTGCGAAAGAAAAAAAAATTAGTGGTTTTAAGATGAGAATAGATGATGCACGTATAAGTAGTGTTAAGGAAAAAAGAAGCCCTTTACAACAAAAGAGAACGAAGTATATAGAGAAATGGAATGACAGAGAGAGAGAGAGAGGAGGGGGAGGGGAGAGAGACAGGGAGACAGAGACAGAAAGGATAGAGAGAGTGAGAGAGAGAGAGAGAGAGCAAAGGAGAGAGTCGGATTAACAAAAAGTTAATTGAGAGTGACAAAGATCATCGAGAAGTGAAAATGCCACATAAATAAGTGAAATATATGGAGACAGGGTCGCCAAGGGGAGCCATTAAGATTGACGTCATGTCACGTTTATTTAACTTTAATAAAAATACATTAGCTCTTTTTGAAAAGATCTTGCAAGGTACCCGTGGGTGAATGTTATCATTGATTTCAGGCAATATAATGTTCGTAAGGTTCCCTTTTCTCCATCATACGCCTAGATTATGCCTGACACAAATTTCAAAGTAACAATAGTTATAAGCAAAAAGTTGTATTTATCTCAGCAGGAGAACCGCTATTAATGCCTGTAATTCCCGCACAATAAAACATACAACGAGGGAAATGAAACTCCTTAAAAGCACGGAAACCTTTCAGTATGCGTGCCATAAGCGAAAGTGTCTATTTGTATTTCAATATCGAGATAATCCTCCCGACCACCATTAGGTTGTATAAATATTTCTCTTTGTAAAACTCAGCAAACACCCTGGTTACCTAGGCAACCACGGTTGTTACCCTTTCATGAATAAGGTGAAAGGCGCAGGATTGAAATAAAACACTTTTGAGCCTTCAGGGACAAGAGATACTAAAGAACTCTTTAATGAAAGGAGAGTACATAGGTCTTTTGTCTTTTCACCACCAAGGAGTTTAAAACGTTTGCCTATCCATTTCCACCCAACTCCTTCCTAGCCAACGTCGTACCCTGGAAATGTTTAGCGCACTGCCGAGCAGAACTAATCTCGCGAACAAACCTCGCCTTATCTCATGGGCTCTGGACTATTTTTAAACAAAGAATGATTAGTGGTATAGCTTGTTCCTATACAGTATAAGCAAATCGTACGCGATTGAATATTCGAGTGTTCTGTTATAAATATCTTTGTTGAAAGGAAGATATACAGTCAGGAAAGATGCCAGTGTTTAAAATCTTTCTAACTCATTTTAGATTAAATACTAAACATACTACATGCGGACAGCAAAGATGCTCGTTGTAATAAAAGAAGAATTACTTTTTATCTTTAGATCCATGTATTACTGATGAAGTAATGATATTAAGACGATATCCTTATGGGATCAAATGATTTGAATTTGAAGAACATTATTTTGCATCTCTGTATATTCACTATTGTGTTGTTTTTGACGGTCTCTCCATCATTCCCATTCTATGTTTTCAACTCTATATCTATCTGGTTATCTACCTATCTCTCGTCTGTTGTATATAGATATCTTCCTACAAGAACTCAGTAGAAAAAAAACAACGCAAGAGTATGGTATATATATATATATCAATAAGAATATTAGTTTCCTCAAATTCTATTTCATTGAATTTGGGGATAATTCGTATGATTAGTATCATAATTTAGCGTTTTGTTCATGTTTTCGAATTTTACAATGACGTGGTTTAAAATTCTAATATGTACTTTTATTTGCATGAACTTTTGTCATTCATAAAATACTTTTTGTTTTCAAGAGAGTTATACACATATCTGTGCATTTGAACACATTGATCGAAATGATTGTATTTTGTTGATTGGTTACAATGTTACATTTGACTGTGAGGCCTCAAGATGACATCTTCTGTTAATCAAAATGGCCAAGGCGAGATGACAAACCCTTTTAGAACACGTTACAGCTTGGGATGTCTTCGTATTGCTCTAATCTGTGTTTGAAAGATCACCCACAGGAACATGTTTTTTTTGTGAGGAGTAATGATAAAATTGCATATGTTGATATTTAGTGATGCGAACATATAAACGCAATAAGATATTAGATGCAGAGTTGTAACATAAACATATAGGATCACAATAGACCAGTGAAACATGTACATGAATGTATTTTGTATGGAAATGAATATACTATAACTATATTACGTAACGTTGTGAACAAGTCTGACCCGTCCGTTTTTCCTACTTTTGTATATCTCTTGTAGAAATATAAGTCGTACATACACCACTCACCATTTTGTATGTAAAGAATATGTAAACAATCGTACGATAATGACATGATTGTTGGATAGACGGTTTTTAGTGATGTAGAAATGCCCTAGGTGAAGTGTGGCATTGGCTTTGTGAATACCTTTTGTACATATTGTGATGTATGTGGAAACAGTATAAACTCAAACGATCAATGTAAATTATATGTCTAACCCATGTATTTTCTATTATGTATCGATTTTAAAGATGCTTAATGGCCCTTGAGTTTACAGACTGTAAATAGTATTGAATATGGCGGAGTAAATTAGATGGCAAAAAAAAAATGTAAGATTGCTTTACAATGAATTATTAAAGGCTTGCGAATGATCTCTTGTTTTAAAGAATAATTCTGGTTAAAGGAACGGAGTAACCAATTCATCAGTTGGTTTTATGCGATATGTTACTTTTATGAGTAAAAGGATACAACTAAATAAATATATTCAAATATATAAGTACAGGTTAGTCGCTTAATAATGTTTGAGCACATTTCTCAAAAGCGATTGAAGATATTGATATTTCTTTTGGACATTGTTATGATTTATGTGATATCTCAGTGAAAATCCGAACTCTAACATATATTCCTCTAAAATGGCTATGTTTACAAAGACAAAACTGCTCAATCAGTTAGGGTTTTCTCTGATTAAAACATAATTCCGTCACAAATTATCATGTTAGAATCAACTTATTTTAGAGTATCGTATATTTTTGTAGTTTTTGTTGTCTGTATGAATACAGTTTGCCGTTTGAATTGATCAACCGTTGTTTTATATTTATGCATGTATGGTGTAAATATATTAATATAATCGTCTTGCTTTAATATTGGTAATTCAGTTATGTGAAGTATATCATATCCGTAAACAAGTAATTTGTTTTGAATTTCTTTTCAGTCAAAATGTATCTCTTTGTGTTGGCAGAACGTCCGTATTGAATTGTGATAATTATCGTGTACCATTTCATACAATCCTGTAACCATAGTAACACTATTTGGTAGATGAGATTCCTAATTATAAGTTGTGGAAGACACTGGCGTGGAGGCGACTTGCTCGCGTTTTGCAGTTTGTATCCATCAGGATAATATGACATGTATGAGAGATTTTGAGATGATAGTCTTGATAATAAAACTGGTTGTTTATCCACAACACAAGATCTTTTTCCATTTTCTCGGTGATGGTGATGATGATGTAGATGATGATGGTGGTGATAAGATGGTGGTGATGGTGATGATGGTGATGGTGATGATGGTGATGGTGATGATGATGTTGGTGATGATGATGATGATGGTGATGATGATGGTGATTATGATAATGATATGGTTTATGATGACAAAGACGACAATGTTGATGTTGAAGATGCATATGATGTTCATGATGTTTATAAAGGCAATCATTACTGTGGTGGTACTTGTATGGATAATGTTGGTGATTGTCATCAAATCTGTCTTCACTGATGAAACAGTCCTAAGCATCATGAAGCCCTATCATTTACTCTTTTGGTTTTGGTTCTTCGGAACTGGTTTTTCAACAATTATAGGACACAACATTATAATGGCATATTCCTATGATATATCGATAAGATAATGTTTTTCTTTCCTAACAGCTACTAAAAGACCGATTTGATAATGTTCATACTTTCACGAAGCATTTCAATTATAAGAGAGTTGAAGAAACCATAGCTTTCATTGACGATTAGGAATATAATTTGATAATTTGAAATGCACTATCTTCAATAGCTCGCATTTTAAGTGAAATTTAAAGCACTTGTGCACGAATCTATTACAATATGCTATTGCATATCAGATTATTAAATTAAATTCGTACACTCCCGATCGTCTACGAATACAAGTATTTCTTCAGCTCTCTTCAATATCTGAAATACTTCTTGAACATACAAATTCAGCTCGATGAAACAAGATATCCAATTTTAACATACGACTTCAAAAATCACACGATTTGTTAATTCCCCCTTTTTGTTTTGTTCCTTTTCTCTTTAGGAAGGGGATGCCAATTATTTGCATTCTGTATCAATTTCAAGTTACACCTCTTCAGAAGTCCATATGGGGCCTTCACGGAAACTGACATTCCGATAAAATCTGCGTAGAAACATACCTTTTAGGGTGATGGAATACAATAAGGGGCCGTTGACCTTCATATCGCAGCATCTACAGAGCAAATGGTCTATCCAACCCCACTACAACCGGCTACGAATACTTACAAAAGTGTTGACGGCTTCGAGCGACTTGGGTTCCTGGCCACTTTATCAAAGTCGGTGTAAGAGATCTATTATGCATGGACTCAACACGATTTCAGTAAGCCAGGCATCTGATAATCGACTTTTTGTTTTTACCCAGATGAGTAGAGCAAGCTTGTGCGTCACGACCAACGAGATACGGTCACGTTCGGTTGCCCATTTGGGAGTTAGCGTGGTCACCAGGAATAGAAAGGAGTTCCCAAACCACCTGACTTTAAAATCATCAAAACAAACAATTAATTCACTATTGTTATCACCACGAAGATCTAAAGGGAGCTCATTCTAATATATCATTTTGGATCATTTTCTGTTGGTTAATATTTTGTCAAAATTGTTTCAAAGGGGTCGTGTTTTAGAATTGTTCCGGATTATGGTTGCTGGTAACATTGCAAGCTGTTTAAATATCCAACCATAAAGTGTCACTATAATGCACTCAAATAAAAGAATGATCCCCTACTTTTTTTTTCTTTCTTTCTATATCGAACCCAAACAAGCTGCCCATTATCTCGTTTGGACATTACTTTTAACATTAGACACAACATAATAGTCAACGATAACATTTTTGTCCATGGCAGTTAATTTATTAACAGATCAAGCTTTCGTTATATACATAAACTACAATATGTGCACTTCATATTAGTTAATTTACAGTACTACATTTCGATTCGAATGCAATGGGTATATATTTTGTCTGATACGTAACTAACAAGAATAAAATTATAATCGGATGTAATTACACACACAGTGCAATGCAAATGTACTTTCACAACAAAAGTTCTTTATAATAATAATAATATTGGATAAATTTATAGCGCACATATCCAAGACGCAAGGTGCTCATAGCGCTCCAATATTATCCCTGCTCTGCTAGGCTACCGATGTCGGTGCTCACAGAATTCAAGGAATTCATTCCTACCTACAGGTACCTATTTTACTTCTGGATGGAGAGTGCCAAATGTAGATATAACGTTATATAATCATTGCAGCAAAATTATCATCTATAGCAGTGTGACTTATACACAAAGTCCTCTTCAACAGAACAAAAATTATGAAAATATTATACACAAATGACTAAATTTGTTAAAGTTGTGTAAAATTGCCTAGCATAACGCCAGGGTCGTCAGAGATGATGGTAAAGCTAGGGTGTATCATAAAGATGATCATTGGTAACATTGAAATCGTCTATACTCCTTAGTATGGTAATTGGGATTCTGTTAATAATCCAAATTCTTACATATGTTTTTTTAATAGAAGAAACGTACTGACCACGCCATAAAATTCTTATTGTTAAATCGTACGTATACTTCAGATGAGAGGGGTTTCCTCTATGACACTTCTGTAAATTGAATATCGTTACAAATAATATAAATGTGAGTGCCTAAATACATCACGGTTAAGTCTAAAATCCCCTCCAGGGATACGCTTCCAGAAACAGCTGTGCCCAACGTAATTAAATAAATCAATATAATTTTTTGTATTAGAGATTACTATTCTTACCAACAAGAAGACAAAAAAGTATCAGAAATACAGTACAAGAAGAATGGAAATACTGAGTAGGAAAAAAAAATGATCTCGGGGATGGGATGCATGGTTAATACACGCATGCCCCTGTTGGTGCCTCACTAATTTGTAACCCCCCCCCCCCTCGCATTCGGATTAGGAACCATGTTACAGTCGACTCACATCCAGCTTATTTTGCGGGAGGCTTGTTGCTATGTATGCATTCCATCTTAACTAAACGTTATCTTTATTTTCTCTTTTTCTTCCCCATAATCTTCCTGCCATATCCATGACGACATTTTATCGCTGTCTTATTAGGTTTCTGATACCCAAGACAAGTGGTACCGTGTATACGCATATCATTTCACGGTGCTGTTTACATGTTTACATGACAACTCTTTGTGCGTAGTTCAAAGTACGGAATATACAAGTGGTATTTAAATCAAATTCCGCCGAAATGTGAACAAACGTGTGAACAATACTAAGTTTATATTCAATATATAAAGTGCGGAATTTCATTGGATTAATTCATAAATGGTAAAAGAACGTACAAGGTGATAATCAGGAAACAAGAAAAATAATTTGTATTCGGAGAGATAAGATGCATAACAAATCTGTATCAATCTGGACCCTTTATGGGTAGTCTTTCGAAATCAGATAGACACAGACACCTTTAAATATATCTGTTTATCGAAATCTTCTAAGTTTGCTTAAGATGGAGTTGGAATAATCTCGATTCAAATGAACTGCATCTCACTAAACATGCTAACCCGTAAAAACTTTCCCCTCAAAAATAAATGCACGTAGGCCTATGTATATACATATTAATATTATTACAAATAGCAAAAGATTAATAGCAGAATTTAGGGATCATAAAAGCAACTGTTATGCACTGAATCAAGTGGTATTTCTTTAAGGGAATGCAAACATAGCGAACATTCAGTGATACAACTTTGTTCTAATACTATCGGGTTTTTGCAAGTTCAACCAGCCGTACAAGAGACATCCAACGAAGCAAGGAAATCAATTTCAAATATATCCACTATCGGTGTGTCCGCACTGCTATCAAGACAACATTACAGATGAAGAGTGAAAGTAAATGTCAAACTAATAACGTATCCTACTACAAAACGGAAACATAATCAAACATGGTTTACCCTGCTTCAAAGCTTGGACAAATTGACAATTTTAGTTTTGCACAGTTACTATTTGAAAACCACCTGATAGAAAATTAGAATTCGCAACGATTTTGGCCAAGAAATAAATGCACATTACAAGGTTTCTTCTGGTACTTTCTACAGCTTATATTACAAAATGTTGAATTGGTGTATATACAGACCTTTCCCTTTTTGCGATATGAATGCCCGTCTGCTGTGATAATAGAATATCAGGAGTACGTCCAAGGTTCTTGGTAATTGGTGCCCGTGCGTCACCAAGTAAGTTCAGAACATAAATGGAAATCAAGATAATGTGTTTTTTTAACTTCATATTTGGTTTGATTAAAGCTTTTAACTTGCATTAGGGCATTTATGTTACATTTAATACAATGATGAGATATACTAGCATAACATCTTAGATGTGGTCTGTGAGGTATGGGACAAAAAAGCATGGACGTGCCGTTATCTTATTCATTGTATACATTCCTGGCACCTAGATGTCGCCGCCATCTTTGAAAGAGAGATAATTATAGCTGAGGGATCTAGGTAAGGAGGGGAGGAGCAGTGTTAATGAGCTATCGATCGGCCGATTTAGAAGCCTGGGGATAAACACGTCCAGATAGGTGGAGGTGTAACGAACGAATGGCAGTTTACTGGTAAATCAGGAAAAGGTGGGTATTCAAATATTATCGCCTGGTTTTGTGTGAATATTGCTTAATAATAATTATGTTGCCCAAGTTAAAGACGAGATCATTATAAACATTCATACCACCATAGTTAATCAAGTGCTTAGCACTATTTACATCCATTCATTCAGCTTGCCTTGAAACAGACGAATCTAAGATTCGAAATATCACATCGTAATATACCTATCTCGATTCGACCCTCTTTCAATTACAGTCTCGAGATTCGTTAAAGAGCAATTTAAACTTAGTGTTTACCTAAGCCGTTTAGGGAAAATGTAATGAAATATGAAGGGAAAATGGCATTGGCCTTATTGATGTATTACAGTTCGGACATTCAGTGTGTGATTATTCCAACGAAAGTAGAAAATACAGCCTGCAGCAATAATATTATTAATCTGATCTGTCCCAGATTGTAAATTGTAGAGACTGTAGATGGCGTCGCCGAGTGAATGGATCGGAATAAAAATAGCACAATCGTTAAATCTTCCTTCTCCCTTTCCATTCCTAAGGCAGTGTTGAGATGCTAACAAATATAATCTTATTTCAATTTCAACTTAATGAAAGCGAATTGCCATTGATTACCATTAGACATTGAATGGTGGTCAATAATATCTAATTTACTCTGGATTATATTCACAACAAACTATCCATATGCACCTAATTCACAGTGACCTATTTTGCGGTTTGAAATATTCGACTTTTTTCATATCTGTATTTTTAAACTACGGAATCAAGTCAGGTTATACTTTTATTCACACTTTCCATAAACAAATTTAAAAAAAATGATAACACGGTGGACACTAAAGAAAACTGATTATTTTTGTAATACTCGTTAGATGATGTTTGAAGGTTTGCATGGTGGTATGAATATCGCGGAAGAGGTTTACGGTACACCATGTATAAAGTCCTAGAAGGACTAAGAAAAGTGGATAAAAATAGAAGTGAAATGGAAAGGCGAGAAAAGTGGAGGTTGGAAGGAAGAATATCTTTCGGAAGTGAGTATAGTCCTGAAAGGACTGTAAACCAGAAGTGGTAGATAGGATGAGGGTTTGAGTAGAAGACTGGATTGGCGAGTAGAGTTGCAGAGCAGGAGCAGGAGCTCTGCAACTCTACTCGCCAACTCAAGCCAGCTTCTCCCATCTACTCAACTCTCTAACTCAATCCAGTCTTCTACTCAAACCCCTCATCCTATCTACCACTTCTGGTTTACAGTCCTTTTCAGGACTATACTCATTTCCGAAAGATATTCTTCCTTCCAACCTCCACTTTTCTCGCCTTTCCATTTCACTTCTATTTTTTATCCACTTTTCTTAGTCCTTCTAGGACTTTATACATGGTGTACCGTAAACCTCTTCCGCGATAATACTCGTTAGTTTTATCGACCGGAGTAATGCGAGAAAAAAAAAATCAATTTGAGATTTAAGTTTATGACCAATCCTCAAATTATGTAGTGAATTCAACCTTATTTTAGATAATGTTTTTCCTCATAATGATAAAAATATATCGAGATTTGGAGAAGACCATACTCAGATTTACCTTTACATAAATGCATTAATTTGAAATATATGTGTATGCGGTGTGTGCTAACGATAAATCCAAAAGCCTCTCATTATCAAGGCAAGAGATTTTACCTCTGAATAAGTTAACGATAACTACTCTACTGTGACATTTCCATGGTAACGGTATTTTTATCTTCGTCAACTGCCCATATCACCTGTCTGTCACATAGGCATCAGCACAATGAATTACTGAGGCATCAACCATATGCCTTTTGAAACTAAAGAAACCTGATCGTTTGCATCAAGCATGCAGCCATCAATTCCTTCAATTCACTGATGGAAGCAGTTTTCAATTGATTATACGTGTTTTGACGAATGAAATCATACAAGCTTTAACCAATCGCCATTCATCCCTATGGATACACACACATGCTTGCCAATAGTCATAAAGGAAACCAATTGTTAAAATGAAAATGTATATTCTACACCCTATATTTCCCTTTCTCCTTTTTCTTATTTTGTTGTTGTTGTATAGTTGTCTATAACAACAGCCTATGTAATACCGATAGGCCTACCTCGAACCGAACGGTTCATTTATTTCATTCTAGTATATACCTTACTTTTGGAAAGGAATTTTTACTGAGCGGCATTTAAGTAAAAAGGTGTTTCTACACGTATATTTTGTGCATTCATCCGTTTAATATACCTTTTAGGAGACGACAGCGAATTCTCAGGCGTTAAAATGTTTTGTCAATAACGGTGTCACGAAATGCATCATATGCTCAGAGTTACATGCATTAATGTAAACAGTCACTGTAGACAAAATAATATTCTCAAAATAAAGATTTTACAAATCCTGCATCCTTGCATACTATTCTGATCACGTATGATACCGACCCCGGCATCCTGAATATTGTTGACTTCCAGATCGGAACAAACCGAAAACCTTTTCTCTAAAGATAATTTAACTCTTGTGCAAGAATTTTTTGTTCTCTCTGGTCACGCCTTGATTTGAAGTACGAATTTTGCTGTCCATACGGCATCATAAATCAGCCTGTGATTCTTAGCACAAAAAGATATTTCACGCCGAAGTACTTTATCTAATTAAAAAAAGGGATATTTTCAATCTGGATAGGTCCTATCTTAGTCTAGGTACGATGCATATTTTCTCTTTCGATAAGCAACAACTTAAATCATGTAAATTACCAATGAATAAAAAGATTTCGTCGTGGAACAACTCCAATCAGATATGATTTCAAGAAACAAAATGATTGCACCGGTTTCTTCAGCATTTTCATTGGAATGTGACATATAAGATTACTAGAGCAAACGAGCAATCAAAGAATAAAATGCAGCTTCGAATAAAACAGTCATGCTACATTAAAGAAAATCAATTACAAATAGCATATACAGTGTATCATGATATTACGTAATAGCTTGAAATGGTTCAATCGATTCTCTAGCCTTCGGAAATTTCGTCGATCTGTCCCGGAATCCTATGTGCTTCCAGCTCTGCTATCTTAGCTCCCGTAGTCCGAGAACTCCCGGTGGTAGTAGTTGTGGTGGTTCTTTCTAGAAACTGGAAGAAATCCTCAGCACCCCCTGGGAAGTCATCTTCGTCCTGCGGTTTTTTCCGCAGGATGAAATTCGTGCAGACCTCCCATATTCGGGATAGCTCCTCGCGGATGTGGCGATTGAGCATGCCGTAGAGGATAGGATTGACCACGCAGGAAGAGTAGGCAAACCATGTAGTGACCCGCTCCCATGCATCCTGTCGATGAAAGGCACCATGGATCACACCAAACACATGCAGGACGAAGTATGGCGTCCAGAGTAAAAAGAACGCACCCACGATCAAGAGGATGGTCTTTGCGGCTTTCAGATCTCCACTCTGCGACGCTGATTCCGAATGCTTTGATTTTCTCCTCGCGAATCTTTTGATTGAGAAGCAGCTCTTCCCGGGTGACGTAGGGGTAACGTCCCCTTTGTCATTTGATTTGGATCCACCATCGGCCCTTCCAGCTCCTCCCCTTGCTTGACTAACTGTGGGCACGTCCCTGCGAGTGGTCGAACCGTAGTTCTCAACTGACGGTGCAGGGCACACCTGACGTGCCGCTTCTCTAGCTATCTGAAACACATTGATGTAAGTTACGACGACTATTAAACCGGGAATAACGAAACATAATAACGCCAGCATAACCACATAGATCACATGTCTAACAGATTTCTCCCAGACAAACGTGCAGTGTCCTCTGTTGGCATTGAAGTTATAGGAGTTAAGCCCGACCAGGGGTGGGACAGAGAGTACAGCGGATTGTACCCAGATGTACACAATCAGAAGGATCGTCCGATTCATGGTCATCTTTACCGCATAGGCCATCGGGTGAGCAATGGAGTAATACCGTTCAACGCTGATTACACTTAACGTCAGTATAGAGGAAATAGCAAAGAAGGTGTTGCTGAAGCCGTTAATTTCACAGTACACCTGTCCAAGGCTCCACTCCCCCATGGCATAGGATGCGATGGAGAATGGGATGACGGTAATCGAACAGAGGAGATCCAAGGTGCAGAGGTTACCCACAAAGAGATGTGTGAGGGTGTGAAGGGCTGGTGTCTTTACCAAGATCGCCAGGACAAGCGTATTAGCGATGATTGCAGCTAGGTTGATAATGCTCATGATCAATAGTTCAAAAATTAATGCTACAGAGGGGGACGAACCCGGTTCAGAATCGGTAATGTTGGGCGCCATTTTGTCGCGTTAAAGACTTATCTTGTCTCGTAAATAAACCCAACACTACACCATGCAGCTACCAAAGATTCGCACTCACCCTTCTTGTTTCAAGAGTTTACACATTTATCTGTCATATCATTATGTTTTAATAAAGATAATACAAAGTTATCATATGAAGGTGGTTTGTACGATTTCCAAATGGTACAATAGTTGTTGTCAATTTATGTTAAAGGCACGAAAGTGCGATTACCTGCGTCGAGTTATCATCCGGGCCGCCGCGATGGAGACAGTAGGGATACGGTGCGGAAAGAAGTTAATCCCGATTCTAATCAAGTCCATTCTTCAAGAGCATTCTGAATTAAGATTGCGGTGCACATCACTGAATCTCGAATCTGAAGATCAAAAGAGTGAATCAAGTTGTCCAGCAAGATTCATCAGATTGACATGGAGCTCGCGTTCCAGGTGGCTAATCGAAAGAAAGACGATACCTACATCTTCTTGCAGTCTCCGTGCCAAGAGTAAAACTAAACTATTCGTAGTATGGGCGGACACTACAATATAAAATCCATATAATAAACATAAGATAACCTATGACGTGTACACGAAGGTTGTACTCCAGTGTACCTTGCAGATATTGTTCTTTTGTATGAAGCTGGACGAAGTTTTGACGCAATTTTTTTATAAATATCGCAATCAACAATAGATTCGCTCACCACTGGCTAAAATCTACTAGACCAAATTCAGAAACGCTCAGCATGAATGACGCATCTAAACGGCGACAGGAATAGTCAGGAGATCACTCGAACGCAATCACAAATTCTCGAGTTTGTTCTCTTCTCTTGCTTTTTTTTTCGATTTGCGAGAGAGTAAATAAAGGTACTCCAGAATGCCAGTTTAAAAATGCCAGTTTGGAGAACCTGATGAGAAATCAGGACACTTTGTTCTTCCACCGCCTGATGTATGCAGTCAACGAAGGACCTTATTTTGGTGATAAACGTTGCGCACTTTCTCGACCCCAATCAATAATACTCCGTAGAAGATGAAAATGAAACACAGGCAAAGCGCCAAGAAGGGATACCTCGACCCAAGCTTCTCATGTACGCTCTCCTTTTTTAAAATGAAAGTTGAAAGTAAAGAAGAAATAAATGCGTATCGAGAAGTAAATGATTGAGAACACTCTCCCGTAGGCCATTAAATAATCAATACAACTGCGATTTCCGTAGAGTGTTGTGTTTCTAGTTTAAAGACCTCAGCTCCATGGAAATGATGCTCCTGTGATAAGTTTCCTTCTCTTGACAATAACATGACATTAGGAAATATGCACAGACTTTTTATTCTCTCCCTTCTTCAAAATGTTTGTGAGCTGGTATAATAAAACATCTCCCGAATCCTTACTTACTACGTCCAAGCTTCAATCGGAGATGTCCAGGCAAGGAACATTAACTTCTTTTTCCTCACGAAATGGATTAGCTTCTTCTCGTCGGTATTAAGGAGAATGTCACCTGCTATCAGAGAGAGAGAAAGAGGGGAGAAGCTATGAATGACTGAGAGCCAAGTCCGCAGTTTGGCCCGCTTTATTCGACTCTGCATGTACTGCACCCGCATCAATAATACAACCAGCGTTCAACTGGAGCATCTCTGGTGAATCAATGACGTCACAATCACATCAGCAAAGACGCCGTGAATATTCATGTACTTGTTGGATGAAGGAATGCTTTTTGGGGAGGGGGTATCCAGTAGGTGCATTGCTTGATCACTTGAACAGGAACTGTTGGGCAAAAATGGCAAAATGTATCACATTACAAGGAAAGAAAGATAAACAGGGGAAATGTTTACATTTTACTGTTATCGTTTAATAAAAATTGACAAATTTCCCGCCAACAACTTGAGATTAGACGACAGACAGATTTGATGGGGTGTAACACCCCCTCACCCCCCTCTCTCTCTCTCTCTCTCTAGCGACGCCCCTCTCAGCATTAGTTAGTATGAACGTGTCTAGGTACTGTAAGAAACAGTTGAATATTCTCATCTTGACCAATCACTCGATCCTGAATGTCTGGTACTTGCCTGTTATGCATCTATCGAATAAAAAAGTGCTGGATACAAATGCTACACTAATATCAGAGACTACATATTAAGAGCTATAAGTTCCTCAATACTAATAAATGTCATGTCTTGAATTTTCCTATCCAATATGACCATGGAGAGTTTTGTCTTAATGATGTTAAATATAAATATGAATGTATAGTTTTATCTTCATGTTTGCCATCTCATTTTCTCGATTTCCAAAGTATGTTACTGTTTAACTGCAAGTATAAAGATGGTTAGAATTGTAATAAATGCGTAAGGGGATACGCTACATCATCATGGTTATCAGAAATCAGATCTCTTTGCATTTATCTGTCATAGACAAACTATATTTTTGGTGTAATAGTGGGGTGAAACTGTTATCCATGGCTTCCTGAGAATACATCAACTCTTGTTGGCAGTAATAGCGACTTCAGAATCGCAATGAATATAATTATTTCGAATGACGGTACATAATCTCTAGTATAAGTAGTAATTGGTATTTTTTGATAAATTGGATCCTGTATTTAAAACAATGTATTCTATAATATAGTGTTAAAGATTGAAAACCGCAAAGGTTCCCTACAAAATAAGGTGTGATGAAAAGCTATAAAGCTATGATTAGAACCGGCCTTACATTATCGTGTTGTGTCTTCTCTTTCTCTTGTTCTATGTATTGCGTAATGTATATCGGTTAAGAGTTCACTTGGGCATGTCAAGAAAGTGAAGGACTTTCTCACTACCTACACTTCTTCTGTGCTCGAGAATTAATCAAACATATTCTGTCCAAGCATTACAGCTCATTTCAACAACGCACATTCACACTACCCTGCCACCGGAGTCAGATGGCAGGTGTGCGCGAGGGTTATGTGGATGCGTGCGTGTGCGTGTTGGCGTTCAACTGTAGGCGAGCTGTGTGAACATGCCTGTTGTACGAGGAAAGCTCATTAAAGGGTAAGGATCTTGTTTTCGTCAGCGATACTCCTTCTAAAATTGGCTTCATTTCTGGGACAATGGCGCCTTATTCGTTCTGTAGTCGATGCTTATTATCTTTCCATTTATAACAGAGAGCGCTGCGGCAATTTGAAACACAATATACAAGAAAAACAAGTACACTCAGTGCATATTTCGCTTACCGGTATCTAATTATATTCCCCCCCTATGGTATAGCATTTATGCCAGGAAAGTTTTCTCTTCATCTCTTTTTGTATTATCTTTTAACATATCTGAAAATAAATGCCTTATGGACAGAGAGGATATTGTTGTAACATACATGTAGAAGTAGAACCTGCAACATCATTTATTTTGTTGTAGAAAAAAGACATCAGTATTATAATTACGATCTGTGTACGTCATCTTATGACGTAGAAGGGTCTTCCGATTAACATATTTTTAAAAATGTGTATAACATGAGTCTCGTGTATAAGATTTTCAGAATATCAGCTTGCATTGTGGCGTTATGGTTGTCAAGTTCAAGACAGTTCAAAATGTTAAGCTACAGTAACGGAATAAGTTGTGTAAATGTTGATCAAAGAAGGCATTATGAATTCGATCGCAAAGACTTAAAAAAAAATCAACCTCAGTCAAAGTCAGTGGCCTTCTACGTCATCTCTTGAAATGTGCGAACATTACAATGACATGTGACATAATCCGAACATAATTTTGTAGGTAAGTGCCCTTGAGTTGATTTCTTGAAATTCTTTGTGGTCGCGTCTGTGGCTCTAATGTTTCAAACTATGACGTACAACCAAATTTCATAGTCTACAATTTTTACGATTTTCCATTTTTACTTCATCTGTTGTTTTTCGTGACAGATCAGTCGTTTCTTGAGATGATTTTCAATAAGTTTGCATTTCGGTTTTTAGTATTTAGATTTTAATTAAATATTTCTTTGATTTAAAGAGCTTATGTCCCTTTTGCAGCCAACATCAAATTCTTTAGAACTTTGCAGGAATTATGAATATGTCATGTATGTCCTATCTGTGAAATTTAAACATTAGCAGTGTCCTAATATTCAAATTATGCAAGGAAACCCGTTCACTTGCTAGACTTCACTGTCAGACACTATTGAGTGACTGACTGGCCTTTTTCATCTTTGGTAATAACATACATAAAATGAGCTGTAAAGGGTACATGAGCATTTGTCTACATCAATAACCCACTTCTTGTAATGGCCAAAATTAAACTGATTGAATCTTTGCGCAGCATAAAACGTACGACCATTCGGTACAATGGTCTGAAAAATCAGACTATTACTTACTGGCTCTATAGCTCCTAAGTCGATTCGACAACTAATAGTCGTTATTTTCCCACTCAAAGACATTTTCAAGCCCCCCTTTTTTTAGGGAAGTTCTAAATTAGTATTGTCTTTCAAATGCCGTTGGAATTTAACCTTTTCAATTTTTTGGCCTGCAAATGGGACATAGTACCTTTAAGGCTTTCATATGTACAATCAGCGTCTGTTTTGCGTCAGGTCCAGGCTTGAAGTTGCGATATCCTATGTCAGAGATGTTTGGCTGTGGGACTTTTGCTGGATAAGTTTTAAGTTCCATCTGCTTTAAGTTTTCTGGTATGAGGATCGAATAACCAAGACATTAAAATTGTTTTCCAGTAAAAAAAAATAGCGCAAGAGAAAGAGAGACAGATTGAGGGAAAGATAATGAAAGAGAGCATGACAAAGAAAGCAAGAGAACGAGAGTGACGGAGAAAGACAGAGAGATATCGAGGACAAATGAGAGAAAAACAGAAAAAGAGGAAGAGGAAGAGAAGTAAAGAGGGAAAATAGACAAGTAGAGATGAAGAGTGGTAGAGAGGTAGGGACGGACGAAGGGAGGGGGACAGAGAGAGAGATAGAGACAGAGAGAGAGAGAGTGAGAGAGAATCATTGAAATTATTGAGGACGTACTCTCAAGCAAGCAAGGTCATTAGACAGTATTTATATTCACTTCCGAAAGCTTCGTTTAGGCAATGTATTGTTTGTAGGTCACTTTTCCCTTTATCATGTAGTTATTCAGAGAAAAAAGAATTACCGTATTGAAAATAATCTGATTTCATCCTATTATTTCGTACAGAAGCGGTCATTGCCGATAATTCGATCAGAAAACACGACCCTCATACCGCCCGATGAAAAAAGTAGATCACTGCAGAACGTAACCATGGTCAATGACGAATGTAAATGTATTCTCCTGTTTTTATGTCTCTAGGTGGATTAAAAAAAAAATTTAATTACTTAAATATAATTTGGCTTGTGTTTGTATCATGACGTTTCATTCCTATGACAGGTCTTTGCGTGTTTATCAACAATTAAAGAAAACGATTTGAATAGGCCTACCTGGCTCAATTAATCGAGACCGTCACTTCACATCAGCTTGCGGAAACATGAGCTGCATGCTCCCTTGGTCTTAAAAAATCTAATACGTAAGAACTATTGTGTTTATAAATGATTTTACTCATTATCTAATATCAAAATGGAGGGGGAAAAAAGGGAAAAGACTCATATGAGCTAGCCTTGGTCACTGCGTGAACACAATTATTGGATATCATTCGGCCCTAATGCGGCATTTCGTGAAAAAGTAGGGAAACTTGTAAACAAAAATTAGAATTTTCAGTTTTAAACTATTACGTCAATGCTTCGCTCGCGGGTGTGCAGCCTCCGTCTATATACGGCATGTTCAGTGCTAAAAATAAAAAACTAAAAAGTAAAAACAAAATAACCGCATAACCGCATAACCGCATAACCGCTTTATAAATTAAAATAGAAGTATTATAATCATACTGGTTGATTTAACACACACTCTCTCTCACCATACGAAAAGGGTAGCAATGCAATAACTGTACCTCATACCGATGCTATTCTCAAGCGGATTGAAAGGATTGCTTCGCTAATTCTCTTTAGTTTTAGAAAACCACATTGCTCAGTAAATTCTACTTCATTTGCGTGTTTATCTACGACTTGACTCTTCACCACTTAGCGTCGAGCCGCAGCGTATACATCAGCTCAAGCCGAAGAGCTTTTATTAGGAAATCTACTGGGAATTACTGCAAATAGCTGAGTTGTTAGAGTGCCTTTGCATGTCCCCTCTGAGACCGAGAGGTAAAGGAGAGTTTGCGCGCCATTCGACAAGGGTAAAAGTGTGAGGCCAAGGGCGCGAAAATGCCAAACACTGTGTAGTCTGTTTTTACTTCAGAACATTGATGGTGACCATAATCAGTTGGCAGTCACTTAATCTTGCTCGTTAAGCAGTATAATAATGATAAGTTATCAAACATCAAAAATTCCTTTCATTCTGTGAACAAAGTTGATTCCCCAACCCTTATACCCCTTTATGAAGCGACTGATCTATATGCACTCAAATTATGCAGCGGACTTGCACATGTTAATATCCCTCCATATCCGGACTTGTGAGTGATTTTTAGGTGTTAGAAAGTGGTTTCTTCTTCTGTGTTTTAAAAGGCCAAAGGTAGGCCTACCCTTAAACATTTTACGCGGTCATGGCGGTCTCTGCTTTTAGAGAGCCGTTTAAAAAACACTCGGTCGATCATAACATAATCGTATTTTTTTACTAAATATTTTTTGAAGTTCACCACCAAGGCAAGATGAGATATGGATTTTTTTTCCTGGTCAAACTCACATATTGTTAATACAGAACTACACATACAACTCATATGTTGTTAATACAGAATGCAAGAATTTGAAATTACATAACTAAAAACACTATTCAATCTTTCAATCCAGTCAAAAATTCAGTGCAAAGTCTATTATAATAATGGAAAGCAAAATTATGGGTCTCGACATTCGTACGAAATTCTTTTGATATTGCATATCGCTCTTCTAGGTATGTTTATTATTATGTATTATATCTTTCTGGGGACAAGCCTGTGATAGGTCTTTGGCCTTTGTTTGTCCCTTTACTTTCTGATATGTTTTTGTTATTTCTATCTGTTTTTATTTTGTACTATACCTTTAATTGTTGTTAAATTTTTTTATACCTTTAAAACTGCATTGCTACCGTGTATGTTCATAGGTTGTTTTCTATGTTCATATTGTTATTGTATCGAATTGTGGAAAGAATAAAATTGAATTGATATTGAATTCGATGTTAACTATACCTTATTTTCGCGCTGTACGTATCGCGGTATGGAGAGAATTAATATTATTCTCATTGAAAATGCATATCAATTTTCATTTAATAGAGGATTTCTTTTTTAATAACACACTGAGCCAAACATAGTGACATTAACGAATAAAGGTTTGTCGATTGTTTCATTGTTTTCTCATCTCGGGGGAGAGGGGGCCAGGTAAATAAAACCTTACATTCACTTCTTATTATTTAACAATTGTGCAACAGATGTGTCTCTTCTAAATTAGTTTAAAATAAATTATAACACTTTGTGTGGCAATGATAAATGAGTAATTTTATTTCATTGTAATTTATTGTCTTCGACACACACAAATGCGGCAATTGAGAGTAAAAAGTCGTTAATTTGAAACTTCTCTTTAATGGGTATCTCTTAACATAAATCATCGGTGACGTTAATAGTGAAATCAAACGAATTGTACTCCTAATTTACTATTCAGGCTTTCATATTATATTCTTTTAACAGTTAATTTGCATCAAAAAACTCTATGTCTTAACCCTTTCTTGAGTGAAGATGAATAAGTTTGTAAAGATCCACCAATGCTGATGCCTCATAAAGTTTTAATTATTCACTTTCCTTTTTCTTTTTCTAGAAAGCAGATACCACCTATAATTGTGAGCATATTGAATAATGGGATATCTGAAATAGGTAAAGTAAATTTTAAAATATGTCTATTGTTCTTCTTCTGAAGATTAGAACTTGTTTCTATCATCATGGCATTACAGTTATGTTTACCCCCCATTTTTTGCATTGATATTTTGAATGATAAGGTACAAGACTTAGGTTCGTCGAGAACATTGTAGGTGAACTTTCATTTGATGCACTTTTACAGAAAACCAGAAGTCAAAATCTCTCTCGGTCATTTCAAATTCACTAACGCTAAATCTGGATTGTACGTGTCTGTTGGCACTGGAAGAGGCCTCTCTCTCTGCCTATATGATTCCGAATTCCGGAAATGTACAGTTTCAGTAGCAAAAATGAAATTGGAAAGAAACAATCAAAATATAGTCTCATGTGGTCCTCATGTTATACAAATATATTATGTACGATGTCGTTTATATTCTATCCATGTAGGGTAAAATTAAGGAGTGGTAGATAACGCCTATACACTCCCCTCGCTAGGTCGTCCCGTCCACCGCGATGGCTCCCAGCAAATCAATCTCAGCTTCGCCTGAAGACAGCCTGTGTTGATAGACTGTAGTGCGTACACATATTATTGCTCATAGTTTTATTTGTTTAATTTTTTTTTTACACGTGCAGTTTGCAGTTACTAGAACTTATCTTCCAGGATGGAATCTAAATTATTTTCTACCTCTCATTTGTCTATTTGTTTAATATTTCACTTGATGAGTAAAAAAGAAATCCACAGCTGCAGCTTATCATTGCAATAGTATCTTCCTATTTGTCATCTAAAATCAAAGAAATCTGATGAATTTTTTTGAGGGCAAAATTGTACATCAGCTTTAATCCCGGATTTTTTTTACATTTTTTTTCAAATTGATTGGTGACGAGAATGATGATGATGAGGGGAATAGATGGTGGTGGTGGCGATGATATGATGATGATGAGGAGGATTATAATGACGACGATGATGATAATAATAATTTTGATTCATATCCCTACCGAAGTGAATCGCTAATGCCATCACCTTGATCATCGGAATATTGCACCATCTCCACTCCTTTGGGAGTATTCCTTCGACATGGTCACCCAATTGGGCATCATTTTATGTCAAGTTTAATCGCAATGGCCTCAGCTATTATAACAGATATACCCCTGCGTATATGGAGTGGCAAATGCAGGTGTCTTCCTTTACAGAACATTATATAGATGGGATTCGAACCTTATCCACATAGTCCACGTACGGCACCGCATCTACAATAATTTACAGCCGCATTTTAATGGGAATGTAATGTTTATGATGTCTGCAATAATCTAAGGCACAAGCCTCTCTAATTCAGGCAATATTTATACATTTACAGACATGAGTTTTATAAGGACTGTATTGAAAAGCAGATCCCTGATTTATTAAAATTATTAGGCGAGTTAGCATAGTGGGCAGAGCGTCTGTCTGTTGAATCAATGTCTATTTGATGTAATGGCAGACCACTGTCCCATTTGGTCCAACACACAAAATGTCTATAATATCACCCCCCCCCCCAATTTTCTTGTTATTGATTCAGGACCTATGATAATATGTTATCTATGATTATAATATTATAATATTTTGAGTAGTACCCCAAGGTAGAAGGCACTTACGAGAGTAACATAAATTAATATTATACACGACAAACAGGAGAGTTATTCGCGACTACGTCAATCCACTTACCAAACTCCCAGTTCGAGTTTCGCATAGACTTAGTGTTATCATATTTCAAACATCAATAACTTTTTCAATTTTGCCGGGTCCGATTTATTTCAAACTTTCGCCATTTTGATTATCTTTTTTTCTTCTTCTGCTTTTATACAAATTATTTGAATTGCCGTAATAACATATATTTATCTGTTATATATAATTAAAAGTATAGAAGATGTACAGTTGTTATGCCTGTCGGATATTCTTTACACAAGCTTATGCCTTATCTATGAAAATTTGTTTACGTTTTTTTCTGTCCGGAGTTTGAGACACATATTTTGTCTCCATTAAATCGAGTCCAGCTGGTCCTGTTTCCTTTATATATAAATGAGGCCTGTATTTTTTTCAATTTCTTAAAAAAAAAAGACTTCTTACTTGCACAATGAGCACTTTTACTACTCAATCAAAAAACCGTTTATGACCTCTTCTTGGGGCGCTCACACAATGCAGCATGGCACACTAATTCACAGCACTGCACAACGGTACGAAAATACTCTACCCAGAGGACTGTACTTGCACTGGAAGAAGAAGAAGAAGAAGAAGAAGAAGAAGAAGAAGAAGAAGAAGAAGAAGAAGAAGAAGAAGAAGAAGAAGAAGAAGAAGAAGAAGAACCCGTTAAAGAAAATAATACTGAGGTAAAGCCACAAGTGAAAGGAATTATCATATGACTGCATGCCTTCTCGCTTAAACCAGACGCATTTCAAAGATACGTTTCGTCTTCAAGTCTAATTGCTGAATAGCTCCAAAAAATAACGAAGTTCGAATCCTTGAAGATAAATTCCACGATTTATTTTGTTTCACACGTAATATTCAAATGACATGTTACTTTGCTGCGATGATTATAGAAAGAAATGCTTTATGAGTCTATTTTTAGCATTCAAGCATGTTCTCATCTTTTGAAAAATTTGGATTTCCTGTCGATAATGAGAAAAAGGCTCTTCGAACGGTTGCCTTCGGATGAATTATTTCTACTTTTGGAAGGCAATAATTGCAAATCAAGAAACACAGACATAACTAGCAGCTGCATCGGTCATAATTATAATGATGAAGAATCGAAGGAATCTCAACGAAACATCCAAGTTCAAAATGTATATGTCTATTCAAGATGGCGGGGTCTCTAATACGATACGAGGCAGGATACCCTGGAAAAAAGGGCCATCCGTTAGGGGAAGGCGAGAAGGGCTCACTTGACATGCATAATTTGCTTGCTTGTCAGAGATTTTTTTCTTCTGTGTATTGATCCCTATTTTTTAACAGAATTATGAATCCGCCCCTTTTATATGGACATGCAATGAAACAATAAAGTAGGCGAAGGGTAGGTGGAGAACATGTCAGGCTTATGTTTGGAATGACACACTTTCAAGGAGTAAACCTCTAAGTAGTGACCTGTTTATTACAAGTGGTTAAAAAACTGCTCAGCAAATGGTAAAGGTTTTTTACGCGGCCATTTCAATATTTGACTAGTCCGCTACCTGGAGGCGAAACAGATCCTCATATGAAGCCTTCTGGTCAGGAATACATAATGAAAACTACAAACCATATAGGCAAGGGGATGGCGTTTCCCGCTCTTTGAGAAAAAAAAACAACCCTTGAGAAAAAAAATCATGTCGGGATAAAAGAATCGTTTACACCCTCCCACGCAATGCGAGATCAGGGGCGCTGATGGAAATTTTGAAAAATGTAATCATATCAAGGGTAAAATGCGTCAGGAAAAATTGTTTGCACCCCTTCCCCCTCAGATAATGCTGCACGCACCCGAGCAGAGTGACACGACAAAAAACAGACATTCTTGTTCACTTGAATACCTAATGTGATGTACTTTGTGTTAGCTATGGTACTCTTCACACGAATTTAGAGCTTTATGTTCTTAACTTTGACTATTTGTGTGATGGCGTGTATAGAAGGAGGAAGGTATCATGTGTCTTGTCTAAGTGCCTCTCAGCAGTTTCTTTCAAAAGGTATATTATCGCGTTTTGGTAAAAGAAACTGCATTTTTGAAAGACATTATGAAGCTATCCTGTTTTTGGGGTTGCCCCATATACACGGGGATTGCCCAAGATGAGCCTTTATTTGGCTCTTGGTGATCCCCCCACATTCAAATATCCAAGTGTACAGGTAGTTTTTACCTTCTACTTTTCGTATGTTCTTTCATTGTTTAATTGTTGAATGTTTTTGATATACATTGTTTGTTTCTCTGTAATTTGTATGTCATGTATTTTTTATATATTATATTGCATTTTCTTGTTTTTATCTTTGAATGTGGAAATCAATACATGAAATGAAATATAATGAATGTAGTCTATTCTGACACACACACACACATTTATTTCGGCATTATTTTATGTGATATTATTGCAGATCTGGGCCCTGTCTAACAAAGAGTTGAATATTAATCGTAACTTATTTGCAATTGATATCAATCGCAAATATAGTACATACATGTAAGAGATATGAGATTGCAAACTTGCGATTGATTAGAGAACTTACGATTGATTTGGATCAATCGCAACTCTTTGTAAGACAGGGCCCTCATGACAAGAAAATCATGAATAAAAAACACATTGTCTCGCTTTGATTCGATTGAATGATATCTTATTGGAATATGTTTATTAACCGATCAGCAGCCATTATATTATTAATACTGCAAAGAAGAACAACAAAACCAGAAATTTTCTTTCTTTTTTTCAAGAAAACTGTCAATCATACATATACATGCACCCTAAGTATAGTAACTGCAAACATATTTCTTTACATCCATTGTACGGAAAATAAACTATTCCGTCATCAGGAATGAAGAAAATGAAAGTTTTAGTAACTTTATGTACATACCGAATTGGGGGGACCTCGCAAGATACGTCACAGTGTTGCCAATTTGCTGTTTGATTGATCGCAACCTCAAATCTTCAAAACTTAATTTTAATCGGAACTTTAACTGACATGTTCCTCTCGTTTTCCTGCTTCTATTAAACCTACTGTGGACCGGACTGTGGATCACAAGGTCCGCGGTTCGAGTCCCTCTGCGGCACTAATGTCCTTTGGCAAGACATTGATCTACATTTGCCACTCTCCACCCAGGTGTTAAATGGATACCCGGTAGGATGCGAAAGCTAATGTGCTTAGAATAGCAAGTGTGCGCTTGTAAAAATGACGCCTGGCTGGAATGCCCCCCAGGGAGTGGAGAATGTGCATACATTGTGTGCGGGTAAGCCTGAATCCGATGACCGGGGTAATAATAGATGTATCTGTAAAGCGCTTTGAGAGGGCCTTCGGTCCTGAAAAGCGCTATATAAGAACTAACTATTATTATTTATTATTAATATCAGAGTGGATTTCCCCTTTAACGCGACCATTGATTGAATGGCGGTCGTGAGAGTATTGCTTTCGAGAAAACTAGCAAATCAAGTTATTCCGCTCATATCTCGTGATAAAATGTCCAATAAAAGATGAGAAGCGGTCATGTTACAAATGAGTGGTGCCCTCGAGAAGGTTAGACGCCTTGACCTTTCATAGCATGGGTCTGGATGAAGTGCATTCTTCAAGCTCAGCTTTCTTTCTTTCTTAAAAAAAAAAACTCCTAGATCTTTGGATTGTTCTCAAGTTCAATAATATTAATTATATTGCGTATCGATAGTCTTCGAGTATATGTGATCATTTTAAAAGAAAATGATCAAAATCGAACTACAAAGACATTATCAGAAACAATCCTAGATCATTGGATTTTTCTCACGTACAATGACATTAACAATATCGATTATCGATACTCTTCGAGTATATGTTATGATCGAAATCGAATTACAAATGCATTATAGTATTCACCATACGCAAATTATTAAAAATTTGATATATTTAAATAGTGAGATGGAATTATAAATCGTGAGGTACTGTAATTTCTAAATATGATTCTTTGTACCATGGCTAGGCGTCTATTTCCTTTTTACTTTCTTCATTATTCTAGAAATGTGAGAACTTCAGAATCTAATACGTACTGTATGATAAAGGTTTGAAGATGTTTGTATAAAACTGGAAAGAAATATAGCTTAAAAACTGTATCAACAAGCAAATACAAAAAAATCTAAGCCGATGAGGTTGCTGATGAATGCCTTCGCTTCCCTTTGGCTACGCCATTGTTCACGACCTGATCACACAGAGAGGGGGCGTCCATATGTAAAGATGTTTTCTACTCAAGAGCTTGCTGTATTAGTGTCACGTCTAACATATCAAGTGGTCTCGAATGGATATTCAAGTTGAATGCGCTCATGAGGAGAATTAAAAAGACATTTAAAATGTCATCAGCTTCATCTTCATATCAGTAGCATCACGTAGATTCGATTACTGTGAGCGAGGCTATTTTAAGACTTTAAAATATGCTCATAAAGTGATGAAGAGTGATCCAGTAACAACAAAAACATGGAACTGTAAGGATTTTTAGATGCATTTCATCTAGACTAATCTCCACATGAATGCGCTGTAGTAAAGAAGAAAACAGGCTAACATATAATTATTCCATCAAGAAATCTGAATGTGGCGAAGAGAGAAAGAAAGAGGGGGTGGGGGGGTAGAGAGAGACAAATTAATGAGGGAGAGAGATAGAGAGATAAGGGGAGTAGCGGTTTCGTGAAAGAGAGACGTCAAGGCATCATGAGGTCTGAAAAATACATCTGTCATCAACACATCCCATCTCCCTCGACACTTAAAGGGAGATAGTCGTCAGTTTCCATGTGCAGAAAGTCATGATTCGCTGACACCAGACTTGGTGGTAATATATTGGGTGTACACGGCAAACCCGTGGTCCCATCAATAAATACCCCCTAGTCTCTGCGAGAGCATCCGGGTCAGGGAAATGCAAGATAATGACTTTATCATATCTTGGGATGGGTGGAAAATGCCGAGCATTACATATAAGGCCTGTTGGTCATAAAACTTGAAGGCTTATCCTGGTGATTGACAGCACCTGTTATTGAGTAAACACCCGAATGGTGTCGAATTCCCCATGAATTCCCCACTACTATGCATCTTTAACGACTCCCTTACCGCGTTGTCTATCAAAGACAACGTTGTCTTCACACAAATCAGTGACAAATATAAACTCATGAATTTCCTTTCACATCTAGATCAAGTACTTTCATAATATTCCCTGTGGTTACCAGCTCCAACTTCCATTATGGTAAGATAATTGTCTTAGCATCACGGTGTTAACGCTTATACCCTGCAGACATAAGAATCCCAAACACATCTCAGACAATACGTCATCCAGATAAAATAAATAACATGACAGTAATTTGCAAAGCCTAGCATCCATTGATCCTCCAAAAATCTTAAAGGGGCTACATGTATTACCGCATTTTATTATTAGTGGATTGATCTTTACATTTACATTGTCTTTATAAACGTTTCGAATTTCTTGCCGTGAGCCTGAGCGGCGAATCCCTCTCATTAATTTGAATGCTCTAATAAGTATCTAACTAAATTAGCTTTATTTATGAGGCAGATACTGTTGCATGTATTACTTAGATTTTTGTTTACCAAAGAAATAATATGTAAAGTAAAAATAATGATAATTGAAAGAAATCTTTAAAGTTATTTTAATACCGGTTGATTTTATTTATTTTGTATCTTTGTTTTTGAAGTACGATCGCAAAGACTCTCGAGAAATCAATCATCTTTTGAAACTGCATTGACGTATTACGTAATCTGAAAATTATGGTTTCTATGGATCTGTTAATCATGAAAATAGGGTACATGGATTAAACTTGTACTTTGATAATTTGTTAATATTTTGTAATCGCGTTCTTGTTTGTTATTTAACTTGTTCATTCTAGTGCAATTTGTATACTTCAGAGAGCTCTCATTATTATTTGTTATTTTCAGTTTGCGCTCAAATTGAAAGTATCCCAAATAAACGGCCTTTTGTCGCACAAAAAAATTGCACTTAATTGTCCATCAAATTTGTAGCCTTAGGTTAAATCTAATTCTTTAAAGTGAAGCCCTGTCCTTTTGGCGATAGGGTGAGGGTTTTCTTGTTGTTTTGACTGAGATTTCTCTGGAGGAAGTAGAATGACGTGATGTTTCAATGATTGTTTATGAGGAGCACTATTTAAAGACGATTGACAGGTACTTCATCACGTGAAGTATCATGCATATTAAAGGTCCCTGATATGAACTTTCTCCATCATCCATGTCCCCTTTTGGAAGAAATAAATGCCGAAGATCTATTTCACGTATAGATGTGTACTTTGAATAATATTCTCAACATTATTTTGATTTCTTACAATTGAATCGACAAAATAAAGAGATTTCAACATATGGTATATTTGCTTACTTACAAACATATACATGCTTTCTTGCGGTCAGGTAAAACAATAATCAACCATCTACCAATATTTCCCTGGACGTGTCGTGGTCTAGTGGATACGTCACAGAACTGTAGTTCTCGGTTCGAGTCCCGCCGCGGCAATAATGTCCTTTGGTAAGACATTTATCTACATTTGTCACGCTCGACCCAGGTCAGGTAAATGGGTACCTGATAGGAGTTAAATTCATTGAAATGCTAGAGCACAATGATGGCAGCAATGCTAAGCCGGGAGTAATAATTGTGGAGCGTCAATAGTGTCAAGTCTGCCAGATATATGCGCTTTACAAGAACCCACTATTATTATTGTTATTTGTCTTATTATTATAATTATCATCATTACTATTATTATTATTCTTTTTATCACTATTATTATTATTATTACTATTACTATTATCATTATTATTATTATTATTATTATCATTATTATTATTATTATTATTATTATTATTAATATTATTATTAGTAGTAGTATTTTTCTTACTATTATTATTATTGTTATTATTATTATTATTACTGTTATTATCATTATTATTTTTACTATTATTATTATCATTTTTATTACTATAATTATTATTATCATTGTTATCATTATTATTAATATTATTATTATATTTTTTTAAAAAATTATTATTATTATTATTATTATTATTATTATTATATCCCATACTCCAGTCAGTATACCACCATGGCGTATAATGTACGTCGATCTTGGTTGAATCACAGCGGGGTCGAGTGTGTTCCCTAATGATCTACTGGCTAAACCAAGTATTTTAATACATTTGTAATGTGTTTTCTAAAATATCTGCTAGCAATCCCCGCCCTTCACAAAGGTCGTGACAAGACCGACATCTGGAAATGAGAGCTGAATGACAAATTCACAAAAAAAGTACAAAAGTTCATGATTCCTTACAGGCACAGATTTAAAAAAACTTTATTTCTCCTAGTCTAAAGGTTAATGTGAGGACATCGGTTACCCTATATCAAGATCGTGATTATTCTAATTGATTTGAAATGGATAGAATGAAGTCGATGAGGGATATTCATGCACCTGCTAACCCGTGTAGACGAGTTCTCCAAAAAGGAACAATGACCAGGCACGAAACGATCTCGGAATTGCATCCGATTTCGAAATTGATATTCTACAATGGTGCAATTAATCCTAAAGAGTATGAAGTATCTTTCTCACATGAATCAGTAATATTGTCCCCCAAAAAGTCGCAGTGAACTCTTACGATTCATAGCCCGATTATGACCCTTGGGATGCCTAACAACAATGCCGATTATGAATAGAAACTGGGGCGGATCCAGGATTGTCAGAATGGAGGGAGTAGGGGGGATTTTGTCACAACAGTTAATTTGTCACAAGAAAATGATTTCGGTAATGTATTTCTCGGTAATGTCGGTAATTTAGAAACAGATAAAGAGAGACGGATTAAGAAATATGCCTTTATAGAGAAAAAGGAATAGATCTAAGGAAAGGAAAGCTATTGCAATAACAGAGACATATCAATATGGAAGAGAGAGAGAGAGAGAGAGAGCGGTGAGGGGGGTGAGGAGGATTATTATTTGGTTACGAGCAAGAAAAAATTGAAAACTGGAAACCGTTGTAGTGCATGGCCTAGCTGGGTGAAACATAGGGATAAGGACAAGGAACACACTCGCTCCCCATCTACATCAGTATAAGTATTAACACTTATTAATAGAAGGCATACTTCATTATTACAAGAAAAATAATGGCAGACACTTCATCTCTCCTTCATTTCCACTTCCTGAATAGCATTATGTTTTTAATCGGTTCTCTACTTACAAAGAAAAAGAAAAAAGTTCAAATCATCGTATCAATGTAGGCCTATTCTTGAGTGTTTGATCTTCAATATGTTTGTGTAAAATAAACCATCGTAATTAATAGTAGCATTATGAATGTCCAGTGATGGCTGAAGGAATTCCCCTGTCCCCCTCCGGTGTCTGAACACGACCACTGTTACAAACAGGTTGTGTAAGTTTCCTCAGGAAAGACACATTTTCTGGGGATGGTTGGGGATTATTTGCTAAATACATGTACATGTATTGCACTCGCTTCTTTCTTGGGAATGGTGGGAGCGGGACGTTATGGCCTGAAGCTCTTCCAGTCCCATTTGTTCCGGACTTTGTGATGTCGCCTTTTTTTGCAATATTTTAATGGGACAATGAGACCCAGTTCAAAATGGATCACCTACAAGTTTATTAATTTCTTCAAACATTTGCTATGAGGTGAATCTCCACGTTACGTGTTATTGACCACCAGCGTACGTTGGCTGTCATTCAGTGCTTTGCTAGCTGTTGAAAATTTGAACAAGTTTTTACTGTCCTGGAGATGGCTGCAGGATGAACACCCTGCACAGGAAAATGTATTGAGTTTTATCGTCTACTACAATTACTAGTTTTCGATTCGTATAGGACAGGTTTTACAAGGAGTTCAAGGAATTCATCCGCGAACAGTTCGGTTAAATGACTGTACCGCAAAATACAATGTTCGACAGTAGATGGCGACCTTCCTCCCAAACTGCGCAGGTCAGCACATTATGGCCATAAATAAGTTTGCATGATCATTCTACCGGTATATTCTGTTTTAATTTAACATGGAACCCCCCTGGAAACTGCGCGATTTTGTATAATAATATTGTTGATGTGTTGATGCTTGAACAATGAGTTGTTTTTGTAACCTTTTTTAAAACTTGGGTATGTTACCCATCATGTGTACATATTTTTTGGTCATTAAGCCTGAAGTTCGAGGTCGGTTTCTTCGTACTTTTGTTCTGTAGGGTGTATTTTGTTTGACTGCAAATGTGATTGAAACCTTGGTGGTGTGAATGATGGTTTGTTTGATTGTGGATTAGTTAGTTATACCTCTTGCCATGAGCAATATCAATACCTTACGTCTCGTTTAATAACTGTATTTTGATACCCCGACGGTGAATTAATTTGTTAAATTCTATACTTTAGAGTATAGGGACACACACATAAAAAAGATTATGATAAAAGAGAAAGATGAGTTAAATTTGTATAATTAAAGCTTCTTTTTAAAAGTTGATAATAGTCAAATTTGACCGATTGTCATGTAACGCTGAACGCTGAACAACATTTGTATTATTTGTTCAAATTAATGACCCATACATCAACTTATCATATGCCTTAGAGCACGAGACAATGATTGATGAATATTTCTTTCTTTTTTGTTAATGGTCAAATCTAACCTATTGTGTCTCATACGTCACCAACCACATCAAAGATTTTTAGTATATCTTGTAGTTGTGTAAATTCGATAGCCTTAACATAACTTTGGAATATCATGGATCATGGTTTTTTCGATGTTAATCATGTTAAGAATTCTAAGATACTTGGTAAAGTATGGGATACAAGAAGACTAAATACCTTGGACTTGCCCTTATACAGCCAAAGACATTTTTTTTGGAACACAAAAACTATTTATTTGTTTAAAAGTATTTACATTTTTTGCAGGACCGTGACACGTGCATTCAGGTGTTCTTTTGCGACGGTCCTCCAAAATCATCAAGTTACATAATGTGTTATGGTGGGTTCCCACTGCCGATCAAACCAACCCGACCAAGCCCATTCAAGCTATTTTGCCCTGGTCGGGCTCGGTCGGCAAGGGCGATCGGGGTCGGTCTACCTTGATCGGTATCGATCTGGCTTCCTACACGACAATTTTTGGCATGTCAAAAAATATCGTGTAGGGGTCGAGAAGGCAAGCGATCGTACAGCGATCGTGTATTGGTCGAGTAGAGGTCGAGCTGATCGGGAATCGATCGTATAGAGGTCTAGTTTGGTCGGGTGGATTTTTTCCGCCGATCACTACCCGATCATCTCGATTTATACACAACTTCTTCACGATAGGTTCCCGATCAACTCGATCAACAACTCAACCGCTTGACGATCGATACATGTCTGCCCTAAACAGTCACTCGACCGAACTCGCTCACTTCTCGACTGCTTCTCGATCACATCCCGAGCACTTCTCGACCGCACTCGATCTTTCCGATCGCAACTCAACTCAATAGGCATAATACAGAAGGAAATCCAGTAGCACTTGGGGTGACTTCAATGTTATTAGAGACACGAATCTAGATTATTTTACGACACGTGATTATATCTCTCATTTTTTATTTTATTTGTTTTTAAATTTACGTGATGTATGGAGAAGTAAAAATAAAGATAAAAAGCAATACACGTATAAACAACGAAATCCTTTTATGCAAAGTCGCTTAGATTATTGGATCATATCAGAGAATTTAGAGCAAATAACATCCAAATGTGACATTGTTCCTCTATAGCCCCTGACCATTCAGCAATCTGGTAATCCATAATAGGTCATCGACAAAAAATAAAAATAAAAGATCTTATTGGAAGTTTAATAATAGTCTATTAAGTGACAAGGAATACGTTAGGAAGATGAAAGAAGAAATAAAGACTTTAAAAGAGAAACTGTCTGTTGAAATTAAAGATAAGAGAGTACTATGGGATTTCATGAAAATGGAAAATACGGAAGTTTACAATTAAACTATCAAGAAAAAGGGCGGAGGAAACGAAAGAAAAAAAATCGGAAAATTGGAAAAAGAGATTAAAGACTTAGAAGAGGATTTATTGTCGATTGGCAATGGACATCACAAAGATATTTTTGAAAATTTGAAAACTAAGAAACAACAACTAAGTTTACTCCACGATTACATCAATGAAGGTTTGAAAGTACGGTCAAGATCCTCATGGTATGAATGTGGAGAAAAGAATACAGCATTCTTCAAACAGTTAATGGAATCAAATAGAAAAAAAAGTATAATGAAGAAATTAAATGTAAATGGAAATACCACTTCTAACGAAAAAGAAATTATTAAAGGAATGAAATCATTTTATGGGCAGCTATTTAGCAAAATAAATTCTATACAAGATGACACTTTGGACTTCTTTCCTAATAACCTGCAAAAATTGAATAATATATATCACGAGATTCATGTGAGGAAACGATCGTAGAAAGGGAATGCATAGAAATACTAAAAGATATGAAACTTTAAAAATCTCCAGGAAATGATGGTTTAAGTGCAGAATTTCATGAGAAATTTCGGCCAGTAATTGGAGTTCTAGTTCTTGCATCTTTTAATGAAGCTCTTCAACAAGGGGAATTATCAGGCTCTCAAAGGCAAGCAGTTATTATCTTGATACATAAAGATGGCAAAGATCTGGAGCTTATTAAGAATTCCAGACCGATTTCGTTGCTAAACGTAGATTATAAAATCCTATCTAAGATACTTTCAAAGAGAATACAATAAGTTTTACCTCATATTGTTGGTTTTGATCAGTTGTGATATGTTAAGGATAGGAACATTGGAGAAGCAATACGAATAATAGACGACATGGTCTTTCATACTTCTTTTTACAGAGAACACGCTTTTTTGGTGGCCATTGATTTAAAAAAGCATTTGATTCTGTTTCACATTTATTTTTATATAAGGTTTTACAATCATTTAATTTTGGACCAAGGTTTTGTAAATGGGTTAATATTTTTTATACTAAAGCAGAAAGTTGTGTCATAAATGGATATATATCAACAGGTTATTTCAAGATTGAAAGAAGAGTAAGGCAGGAAGATCCCCTCTCTCCATATTTATTTGTTCTGTGTATTGAAACTTTAGCTCATATGATTAGAAATAATCATCAGATAAAAGGAATCAGTTTTGGAAATACAGAAATAAAGCAAGTTCTGTACGCAGACGATATAACGCTTTTCATTAAAGATTCGAATTCATTTAAGGAAATTAAACATCCTTTTGAATGTTTTTTTAATAAAATATCAGGCTTTAAGTTAAACAAGGACAAGACATTCATTTTGCCCTTAGGTCCACAATTATCCACTCATACATTTCCGTTTGGGAAGCAAGTAGACATTGTTAAAATACTAGGAATTTATTTTTCAATACAAGAAGATATCAAAGAACAAATGAATTATAAAGAAATATTGAGCAAGATTAAAAAATATTTTACGTGGTGGAAGCAGCGTGATTTAACATTAATGGGAAAATTCAATTAATGAAAGTATATGGCTATTCTAAATTTATATATTTATCATCATTGATGCCGGTTCCAGAATGGGTGTATAGCGAAATTGAAGAAATATGTTTTTATTTTTTTTGTGAAGTAGTAAAGGCAAAATTAAAAAGAGCATCATGTTTTTAGAGTATCCGCAGGGTGGGCTCAAAATGATGAATTTCCGACTGTTTGTAAAGGCACAGAGAATAATGTGAATAAAAAGGCTTGTAAAAGGAACTCAAGCTATCAAATGGAAACATTACTTTAAATATTCAAGGAGACCAATGGGCGGGAATTTAATATTTTATTGCAACTATTGGAGAGATGCAGTGAAACTCATGTTACCTCCTTTTTATCAGAATCTTCTGAAAGCATGGATAGATATGAAAGAATATGTTAAAACAGAAGAGAGATACAGAGGGAATGAAATATTGTATAATAATAATTTTATTCAACTAGAAGGTCAAACTATATTTGAGCAAAATTTGTTGAAAAAAAATATATATCGACTTCATCACATATGCGATGAACAAGGGTTATTAAAAAAAGATGCATATTTTATTGCCATTGGTTTAAGTAAGGAACAAATTACAAAAGCTAACAAAATCTATTCAATAATTCCTGACGATTGGAAACAGAATGTTCAGCCTGCAAGAAAGTCCATCCACTGTGGCCTTAGTTTAGAATGAATATTTGCAAAGAAGGTTTTTAAATTTGAAGAAATAACTGCAGAGATGGTGTATAAAAGTCAAATCAAGAAGAATGCAGAAATCAGCTTAGCATTTCATAACTTAATGGAACTTTATAATATTACAACTAAAGAAGTGGAAAAGATTTTTGTTCAACCAAGGTTGTGCATATTAAACAGTAAACTGAGAGAATTTCAGTTTAAACTTTTGCATAGAATAGTTTATACAAACCATCATTTGCATAGATTTAAATTTCGTACAAACGGTTTGTGTTCGTATTGCAATATTTTGGAAGAAACCTATCAACATGTATTTTTTAAATATAATATAATAAAAAGATTCTGGGAAAATGTGCTGATAAACTCAATTGACCAATTCTAAAGAAACTGTGGTGGAAAGAAAATCATATTGGAATAAATGGGAGTAATGTGAAATCGAAGCAATTACTAAACCACATTCTGGTTTTGATTAAATTGATGATTTTTAATAGTAGAGAGAAGGGGAAGCCTCAAATGTAGATGAAGTAAAAGATAAAATTCTCGAAAATAGGAAAGAGGAAAAAAAACTTGCAATGGAAAGGGATACTCTTTCCATTCACTTTTTAAAAAATGGGAGACCTTGGAAAGTTTTGTGTTATATAAATTAACTTTTAAAAAGCAACTTCCCAACCCTCTATCCCAGCAGTATTTCTTTGCTTTATGTTTATATTTGTTTGTTTGTTTGTTTGTTTGTTTGTTTTTTGTTTGGAGGGGGGTTGTTTTTGGTTGTTTTGGGTTGTCTTTTATCTTTATCTCTCTCTTTGGGGGAGTTTGTCTCTTTTCAGAGGTAGTACTTTTTAAACAATATTTTGACAGACTGTAATATTTCATGTACAAGCGTTTATTTATTTTTGTTTAATTCAACAGATATTCGTTTTTTTTTTCAAAGAAGCACAAAATGAACATGAAATGACTTAGTATTTTATCATTATTAGTATTACTATTATTGTTTTAAACGAATAAGGAAATGTATGAAAGAGTTGTTTTGTTTAGCAATTGATGTTTAATAAGAATAATACTTTTAAATTGCATTTTGATTATTCTGAGTTGTATTTGGATTGTTCTGAGTATGATGTAAATTTCATGATTTCGATAATATGTATTGCCTCTGGTATTGAGAAAATAAAACACCTTAAAAATATTTAAAAAACAAGGACACAATTACGTGCTGATCTAATCACAATTTGTTCGTACCGGTATATTGAAACTAATTAAGTTAATTGCTTCTAGAATTGGTAGTAACATGTGACTGCGACATGTGCAGCTCTTGAGTCTGTTTGAAAAGGCAAATAAAATTAATGTTTTAAGTATCATGTGCAATACAGTACTTTGGCAAATGACACTGGGTCTGCAGGGGGAAGTTAAAGAAATTCGAAATGCATTGACTTCGAAATAACTGGTCTTGGAAAAGTTTTCTTGGTCTTCAAAGTTTAAGCAACAGTTTTCAGACAAATTGCCGACCGATCGCCGTCTTATCCCCAGTGGTTGCCGACTATTATCGGGTGATATTCGGTTGAGAAAGGTTGACAGTTGATATACGCATGATGTACGATCAGTTACCGATTGAACTCCAAACATTTGCCGAACATCAACAACCAGGAAGCAATTTAATAATTAAGTTTGAAAATTATATTGTTGCTTATACTGCTGGTTCACAAATTCAGTTTGTTTTGTAAGTTTCCATTGAAAGAAAAGAAGGGAGCTTAATTGCTTAATTGCAATCAGTCATGCGTTCCTACCAATCTCATTTCATGTCAAGAGTTGAGAGTAACTTACGCTATTAATCAATCTTGAAAAATATATTTAGAACAGAAACCAGTTATTCGTTTTCGAGTATTACTCTTTGTCGATGGAGTATTATTGTTTTAAATAATTAATCAGTGAGATATCACTTTCCACCCATTTATTAATCCTCGATAAGATTACACGCAAGAAATGTAGATTGCAATTCATACTGCCCTTAAAGTACTTGCAACTTGCCTCTAATAAAAAAAAAACCGACGTGCAAAGTTTTAAAGAATGAAAGAACTTCTTAAACTCGAGTCAACAAAGAATTTGGAGCCAAAAGGGCGTTAACTCTGTTCAAGCATATGAGTTAACGCCCTTCTGGCTCAAAACTGACGTATGAAATACTTTTTCAGAGTTACAATTAGGCCCTAGTCATCTCCTCTCTAGTTAGCATGAAACTAACGATAACATTTATCAAAAAACTAATAATGATTAACATGTTACTCAACGCCTCTCTCACACGTGATGTACGTGTATATCAACCATGCCCACTTAACAAGTAAATTCGGTATAGTATCTATCGTTTGAGCAAGCTATACCATGGAGTAGCTATATATACCATGTTGCTAATGTAGGTGATGTAGAATACTGGAAGCTTTGTCGACTTACATGGACGTTTTCAAATTTAAGAGGGTAAGATATTTATAATTTTCTGTTGAATTGTCTAACTTTTTTCTAGCTATATTTTTCCATGGCTAACTTCATATCGTCATTTTCAAAATTAATAATATATCATGTTTTTATACGATTGTATTTACCCGGTCAATACCATTTTTTGGTGAAAATTTCAACAAATTTCGATTCTTGATGAACCATTAAATTGAATAATGATCATGATGAAAATTGCTATATACTTCACTGTTTTAATATTCTGGATTGGGTGTGGCATTTAGCTCACATTTTGGTATCCTTTTATCGGACTATATTGATTTATTCTTTACAAGAAAAAATAAAAAATAAAAAAGCAGGAACAAGTTTTCTTCAGCTTTACGCAAAGTCATTGTAAATGAAATTCACTAGTAGATGTACATGTACAAACAATACATTGACACATACATGTACATGGAGGATTAAACGAATAGACGAGCGACAAATTAAGATTGTTTATCTATTCTAATTACAAGTACTGAAACTATGTACAACAATACATTTAACTATTGTATCAGTAATCGAGAGCAAACAAGACAAGTTTTATATCCTGTAGCCCAATCACCTGTCTGTTTTTTTTAAATAAATATTCTTTTCGAATAAGATGCTATTGGACTTTATAAAATTTGAAGACATATGAAAGCAAATTTCAAAGTTAGTTTCGCACTTCTTGTTAATTTCAGCTTTCTTTATCCAACATGGCTCGAAGGAGGTTGATCCCGCTATTAGTCCTACTGTATCTTCACATTTTGACTGCGACAGAAGAGATGTCATCCCCACACTATGGTCTCCATCTCCCACGTTTGGCGCCCTCTCGCTGTTCCCATGGTCCTTACAAGAGGAAAATCTCCTGCACCAGAATGAAACTCACGGGAGTTCCCAGGATCTTTATCCAGGAGTCGAAGAACTAGACCTTTCAGTAAATGCGCTCCGGTCCATTTTCAACTCCTCGTTTACTAGATACCAAAGGATTAAGAATCTGACTATCAGTGATAATGATTTAAGGGAGATAGCTACTGGCAGTTTTTATACCATGCAAATGCTGCAGTATCTGGACCTTAGCTTTAATTTGTCGTTGAGATCTATTACATCTCAAATGTTTAAGTTTAGTAAAAAATTATCCCATCTTATTCTTGCGTTAACAGGTATAGAATCGGTCCCCGATGACATATTAAGATGGCTCCCAAACCTACAGTCATTAGATCTATGTAGTCGTGACATCTCACAAATTAACATCACTTCTTGCAGTTCAGAAACACGCAAACTTAATCTATTTTTTTATAATAGTCAAATGAAAGCGTTTGGACCCAACATATTCAGAATAGATTGCGAAATAAATTCGCTCAGTCACCAAGCAGATGGCTACACTTCGATTGACCCTCAAACCATAGCAGCAATACGATCCAGAGTTCTCTCATTTCCCAATGATAGACTGAGGCCAGACCTGTGGGACCAATTCTTCAGAGGCATTGGAATGTCTGATATCGAGGAGCTTCTGTTACATGACACGAAGATAGGGGAGATTGACCAGCACCATTTCGCGCTGTTACGAAACAAACCGCTCCAGGTTCTCGATGTTTCTGATAATGACCTGCCCGATCTTAGCCAAATGGGATTTTTAGATTTACCCCTAGTTAATACTCTTATAATAGATAGGTGTGGTATTATAAATATTAATCTTGCAAATTTTTCCAGAATGAAAAGCCTACGTGTTCTACATCTGAATCATAATAAAGCCATACGTATCGATAATAGAATTGGTTTGAATGCAGACTTACGCGAATTATATCTTGCTTTCAACTCTCTAGAATATATCTTTGAACGAACTTTTAATGGATTAACAAATTTGACGAAATTGGTCTTGAGAGGAAATACGCATTTAGTATATTTGCAGATTACCGCTTTCACAGATTTGAAGAACCTTATGTACTTAGACTTATCGGGATGCTTGTACATTGATGTAACTGGAGATATTCCAAAACTCGAAACATTTGTCTACAGTGACTGTAAAGAACAGGATTTGCCGAACCATATCAAAGAGATTTTCAGTCACACTAAGTTACTTAAACACGTGATAATGAGAAATACAAGCTTGAACACATTATGGAGTCCATTTGAAAGGAATAACACTTCACTGTTTGGAGGAATGAGAAATATTATCACCCTTGATTTAGAGCAAAACCCATTGACACGATTGGAGTCATGGATATTGACCGATCTGTTGTTGCTACAAGAGTTAGATCTGAGTGACTGTCAAATCATAGAGATTGAGGTGAAGGCATTTGAAGGTCTGCAAAGTCTGCAGATTTTACACCTAGAAGGTAATCAGTTACTCGACCTTCCACATGGGGCACTTTGGAATATGGCACATCTAAGGACTGTTTACTTGGAGGGTAACAAATTGAGGTATCTTGATAGAGATCTCTTTATTAATTCATCAAGACTTCGAAATCTGACACTCGCTAAAAATCAACTCACCGGATTAAACCACAGTACGTTTGAGCCAATATTAAATACCCTCTTGTCCATTGATATTTCGGGAAACGAGATTGTTTGTACATGTAATTTAAAATGGCTTCCGTTATGGTTGTCCGGGTCTATCACACTTTTGAATGAAATTGACACTAGGTGTTCCTCTGCCTCACTGGAAGAACTGCAAGAAAAGCCACTGATGTCATTTAAACCAGCGGAATTATGTGGCCCAAACATCGCTCTCTTCTGTTTACTTCCTATTGTAGTCACATGGATTATCATGGCATTTGTCTTTGCCTACCGTCATCGATGGTTCTTGAAATACAAACTATTCCTCCTGAAACTGGCAGTCATAGGCTATCGGGAGATCCGAGATGCTCGAGATTTTGACGATTATGAATTTCATTTGAACGTGATGTTTGCAGAGGAGGACGAAGGGTGGGTTAGAGATCGCCTCCGCCCAGTCTTAGAAGAACTGCTGCCGGAATGCAATAGGAATGTGTACGGCGATAATGACCTTCCGTTAGGTATGCATTACTATGATGCAGTTCATTACGTCGTTGAGATGAGCTATAAGACCATCGTGTTAGTCAGTAGGGCTGCTATCCAGGATAACTGGTTCGTTATCCAATTTCGGACCGCTGCGGATCACGTCAATGACACACAAATAGAGAACATGGTGGTGATCTTCCTGGAGGACATTCCAGATGATGAGCTTCCATTCTTGGTGAGGCTGTACCTGAGTGATCGTAAACCATACCTCAGCTGGGAGGAGGGTGAGAGGTTTCAAGAGTACTTCTGGCAAAAGCTGATCAAGATGTTGAAGATAAATCTGAGGTGCAACAATGTTATTCCTCCTAAGTAACTGGAGTAATGTTATAATGCCAGTGACTCTCTTTCGCGATTATGCATTTGACGTAAAAGATGGGTAATCATGTGAAACTGGTAATCGTGCAGCGGCCAAAGGTATTTCAGCTAACGATTGTCCAATTGCATTTTGCTTGAAGCTACTTGTACTTCAAAAACTTCAATGAAAGAATCACTTATGTATTAAGTTGCACTTGTATAGCATTGGTGTAATTATCAAGTGCAATTCCTCCAGAGTTCAAGTTCAGTATTTCTAATCCTCATAATATCTCGTTTCAATGCTAATCCTCCAGGAACTCTTAATCACCATGATATTATGTTGGTATGAATAATCTAATACAAATGTCTATGTGCTCAGAGGTATCTACATTACTGTACGTCAAATTAATGATTATGACAAATAGGTATAGATTAAACAAGTAGTAAGAGCTTTTGCCTGAGAAAGAGCATTTCGAAATGGAAGAAATACAATTCTGATTATAAAAAAATATTTAGAAAATAGCTTCCTTCGCTTTCAAATGGCTTTCCAAAATATAAGTAAAATGTAGCCTCATTTTTGTTCCTGTAAAGTAAATGTGTATCCTAGTTAAGTAGAGCATTGTATACACCTCTAAAAGAAATGTTTATATATTGTTATTATTATTATTGCAATTATATTCCATTCTCTTGTTTCGACATCGATTGAATAGAATTAAGAAATGTTGAATTTGTCATTGCATTCAATGTGTTACAACTGAATCGAGAGTAATATAATATGTTATGTTCACATACTTTTAAGATCCATTGTAGTTGTGTATAAAAACATTCTGTGGCTCCATTAGTTTGTAATTTGCACAGAAGTCATTATCCCTGCATTTTTCTGTTTTGTTTATATCATAATCCGCATATGATGGATACCGACAGAAATTGCACAAAATTTGTAGTCATTATCGATCACAAACGTAGCCCAATCAATTAGTAAGTGTTAGAAATGATAAGCAAATATAACAGACTTAAAAAAAAGAAAGAAAAAGAAAAATCTCCCACGTAATATTATATTATGCTGTTGATACCTAGTCCTATATTCTGCCTGCATCTATATTATGTACTCATAGTTTTATAGCAAAAAAATCTTGGGACAACTATCACGTGGATTATAAAATAACCCCGGACATCTATCGACGGGAAGGCATCCACAATACAGCTATTCCGTTAGACAAATACATGTACCTCCGTCGTTGTTACTGTTGGACAGTTTTCTATTTTAGGGATAATTATCCTGGTGAAGATGTCTGACTGATTTGCATGATAGGGAGTTATCTCGAAATAGTAGTCCGGATGAGCTATTACGTGAAGCAATGAAATGTATTTCATGTATAAATGAATATTCTTGTTAATGTTGTTTGCACGCTATGAAATATGTAGCAATTTCTTTGTACATCTTAGAGTATCGAGAGTTTTTGCTCTAGGATAATAATCAAATCATTTTATGACAGCATTTAACACAATAAATGCTATAAACCCACATTGTGGAATCTTTATCTCTCTCTGTCTGCCTCCCATCGACATTTCCCTACGGTTGTAATTATATGAAGGGTCATAATATAATTCATTAAAAGTAAAGGACCTTTTTGAACTCCCTCTATATTTGCCCCCCACCACACATGCCGGCAGGATATTGCTACGGTGTTACAGGGATCAATGAGGATATATCCAGATTGTAGAATGCTTGCTCGATTTTAAAACCAAAACTCCTCCCCTTTCGAAAATCATGGATCCGACCCTGTAACACACGTATAGATAATTAATAACTGAAACCACAACCACTATTAGAGTCACTCTCATCAATCTTTAAGTCTTTATATAATCGTTCATAAGTGTGATCAGTTAAAATGCTATTGCGTTTTAAATTTCCTTGTTCTTGTTCCTTATAGTAGTTTCCATGTCCAACGCGCGGAATCTTTTGCAGGCTCGAATACGACACGAAGAATGTGCAAGAAATGGGCAGGATAGAGTTACTACATGTAATTCGAAAAAATAGTTCGTCAACCAAATGTGAATGTTATGACAAAGAGATAAAGGTGTTACATGACGGGTATATCCCGAAAATATTGAAAAGACGGAGAGAGGGGACAGGAGGGGAGAGAGTCAATAAAAAAGAGAGATAGACAGAGGCACACACAAACAAAGATACAAATACAGAGAGATGAAGGAAAGAGAAGGAGAGATAGAAAGAGAGGGAGGGATGTAGCTGGGAGAGATTATAACAGAGAGGTGGAGAGAGAAAGAGAGAGAGAGAGAGAGAGAGAGGGGGTATATAAGGAGAGGTGGAAAAGAGAGATCGGTAATCTAACATGATATCATTATCTCTCCCCCTTTTTTTGGTTTTGGTTTTTTTCTCTTTTTTCCTTTCTTTTCTTCTTCTAAGAAGAAATATACATTCGGACCGGTGAACGGAGTTATATTTTCCCAAGTGGTTATATTTATGGTCACGAGGAAAATATAACTCCCTTCAGGTCCGAAGAATGTTATATACCCCCTGCTAGTAATATATGTTATATTAGATAGCCTTGGTTTGAACATTTAGGGGGGGGATATATTTTCTTTGCCCGAAATTGTTTCCATTTTTTTTACGAGGACTGACAAAATTATTTTTTAAAAATGTGGAAAAAATTATTTCAATGGAAAAAAAAAAATCGAGAAAAAAAAAATAATGAAAAAAAAAAAAATTGACCTCGGATATTGGTATAATGTTTGTAATTGGTGAAATACAGTCCTCAAGAGGGCGACATGCATTGATTAAAAATATATTCATTTCACCAGCTGGTGAATATAACACTGGAAAGTGACCGGCCAGGAAAATGTAACAATTACGATCCTTGCAATTGATATCACGTGACGAGCTCTGGACCAATCACATCTCGGTATCTGTCTAAGCTATCTAATATATACATATATATATATATGCATGCACTCATATCATGTGAATGTATATACGTAAATTTGAATTCAAAACAATTTTGTATAGTATTCGGCAATAATGGTCATAAACTGACTGACTTGCATAAATAAAACATCAACAACAACAGCAACATAGAGAGAGAGAGAGGGAGAAAGAAAGAGAGAGAGAGAGAATGGCAAGAGAGCCGGGCTTAAAATTATGATAGCCGTGATGATGATGAATCAATCGTGTGTGTAAAACTGATACTTTTTAGTGTAAACACCCTACATCGTTGATAACACAATTTAGGTTGATGGAAGTCAGTCATATTTGAGGCTTAAAAGAAGAATGACAGTCACAGTAGCCAAACATCTTGACAAGATATTGTATTTTATTTTACACTGTATAGTTGGCTTGCATGATCGCTACTCACAGAGGCGATTTACAACGCTGCCCCGCAGAGGGCGGTTATCACACGTTGCAACCAGTGCCGTATCACTGGTTGCAACATAACTGTATGTATTATACTCCAAGACAACTGCAAAAAATTGTGGCCATTGACGTCTTGGAAGTGGATTTTGTGTAGATCAACCTTCACATTTTCCCTTTCTTACCATACATAAGCCTGACAACAAATATGCTGAATATCTCCAACCGGATTTCACAATAAAGTAAACCAACCAAAATTTGAACCTAATTTCGAAGACAATAGTATTCCGTGGTGCATGACCCTCAAAACCTAACCAAGGTATCAATTGAAAAAACAAAAAAAAAATTCTTCTTCAGATGATGTTGATTTCAATGCAAGTAAATTATTTATATTCTAATAAATTTTGGAAAGTTGGGTATACCTTTTAAGACGCCCAATGCAACGGAAAATGTTTTAAAAAACTTAAAATTTTCAACCTAGTATCGCATAATAATCATGGAAGCACAGATATAGGAGAAGGCTTCCAACACATCCCCATACCCAGGCAAGGCATCAACTAATATGATATCTGGTGAATAAGGTGAGAGGCCTATCGTTGTATTTTACCCATCACGCCCATATTATATTCTAAAGACAACATTTACATTGAGATTCTTAAACAAATAATTAAAAAAAAAAATCTCTATCGAAGGCTCTTCAGTATTATAATTAGTGGCATCTATTTGTAATAATAGATCATAGATCATTGTGTAGAACTATCTATGTTGTTATAAGTAAAACAAATTGAAGAATTCGTTATAGAAGAATTTCATAAACATGCAGGTAAGGCGCCTTTACATTGCTTTATTCTGGCATAGTGGCATGACGTAAGGTACGAAGAAAATTAGAAAGATAATGAAGTTGTATTTAAGTCCTTTTATGTATTTATTTTGAAAGATACAAGATCACTTCTAAAAGTATTTTCATACGTTGTATGCACAAGAGAATTAAACTATAATCTTCAGAGTGATACGTAGTCATGCAGTTACCTGGCATTCTGATGCCGTAGTAGTCCAGTCAAAATAGCGAAGTTTATAGGGGTAACCTAATACATCTTTATCCTTGAAGATTATTTGCGCATTATGCATATTCTCTTCAATACATTATTTTGAAAATATGTTCAACTTTTCCTCTGCCTTCGAACAAATTTGATGGTTGTTATTTTTTATTTCCATTGGACAATTTGACTGATGCAAATTTATAGGAAGATATGAATTTAATTTCTTTATGACGAACGCTTATTTCCATGATATGCAAATTGGGTTCACAATTTGGATATCAAAATCTGTCCACCATATTTTTTTTTTATAATTTAGAAAATTTTGGGTATTCGAATTATTTAAGTTGGGAACTTAATAGATGCAAAGTTATAAAAATATGAATATCTTTTTACGGCTGCGATAGTATGCAAATTTTAGTCTCGGAATTATACAGAAAATGTGGTTATTGTATTTACTGACCAACCTTTGATTTAGTACTAACTTGAAAATTAATGGGAAAATGTGAATTTTCCAATAAGATAATAGCTAACTTGCATATTCTGCAAACAGTTTAACTGTTTTCCATTACTGATATTTTGTAAAACATTTTAGTATGCTGTCATGAGGATTATTCCTAAGATCTGCGGTGAAACAAATTCTTTTGCAATTTAGTTTGGGTAAATTGCTTTTATTTACTGGACTCTAGTGATGAAAAAAGAATGTTTTAAAATCAAGAAAATGGAATAGGCACTGGTGACTTCTGAAAATACCAATTATCATAGGCGTATGAGGCGCCCGCCAACCCAGATATTTGTTTGTAGATTACCATGAATCGACTGGTCCATCACCTCCTCGAACATCACGACATCAAATATCATTATTTTGATGACTGAAATACATCTTCATAACTTTTGAAAATCAAAATAAATAAATAAATAAATAAAAGGCAAGTTGATATCCGGAGAAATATAAGAGGACATCCCGAAGAAAATGTCCATTGAGGCTAAAAGCAAAGTATTTGTCCTATGCCGGTTTCAAAGGGTAGGCAGCAGTTTTCAGACAAATTGCAGACTATTATCGGGCGATATTTGGTTGAGAAAAGGTCGGCAGTTGATCTACAAATGATGTACGATCAGTTAACGATTGAAGTTTGAAAATTCTATTGTTGCTTATACTGCTGGTACACAAATTCAGTTTGTTTGACACTTTTCTAATGAAAGAAAAGAGGAAAAATAAAGAAGGACTTAAGTGCTTAATTACAATCAGTTATTAGTTCCTAACAAATTCAATTCATGTCAAGAGAAAAATTTACGCTTCTAAACAATCTCGAACATTTATTCAGAACATAATTCATTAATTCGTTTTCGAGTATTGCTCTTTGTCGATGGGGTACTTTTGTTTTAAATAATCCATCAGGGCAGAGGCGGCCCTCCCGGGGGGCAGGGGGGGCACAGTGCCCTCCCACTTTTTCAAGCACCTGAAAAGTGCCCCTTTTTACATAGGAAAAGTGCCCCTTTAATTTTATAAGAACTGCCCCTTTTTACATGGGAATAGTGCCCCTTTCACTTTGACAAGTGACCCTATTAATTTGTAAAAGTGCCCCTTCCCCTTTTCAACTCTGATAAGTGCCCCTTTTATTTGGACACGTGCCCCTTTTTCTTCGACAAGTTCCCATTTTCCTTTGCAATAAGACATAGTGTCCATTTTCCATTCTCATAAGTGCCCTTTTTAATCTCTAGTAAGTGCCTATTTCAGGTACGAGAAGTGCCTCTTTTCACTTTTGATAAGTACCCCCTTCACCTCTGATAATTGCCCTATTCAAATCTGAGAAGTGCCTCTTTTACTTTGACAAGTGCCCCTTTTCCTTTGAAAGAAGTGCCCCTTCCCCTTTTAATAACTACCCCCATTTTAACTCGGATAAGCGCACCTTATATTTTCACATGTGCCCCTTTTCCTTTCTAATAAGTGCCCCTTTTCCTAATGATAAGTGCCCCATTAAAAAAGAGCCCTTTCCCTTCTCATAAGTGCCTCTTCTCTGATAAATGACCCTTTTCAGGTACGAGAAGTTACTCCTTTTCACTTCAGATAAGTGCCCCCTTCACCTCCGATAAATTTTATTTTCATTTTCTTTCAACTAATGCACATTTTCCTTAATTATAAGCGCCCCTTTTTATATCTGGTCATTGCCCCTTTTCAGGTGCGATAAGTGCCTCTTTTCACCTCTGATAATTTCCCTTTTACCAACGATACGTTCCCCTTTTCGTTTCTAATAACGGACCTTTCCCCTTTTCATAAATGCCCCTTTTCACCTCTTATAAATGCCCCTATCAAGGTCTGATGGGGCCCCTATTCCGTCGGCAAATGCCCATTCCCTATTCTCATGACTGACTTTTTTCATCCCTGGTGAATGCCCCTTTTTGAGGGTGTAAGAAGTGCCCCATTTTCACCTCTGATAATATTAATACTCTTTGTACTTTGACACATGCTTCTTTTCTTTTTGTAAGTGTCCCCTTTTCCTCTCATCATTAAACGCGCCCCTAATTTCAAGCGACTAAGAGCAATTTCCCCAGAACTCGCTCGCTACGCTCGCACGCATCTATAACTGATATACCCATGTTACTTATCAAAGGTCTTTTCATTCTTCTGTTATGAGAATGTGCTTATAACCCCATCAGGATTGGGTTTTTTCCTCTTTATAAGATGTAATTTTTCGCACTGCGACCTCACAAATCGTAACATTTTTCCTCGCTCGCTTCGCTCGCTCGCAAATAAATTGTCAGACCATCACGCCCAACTGCAAAGCATGATGCTTAAGCAATATCTTGTATGGTGTATAAAGTGAAACAAATATTGAAATCATCCCTGATAATGTAATCACAATGTAGGGGTATATACCAATGTCTAAAAAATGGTATATTTTCGCCTTGAGATTTCCCGTTGTAGGTGCCCTTTTTTCCAGAAAGTGCCCTTTTTTCTTGGTGCCTCCCCCCCACTTTGGAAGTTGCTCGGCCGCCCCTGCATCAGGGAGATTTCACTTTCCACTCATTTATTTATCCTAGATAAGATTGCTTTCACGCGCATGGCGCACGCAAGAAATATATATTGTAATGACTGACTTAAAACACTTGCAACTTGCCTCTAATGAGAAAAACAACCGACATGCAAGGTTTTAAAGAATAAAAGCACTTCTTCAACTCGAGTCAACAAAGAATGTGGAGCCAGAAGGGCGTAAACTCTGTTAAAGTATTTGAGTAAACGCCCTTCTGGCTCAAAACAGACGTATGAAATATTTGTTAAGAGTTACAAGTAAGCCCATTTTGACTATGAAAGTAAACATATTGATTCCCCGACTTTTGCTAGTTTCGAAACATTTCTTGATTTACAACTAAGGAAAATTATCTTGTTATGTATAATGTCGAGGCCATGGTTGACTCAGCCAAAACAACTTTCTGCCTTTGATTGTTGGTTGGCCGTTTATATCATATAGGCCTAGATTAAAAGAAATTCAACGAAAGAAATGGATTTGCTATGAACATTGCATTCTCAATTAGACTTGTAGGGGTGTATGCCATTGCCGGTGTGGGCGAAAGTGTGTGTGTGTATGTGTGTGTACGTGCATGCGTGTGCGTGTGTGTGTGCGTGTGTGTTTGTGAGTGTGAGTTTATATTTTTTGTAATGGTCCTGCAGCGGTTGACGAAAAATGGACAAGTGAAAAAGAAATAATTAAAAAAAACCGTAGAAGATACAATACGAATTTTCAGGTAATGACAAATTTAAATTCAAAATCAGCATTCTTCAAAACTTGAAATGAATCTTCTCTTCTGCACCACTGTCCAATTGGCGCGAAGGCATCACCATTTTATTTTATATAAATTGATTTGTTATATTTTGTGCATGCATTTTATAGCTATGTTTGTATCTTGATAGCATGGAACATATTTTTGTATGAAACACAGAAGATGAATTAGAAAAGGAAGAATGACATTTATTTGTTAAATATAGTTCAAATATTAACAATGTTGACTAAATAAAAACATTGTGATTGTGTAAACTATTTTGTAACTTTCATAACTTGTTGATAAACACATATCCGCAAACTTGTTTTTCCTTTCGTAAAATAAAGAAGCAACTGAACAATATTTCAAGTGTCAAAAGTCAAAGATGGAATCATTTCATAGTCAGTTTCAAGAAACATTTTCCTTCTGACCTTAATATAATTAGGAGTAGGAAATTCAACACTTTGGCTATTAAATGACACATCATTATCTAGCAGCGAATTAAGTCGCAGTAGGCATTTCAGCATATGCCTCCCTGTCTTATCTCTTCTTGTAGCTCAATCAGCATATTGAGTTGACCCATAATTTGCCCGTTAGGTACCAAGCCCGGTGCCAGAAATTGACCCCTAATTCTGTTCATTTGTGTGTACCAAGGTAGAAGGAAAACTTAAATGCCAAATCCCTCCCAAACTGCGAATGTTACTCAGGCAGTGAAGCGTCAAAACAACAGATAGACAACACACTCTGCATAATTCATTAAGCCAATTGGTAAATCCACATATTTACTACCAGTGGACAAGTTTACATGTACTTGGCATTTCTATGTGAATGAACTTGGAAGGTTTTGGAGTCTAAAGGGTTAATACTTAAACTTGAATGCTTGTAATTTCTTTGTAATGTATTTCGATTTCATTGCCCTACTTTCAGGTTTATCGCGAGAGACTTGATGACAGACTAAAATCATGGATTCAAATAACCTTTTGTCTGTTTGTTTACCTCTTGTAAATAGACGGCATCTGACCAGGAAGATGTTTGTGAATATTCACATAATAGTTACTGAATTTCGGTTGAGTGTCCATGGTGTTCGGATCACAGTTGATTGAAAATAAGTGTGGAAAATCGGAGTGTGGGATATGCATGTTGCGGAGAATTTTGGAAAAAGATGGCAACATTAAAAATGCTGAAACTGTTTTTATCATCTCTGTCTCTTTTCGTCTGTCTACCGATATTGATACAAGGTAGGTTGCTATCATCAAATCAAATTAATGGATAATAATGGAGATAGGTTACTTTACAAGGAAAACTTGTAAGAAAATAGCCAGGAAACGAAGGGACAAGATAGTTGGTTTGGTAGTAGAGATTTCAAAACTAGAGCTAGAACTACTACTACCATTAAATGTTAGTAACAAGACTTTGATAACCATCGCGGAAAGAAGAAGAGACTTGAAAACAAATCATTATATAAATGAAGGGGGTAAAAAATATCGGGTCCCATTGTGTCTTGATCTGCATAGCTTGAAGCGTTGAACACCAAATTAGTTCTCACTACGTTCTGGAAAATGTTGCCAAACAGGCTCAAACTGTGTGCAAACGGAGTGAACGTAGTAGCAACTGTTTACGATCTGTTACGAACTTCATGGACGGACTCGGATTGGCAAGGACAGGAAGGGTGATCTAGGCCTTTAAGCCTGTTCCAATGTTGTCCCGTCCTGCAATTAGACGGAGTGACAACGTACTTAAAGGGAACCAAAACCTTCATCCTAAGTTACCTTTATTGTAAAGTTTAAACGATTTGAATAAGATTAGTAAAAAATTGAACAAAATCAGGCAAGGTATAAGGAAGTTAAAGCTAAAGAAATAACTTGTCACCAGAGGGCGATATTTAATTTGATGGCGTCATTTGTGGACAACTCTCCATGCCTCCTGATCATGGAATTTCATGTTTTTCCTTCTTTCTTGAGATTGAGATAATCCACTCGACCCCTGAAAACAAGATATAGAACGCAGAATGATGTTCTACTTCACATTTTATGAAGTCAGATATTGAACACGAATGAATACGAAGAAAATGAAAGAATTGTGAAATTCCATGATCAGAAGGCATGGAGAGTTGTCCACAAATGACGCCATCAAATTAAATATGTAAAAATGTAAAACCTGATTAGACATTAACATTCGATTAAGCGTATAAAAGTAGTCGTAGTCGAGTGGTTTAAACACATGATTGGAGAGAGGAAGGGTCGTGGGATCGAGCCCCTAGGGAAAGACATGAATCAACATTTGCCTCTCTTCACCCAGGTGTTGTACCGGTAGAAAGGGATTCCTTGATTGATGTGAGCACCGAAATCGGTAGCCTAGCTGGGGTATACACGAGCGCATAGAGCACCTTGCGTGGTGGATCTGTGCATGCGCTATAAATATATGCAATATTATTATTATTAAAATTCCCGTTCGTATTTGAAACGTTATTTCCAGAATGGGCTTACCCTCGCAGGCCATGCTTCTCAAAAGGTCCATCGATTGATTTAGATTTAGATAATTCTACAGTTTTGTTGTTTTTTAAGTATAGACTTATACTGCAAAAGTTTAAATTCTCTCTCGGTATTACAGGTGAGGTTGTTCATATCACAGTGGTGGCCGTGAAATACACCAGTGTAGGTACATCTAGTGGTTGGCAGTATCAATGTTACCCAAGTGTACCAGATAGAGACGCTTTACTATCATTTGGTCGATCGGCACCCATAACAACAGACAGATCACCACCAGAAGATGAGATTCATTCACCTACATATCCATATGTCAGAGTGGTCAGATTCCCTACAGGAGATGGATGGGATAGAGACGGTTTCGGTCCTTTCTACTGCGAGGCTTCTAAACCTGATCGAGACGTCACAAGGGTTACTACATTTTTCCGACGAAATGATGGTAAGATTATTACTCCATACACCATAATAACTAAAGGATTTCTTTATTTATTCAAATATTTATTCTTCAAATGTAGACTATATATGATGCACAGGAAGGTAGGGTATCTCGGGTTATGAAAATTTGTGTGAGGTATCTTTGGATATAAATGTAGTTCATTTATAATCCCCGTTGAAAACGATGCGGTACAGTGGCAAAATGTTGCGTACAGCAGAGAGTTTGAGGAAAGACTTAGTAACATTTTTCAGATGAGAGGAAATGATGCCAAGGTAGTGATGTTAATGCTAGATGTACAATTAAAGATAATCCGAAAGTTTAAGTGAAAACAGACCATTATTAATGATAAAAATTTGGAAAAAACTTATCTGATCGATTCCTAAACCCTCCCAACTATTTTACTCTAATTTAATTAAATTTTAGGAGAAATTAGATTGTCACAAAGCAATGAATTGGCTCTATATACCATTCCAAACATTTAAGAGTTACCAGATTTTTTTAAAGCCTGTTTTATGTCATATTGTCGTTAGGAAAATTCAAAATTTGGTTGGGAGAATTTACTGTAAGAGGGTGTCGCCTATCGACGCCTTCAAAGAAAACCATAAATATCTTTGTGGTTTGAGAATTTTGTCAGGATTGTTTTCATTTTTGAAAATAACAATTGTTATGTATATTTGCTTATTTATGATTCATTGTCAGAAAAATACTTATACTTTATATTATCATTGTTATCAAAAAACTGTGTACTTACATGAATGCAGAAGAAAATCAAATCAAATCAAATCAAATCAAATCAAATCATATCAAATCAAATCAAAACAATCAAAAGTAAATTTGAACAAAAGACCTGTATTTAATGTAAAATGCGTCGCTAGTATTACGTTTAAACACCAACTGATATTCAAAATTTAGATCATTTTTCATTTTGACTTGCCAAATTTCGCTTTAAGACTAGTAGAGATACTGTTGGGGATTGGAAAATTGTTTTCTTTTTTAATGTAGTGCATCATCATTGGAATTCGGTAATTTTATTGTCCTCTTCAATCCTCTAAATTTCACTGTAGTTTTATGTATGTTTTTATGTATACAATAATTATTAATATTATTGACTTTCTTACGTGGTATATCGGATATATTGCATTCGGCTAGCACGAATATTGCACTCGTCTTCGACTCGTCCAATATTTCCGAGCTGAATACAATATATCTGATGTACCACTCAAGGGCAGCCAATATTATATAAATATATATTTTAATATGTGCAAGTCTAACAAGTGACCTGTAGGTGTAATGCATTTAAGTTACCATTTTTATTAGGTTAAGTTATTACCCCTTTTAACAGCTAAATTTATATCAAGCGATGGCTCGTTTACAAAGACAGTTAATATGAATGACACTGGAGTGATGATCAGCATGACTATTCGTAATAATCCTGATGTGAGTGACAACGTAATTACATGGATGAAAGATGGAAGTGAGATTCTTACATCATTTGATGGGCAGACCCAGATCAGCTTCCCAGACCCAGTCCAGACATCAGACCAAGGGATTTATGAGATCTACTATAAAAACGAGAGGTATCAAAATAGAGGAGGACTATACAGACTCATCATCAGAGGTAAGATGTACACAGTTTATTCCTGCTTCATTCAGATTGGGCTTTAGGAGAGGGGTAATTTGTTATCCAAGATAATATTGTTTGTTATGATGCGTCTAAAAGCTTTGCTTTATATTTTGCCCCAAAAATCTTTATTTTAGATTGGTTGGATTATGCACGTGTATGATAATCTTTACATATCCATTTATATTTCATTTTAAATGAAGAAATGAATGTGGACATTTCTGAGAAATGTTAGTGTAGAGTATTCTTTTAGATAATGTCCATGTCTGATCTTTTGGAATAGCACATTACCGTACGATGGACAGCTTGTTACCCTTTGCTAATTCTATTTCAAAAGATATATGAAACTTCAAATGATAACATTCAGGTGAGAGCATGTCACGATTTGTGATGAGATATGTACAGAAGGGTAGTTTATAATTACCCGTTTGTATATTCAGAATGTAACAGACTATACAGAGCGAATGACATACACTATAATAGTTCTACGTTCGAGAACATTTTTGTTTAACAAACTTTTCAATTATGAAAACTTCTACTTCTATTTTGTTTACCCTGCTTATCTTCTATCCACGCTCATCTTTGTTATGATGCAGTCTTTAGTGACATGTATTTTACATGATAATTTTTCTCTCTCCCTTTCTTATTTTAGAATGCCCTGCTGGTAAGTGGGGTCCCCCTGAGTGCTATGGTATCTGTAATAAATGCTACAATGGTGGAGTCTGTGATGACAAGTCTGGTCTATGTATCTGTCCTAACAACTTCAAGGGACCGAATTGTTTAGAAAGTAAGTGGGCCTGTAGAACTTAATGTTGAATGATGTTCATGTTTATCTGTTGATAGATGAATTGAGGAAGATATTTCTGGTCTTATTCTATTGAAAATGAACAGAGTAATGTACATCTATTTAACATGTTCATTTCAAATATTTTTTCTTGAACCCGAAGTGGAGATAGAGAAATCAGAATAGTATTGTACATCATGTCTTTGAAATTTTAATATATGTACTTGTAAATCATCATTTGACCAGGAATCGTTTGCAGGCCGGAATAAATGTTTATTTGTCATTCATCATTCTATAACAGGTAGATATGAGACCTTTTATAATGTATTATCTCTCTGTATTATCAACAGTCTGTTACATGACGTAAAAGGACTTTGTAAATACTTTTTAAAGTGACCCTCTCTACCCGAGCTGCTGGTCATTCTACATATTATGTATTTGCACTGTTCGTCAAATAAATTAATTAAAACAAATGACTGAAAGAAAAGATACAGCAGGGGAAAAACCGAGAAATAGTCTGCTTCTTTCTGTTTCCTTAAAGGTAAAGACCAGTTTTGGAAACGCCCCTCTCTCAAAAAATTGAAATGGAAGCTCTCATTACCAATCATGTGAAAGAATATGTTTTGACTAACACGTGATGATACAAATTTTGCCGGGAAACCCCTACTAATTGATATATTTGGTAAATTATTATATCTATTGGGACCAAATAGATATCGCGCACGTGGTCGCGTAGTCCCATATACATCTTTCTGTGTACAGTGCTTGTAACTTTACCAAGACTGGGCCAAATTTCTTATCATTTTGATGATTCTAGAACCTTGCAGTACACACCAATACTTATATGCTAGATGATCAACCTTTTCTGATCGATTCCACAACGTTTCTTTCACAATGCAATCGCATGACCAGAACTGGTCTTTATCTTTGATACCATGCTGAATGTCTAAATAAGATTAATTGCTGTGATTAAACTTTGCTATCCATGATATGGGAGGGGATTATTCAATGTAGTAACAAATATTATTTTCATGAAGCATGAGACACCATCGGTAATTTGCAAAGGAGATTTCAGGAAAGCAACCATACTTGAAATTTATCTCATGAAATATGCAAGTCACGCAAGTTATGCAAGTTGTTTATTCAACAGTGCAACTATTTTTTCAGTTTGTAGGAATGATGGTGGAAATCGATTTGGATTGAACTGCGAGTTTAAATGTTCATATCGCGATACTGATGAAATCACACTATGTCATGGGTTTCTTTTTTGCCTTCCTGATCCTTATGGATGTTCATGTGACGTCGGTGCCCAAGGTATTGCATGTAACATACGTAAGTCTTCCGATAGTCAATTTATTATCCTCATATGCTAGTGGTGAAAATATATAGGACTAGTAATCATACAGCAACCATTTTCAGAAATATTCTAGTTTTTCTTGGAATATAAAAAGCACATACCATAATGGGTCTGGATTCATTAGTGAGGTTAGGCGTAACTCAGTGTAGAAAAGAAAGAGAAGAAGTAGAAAGAGAAAGAGAAAAAGAAAAAGAAAGAAAAAAGGAGGAGGAGAAGGAGGAGGATGAGAAGAAGAAGAAGAAGGGAAATTGATATTAAGTGAAAGTTATTGTAACATGCACAATATTTACTTCTGATGAATGTATTATATCAATCTGTATATCCTTATTATGTATTTTGAATTTGTTCACAGTATGTACTATGGGTACATATGGTCCAGGATGTTCACAGACATGTCACTGTGCAGGAGGTTCATCGTGTAATATTTATAGTGGAAGATGTACAGGTGGTTGTCAGACTGGCTGGTCTTGGGACAACTGTCAAAGTAAGTCATAGTCAGCAATGATATACAAAAATATGACATAAATGCTTTCCCGCAATAAGATAAATTAGAATTATACATGTACACTGTAGCTTTGTAATACACTTCTTGTTATTTTTTAACCCATGTCTACACGTACCGGATCGGTCCTGTATTAAAGCCTACTGGAATATGATAACTCAGAAGATAATGTGTTAACTTGAAGTTATTATATTTGTTTTTGTAGACATACCCACATCAATTCAGGATTATATGTCATAACTGAAGTCGTATTATAGTGCAAATGAAATCACTAGTTACAAGGAAAATAATTTTGAAATCACTAGTTGCAAAGAAAATAATTTTTTGGACTTCATCTAATATTGTTTGCTGGTGCTTGCTAAATTGTGGATTCAAATATTGTTCTTATCATTCTCAGTTCCAAATGAATGTGAAGATGCTTACTATGGATCACAATGCACTGATAAATGCCATTGCTTGAATGATGAACCGTGTGATAAACAGACTGGAGAGTGCCCTGAGCAGAAGTGTGCTGTAGGATACAAAGTACGCAGTGGCCAGGTCAACTGCCAAGGTGAAATTATATCGTTAAATAAAGGGTGCCAAATTTTCCATATCAATTCCTATTCATTTATCTCCAGACTACATACAGCATGTACATCAAGTATGGTGTAGTTTGCAGGATACACCAGAATTTGTGTATGTGTGCATGTATGAACACTCATAAGCAGGGGCGGATCCAGCCGGCGGCAAGGGAGGGGGCCGAAAAAGGAGCTCAATTTGTGCGAAAATTTGAAAACCGGTTTTTTTTTTTGGCCTCCGAAAATTAAAAATTAGAAAATCGTGCCGGTCGATTTTTCGCTGAGTAGGGGGGCCGAAAAAGGAGCTTAATTTGTGCGAAAATTTGAATTTTTTTTTTTTTTTGCCTCCGAAAATTGAAAATTGGAAAATCGTGCCGGTCGATTTTTCGCTCAGTGGGGGGGAGGGGGGAGGGCTGGTTGATAATATGTATCACCATAGGAAGACGATCTAAATAGATTATGGGTTAGTAGGTAAAAGGTCAAAGGTAATAGAGGTCAACTTCTGAAATCCCAACCATTAGTCTCGTTATGCACAATCTCTTGAACCACTAGAGAGATTAGGTTCAAACTGCTAGGCGATAGCATGTATTACCATAGGAAGACGAATTGATAAGATTTTGAGTACATAGGTCAAAGGTCAAATGTTGTAGAGGTCAACTTCTGCAATAACAAGTTTTAGCCTTGCGATATCACTAGAGATATGGGGTAATTCAAACTTGGTGAAAATATGTATCATCATTAATTTTTGCAGACAATCTGTTAAGATGTTTGGGTAAGGTGGACAATGGTCAATGGTCATAGACTGAGGTCAATTTCTGATATTACAGGTTCTATCCTTGTTATCGCGATATATTAAGAACAATTAGAGGTACATATTAGCCTCAATCCTGGTGATAGTATGTTTTAACAAAGGAAGACGGTCTCATTAGATTTGAGATAAGTAGGTAAAAGATTATAGGGCAATTTCTGAAATGAAGAATTTTAGCCTTGCTATCGCAATATCTAATTTAATGGTGACAGTATAACTATATATAGGAAGATAATTCCATTACATTTTAGGGCTATTATAGGTCAAGAAAGTCATCAATTGACATTTAATTGTAGGCTTTTTGTTTTCATCGTGATATGTCATGAATAATTTAATCCATTTCCTCTACTGAATTTAGGGCGGAGGCATATAGGAGACGCAGTCACATTTGTCTTGTTTAATTATATTGCAGAGTGTGAAGGGGGTACCTTTGGAAGGGGTTGTCTTCAGCAATGTCATTGTTCTCCAGAGGCTTGTGAAACAGAGAGGGGTCTTTGCAAGGGACAATGCCTTGATAGCTGGATTGGTCCATATTGTCAAAGTAATTATACCCAGCATATTGTGTTTTGGTTTGTCTTCTTGTTCAGCTGAGAAAGGTTCATATTCAAAACAACCTCAGAGTGCATATCGAACTATATTTGCACGTATTTCATTCACAGATCTTATTCACAATCTTGCTCCAGATGCTTGCATGTGCAGCAAGTACTTTTATTTCAGTTTTAGCTAATTTATTTGTAGAGCGCCATGAGCATCAGTGCTTGGCGGATACGGAAGCTGTATAAATAGCCATTATTATAATGAATATTAGTCATTTTTGTTGCAAACAATTGTACATGTAAACATAAGTTTGCAACTTCCCCCTTGTATTGTTTGCTTTGTGTAAAGTCCAATCTTTATTTTGATGACGTTTCTCCTATACTATACACGCAAATGATTATCAGTTATTGGATAATATTTGTAGTACAAAGGAGTTTTCTCAAGTGGATAGTCCAACAGTCATTTGTTTAAAAGTGCGTTAATGATTTGCTTGCCAGGAGAATTGCTTTGATATACATTAAGCAATTAGATTTTGAAGAAAAAAAATCAGATTAAGATCTTCCATTGTTTAGGTACGCCTGTATTATAAGTGTATTATATCGTGTTCATGTTATTGCTTAGTTCTTGATAGTAATACTAATATTATGAATTGACTGGGTTGCAATCTTCTATTGCTCTAGGTATAGTTGTATTTAATGTTTTGTATTAATGCTTGTTTTTTAACAGGAATATCAAGACTATCAGTAATCATACATTTTTTCTAATATAAACGAATTCATTCTTCTATTTATGAATATCATGATTGGTCAATATTTTACAAAGTGCATGTAGGATTTGATTTACATATGTATTGTCGATGAAATACATAGAGCAAACAGATTTTTAATGAAATGATTGGGTTAGATTTTGCTCTGTGTTGATGAGTATAATTTAATCTTTAATATCTTTGCTTTGTTCTTGATAGGAATATCATTGGTTCCAGTGAGAGTGAACCATACCAACCATCTAACTTCACATGTTATGTTGAGGGTCTCCCACTTCCTGATGCATCCTCAGTTGATCTTTACAGAGTTGATGGAATCACCGATGACAAGACAGGAATCACCAAGGGAACTAGCACTGTCTCAGAATCAGAACTGGCTGTTGTCTTTGATGTTGATAGTGTCTTCCCACAGGTTTATGGGGGATACCAGTGCTTTCTTTATGTTGAAAATACAGACTATTACAGTAATCTTATTACCAACGCAACTTATGGTACGTGAGCAAACTATGTGATATTATCACATTACTGTATTATACCATTCTTTAAAATGAAGAATCATTCTCAGTCATGTATGCACCGATACAACAGTGTTGTTGTTGAAGGTTATGAATTTTCAGAGCTTTATAACAAACAAAAACTAACAAAGAAACATTGAAACTATGCTGCAATGCATGTGTCAAGCCTTGAATAACTTCCAACAACTAGCTGAATTTTGAAAGCTCAAAGAATAATGCTGACAGCTTTTCTTATATAGAGAGAGGACATTGAGAGTCTATTCTTGCCACACAATCATATCTGCCACGGCACGCGATACTGCTATGTGAAGCCACGTAACGCCACGTATGTCCCACATTATTTTACTTGTAAAATAAGAATTTTATGAAATTTACCTTGAAGTAAGAACCATGCATACACTGCATATCAAACTTCAATATGGATTTCTTTTCAGATACTGCTTTGCGGGGAGAATTGACATGTTATTGTTACCTCTGATATTGATTGCTCAGGTGTTTAACAAAATTATGTTTATTTTCATTTTTTCTTAGTTCTGCCAGTCATAGAGGAAGCACCAGTGATAGTGAGTACCACGTCAGCTACAGTAGGTCTTCGATGGGATGCATGGTCTGGAGAAGATGATATAGGTGATCCTCCTCTGGTAAGATATGATGTCTTTGTAGAGAAGGGTGGTGACTGGGAAACAGATCAGAGAGTAGACCAACTCACTACATCAGCCATCGTTAGTAACCTGATACCCGACACAGGTTACGTGTTTCGTGTAGCAGCAGTGAGGGACGAACTAGGTGGAACGGGACCCTTGTCTCCTAGGAACAGCTCAATAACTCTCTGTAGAAGTAAGTTATGCTCAGAAGAAAAAATATTTTGAATATGCCAAGGGTTTGTTAAGATTTCAGAATGCAGTACAGAAATGTTGAGGATGCTCATTTATCAGACTTTTTGAGATTGATTTGTACATTTATCTACAAGTATAGGTACATGTATAATATTATTAGGAAATGATTTGTTCATACATTTGGGATATCTATGCACTTTCCAAAGAATGAAGGCTCTTTAACTTAACTAATTTTATGAGTAAAATATGTCACATAAAAATGTTCGTATTTTCCATTCCATACATTATCCTTTTTAATTGTTCTATCTTTCTAAAATTTGACACAGAAAATTTCTTTTACCAAATATGCATTTGCCCAAAATTTTTTATAGTCCCTACACGGTGTTTTGCCCGTTGTTAATTTCATGTTTGAATCGTTGACATCTAATTTATAACCACTCGAAGAGCACTTGTTGAAGCAATGAATGATTTTACCACAACGTGCATGTTCATCTACTATAGGTCCAAGCCATTTAGTATCTTCTATATAATTTTAAACTTCAGAACCCAGTGCTTCTCCAACTGGACTACAAGTTTCAGCCATCAACCCTAAAGAGCTAGAGGTGACATGGGAGGTATGAACTGGTTTAAGAATAGCTTTTTGGTCACTAATGCCTGGATTACATTTGCCCCGGGCGCCGTACGATAAATTAGTCTACGATTTTTCGTGCGATTGTGGGGGCATCGTAGGAGGCTACTGGCTACGATGTTTGTGTTTACATTATCTACGAGCATCGTGCCATTTCTTGTATTGGCCCTCGGGGGCAGGCCGGGGCAAATCCGTACAGAGGCTGCTCGGAGATTGTACGGAAATCGTGCTATTGCAGTGCAGTAGCCGTGCAGTGTCCGCAGCCTCCGCACGGAAATCGTACGGAGCCCGTACAGATGGCGCGGTAACCGTTCAGCCGCCGTGCCGTTTTTGAGCGTTTTTTTGCCCCCATGTTCACCGAAAAATCGTGCGTTTGCTGCACGATCAGCGCGAGGCCTCCGCGCGATGCTCGTACGGGGATCGTGCAATGCCATCTACGACATGTGTACGGGCTACGGGCTTACGATTTTTGAAATTTGTTTAACTTCTCGCGAAACAAAATCGTAGAGGAAATGGAGCCCGTGAATCCGTACGAATATCTCATGGCCGCCTCCTGCCTCTGCACGGAGGCCGCACGGAAAAGGGGATACGGGCAAGATACGGGCTCCGTAGACTAATCGCAGGCCAAATGTAATCCAGGCATTAGTGAAATGTAGTTGGATGAAAAGAATCTTCCAGAACACAAAATTCATAACTGTTAATAGTCATATTATTACAAACAGGCAGAACCCCACTGTTAGGATATGGAGCTGGTAAATACATGAACAACATTGATAAGACTCAATGTTACATAAAATTTCCTCGAGATATGTCAAATCAAAACTCCTCCACGTCACTAACTATTTTTTAAATGCTTCTTTACGTACCTTGAATTTGACTGAATTGAATACGTGTTGTGTATAAATAAAAATTGTACCAATTTCTCCGTTAGCTTGTTGAAAGTATGAGCTGTTGGGTTTATGAAATGGATTTTATAATTTTATTTCACAGAAAGAGGCAAATGTTTTGTAATTAAGAGATTCCTGTTTAGCAGGATGGTTGCAGCATCCTTATTAATGAGAGAAACCAGTGGCGGATCAGGGGCCCGGTTCCCTAGAAAAAAACAGGTAAAAACACCCTTTTTTGAAAAAAATCAAGTTGGGCCCCTCTGGCGCCCAAGGGGTGGCGGTGGAAAAAATAACCCTTCGGAGGGAAAAATTTTTTTGGGTGCCAAAAAATTGGGCCCCTCCTGGCGCCCAAGGGGGGTGGGAAAAAAATTACCCTTCCCGGAGGCAAAAATTTTTTTTCGGGTGCCAAAAAGAAAAAATTGTGCTCACTACCCCTGGCGCCCAAGGGGTGGCGGTGGGAAAAATTACCCTTCCCCACTGAGCGAAAAATCGACCGGCACGATTTTCAAATTTTCGCACGAAGTGGGCCCCTTTTTAGGCCCCCTCCCTTGCCGCCTGCTGGATCCACCCCTGAGAGAAACTGTAGGCAAAATATGATAACGTCTCATAGTTTTTGTTTATTAGTGTGAAAGTTACTTCGTTTACTGTGGCTGTGATGCATGTAACATGTATTTCCTCTTTCATGCTTCAGCATCTCCCCTCAGAATCAGCAGAATGCAGGAGTGGAGTGACTCATTGTACGATCTACTATGCTCCAACTGGATCAACTTCTTCAAACTCTATCTTGGTTTCTCGTGACGCTAGGTCTTACTTGATAAGAGGGTTAGAAACATATCTGGACTATACCATCCAAATGGCTGCATCAAACAAAGACGAGGAAAGTGATAGGAGCAGTGAGACTGTCAGCAAAACACTTGAAGAAGGTTGGTGTTTATCTTCAGGTGTATTTTTTCTAGGGGTTGGGGTTGGGGTAGTTGTGTTGCCTTTTAAGTGACACAATTAATGTTCATGTAGATATTTTTGTCACAACCTTCGTCTAACATGTTTTCGGGGGTTGATTTAACTTTTGGTTCATTTCACAATATACTTTCAGTTTCATCTACAAATTTAATTGATCTTGATAGAGTAAGATTCATTCTGCTAGACTGCAAACTGTATGGTCCGTATACTGCTTATTTATTAAAGCCAACTCGAGGACTACAGTTTATTAGAATTAGACCTCGGTCTAACTTCTTTGTTAAACTCAACATCAGACAATGCTTAAATCCAGCGTCGGGTCGAATGTTAGTGGAGTATGGACGAATATGTTTATGCGTTAGATATCGTCGGTGATCAATAGCAATGAGATCTCAAAATATATCTTTAGAAGTGTTGTTAAGCTACGTCTTCTGTCTGCATCATATAATTCCTATACATGACTGAGGTATTAGAGTACTATCTCCTAATGTAATTTTTTGTCTTATCAGTCGCACCTCCTCCTATCAATGTGGCTTTACTGCAGAGTACTTCAAGCTCCTTCACTGTGTCCTGGTCTACTCCTCTACCATCTAACATCAATGGTAACATCCAGAAATATATCGTCCGCTACAAGCGAACTGATCCCACTATTGATGATGACTATAAGATGGAGGAAGTATCGACTGGTGCATTTGAAGGAGAACATACTGTGATGGATCTGCCCAGTGAAATCAACTATACAGTTCAGGTAAGATGTCTTGACCTTATTCCTTAAGACCTAACGATAAAATAATGGAATGTTCAATCTCTTTATAATTTAGTGCAACAGTCCATACGTAGAACATTATTAGAATGAGCTTTTATCCTAAGCGCTGTTGGAGAAAATATATACGTTTAAGTGATTCTCTTTCATATTGGTGCTGTTAGATCCGTTGAACAAAATTGTCAGAGCCATTTTACGTGTGTGTTGCACGTCTCACTGTTTATTTACAGAGGACTTATATCGAATGTGTAACAATGTACATACTGACAGCAGTATATGGGAAGTCAAATGTGTTCCTTGAATCATAGGTTTCATATCTAACAGGTGCCATTGATATAACAGGCATTCCCCAATAACATGCATGATATTGCATTCAAACAAATCACATTTGAATGCTTAAATGGCATCTAAATATGACCTTTTGTGATGCGGAGGATGATTGTAGATTGGTATTTTTCTCGAGAATATGAATATCTATCTTATGATTACATGTAGACATGATTTACCAGATTTAAACAATTCTTTCGTGTGTTTCGTGTGTGGACGATATTTGTATTGTTATTATTGCTGCAACACCATTTCTTTGAATCTCCATGTTTGTCAGGTCCAAACTGTCAATGGAGCTGGGTCTAGTAATTGGTCCGAGCCAGTGCATGCAAAGACCATCCTCTCAGGTGAGAGCATGAAACGAATGAAACTTGTTCTGCGCTGAATATCATACTTGTAAACATTGAGTAGGTAATGTGGTTTTTTGAAAGCAGGTAGAAGTAAAATACATTCGGCAATTCATTAACTGTTCTTTTATTCTCATATGTTCTATTTTACTCCAGTTCTTTTATATATATATATATATATATAATACAGTTGCTTTTATGTGATTTATTTCCTTTTTTTTTTCCTCACAAGTGCGCTTTTTGCGTTTAAAAAAAAAACGTTATGAGAAGAATAGAAAAAGTGTGATTTATGAAAGTAAATATAATTTACACAAAGTCAACAAAAACTTTGTGAAATGGACCAACAACATTTTTTGCATAATTCATGACAGCATAATTACATGTATATTTATTTTTGTTTGTGCCAAAAGGTGCCAGGATACCACTAGGGGCTGTGATAGGGGGTGTGATAGTACCCCTCGTTATCATCGCAATACTAATATTTACTGTGGTCATGTATAGAAGGTAAGTTAACTCAACGTCGAAAGCAATATTGAATAAAGATGATTTTATTAAAGAAAAAAAGTAGTGTTACAAAAAAAGAAAATAATCTATTCTAACATTAAATTAGACGTTAAAAAAGGTAGACTTTTTAACCATCTATAATGAGCCAAAACGATAATGAATGAAGACATTGCAGGCGTTTCCGTATTCTAAAGGCCAATAATATATATAATGAATGCTTTAAATGTGTTTGAAGGTTTTGTATTATAAGGGGCATCCACAATCACACGAATGCAGCTGTTATGCTCATCATCAGGGACCATTCCTCCTTCACTTATAGTGTGCATATGTGCGTGTGCGTGTGTGTGTGTGCGTACGTGTGTGTGTTTGTGTGTATTGTTTTGGAATCAATAAAAAAACTATTGGAAACAAAAAGTGTGTGCGTATGTGCGTGTGCGTGCGTGTGTGTGTGTTATGTCATTGATGTTACAAAGGAGAAGGAAATAAATGTTGTTTTGAATTGAATTTCACTTCCAGGATCAAACAGAGACGTTTAAAGGCTGAACCAGCCGCATCGCCACCAAACACCGAACGTGAGACCTCTCCAAAGTATGAGAACCCTGTATTTGATGGCTCCAAACAAGACCCCTATAACTACGAAGACCTGAATAATGAGAATCTTACCGACCCCAATACCTATCAAGATCTTAAGAAACCCAACAGCAACGTTACCTATCAAAATGTCACAAAATCAGACCCGGGAGACACGTACGAAGAAATATAAACGTAACTCAAGCTTTGTAGAGGGGTATGGTGACAACATTAATACATGCTGGATCAACAATGATGAACATGTTATGAAATACACAGAGTTTGCGATACATGTTTTTATATTGATGCTTATACGACTTTATTTGTCTACATGCTCATACTACGGTACTCATCTATTTCAATTGTTACAAGAATTATAACGAAACTTAAACAGCTGCTTTCAAAATGTTATAGAAACAGCAAATATGTTATTTGATTTCTTTAATCATTACTAGCCTGCACAAAAATGGTAAAAGGGTAGATTTATATCTAAATTCTTCAAATCAATTTGATTTTACAATGCAAAGATGCCACTTTTAAATTGTACACTACTTTTGTACAGGAAATGTTGTTATCTGTTTTTAACATGAGGTGGTGTAACGTTCCTCATTGTCAGGTCCTAGATCTCTTTTTTAGATTTTTTAAACGTGTAGATTATATAGATTGATTGAAAATCTTTTAAAGTAGGCAGGAAACATATCGAAACGTTTGGGTCAGTGAACAGTGCTTGTTTTATTGGGGAAAAATGTTCTATGGAGAAGGACTATAAAGAAACGTCTATTTTTTACATCCATCTACATTCTGCTAAAAGTACCACATTTTGTGCCTAGATTGACTAGTATAATACGACAAAGTCAATTTACTGTTTCAGCTCGTTTTCTGTGTAAAATAAACGGGTCGGGCGACAGAGCTTTATTACCATGTCACAATTTGGCATACCGCCCTCTTCTAATTTTTAGTTTGAGAAAATCTTTTTTCTATGTAATTTTATATTTCCAACCATATTAGACTCGTTTTGATTGATCAATGTTAACCCCCGCGTCTCCAAGATGTAAGACCATCACATCTTTGCCGAGCGAAAGTTTTTGGTGAGATGATTCAGTTTGAGAACTGTGTAGCCTATAGTCTCTTGTGTGCACAGAGCATGACTGATGCATTTTCTTCAATTCCAATGGTGTCCATTTAGCTCCAAACGTTTTGATATGAATATTATGTTGTAAGCTTATGTAAGAATATACATGTGTATGACTCAGTACTAATGCCTATCTCCTATGACCACCATTGTCAAATACATTTAGTATAATTTCTTTAAAACGTGTCGATCATCCTAGTGCATAAGTAGCTGCAGGTAAAAAAATATATATATCATAGACAGTTAACACTTCGCTTGCTTCTTCACCTTTATGCACGGTCGCTTGTTTGCCACAAGTGCAATTTTGCACAAAACAATAGGCACCAATTGACGGAAGGATTGCTTTGTGCAACACAATGGCTTTGTAGAATTACATATTTCTGGTCTCCATTAGCTCCGTGACAACCCTTTAATGGGTCACTGAAACTGTTAAATATATGCATAAGGGCCTTCGGTTTATCTATTCCATGACAAATACTACGTGGCGCAGGGAAATAATTGTGTGGCATATAAAGAGTTAACTTGTGAAATAAGCTGTGATGAATAAATGAATGCAATGAGACAACCAGATTTTTCAGTTTTTTGTTCTTGTTTCTTCTTTTTTTAAATAGGGGGTGGGGAATCTGACCTTACGCCTCCCAAACTTCAAAATATTCATACCAGCCTGAAATAGTAATTGAATGCAGCTTGTTCATTTATTTTGAAGATCAAGCAGAGCTGTATAGGTACAACAGAGCACATCTCACCGTCATCTGAGATCTTCCTTGAGATTCCAGAATCTCGGAATCTGATACAGCCTGTAGTTCCAAAACAGAAGCTCGCACCATCAAGCTCTCCCATGCCAATCTATATATCCCACGCCTGACACCCGTCTCTCTCTCTCTCTCTGTCTCTGTATCTCACTCCTTTCCTCCTCTCTCCTTTTTCCCCATTTACTTAACTCTCTTCTCTCTCTCTCTCTCTCTCTCTCACACACGCTCTGTTTCCTTCTCAATGTCTCTGATCTGTTGTGGATGTATGTGTGTGCGTGTGTGTGTTTGTGTTTGTGCGGATGCGAAAGGGGCGTGTGTGATATCAGTACAGTCTTTGTGATAAAAATGGCAATGAGGATAGGGATACCACACACACAAAATATTTCTATTAACGCGTGAAATATAGTTAGTATTACAGCAATAAGTACGATTTTTTTTAAAGACAAAACGACACGTCCTCATAAACAACTGATAAAGTTACGAATTGCGAGGGGAGAGGCTGATGAACAAAATCCTAGTCATCTGATCTCTAGTGAGCATGAAACTAATGATAACATTTAAAAACAACTAAAAATATTAACATGCTTTCACTGTCGCTTTACTTACCCAACGCCTCTCTCACACGTGATGTACGTGTATATCAACCATGCCCACTTAAAAAGTAAATTCATTACAGTATCTATCGTTTGAGTGAGCTATACCATGAAGTAGCTCTACCATGTTATTAATGTAGGTGATGCAGAGTACTGGAAGTTTTGTCGACTTACATGGACGTTTTCAAATTTAAGAGGGTAAGATTTTGTATAAGTTTCTGTTGATATGACTAACTTTATTTTTCTAGCTATAGTTTTCCCCGGCCAACTTAATCTCGGCATTTTTAATTTATTGATCATGTATACATACGCTTGTATTCATTTGCCCGGACGTATGTGAATTTGAATTTGAATCTATTAACAACACATCTCTCTCTCTCTCTCTCTCTCTCCCTTTCTACCCTCTCTCTCTCTCTCTATCTCCCTGTCTTCTTCTTTGTCTCTTTCTGCCGTTTTCCTTTTTTTCCTGTTTGTTACTCTCTCACCCTTATTGTCTTCATCTACCATCCTCATCTTGTCATCCTGCCACTGTTCTTATTTGTGTTTGTTTCATTTTGTGTCCGTCATGTTTCTTTGACTCCGTAATCTTTCAAAATTCAGTTATGAATGTATAAAGTTTAAATTATTATTGTGCGAACCTACAAGCATTGCTTCCAAGTAGGTTCGTTTTTCATTTCCTGTAACTAAATAATTTTGCATTACAAAACAAAAACAAAAAAAACAACGTCAAAGATATTTCAATGCTAATTTTCTGATATATCATTATGTTTATTATTGTGATTATCTTGTCATTGTTTATATTATGTGGAAAATGAAATTAATTCGCTCTGCATAGAGCGACTACTACTACTACTACTATTACTACGACTACATTCATACAATGCAAATAATGATACATGTATACATAACGGAAGAATAAAGTTCATTGAACAGTAATGGTTTTAAAACGATATTTAGACATAGATCTGTATACTATTGAATGTACAAGATAAACACATAAATAGGTGTACTACTAATATTTAGGTGAAGCTGTTAATGGGAACTAGAATTTAGCACAAGTGCTAGTCGAACCTAGTTCCATTCTTTGGCAAGATTTTATTTTTTAAATAAATATATGAATGTGAAACTTGTTTGTTTTGTGTTTACATTTATACCCAAAAATAATACAGTATCTTGTAACTTTTTTACATTTCTAAAAGAAGATAAAAATTAAAGTGCTAAAGCATTATAATGAAAGATAACAAATCTTTGAACAAATACAATCATCACTATATGTTCATAAAATTAAAAGAATGTATTAATAAAAATAAATAATACGGATTTGCGTTAAAAGCTTAAGGGCAGCTATAACCGTTAACAAGCAAGTGTATACATTATATAAAAGGAAGACAAGTAAAACAAAAGAAAAACGAAGGGGGGGGGTGAGCCCACGTTATGTACATAGAAGGTAGGTGGAAAGATGTCTCCGAAAAGATAACTTTGTAATTTTTAATCTAATCTTATCCGGGAAATCATTCCACAGCTTTGATCCTACAAACGAAATACAAAATTGTTCTTGCGTTGTCACATTTTGGTTGATAGAGTAAGCCGCTCTTTCTCCTTGTTGGATATCTGTGCTGTATCATCTGACAGTAATCGACTAAAGAGTGTGGTAATTCACCTTTACCAAATCATACATAAATGTTGATACAAGAAGTTGATGAAGTTTAACAATATTTAATATTTCTAGAATTTGAAAAAGAGGTTTGGAGTCTGTTCTAAATTAACTGAATATAATTGCTCTCATTGCCATTTCTTAACTTAAATATAGCCTACACAATTTAAATTACTTTTGTAAGTACTCCCCCATACTTCTACTCCACACTTTTATCATTTGTTGGGTAAAAACTTCAAAAAAAAATCTATTCTTGTTGAACCATTAAATTGAATAATGATCATGATGATAAATTGCTATATATTTCCTTGTTTTAATATTCTGGATTGGGTGTGGCTTTGAGCTCACGTTTAGGTATCTTTTTATCGGACTACACAGATTTATTATTTAAAAGAAAAAGAATAATAAAAAAGCAGTAACAAGTGTACTTGCAAGATCATTTTATTCAGCCTTACGCACAATCATTGTAAATGAAATGCACGAGTAGATATACATGTACAGTACAAACAATACATTGACACAAACACCGAGGATTTAACGAATGGACGAGGGACAAATAAAAATTGTTAATCTATTCTTATTACAAGTATTGAATCTATGTACAAAAATACAGTTTACTATTGTATCAGTAATCAAGAGCAAACAAGACAAGTTTTATATCCTATAGTCCAATCACCTGTCTGTTTTTTTAAATATTATTTTCGTCTAAGATGTCATTGGACCTTATAAAATTTGAAGAGATATGAAAGCAAATTTCAATGTTAGTTTTGCACTTCTTGTTACTTTCAGCTTTCTTTGTCCAACATGGCTCGAATGAGGTTGATCCCGCTACTAGTCCTAATGTATTTTATCATTTTGAATGCGACAGAAGAGATGTCATCCCAACACCATGTTCTCCGCCTCCCACGTTTGGCGTCCTCTCGCTGTTCCCAAGGTCCTTACAAGAGGAAAATCTCCTGCACCAGAATGGAACTCACGGAAGTTCCCCAGGATCTTTATCCAGGAGTCGAAGAACTAAACCTTTCAGTAAATGCGCTCCATTCCATTTTTAACTCCTCGTTTACAAGATACCAAAGAATTAAGAATCTGGCTATCAGTTATAATGGTTTAAAGGAGATAGCTACTGGCAGTTTTTATGACATGCCAATGCTGCAGTACCTGGATCTTAGTAAAAATTGGTCGTTGAGATCTATTACATCTCAATTGTTTAAGTTTAGTATAAACTTATCCCATCTTATTCTTGCGTCAACAGGTATAGAATCTGTCCCCGGTGACATATTAAGATGGCTCCCAAACCTACAGTCATTAGATCTAAGTTATACTGACATGATTTCACACATTAACATAACTGCTTGTAGTTCAAAAACTCGCATACTGAATGTCGTTTTTTGTTGAGTAAAATTAAAGCGTTAGTACCCAACAAATTCAGAATAGATTGCGAAATAAATTCGCTCAATTACAAAGCGATCAAATACAATTCAATTGACCCTCAAACCATAGCAGCAATACGATCCAGAATTCTCTCATTTCCCAATGGTAGACTGAGACCACACCTGTGGGACCAATTCTTCAGAGGCATTGGAATGTCTGATATCGAGGAGCTTATTTTACATGACACGAAGATAGCAAAGATTGACCAGCACCATTTCGCACTGTTACGAAACAAACCGCTCCAGGTTCTCGATGTTTCTGGAAATCACCTGCCCGATCTTACCCAAATGGGATTTTTAGATTTACCCCTAGTTTTTACCCTTAAAGTAAATAGGTGTGGTATTAGACATATGGATCCTGCAAATTTTGCCAGAATGAAGGGCCTACTTATTCTACATTTTAATCATAATAGAATCATAGATATCAATAATGATAACAATAGTTCCACTTGGGAGGTAGACTTACGCGAATTATATCTCGCTTTCAACTCTCTAGTCCAAATCTATAAAGAAGCATTTGAAGGATTAACAAATTTGACAAAATTGGTCCTGAGAGGAAATAAGGATTTACTTCATTTGGAGATTACAGCTTTCACAGATTTAAGGAACCTTAAATACTTAGACTTATCGGAATGCTGGTTAATGGTTGTATCTGTAGATATTCCAAATCTCGAAACATTTGTCTACAGTGATTGTGAAGAACCGAAGAGTCCGGATCATATCAAACAAATTTTCAGTCACACTAAGTCACTTAAACATGTGATAATGAGAAATGCCAGTTTGAACACATTATGGATTCCATATAAAAAGAATAACACTTCACTGTTTGGAGGATTGAGAAATATTATCAGCCTTGATGTAAAGAAAAACCCATTAAAAAGATTGGAGTCAGGGTTATTGACCGATTTGTTGTTGCTAAAAGAGTTAGATCTGAGTGACTGTCAACTCACAGAGATTGAGGTGAATGCATTTGAAGGTCTGCAAAGTCTGCAGATTTTACACCTAGAAGGTAATCAGTTACTCGACCTTCCACATGGGGCACTTTGGAATATGGCACATCTAAGGAATGTTTCCTTGGAGGGCAACAAATTGAAGTATCTTGATAGAGATCTCTTTTTTAATTCATCAAGACTTCGAAATCTGACACTCGCTAGAAATCAACTCACCGGATTAAACCACAGTACTTTTGAGCCAATATTAAATACCCTCTTGTCCATTGATATTTCGGAAAACGAGATTGCTTGTACTTGTAATTTAAAATGGCTTCCGTTATGGTTGTCCGGGTCTATCACACTTTGGAATGAAATTGACACTAGGTGTTCCTCTGCCTCACTGGAAGAACTGCAAGAAAAGCCACTGATGTCATTTAAACCAGCGGAATTCTGTGGCCCAAACATCGCTCTCTACTGTTCACTTCCTATTGTAATCACATGGATTATCATGGTATTGGTCTTTGCTTTCCGTCATCGATGGTTCTTGAAATACAAACTATTCCTCCTGAAACTGGCAGTCATAGGCTATCGGGAGATCCGAGATGCTCGAGATTTTGACGATTATGAATTTCATTTGAACGTGATGTTTGCAGAGGAGGACGAAGGGTGGGTTAGAGATCGCCTCCGCCCAGTCTTAGAAGAACTGCTGCCGGAATGCAATAGGAATGTGTACGGCGATAATGACCTTCCGTTAGGTATGCATTACTATGATGCAGTTCATTACGTCGTTGAGATGAGCTACAAGACCATCGTGTTGGTCAGTAGGGCTGCCATCCAGGATAACTGGTTCGTCATCCAATTTCGGACCGCTGCGGATCAGGTCAATGACACACAAATAGAGAACATGGTGGTGATTTTCCTGGAGGACATTCCAGATGATGAGCTTCCATTCTTGGTGAGGCTGTACCTGAGTGATCGTAAGCCATACCTCAGCTGGGAGGAGGGTGAGAGGTTTCAAGAGTACTTCTGGCAAAAGCTGACCAAGATGTTGAAGATGAATCTGAGGTGCAACAATGTTATTCCTCCTGAGTAACTGAATGCGAGTAATGTAATGATGACTGTCATAATGCCAGTGACTCTCTTACGCGATTATGCATTTGACGTAAAAGATGGGTAATCATGTGAAATCGGTAATCGTGCAGGGGCAATCCCGCTGCGGCGGCCAAAGGTATTTCATCTAATGATTGTCCATTTGCATTTTGCTTGAAGCTACTTTTACTGTAAAAACACGAGATGGAAATAATGTATTTTGGATCTGCGAAAGAATCACTTATGCATTAAGTTGCACTTGTATAGCATTGATTTAGTTATCAATGGCACTTCCTCCAGAGTTCAAGTTCTATAATTATATTTCTAATCCTCATAATATCTCGTTTCAATGTGCACCCTCCATGCAGGAACTCTGAATCACCATGATACTATGTAGTTATCAGTAATCTTATAACAATGTCTATGTGCTCAGAGGTATCTACATTACTGTACGTCAAATTAATGATTTTGACAATTAGGTATAGATTAAACAAATAGGAGCTTTTGCCTGAGAAAGAGCATTTCGAAATGGATGAAATACAATTCTGATTATAAAAAAATATTTAGAAAAAGCTTCCCTCGCTTTCAAATGGCTTTCTGAAGATATAAGTAAAGGTAGCCTCATTTTTTTCTGTAAAGTAGGTGTGTATCGTAGTTAAGTAGAGCATTGTATATACCTCTAAAAGAAATGTTTATATATTGTTATTATTATTTCAATTATATTCCATTCTCTTGATGCGACATCGATTGAATAGAATTGGGGGAAATTCTGAATTTGTCATTGCATTCAATGTGTTACAACTGAATCGAGAGTATAATATGTTATGTTCACATACTTTTAAGTTCCATTGTAGTTGTGTATACAAACATTCTGTGGCTCCATTAGTTTGTAATTTGCACAGAAGTCATTATCCCTGCATTTTTCTGTTTTGTTTATATCATAATCCGCACGTCGTTATGGATACACACAGAAATTCCACAAAAATTAATTTGTAAAAAATCTTAGTCACCATCGATCACAATCTAGGTACCCATCAATTAATTAATAAACGTTAGAAATGATAAGCAACTACTGAATACAAACAATAAAACATTCTCCCATGTAAAATATATAATAATGTTGATATATATACTCCTATATCCAGTTTGTATCTATAGGTACTCATTATCATATAGCAAAGGACTCCTGGGACAACTACCTCGTGGATTAACGGGCAAATAACCCCGGACATCTATCGACGGAAGGTATCCACAATACAGCTATTCCATTAGACAAAACATACCTCCGTACATTATTGACAAGGTCGTTATTACTTTTGGACAGTTTTCTATTTTAGGGATAATTGTCCGAGTGCATTAATTAAATTATTTCATGTATAAATGAATTTTCATGTTAGTTGTTTCATTATTTGCATGCTATATATGAAATATGTTGCATGATTTCGTACATCTTAGAGTATCGAGAAGTTTGCTCCAGGAAAATAATCAAATCATTTTATGACAAAGCATTTAACACAATAAATACTATAAACCCACATTGTGGAATCTTTATCTCTTTGTCTGCCTCCCATCGACATTTACCTACGGATGTAATTATATGAAGTGTCATAATATTAATCGTTAAAAGTATAGGACCATTTTGGGTGCCAGGCAGGATATTGCTACGGTGTTCCAGGGATCAATGAGGATATAATCAGATTGTAGAATGCTTGCTCGGTTTTAAAACCAAAACTCCTCCTCCTCCTTCGAAAATTATGGATCCGCCCCTGTAATACACGTATAGCTAATTAATAACAGAAACCACAACAATTATTATCAGAATCACTTTTATCAATCTGTTAGTCTTTATATAATCGTATATCAATGTGATACAATTAAAATTCTATTGCGTTTTAAATTTCTTGTTCTTGTTCCTTATTGTAGTTTCCTGTCCAACAGGCGGAATCTTTGTAGGCTCGAATACGACACGATCACGAAGAATGTGCAAGAAATAGGCAGGATAGAGCAACTATATACATGTACATGTAATTCGAAATACTAGTTCGTCAACAAAATGTGAATGTATGAAAATGAAATAAGGGGGTTACATGACGGATAGGCCTATATCCAGAAAATATTGAAAAGACGGAGAGAGTGGACAGGCAATAAGAAAGAGAGATGAACAGAGGCACACAAAAACAAAGAGACAAATACCGAGAGATAAAGGAAAGAGAGGAAGAGATAGAAAGAGAGTAAGGGAGGTAGCGGGGGAGAGATGTATAACAGAGAGGCGGAGAGAGAGAATGGTATATATAAGAGAGTCGGGCTTAAAATTATGATAGCCGTGTTGATGATGAAGCACTCGTGTGTGTAAAACTTGCATACTTTTTTTTTGGGGGCGCAAGGGAGGGGATGGATGTTGAGTAAAAAAAAAATTGTGCTCAATTCCCCCTCCGTTGCGCCCCCAAAAAAAAAAAAATTAGTGCCCTTACCTCCCAAATTTTAGTCTTGGAATTATTCTGAAAATGTGGTCATTGTATACACTGACCTTAACAACACCACATTTAAAGCAGAATAGAAGCAGAAATATTAGAGAAACAATTCAGTGAAAGTTTGAGAAAAATCGGACAACAAATAAGGAAAGTTATGAATCTGTCAAAATCATGAAAATCATGGAATCTGTGAGACAAATTGGCAATGCGGTCAAAACGTTGTGATGCCTCATCCTCACAATTCACCCTGATCTAAATGACAGAATGACCCAAAAATCTCCATTTTTCTGAATGTTAATGGAATGTAGTAGACCTATCTAGTGCATGAAATAACATGTTATCCGTGTTGATCGAGATATAAGCACATAGAAAATATATCTTTTGATCAAAATGGAATTTAATGACATGTCTTGCATTCAACAATTAAAGGATAAAATGTGAGGGATGACATCATATTTAGAGACCGCGTTGCCAATTTGACTCACAGATTTGAAGTTTTTCATGAAAAGTTATGGATTTTAAAAAATCATTAACTTTCTTATTAATTTATTGTCCGATTTTCCTCAAATTTTCACTGATCTGTTCTTTTCCTTTTTCCACTAATATTAAAACAAACTAATAATCAGGGTGGAATCACCCTTTAAGCACCAAAAAACCTTTGATTTAGTACTTACTTTGCAAATTAATGGGGAAAATGAATTTTCTAATAAGATAATTGCTACTAAATATTGGCATATTCTGCAAAATAGGCGTATGATCAGGCGCCCCAACCCCGAAGATTTTTTGTAGATTACCGTGACGAATCACGACTGGCCAAGGTCCATCACGTCCTCGAATAGGCATGACGTCCAATACAATTATTTTGATGACTGAAATACATCTTCATTATACTCATGAAAATCAAAATAAATCAATAAATAGATAAATAAAAAGGAAAGTTGATATCCGGAGAGATTGCAAGATGACAATGCACGTACGCACGTACCCTGAGGAAAATGTCCACTGATGCTAAAAGCAAAGTGTCTCTCGATCCCAGGCCGAGAGGTATAATGGATGTGTCCTCTTATGCGTATATAGTACCTGTGATTTATTCAAGGTCTCTCGGACTGGCTTATGACCATTTACACTTATCCCATATTTTTAAAAATTAATACAATTACTTCATGTCAGAAACATTCATTTCATGCAATTTCAAAGAAATTGTACTAAGTGAAATTCTACTAGGTCTTGTCTACCTAAATCATTATAAGGGGCACTTATAAGGGGCACCACCTTTCTGGCTGGTACCCAGCTACCAAGCAACTTTTATATTGTCAACCTATGTATATACATACGATCTATTCATTTTATGTAACAATGTATAGTTCTATGTATGTATGTATGTATGTGATTTTTTTAATTGCTTAATAAATTGGTGAATAAAATTGAATAGATTTGATCGACTTGAATTGTTCGCCGTGATATAAATTTAAGCTATACTCTCGTAGGGGCGTTGTAAAAAGCATACACAGTCTTAGGAATTGTGCTGGTATTTCTATGAATTTTAATTTTAAGGGTGGTGGTTCCTCCTTCCTCTCTTGCAAAAAATCAGACATGAAAAAGATGGAATAATACATGTACTATACAAAAACTAAGAAAATCAGACAATGTATAAGAGGACAACATATAAGAGAACCGTAACTTTTAGAGCCATTCTCCACGGAATAATTCACGGATGCCGCGAGTGCTACGAAAAGAGCTCATTGTAGGGTGTCTCGTAACAGATAGAGTCTCTGGTCAAAGCTCTATGTACAAATGTACGTGTGCCACGTTGCTAAAGTGGTTTCACATTGAGCTACTCATCATATTTGAGAAATGCGGCTACTTGAGGAGAGAATTAGATGATTTTAGGCAGGACTTGAAGGCATTCTCGTCGTTTCACAGTTACATTTGTTCCAGCCTTCATCGTGGAACTCAACCTTATAACTTCAAAATGTGTGAAATTACTTTATTTCTCAGTATTTTCGTGACCCTCTGTTTGCTTGCCGTTTCGCAAGCAGTGGAATTGACTTTTGAATTGCCAGATAATGCTAATCAATGTTTTCACGAGGATGTGGAAAAAGATGTGAAAATCATTCTTGAATATCAGGTAAATATATTCTTCGTTAAAAAGTGCAGTATACTATTGTATTGTTTGTCTTTTTGAATTACATTTCTTCCAAAAATGAAATATTTAGCTTCAGTCCCATCTACTGAGGATGGTGTGTGTGTTTAAAAATTTGGCCAAATAGTTGTCATGTTTGTATTTAATTTCATTAAGGGGTTAATGTTTCAGGTTCACCTTTGTGAGAGGAGCCCTTCAGCTAGAGCTGAGTGTCTTTGAATAATTGTTAAACTCTTGTAAACTGAGCCTGCGTGGCATTGTCAGGCAAAAAAGAGGAAGAGATTAAGATTAAGAATAAGAGAGAGAGAGAGCTGAGAAGTGAGAGTGAGAGTGAGACGAGACTGAGCTGAGTGAGACTGAGAGAGAGAAAAGACCAGTTTCATAAAACTTTAAAAGACATTTATGTTAATCAAATTTAATGCACAGATCTTTGTTGGCTAATGTTAAATGCGTCATTACAAATTATTTCATCCACCCTTTAGGAATAATTTGATTTTAATTGTCAGAATGCGAATTGCATATGTAACATTATAAACTAGTTGCTAGGTAAGGTAGGATAAACATGGCTTGTCCTACCTAACCTAGCCTTCAAGGGCAATCCAACCCTTGTAATAAGTTGATTTAAATGAAAGCAGAAAAATAAGAGAAACAGAATGGCAAAAGTTTGAAATGAATCGATCCAATAGTATAAAAGAAGTTATGAATGTTTGAAATAAGAGATCACTAAGTCTATGCGAATCTCAAATTGGTAGTTTGTTCAGTAGATTGTGACGTAGGATGTGGATAACTCTCCCATTTGCCGTGTACAAATATATCATTAATTTCTGTTTTTCTTGTAAGTTCCTTCTCCCTTGGGGTACTACTCAAAATATATTATAGGTCCTCTAGAGTAATAGAGTAATACTAATAGACACTCCTGAGCCACAAATTTTAGAAAAAATTAATTTCAGTCATTTTATATGTTGGAACAGATGGGAAAGTAGCCCAGCATTACATCACATTGGCATTACCGCTTCAGCCCATTTGAAGTGCCCATACGTATAGTGATTACAACTTTCAAAAAATCATAACTTTCTTGTATTTAGTCAGATTTAATTGATCCTTTCATCTTCCCATGTTTTTCTGCTTTCTTTTAGAGTAGTTGTCTATTTGGGTTAGATTTCCCTTTAAGGGCTTGGTGATAATGACTTTTTAATATATTTTTTGATATTGATATCACCGAGCCTTAACTGGCGCATAGACCTGCGGAGAGGCAAGTAAACAAACCCTAAAATGCATCGAAATTACCCCTTCCCACACACTACGAACCCAAGTAGCTGGCTTTAACGTTTGCTATCCCGCTCCTACTCTCAATAATGCGCTACAATTAAAATCGGAGTTAAAAAAAACCTGAAATTAGCAAATATCTTACCAGAGCAATACAGCTTTGCTTCCTTTCCACATGTACATGTAACGGATGTCTTTACGATCTGCATTACAATGATATTGACCTCTGACATGTGTTGATGGCGCTTCCGTAAAATGTGCTGTATTATGAAGGAAATGCATGCAGTGCGACACTGGGATGTTGTGATGCATGATGTGGGATGCTAAATTTTAGCAAGCTAAATCAGTAGATGGGGCTATGCCAGTTGAGATTGCCATGAACTCCTGATTAGCAAGGTATGTTTCAAGTTTTTTAAGACCGAATTTTGGTAAATCAAGTTCACCCAGAGATTCCATGCTTGCTTCGACCAAGAAAGGTACACAATGTATACGAATACGATGCTGATACTGATACAATGTCGACTTTGATCAAAGGTTTCTCTGATGTAATTGACATGATTACTGTTTATCCAGGCCATTTTCATTCATCTAAATCATTTGTCACTATTAGAGTCCAATCGCTTTTGTTTGTGTAACCAGTGGTTTCCTATGTGTTTAGGTTGTAACAGGTGGGCAGTATGATGTAGATGCTTTGTTGAAGTCTCCCAGTGGCGCTGTGGTCTACAGGGAGAAGAGGAAGCAGTATGACACATTTACCTGGACTACAGATCAGGCTGGGACGATAGAATTCTGCTTCAGCAACGAGTTCTCAACATTTGCACATAAGGTTGTCTACTTTGACTTCATGGCTGGAGATGAAGATCCGCTTATTAGAGATATTGGAGCTCATGCTACAGCATTAACACAGGTGAGTACCGTAAGTGGAACCCTTCTTTCATCTTTCTTGTGCATGATTTCACCCCTCAAAAAAAAAAAAAAAGAAAGGGGGAATCCTTTTAAGTAATGAAATACACCAAGGGTAACTAATATGCAAGTGACGACAATATTTTTTTCTCCTTTTTCTTCTGTTCTGATTTTTTTGCTATGCAATATATATGGTTATGAGATGAACATTCTGGGAGAGTAGAAGTGATGCTATCCATTTCCTTTCATGCATGCCCTTCTTTAATATGTGACAACTGACAAATTTGTAGAACATTCTGAAAATCCCCCAATTTTCATTCTCAAATTTATTGAAGTAATTTTATAGCAACTTCTTTATTTTTGATTATAAATAACATCTAAAGAATGCACTTTCAAAACTAAAAATGCTGTCAGGAGTTTTGTAGTGGTAGTAATATTCCGGTCTGTTTCAGAATTAAGACACTTACAATTAGGTCCATATTCAACTAATTCAGTTAAATCTGATATCTGACCATGGGTGTACAAAGACCACATTTGATTTGACAAAGGAAACTTAGACCTCAGTCTTAATTCCTTTGTCAAACCTCATTTTGAAGGCTTAAGCCCAGCATTGGGTTTCAATTTTAGTTGTGTATAGGCCATAGTAATTGACCAATCTATGATTAAAAACCTAAAATTACTTCTAATGCAAAATATTGAATGCCAAGTTTAAGATTAATGTCCTGCTAACATGACAATACCCAAAATGTTGCAAGCATGTTTATTTGTTAACCTATCTCCAAAATGTTTAGTCCCATGGTTCATGTAGTTAGATTTCCTCATCTTCAAAGATGATGCCTGGTTCAAGAGTTGTTTTTAATGTAATTTTAAAACCTTTTTGCCCATTTACTGTCATTGCAGTTGGAGACATCTTGTGTAACGATCCATGAAGCACTTAAAGCTGTAATCAACTTCCAGACTCACTACAGGTTACGAGAAGCAAAGGGTCGAGGTCAGGCAGAGCGTCTTAATAAGAGGGTTCATCTCTGGTCTTTAGGAGAATTCTTCTTAATTCTTGTCATTGGTATCGGTCAAGTAATTGTTCTTCGTAGTTTTTTCACAGACAAGAAAAACAAAACTGGCAGAGCGTAGTTACTAGTAAATGGTTTTGTTTTGTCACCCCATAGTTCTTAGATAAATGGTTAATTTGAATGTTCTTGTCTCTGTCTTTGTTCATTGTTTGCCTTATATTGACGACTCTCTTTTGTGCTTTTTGTTTCTTAGTCAAATAAGTAGAAAGAAAAGGTCCATGCCCAAATAAGTGTGTATTCTGTTGCCATTACACATTTTGTGTGATTATGGTTTCCCAACATGAATTTTGTCCTGTAGTTTTACAATGTAGTAAAAAAAGATGCAAAATTCATTAAAATTCTCTCTTTTGTGCTTTTTGTTTCTTAGTAAAATAAGTAGAAAGAAAAGGTCCATGCCCAAATAAGTGTGTATTCTATTGCCATTACACATTTTGTGTGATTATGGTTTCCCAACATGAATTTTGTCCTGTAGTTTTACAATGTAGTCAAAAAGATGCAAAATTCATTAAAATTGTTCAAGCAGTACCACACTACTGGTTATCTGAATTGAAACAAGGATGAATGAGGGGAAATGAATAAAGATCAGCTGTACATTAATTAATTTTCTCTCCATTTTCTCTCGAATTTTCTCAATTAATAGCTAGTTTGTTTTGTTTTAAAGAGCAATTTAACCTTGTAAATAAGTTCATTTGTTTGAAAGAAGAAAAATAAGAGAAACAGAATGGCGAAGTTTGTAATAGATCGGACCAATAATAAGAAAGTTATGAATGTTTGAAATATGAAATCATTCAACTCCTTCTCCCTTTGGGCACTACTCAAAATATATTATGGATAGTGTATCGTTCCTCTAAAGAGAAAATACCCTATCGAGTAATGCATTTTAACCAAAATTGATATTTTAGTCATTTTGTGTGTTGGAAAAGATGGGGAAATTGTTCGGCACTTCATCACAATAATATCACTGATTCGGCCAATTTGAAGAGCGTGATGTTCAGTGATTACAACTTTCAAAAATTCATAACTTTCTTAGTTTTCATTGATTTCATTTAGACTTTCACCATTCTGCTTCTATTATTTTTGTGCTTTATTTCAGATAAGTTGCTATTAAAGTTGGATTTCCCTTTAAAGATAGAGCTGATAGGCAAATTTAATCAATCGTTAATGACTATTTGGAAGAGAAAAAAATACTGTTAGAAAAGGCATAAAGTGTCTAAAAGTAGTAAGGAAAATCCTAATATATATTCATGGTATTTTGCAAGGTATGCATGGTTTTATGATGTTACATGTTTTGAAGAAGAAAAAAATTGGATTGATTATAAATTATCATTATTATTCTCCATCTGACAAAGAATTAAGGAATCATCTTAGACATTGCGCACAGGGCAGTTTAGAGAGTAATGGTTTTGATACAGTTTTGGTGCATACAGACTAAATCCCAAATACATGTATAAGCTTAGTAACATATGAGAAGTATATGATGATAATGTTCATAAGGTTCATAATTTTAATCTGTATTCTCCATTCAGCGATAGAAATTTGTTGTATTTACATGGTATATAGATACATGAAAAGAAATATACACATTCATACAAAAATTCAAATTCAATATATTCAAGATATTTTGATATTCAAGATATTTTGAGTCAACAGAAAAATAAATAAAACAACAACAACAAGCATAGACATACCATGCATCAAAAAAAATATACATGTATATAAAGTAAAGTGATGTGCCCATATGCAAAAACTTTTGCCCAATATTTACAAT